>CM031239.1:297108886-297852501 GCA_018340775.1 Taxus wallichiana var. yunnanensis | reverse complement strand
CCATTCTCACGGGAAGAATGTCTAGTTGGGTCGTATTACTTAGTGAATTCAATGTCGAGTTTGTTCTGCAAAGCAATTAAAGGACAAGCCCTTGCCGACCAACTTGCCGAGGCACCCCTTCCTGGCACAAAACCACTTCAGTTCTCTTTTCTGATGAAGATATTCTACACATAGACATCGCACCAACTTGGACTCTATTTTTATGGATCTTGTAATCTCCATGGCTCAGGGGCTGGTATTTTTCTTATCACACCCAAATGGACATGTTATCCCCAAATCATTTTGCTTAGCATTCCCATGTACCAACAATATCATAGAATATGAAGCTCTCATCGCAGGATTAAAACTGGCTATATCTTGGAATCTTACAGAATTAGTTGTATTTGGTGATTCTTTACTTATCATCAAGCAAGTTACCGATGAATACCAGGTCAAGGATGAAAAACTTATCCCATATAAACGCATGGTGGATAGTCTTCGAAGCTATTTTCGATTAATTAGCTTTGATCAAATTCCCAGAATTCGTAATAAATCTACCGACGCTATGGCAACCATTGGATCCCTATTAGAAATCGCATCTAGTCAACCCCAGGCACATTTTCTCGTTGAACATCTCTTAATGCCTGCCTATGATCTTCCTGAAAACACTATGGTATGTGAGATCGTGGGTCCGAATAACCCTTGGTACCACGATCTTTATACCTTCATTCATGATAAAACATTTCCTGTCGACATGAAACCAATGCATAGACGTGCTTTAGCACAACATGCTTCTCGTTACACCATTTTAGCAGAAACTCTTTATAAATGAGGATACGATGGCACCTTGCTCCGATGTCTTAATCAGGAAGAATCCTCGAGTGTCTTAGCTGAAGTCCATTCTGGTATCTGTGGAGCACACATGAATGGTATCGCCTTAGCCAAGAAAATCCTGTGAGTTGGATATTATTGGCCCTCCATGGAAAGTGACACATGTCATTTTGTCAAACGTTGTCAAGCATGTCAAAAGCATGGAAATCTTATCCACGCACCTTCCCAAGCATTACAATCAATAACCACACCATGGCCCTTCTCTCAATGGGGACTTGACCTCATTGGTAAAATCAGACCAACATCTTCCGATGGACATAAGTTCATCATTACCGCTACCGATTACTTCACTAAATGGGTAGAGGCTATGCCTCTCACTTATGTTACCGGTAGCCAAATATCGAAATTTATTTTCAATAATCTCATATGTCGATTTGGTATTCCATCCGCTCTGGTTGTAGATAATGGAAAATCATTTAAAAATCAGGATGTAAAAGACCTAGCCAAACGTTTTCACATCAAACTTAAATGGTCCACTCCATACTACCCTCAAGGCAACGGTCAAGCGGAAGCAACCAATAAGACCTTAAAATCCATCATGGAAAAGATTGTCAACACCCATGGATGAAATTGGCATACTCAAATTTACCCCGCTCTTTGGGCTTACCGTACATCTTACCGCACGCCTACCAGAGCCACCCCATTTTCCTTGTTTATGGTTGTGAAGCCATTTTACCTATTGAGATAGAACTCCCATCCTTGAGAATCTCCCTTAAAGATGTAATTAATGAGGATGAATACCGACAGTCATGGCTTCAAGAGCTTGAGCTTCTCGATGAAAAATGACTTAATGCTCTCAATCATCTTCAAGTATATCAAAACCGATTGCCAACGCAGTTATCATAAAAAGGTAAGACCCAGAGAATTCGAAATTGGTGACCTTGTTTTAAAAGAAAATCAAAAGAATACCACTAAAGAACGAGAAAAACAAGGAAAATTTGAGCCTAATTGGTTAGGACCCTATGTAATCACAGCTAAATTTGGCTCTGGAGCCTATAAATTGGCCACTGCAGATGGTCAAGATCTTGATGAACCAATGAATGCAGTTCATTTAAAGAAATTTTATCCTTGAGATGTTCACTATTCCAGGATACAACATGTACATTGTTCCTTTTGTCTTGCTTATCTCCAAATAATTTAAATTTATTCATTTCCATTGGCAGATATTTTATTTATCAAAATCACATCTTCATATTTATCATCATGATACAAGTGCTAATATAAATCCTATTAAGTTTGTGAGCATCATACTTCTTCCACTTTCAGTCACTTTCCTCTATGGTCATACCTAGAAGCTTACTGATGGTAATATATCCCCTTCTAATACATTCTCTCTTTCATAACAAAGCTCTAAACTTCGTTACCCAGTTCGTTTGGTCGTCCATCTCAGTCTTCGGTGTTGAACCCTCGCGTCCTACTAGTCGTGTGGGGCTGAGATTGGGGGCAGATGTTTCTTCCCAAATACAAAGCACTATTATAAAAAAATCCATCAATTCAATAACTTATGAATAATTCATTATCACATCTTTCGTCCTTCATAGTCTTTGGTGTTGAGCCCACACTTCTTACTAGTAGTGTGAGACTGGGAATGGAGGAAGGTGCCCTTACTCGTCTACGTCTTGTCTTCGGTGATAAACCCTTGCCTCTTACAAGTGGCATGGGGCAAAGCGTAGAGGGTCATTCTCATACAAGCATAAAAACATTGCAAAATATTCCAAAAAAATAAAATAAAAAAAAAAAAAAAAAGACTAAAAAGAAATTCACTCGCCTATATTTTGCCTTTGGTGATGAGCCCTTGCTTCTCACTAGTAGCATGGGGCAAGGCATAGGGAGTCATTTCAAAAATACAAAATCTTATAGTGCTTACAAATTATAGAATCCCCAAACACGTAATTTAGATGCCTAAGTGAAGAGAGAACTATCCCTTAACCTCATATCTTATCAATCAGTAGGCCACATAACTGTCTAAGTCTAGCATGTGACTCATAAAGTGAAAGCCATTTTTGAAACCGGTTCAAGGTACCATTATGAAGAATGGAGTCACAATTTCTCAAAGGGATTGTTGTTAGCATTTGTCTCTATATTCATTATCCACCTCCTGCGTCCTTCTTGATTCTCGGTGATGAGCCCACACATCTTACTAGTTGTGTGGAGTCAAGAATGGAGCTGGAATTCTTTTCATCATATCATCACCACCATATCCTGCCAATGGAAAGAGAATTTGTGTTATTCTGAGCATAAGTTACCACACTGAACACGCTACATACGAATAATATCCTGGTTTATCGCCTCTCAAAAATAAGTCTGCACTCTGGGCCATAAATTGCCACTCACAGTGTAAAAAAATCTACCAACATTTGAAAATCGTCAAAAATCCAAAAACATTTGAAAATCGTCAAAAATCTAAAAACATTTGAAAATCGTCAAAAATCCAAAAAACAGTGTAAAAATTCAAAAATCCAAAAACATTTGAAAATCGTCAAAAATCTAAAAACAAGTGTAAAAATCGTCAAAAATCTAAAAACATTTGAAAATCGTCAAAAATCTAAAAACATTTGAAAATCGTCAAAAATCCAAAAACAATGTAAAAATTCAAAAATCCAAAAACATTTGAAAATCGTCAAAAATCTACCAACATTTGAAAATCGTCAAAAATCTAAAAACAGTGTAAAAATCTCAAAATCCAAAAACATTTGAAAATCGTCAAATTCCCAAGTATAAAAATCCTCAAAAAAAAAAAAATTCAAAAATCTCCAAAAAATCTAAAAAAATTATAAAATTCAAAAACAAACATTAGAAAATCCAAAAATCTAAAAACAAAAACATTAGAAAATATCCAAAATACAAAAACATTTGCAAAATTTTCAAAAGACCAAAAACATCCACAAAATCGTAAAAACTCAATCAGCAACACAATTCATCCTTTGAACTATTATGCCAAACAAATGGTCCAACCACCTTATGACTACCAATTTCAAACCACTTCTCCTCGCGTGAATCCTCTCTTGGGGAAAATCCGGCTCTCATTGTTTCCTTGTTTGAGGAGACTGACCCAATCCCTTGTACCCCTACTTGGGGGCACATCTAATCAATCATCATTGTGGAACACGTTAGGGACATGTTTACTGGTTCTTGTGTTGCATTATTAGTGGCAAATTATTAATTACTTTCTTGTATCTTGATATATTACGGGGGCATCTTGATTTTATGTATCCCGTATTCTCTCAATATTCTTATGTTATCGATTACATGTCATACTTTGGGCATCATACTTTCTTGATGGCCTCTGTCTATGCTCTCTTCCATTTGCATATCGTATTGGGGCATCAAACCTTTTTGATGGCCCCTGTCTATGCTATCACGCATATTACAGTCTAGTCATCCTGATCTTTTATATCACGATGCATCTGTTATGTGTTATATTAAAATTAAGATACTTTTTGTCATGTGAGTATCTTCCTGCATGATCAACATCTTACTTTACACCCCATCCATTCACCCATACTAATGCATTCTCCAGGTTTGCGAATCTCGCTTGATCACCGTTGCGGTTTGAATCCTACTTGACAATCTTTCTCAAGTAGCATTCACTATCCAAAGCTCCTTCTCCCCACCATGATCACCATGTATTTGATCCATTCATTCTCACTTCTCATTTTTACTCATCCGCCGCTTATACCCATATTACCCTTCTCACCATTCTGTCCCTCTCACCCATTGGTATTCTTTCCTTTCACCCTTTTTCTTCCCGCTTGACAATCTTACTTAATAACCCCTTTTATATGGAATCTTCGGTGGAGGTTTACCCTCTCCCAAGATCTTCCCTTTGTAGAAAGCTTCTTCACCACCTGCCTCTCATCAAATAACCATCACCACCAAACACATCTTCCAACTCCACCTCTTCTACTTCCCATTCCCGCATCATTACTCTCACCACGTGGGCATCCCAATTAAGGATTCCCCTCACACTCTCCGCCCTCCACTGCATATATTCCTTCATCCATTCATGTTATACTCCTTTGTGTCCTTTCTTTCTTATTATCACCTCATCTCATATCATATACCACTTAGGCATACCTCACTCACTCTTTTCTCATCCTTCCCCAAATCCACCTTATGCCTGGTCATCCTACTTACACGCTCTCGTAGTATGGAAAATTCACTTGAGGGTTCCCCTTCAGTCCATTTTGTCATACCCTATTCCCACCAACTCTAACATCATCCTTCTTCTTCCTCAGCTTGGCGATCTTACTTAACCATTCCAGCCGCATGACAATCTTACTTAATACTTCCACTTAAGGTTGATCTGCCCTGTGGCCTTCCTCCATCCCATCATATTTCCCCCTTCTTATTTCTCCCACCTCTCATCGCGATCATCTTCTTCACCCTACCATTCCACCCCTATCCCCAATATCATTTTTTCTTTCTCTTTGCATATCATCCCTGTCGGTTGGGTGACCCTACGAAACCTCTCCAGCAGTATGACAATCTTACTTAAGAGATTCTATTAAGCATGACATGTCATCTTACACTCGCCCTTCACTCTCCAATCTCACCATCTATATTTCCTCTTCATTCCCCATCATCACATCTTTTTCCCACCACTATCACCCTCCTCTGCTTGGCAATCTTACTTAACCACTCACCCGGCATGGCGATCTCACTTAAGAGTCCCTCTTAAGGATGATCTGTCTCCTTACCTTTCCCCATCACTACACACCCTTCACCCTTCATTTTTTCTCGACATTCCTCATTATCACATCCTTTCACCTCCTTTTCGATTCTCATGAAACACCACTTCTCGCTTGACCATTTGTCATCTCCAGTTTTGCTCACATGGCAATCTTACTTAACCACTTCCGTCACATGACAATCTTATGTCAGGGTCCTCCCTACACTTAACTTGTCATCGTGAACTTCTCCCCGCCTCATTCTTCGTTCACTTTGTTGATCGCTTCTTCCACCTGGTATCTCCTATTACCCACTTTTTCCTCCTACTATTATCCTTTCTCCACATATCCTCTTACAACATACAACTCAACTCTTCCACCTACTGATCACATTCTTTTCCCCATTTTCCCCTTCTTGATCCATCACCCTTCATACCATTTCTTCCCATTATTTTCATGTCTTCATTCTTCATCCTCACCTCGTTCATCCTCATCACCCACATCCTCTCCTCACTTCCACTTAGTCCCAACTCATCCCTCTCATATTCTTCACTCTTTCCACTTCCTCTTCTCAAATTCCCCCCACATTTCTACCCACACACACATTCGCCATTATTGTTAACACTCCTATATCATTCTTTCATCATCATCTTCTCTTCCTGCGCTAATAATTGTCAACGGGTTTTCCCTAAAAATTATCAATCCTCATTCTGCACGACCTCATTCACTCCCTTGGACCTTCTATAGTTTCCCTTCATTCCTTCCCTCCTCTAAGCCCACCACTCATTATCAAAGGGTTTTCCCTAACGTCCCTTTATTGGCGTTACCCTTTCCAGATTCTCATTAGTTTTCTCCTTTTCTTCATTTTTTCTCTCACCCTTCCCCACCACTCATTGTCAAGGGGATTTCCCTAACGTCCCCTCATTAGCATTGCCTCTTCTATCCCCTATTCTCTTTTCTCTCCTATTATTTTCCCTCACTCCTACCCTTTCTTGTCGCTTCTTACCCATCTCTCCATCTCCTCTTTGCCCTCTTGATATCTTTACTGTCTTCATCATACATCCTTTTCCTATTTTCTCATCATCCTAGTATCCTCATTTCATGCATCTCCATATCTTTTCCAATCAATGTCATTCCTCCCCTCTTTCTTCTTTAAACATTCCTTCTATCGTTCCCTTTCCAATTATTACCCCCTTTCTGTATTCCCTTCCTTCTACATCATTTTCTTTGTTATCCTCTTCTCTCCCCCACCCCTCGTCTTATTTCCCTTCCCCTATATCATCTTCTTCCCCTTTTTCCATCACGTTTCCTCCTTACATCCCCATTGATTACCTGGTTGTTCAGCATTGTCCTGTCTTTTTTATCATCCCACTCTCCACATGCATCTCCATACGGTCTGTTCCATATTCTTTGCCTTGGTCTTCCTCGCCATGACGCGATTCCTTCAATATTCTCCTTGTATTCGTTCTATCTTCCTTTCCTCTCCCCTAATTTTCACGTTTCTTCTAACCACTTCCCCTTTTCTCTACCACCCCTACCTTTTCATTCATTCTGTATATGTTTCTCTTCCTTTCTCTCCTCTTTTTCACACTTTCCTCGCCCCTCATAGTTTCTTTTTTTTCTCCGTTCTACTTCTTCTTTTGTCCTCTTTCCATTTCCCTCCATTTCACCCCCTACTCCCACCTCATTTTCTCCTTCTTATTTATCCTTTCCCATTTCCTGCTTTTCTTCACTCTCTCATTTATTTCACTTCCACGTATCCCTCTTTACTATCTCTGTTGCTTCCTTCATTTTGCACATCTCTCTATTTCATCCCTTCACCCTCTACTCTGTCACTTTTTTGTTTTTACCTTGTTTGTCCTTCATCATTCCCTTCTTCCCCTATCATCCCTCTCTCTTATTTCTACTTTTTTCATTCCTTTTGTTCCCCTCCCCTATTTCCCTTACTCTTCTCATAATCAACCCCCAATCCTATCCATTCCCTTTTCTCTTTCCCACACACCCTCACACCTAGCATTCAAGGTCGATTGAATCCTTCCTCCATTTGCGTCGTGCGGTCATTCCAGTCTCTTCCACTCCATTATCATCCTCTTCTCCACCGAATCCATTTCCCTTCTTTTCGAGAGTTCTGTCGTATATTTCATTCTCGTCAGTCCTCTCGAGGGGGCATCACCACATCTATTCATAATCACATCTTCTCATGACATTTTTGTCTTGGAGGATACTATAACATCCGTCACTCACCACTTTCTATTCTCCCCAACAAACATTCGCTCTACCTTTTAAAAAGTAGATTGAATTCTTCCCCCATATCGTCTACTTTCTTTGAAAGGACACTACTTTCATAGTACCCTTCCAAAGAGGGGCAAATGTAGACACCCCAATTTCACATCTATCCTAAATCAATTAATTCCCCTTCCTCATTTCCCACAAAAATACACTTCGAATTAATCAAATATAATTTGATTAATTATCCATTTCAAAATCTAAAAATAATCTAATCCTCACCACATGTCATTATTCTCCATGTTTTTCCACTATTGAATTAAAAATTCAAATTCAAATCCTCACCCACCATTCGTGGTCCCCACTCACCTAAAATCCTCCACTTATGAATTAAAAAATAATTCAAATCCTCACCCATTCTTCGTGGTCCCCACTCACCTAATCTTGCCCACATTTTCAAACCACTCACCTAATCTTGCCCACATTTTCAAACCACCCACTTAATCTTGCCCACATTTTCAAACCACTCACTTAATCTTGCCCACATTTTCAAACCATGATTACTTAAATTAATCTAAGCTAATCACTCCCTCAGGCTATAAATACAACCTTACCCCTCCCCTCTAAACACACGGAGAATAAGCTTTCATGCCATATCTAAGTTCTTGCATCCTTTGAGCAAAGAACATCATTTTGCCTCATCCTAATGCCAAAATAGCCTCATAATCATTTTCCCATCTAGTGCAAAGTAAGAAGATCGTTGTTGCAGGAAGGTCTTGCTCCATCTTGAAGAAAAGCACCTACATATCACAAAATCAGGGCTCAATCCAAGTTTCCTAGCCCATTCTGAGGTTTGCTACGGAACGCGAAGGAGGAGGTACGATTATTGGTATTTTATTTCCTTGTTAGTAGTGTATTTTTCCTAGCTTACACACGAAGCATAGCGTCTTCTTCTAGAATGCAATAAGTACCAAGCCCAATTTCATAGGCTTCTAATTCTTTAGCATAGGGATCAATTTTGTGATGCCTCTCTACCCATTCATCAAGTACTAGGTCTAGAACAAAGGGTGGAAGAGACTGCTCTTCATGAACCTAAAACCTATTTTGCTTGGATAAAACAATTGGATTGGAGAGGGGATGGGACATATGGCTCTACATGATAAGAAAATATAGGCTCAGTTGTATGGTAAACCGGGTACCATACCTTGTCTTGAGTAACATATGAGACCAATCAGAAGACAAGTAACCACCCACTTTAGAAGTGAATTCTCTTGATAGACATAGGGAAAACAAAGGAGGCAGGTCAATAATTGACACATCTTGAGTAATTGTCAGGCTTGGACATGCATGGAGGGTTAACTCAAGATTCTTGATGACTCCAAAGGTGGTTATAATTGAGCCATCAAGTTGTAGGAATCCTTTAGAAAAATGGCTATATTTCAAACCTAAGACATCAACTATCTTCTTAGGCATGACAAAAGTACTAGCGCTCGAGTCAATCAAGTAGTTATGCACTAGGTGTTTGCTTATAATCAAGGACATATAAAAGGGTGGGGTTTTAGCAACTTTACTTACTTGTTTCTCTTCTTCTTGGAAGATTTTGATAGAAGCGCATGGCTTCTACATAATTGGGTTAACACATGGAAGTTGCACCAGAGCTTCATGCAACAGATCCCATTGAGATGGAATGGTCAGGGCATCCCACATTGTGACGTTTATGTTTGTTTTCTTCATCTGGTCAACAATGTTGAATGAAAGCCCCCCACCTTGTGAATTTAGGGAACAACATCCCTTCTTGATTGTTCAGGTGTGGAAGCTTGAATTTTAGTTGGAGCAAAGGCTTGGCCTACCAAAGGATGGGCACGTCTTTGTTTTAGAAGGAGCTTTACGCGGGACCTCTTACATAGGGATTTGAACGCTTTTGCTGCAAGAGGTCTTGTCTGATTCTTTTTCTTCTAAAGATCTGCTTGTATTGCTAGGACTGTGACCTGTGTGCCTGACTCTAATATTATTTTCTTATATCTTGTGTTGTCTTCCACTTGGGTGCGCGGTCTGTTTGTATCTTCTACAACTTGGTTGATTGCACATAAGTCCTCTGCGCACCAAAGAACATAAAATTGGTTTCCTGGAGGAGCTTCTAGTCCTTCTGGATTATCTACTTCATGGGTGCTTGTTGAGGGCTCACAGGATGAAGCATTATGGATCATGAAGGCTTAGGCACGTGCAACATTAGCACAATGATAATGCCGAAAGCGAGGCATTTTGCAAGGGAAGCACCATTCTGACTCTTATGCTAAGTTGTTTTGAATCTGAACAAGCGCTCAACTCGAATCCCAGGTCTTTGAGAGAGAAGGCATGGGAGGGACAACTTGCAAGGGCAGATGTGCATTAGGCTATCACCTATCATTCTACTGGTTGGGCGCGTATCTTTAATTTCCGTATTGATTCCTCTAAGGTTGATTGCCTTGGCCATGCGCTTAATTGGAAATGCCTCTATATGCTTGTGCTTGCTACTTTTCTAATGATATTACCTTGTTTGATAAATTTCTGATCAAGGCCTTCAATTCTTCATCCTCCTTTTGTTGTGATGGAGAATAGGATGTTGAGGTAACTGGTTGCACGCTCTGCTTAGGAGTAGGAACAGGGGCCACAGAAGGCTGGGGTGCTTGTGACATCTTTGGGAACAAGGGAATGGGTAGTCTAGGAGCCAACTTTCCCACCTGAATGAGACTATTTTCTACCCTTACTACAATGTTATAAGTAGTTGGTAGAGTCCTACCTCCCATAGATTGGATCATAACTGAAATATCGTTGTTGAGCACCTTCAGATAATAAAGGAAAGCATGTTGGGCTGTAGGTCTTACCACAAGAGGGATTATGTCCCAAGTCTTCTAAAATTTGATGTTGAAATTAGTCATTTGCTCATTGGGTGCCCTCCTTGTTGTTGTCAGTTGCTCCACCAAAGATAGGTGATCTAACTTGTCTTCAAAATAATTGCATAGAGTTGTTCCCAGCTCATCCCAGGTGCTAATAGATCCAAGTCTTAAGCCTCTATACCACTGAAGTGCTTTCCCTTTGAAAGAGGTTGCAAGCAGCCTGACTACTACATCATTATGTGTGATCAGATAGAGTGAACACACATTTGCCACATCTTGGATATGCTCCTGAGGGGTGACTTGATTCTCACTAGTAAAGTAAGGAATACTCTTGAGGTTGTCATTTGGGACATTGTCTTTGCAATGCCAGGAGTAAGGGACTCCCTCCATCAAAGTTTGCAAATCTTCTTAATGGAGGAGGTGGCTGATGTGCCATTGCAGGGCACACAGGTTGTCTATTTTCAAGAGGAGTTGAGTGGGCGTAGCACATTGGAGATAGAGATGTACGCGTGAGCTTTCTGGAATGAACTTTTCTCGGGGATAGCTGGAGGTATTCAAAAGAATCTTCAGCTGCTGCACTTCTTCTTGTGTGCACTCTTCTCATGAAAGGCGCTCAGGACTGTTGAAACAGAGATCTTAAAATATTGGGAGTCACCAAATGTGTTTAAAATGAGCCTCCAAAGGCTGAAACACTAAGTTCACACACCAGAACTTATAGATATGAAATTTGAGATTTCAATGTTGGTCCCATACCAGTGCAAGTGCCAAAAATTTTGGTTGCTAAAACGTGCACCCGCGTCTCGGATCTCGAAAGGGCTGACGTGTCTGACACCATAATGGAACCATCCCCAAGTTGTGGGACCTTGCACACTTGGGACAGATCTCCGTAGAAGGCCAGTTCCTATATCTATTTCTACTACTACTACTACTACTACTACTAGTGTTGAAAGGGGAAACTAAACTAAGAATGCCAAGGGACAAGGGAAAGAAGGATAACATGAAGTAAACTCCACTAAAAGGTGATAGCACCAGAAAAGAGGGATGAACACTATCTATTTTGAGCAGAATGATAGGGGATGTGTGAAAGGAGGCTAAGTACGTAGCACAACAAAACACACATTCACTAAATCGTTCTCATGGAACACATCCAAATCGGGATCTTACATGAGGTTGGCCTTGGTGATGGCCATAACATATGAATAGTATATATAGGGGATTGTAGGTAGTAGTTCATTATCATTTGAGCATTTGAGTCTTATTATATGGTTTGGAGGTTGCCCCCTCGAAGTGGCGAAGCTATTATAATTGCATATTGAGATCATTATTATGAAATATTGTGTTATTTGGTGTTCTATTGCTGCTCATAATCTGAATTATACTAGTAATTTCATTACAAGTGGTATCAGAGCTGCGATCTGGGCCAAAATTAGGGCAAAAACCTAATTTTTGTTTCCACAATATATTTTAACCAGAGAATTGGTGGGAGATATTTTTACCAGAGTTGTGAAACATTTCAAGTAAGGTTCCTGAAAATTTTAGACTTTTTTGATTTATTTTGCACAAGTTATTACAAATTTAGGGTTTTTCATAAAATCGCTCCCTAGGGTGCAAATTGTGGAATTTTTCAAGTTCTTTACATTTTGGAAATCTCTAAAAAAATAGTATTAGTATCTTCTCTGTGTTTTTTCCTATTTGGCTAAATTTGTATCAAAACCCTAAACCCTAAGGTTTGATATCATGGCGGGGCCTTCCACAAGAGCAAAAAAGAATCCGGTTACTCCGGGTAAAACCCCAGATAAAGATGGGATAGTGATTGAAGAGATGGATTCAGAAGGGGTAAATATAGATTCCTCAACACTAGGGTTTACTTCAGTTGATCATAAGGTGAGCCAACTTGAGTATGAGCTGCGAAATGTACAATCTGAGATGGCCTCTAAAGGAGACATAGCCCAAATCAATCATCGGTTGGATGATATCATGCAACATGTAAAGGGTAAACAGTATGGCCCAAATCCATCCCATATCAACCAAGGAGGATCTTCAGTTCAAAATCATGGACAAAATAACCATGTTGGATCACTTTTCCAGCCCAATCAGAATCCAACTTATTTGCAACCACAGAACATGATGCTTTGAAAGTGGATATGCACAAATTTGATGGTAAAGATCCCCTAAATTGGATAAATCAAATGGAGAACTTCTTTGAGCTACATCAAACACCATCAAGACAAAAGGTGACATTGGCATCCCTATATCTTGAACTAGACCAATTCGTTTGGTATCGATGGTTATGTGCTCAGAGGCAAAAGAATGGTCTCGGTGTCACTTGGACAGTTTTTACCGAGGAGTTGCAATTGCACTATAGTTCCAGTGTTTCAGAGAACTACTTTAGTCAATTAGCAAAGTTACGAAAAACAAGATCAATCAAAGATTATGTGCATCAATTCCAAAACCTATCCTTAAGGGTGGAGAATATTCCAGAAGAGAATCTGAATGACCTATTTCTTGGGGTCTTAAGGACCACATCGAGCATGAGGTACGTATGTTTAATCCACTCAAGCTTTCTGATTCTATTATCATGGCACATCGAGTAGAGGAAAAAGTTCTTTGTAGTAGGAGGCCACCTTTCATTAACACCAAAGACCGTAGTATCTCTTCCCCTTCATTTTCTAGGCCAATTAGACTGACTCCTCAACAAATGGAAGAAAAGAGAGCAAAAGGATTATGTTTTAACTGTGATAGCAAATATGGACCGGGACACAAATGTGCTGAGAAGAAGTTGTTCTATATTGACGGAGGTAATGAGGATGATGAGGAAGCTGAAATTATAGGAGAGGCTGAGGAACCAGTAGAAGAGGAAGTAGAGGATCACCAACCTACAATTTCTTGCCATGCATTGTCAGGTATTAGTACTCCTCAAACACTCAAGGTTATTGGCTATCTCAAAAAATAGAAGGTGACAGTGTTGATTGACTCGGGGAGTACTCATAACTTCATAAATAGTAAGTTAGTTTCCCCTCAATTGTTTTATTTACCCAGCTCCAAAAATGCAAGTTATGATTGCGGATGGTGGGACAGTCAAGTGCACAGGAAAGTGCCATAGTATCAAGCTTTCCATGGGAGACTACATGTTAGACTCACCTATGTTTTTATTTCTATGGGAGGGGCAGATATTGTTTTGGGTGTCGATGGCTCCATGACCTTAGGTCTTATAGAGATGAATTTCAAAGAATTGTTCATGCGATTTCATTCAGATGGAAGGACAATACAATTGAATGGGATGGTAGCTAAGTCTCCACAGATTATTAGCTCTCATCAGATGCAGAAGGTTCTCAAAAAAGGAGTAGATGGATTTATAGCAAAGTTATTTTCCATAGAAGTACAAAATACGAGTCTTGATGCCACCCGATCTTGAAAGATTGTTGATGCTCACTCATCTATTTTTGATGCAATTCCAAAGGGACTACCACCAGTTAGGGATCATGATCATGCCATTCGGTTGATTCTAGGGAGCCAAACACCTAACATCAGACCATACAGATACCCATATTCCCAAAAAAGTGAGATCGAGAAAATGGTTCAAGAAATGTTGAAGGCAGGTATCATCAGGCCTAGCCAGAGTGCATATTCTTCACCAGTGGTCATGGTACGTAAGAAGGATGAAACATGGAGGATGTGTCCAGATTACCGAGAACTCAACAAGTACACCATCAAAGATAAGTTTCCTATTCCAGTAATTGATGATTTACTTGATGAATTGCATGGTGCTATTTATTTCACAAAATTAGATCTTCGTTAGGTACCATCAAATTAGAATAAAAGAGGAAGATGTTCATAAAATGGCTTTCAGGACTCATGAGGGCCATTATGAGTTTTTGGTAATGCCTTTTGGTCTTACAAATGCACCTTCAACCTTTCAAAGCTTGATGAACACTATTTTTAGGCCATTTTAAAGAAATTTGTATTAGTTTTCTTTGATGACATATTGATTTATAGTAAGACATGGGAAGAACACTTATAACATGTAAATAAAGTGTTGGAAGTTTTGGAGAAACATACTCTCTATGCAAAGCCATCTAAATGTTCTTTTGGTGTATAAGAGGTAGAGTACTTGGGTCACATTGTATCCCATGAAGGCGTCAAAGTTGATCCTCAGAAGATCAAAGCTATGGTGGAATGGCCAAGGCCCAAAACTCTCAAAAATCTTCATGGGTTCCTAGGACTAACAGGGTACTACAAAAGATTTGTGTGGGGATATGGTAGAATAGCAACCCCACTCACTGCATTGCTAAAGAAGGATGCCTTCCATTGGACAAGACTTAGCCACTAAATCCTTTGAGCAGCTGAAGGAAGCCTTGTGCAGCACCCCAGTTTTGGCTACTCTCAACTTCTCAAAAACCTTCATTGTTGAATGTGACACTTCAGGATCAGGATTGGGAGCAGTTCTAATGCAAGAAGGAAGACCAATTGCATTTGAGAGTCACCAATTCAAAGGAAAATATCTGCTCAAACTATGTCTATGAGAAAGAAATGATGGCTATTCTTCATGCGGTCAAGCAATGGAGGCCCTATCTCATGGGTAGACACTTCAAGGTAAAAAATGATCATGATAGTCTCAAATACTTTTTGGAGCAAAGGTTATCATCTGAGGAACAACAAAAGTGGGTAACAAAAATGTTGGGTTATGATTTTGAAATCATATACAAAAAGGGTAAAGAAAATGTAGTAGCCGATGCGTTGTCCAGAAGGGATACATTCGCAAGATGCCTTACTATGTGGAATGTCCATGTTGATGGCGATTGGGTGGATGAAGCAAGATTGGAATGGGATCAAGACAAGGATACACAATCTCTAATACAGAATATCAAGCAAGGATCTATGACATCTAACAAATTTGAGTGGAAAGGTAATGCCCTATGGTACAAGGACAGGTTATACTTGAGTAAAGATTACGAGAGTTGAAGCATAAGATTCTTGCGAGCTACATGCCTCACTTTGTTGGAGGACACTCTGGGTTTTTGAAGACATATCATAGAATAAAAAGATAATTCTTTTGGGAAGGACTCAAGGGGATGTACAAAAGTTTGTATCAGAGTGTTTAGTGTGCCAACAAAACAAAGGGGAAACAATTAAGACACCAGGTCTGTTGCAACCCTTACCAATTCCTAGCCAGAGATGGGAGGAGGTCTCCATGGATTTCATCACCGGATTGCCTTGTTCAGAGGGTAAGAATGTTATTTTTGTGATTGTGGATAGGCTCACAAAATATGCCCATTTTTGTGCCCTATCACATCCATTTGCAGCTAATACAATCGCAACTATTTTTTTGGAGACAGTTCAAAGGCTACATGGAACCCCAAAGATAATTGTAAGTGATCGTGATCCTATTTTCACAAGTAATTTTTGGATGGAATTATTTTCATGTTTGGGTACTCAGCTAGCTCACAGTTCATCTTATCATCCTCAAACTGATGGGCAAATGGAAGTGGTCAACAAATGCTTAGAGGGGTATCTACGTTGTTTTGTATCAGATAAGCAGGAAAGATGGATTAAATGGCTACCACTTGCAGAATGGTGGTATAACACATCTTTTCATACCTCTTCTCAAATGACCCCATTTTTAGCATTATATGGTTACCATCCACCTTCTATCACTTCCTCCTTGAGGGTGCAAACTAAGGTCAGAGATGTTGAGGAACACATTCAACATCAACAACAGTTTTGGCTAGTTTGAAGGAGAATTTAGCATTAGCACAAAACAGATGAAACAACAAGCAGATCAACATCGTAGTGAAAGACATTTTGAAATTGGTGATTGGGTTTTTGTACATCTCCAGCCTTACAAACAGATGTCTCTAAAGCAACAAAAAAAGGACAACAAACTTGCTCCTAAATATTATGGCCCTTATCAGGTTCTACAAAAAATTGGTAGTGTTGCTTATAAACTAGAGTTGCCTCCATCTTCACACATACACCCAGTATTCCATGTTTCATGCTTGAAGAAGGTTATTGGACAGAAATTTGAAGCCCAGACAGAGTTACTAGAACTTGACGAGGAAGGAAGAATCATTTTGGAGCCAGAGAAGATTCTGTAAACACGTACTAAGAGGTTGAGAACCAGAGACATTAAGGAATATCTGATCAAGTGGAAGAATCTGAGCATAGAAGATGTAACCTGGGAGGATGAAGGTTTTCTACAACAACATCCAGGATTATTCAACATTGAGGACAACGTTGGTTTGAAGGGGAAGGGCATGTTACGCCCTTAACCTATTGCTTGTATTAGGATATGAGTAGCCTTGTGGCTTACCATATCATTTTATTATATCATTTATACTTTCTCATGCTTAATAGGTCGGCCTTGGTGATGGCCATAACATATGAATAGTATATATAGGGGATTGTAGGTAGTAGTTCATTATCATTTGAGCATTTGAGTCTTATTATATGGTTTGGAGGTTGCCCCCTCGAAGTGGCGAAGCTATTATAATTGCATATTGAGATCATTATTATGAAATATTGTGTTATTTGGTGTTCTATTGCTGCTCATCATGCATGGATCTAAAGTGTCACAACGATGCTTATTACTTCCAAAATGCAGGCTATTCTGATGATAAGGAGGCCGATATCCACATGCAAGAGCCAAACATGGAGGTTTGTAACTCAACATACAGAAAAATTGGAGTCCTTAGCAACATGCATAAGGATCTAAAGTGTCCAACCTTTTACAATGAGCCTTGACCTTGTCTTTTATAGATTCAACATAAAGGGAAGAAAGAGAGAGAGAAGTGGGAAAAACTAATTTGAAGCTCAACCACCATCATTAATGCCTCCAACAAATCTGCCCCAAATCTGTCATGTCTGCATCAATTACTTGTTCGGTGCCTCAAAGGAGGAGGAACGGTGGATCGAATTGAATCAGATCTGGTGGTTGAAGAAATCTGATTCTGCTTTAATGGCCTGATAGATGTTTCTTCATTTCCTCCCCACCTAACTTCTCCAAAAATAAAGATTCATATCTCCAAGGCATAGATGAGGCCGAGATCTTTCCAACAGTGCCATATTTGTCAAATTTCGAGCCCTAAGTCGAAAGATATGCCCATTTTAAATTTGAATCGCAGCGCGCAATATTTTAAAGAGTTTGTCGTACCAGGTCCACGTGGCAGCTCTGCGCTTGTTTGAGATTTGACTCCTTCCTTCGCTCTTGGAATAGTGCCCATGTGACACGTGACAACATCCACAGTTTCCCTATTTCCTTTGTATTCTTCCTGAGTCTTTTTTGCGGGCGGAGGCACTGTATCCGACCCAAGACACGTGGAGGCTAGGCACTTGTTTGGAAGCCCGCCCCAAATTTGATCCTTGAAATAGCGTCATGCTGACACTTGGCACCCTCCACTGGCCTGCCTCTGCATGACTATTCAACCCGACTCTATCCCTTTTTGGACTTTGGGACACGTGGAAGGCCCGCGCTTCTTTGGGGACTACCTCCAGACTTTCCTTTTGACATTGCGTCGTTGAGACACTTGGCACCCTCCACTGAGTCGAAGACTTTTCAACAGCCAGTGAAAATTTTGGGGCTCTTGGATGCGTGGAAACTTGGTGCTTGTTTGGGTCTGCCCCTTTGGATTTAACTTTGGAAGTGCGCTGAGCTGGCTAGAAAGAAGGTGAATGCGCGGAGTGTGGATGCAAGGTAGAAATGGAAGAAATAGGCAAAGAGGGGTGTGTGCATACACGTAAGAGGAATGTGTATACAAGTTATCCAAATGGTTGGGAGAACTATTTGGATAACAAATTCCTTTTTGAAAATTCAACATTTGTGTTTAGAATAATTCTAAGAGATAAGGAATCAAATTTCAATTTTATACTTTACCTTATCATAATAATTGTCTCAAGATTGCTTTATATTAAAGAAGATTGGTTATTGTCAAATTTCGGGAAAAAAAGGATTTCCTTAGTAGCGCTTTATCTCGGCCTTAGGGAAAGGTATCGAGTTTTCCTTATTAGAATTATTCATGTAAACGAATAGGGAAAATTTTTTTAAGTGAGTTCTACTTATAATCTTTTAATCTATTTCAGATTTGAAAGTGTGAGAAATGATATGCATGCTTTTTTATATGTAGTAATCTATGAGGGATCGGAATTCAACTGACTCATATCGCTGCACATGGTTTAACTATTATAGGATGGATTGATTTAGATCGATGTTGGTTCTAAATTATATAAATTTAGAACAGGGAAGCATGAGATCTATTATGATAAAAAAATCCCTTGAATTGAAGTATTAAAAATTTTGTTGTTACATTTTGGTATCAAAGCGTATGTTACATCTCTTGTACGTATTGAGTTCTTTACGCTAACTAAACTCAATTCTTGTCTAACAGAGAAAATGGTTAGGACAAGAGGATGTGCTTTTAATAACCAACATGCTTGTGGTGAAGCAGCCACAACGTAGAAATCGAGATGAGATACTTTTTGTCCTTCAAGACATGTGAACTGTATGGTTGTTCTTGAACAACAAGTGATGGGAAATAATTGTGATAATGATAGTGATGACGATGAGAAACCTTAAGAATAACCAAATTTTGAAAACAACATAAATGCTTGAGGGTCCCAATGTTGCTAACAATAATAATGCAAAGAGATCCTAATGTTACGAAGGCCAATTTTAATGTTATAAATTATCTTTAAAATAAGAAGGCATGTTTGTTTGGTAGAGAGTTGAAAAATGATATTTAAAGGATCATCCCACCTAAGTTCGATGGTACAACCTTAGGGGATGGAGCTGAGAATTGGCTTAGTGAGATGGAGAAATATTTTAGCATCGAAAAGTTTTTCTGAAGAAACTAAGGCATTATGGGGATTTTATCAACTCTCCAATGAAGTGTCCTCCTAGTGGGATAGTCGTAAAGTAGAATTGAATGTAGATGAAGCTATAATGTGGTATCGCTTTAAATCTGTGTTTAGGTAGCGCTAGTTACCACAATTGTACTATGATCAAAAGATGTCTGAATTTCGAGACTTTGGCACAAGGAAAGATGATACTTATTGAATATTGGGAGAAGTTTACAAAACTTCTTAAATATGTACCCAAATACCAAGTTGATGAGAAGTTTTGCATCAAAAATTTCATTATGGGTCAATTGAAAGGAATGATAAGAATATCATTCCAAGCCGTGAAGATCTCAGATGATCATAACACACCACATTTGATAAGCTGAAAGAAATTCACCAGAATAACTTTACAAGAGAATTTGTAAACAAAGAACAATAATATCATATATTATTATGGAACTCTCATGTATGAGTACAATGAGAATGAGCCTTGCTTATATAAGCAAGGAAGATCAATCTAAGAACCAATCAAGGCCATAGATCAAACCATAAATCAAGGAAATAACTAGTCATCAAAGAACTAGTCAAGACCTTAGATTTAGGAAAGAACTAGTCATCAAAGATCTAGTCAATACCATAGATCAAGGAAAGAACTAGTCATCAAAGATCTAGTCAATACCATAGATCAAGGAAAGAACTATACCTAACAACTAGATAATATCTTCCTAATATCTAAATAAGATAAAAGAAATATCCACACACATAAGTGGGTGAGGATAAATACAATAAAGGTAAATAAAGTACCTAGGTGAACATGAGCTAAGGTAAATACCTACTCTAACATGAATCCAGGTTATTGAGGTGAAGTTGATGTTCATGGACCATCAACTATGGAAGCGGTATTTGAAAAAAATAATCGACAGAGCAAAAATTGAAGGCCATTTCTACACATAAGGAAGAAAAGAAAAAGAAAATTTTTAACTCGCCATCACCTCTTGCACCTAAAAAGGTGGGGTGGAAAAATTTTGGTAGTAAGAATAGAACTGGAAATGAAAATGGAAAGAAATTTACAACATCAAAGCCTACTACAAACTTTAAAACAAATGGACATAAATCAAATGGACAGAACAATGCATTCAATTTTGAAAATAAGAGAAAGGGACCGATTGGGGGATATTTCCTATGTGGCCTAGAGCATTATACAAGTTATTTTCCTCAAAGGAATAAGGGCAACAATCAATGCAACATAAAATGCATGTTGTAGTAACCGACAAGCAACACCTATTGAAGTAGCATGTAATTTATTTGGACTGCCTGTAACTATCTTATTTGATATTGGTGATGTAGAATGTTCTATTTCTAATAACTTAAAAGAAAGGCTTGGATATATGAAAATATCATGGACTGTCCAATACAGGAATAACATTGTTTACATAGTTGACCAATGTCTATTTGATGCAACATTGGAGTTGTCAAGCTTCACCACTATACTAGACTTATACGTAGCACACTTAGGCTCGTATGACATAATTATCGGTGTATACTTGGCTAGCTCAACATGAAGCAAACATAGACTCGCTATGAAAAATAGATTAAATGCTTAGATGATTTGCAGAAAATAGTAGAGATACAGGGGATAAAAAATACTTTTCAGTTATGAAAATTTCAGCCATGCAGCTCAAAAGGCCAAGAATAAAGGTTGCATGATTTATGTTGTAAAATTTCATAATTGGGTGATGAGGGTAGGATTTCGTGGAATACCATCTGTTGTTACGAGATTATATCAATGTATTTCCAAAATAACCACCCGGTCTCCACCCAAAAGAGAGTTTCATTTCACTATTGATATCAAACCAAGAACCGAACCAATCTTTAAGGCTTCTTACAGAATGACTACCACTGAACTTGTTGAGCTGAAAACGTAACTTCATGAACTTTTATAAAAGGATTGATAAGACCGAGTGTCTCACCTTGGGAGCACTGGATATTTTTGTTAAGAAAAAAATGGAACACTCAGGCTGTGTATTGATTATAGAATGCTCAACAAAGCCATAATCAATAATAGGTACCCTCTTCCAAGGATTGACATTATTTTTTACTAGATGTGTGGTGCATCGGTTTACTCTAAGATTGATCTACAATCAAGATACAATTAGTTGAGAATAAAAGAAGAAGATATTCATAAAATTTCCTTTAAGACAAGGTATGGTCACTTTGAGTTCATTGTGCTACCATTCAAGCTAACCAATGCTCCAACGAATTTTATGAATTTAATGAATAATATCTTTCAAGAATACTTGGACAAGTTTGTGCTAGTATTCTTAGACGATATTCTCATTTATTCAAAAATGTTAAAGAACATAATGAACATCTTAGGATTGTACTTGATGTATTAAGAAGAGAAAAGTTTATGGTAAGCTTTCAAAGTGTTTGTTTTATCAAAATGAGGTGCAATACCTCGGACACGTAATTAAAAAAGATGGAATTTATGTAGATCCATCAAAAATTGCAGCTATAATTGATTGGCCAACTCCTAAAAATGTGCATGAAGTTAGAAGCTTCATGGGATTAGTTGGATATTACCGAAATTTGTAAAAGACTTCTCGAAAGTCGTTGCCCCAATCACTTCGTTGCAGAAAAAGGATAAGAAATTTGATTTGAATGACAAATTTGAGAATGCATTTAACCTACTGAAAGAGAAACTAACTACAACACCTATTTTAACAGTTTCGAATCCCAATGGGGACTTCACAGTAGTGACAGATGCCTCTGGTGAGGGGTTAGGGGGTATTTTGTTGTAAAATGACCATGTGATTGCTTATGAAAGTAGAAAACTTAAAGTACATGAGATGAATTATGCTCCCCATGACTTGAAGCTTGTTTCCATTGTAAATGCCTTGCAAGTATGGAGACATTATCTTTTGGGAAAGCCCTTTGAATTGAAAAACATATCATCTTAGGTTGAAATACATCTTCACACAACCAAACTTGAATGTTAGACAATGAAGATGGTTAGAATTTTTGTCTCAATATGACTTCAATATCAGCTATATAAAAGGTAAGGAAAATCAAGTGGCATATGCGCTAAGTCCTAGAAAGCACAGTTTTTCCCATGTTACCTTGAGAACCCAATTCAAAGATGAGGTAAATAAAAGTATGTTAATTGATTCCTATGATCAACAAGTCGAAACAATGCTTATTGTAAATCCTAATGATAAGAGATATAATGGATTCATATTCGATAACAAAGGATTCCTAAGGTATGGAAATCGAGTTTATGTACCCTTGGAAAATGAACTAAGGAAGAAAGTGATAAACGAATTTCATAATGCTCCTTATTCTAGACATCTTGGAGTGACTAAAATGTTTATTGATGTAAAACATCAATATTTTTGGAAAGGGACAAAAAAGACAATAAATTATGTGTCTCATTGCTTGGAATGTCATCGTGTAAAGGTTGAACATATGCACCTAGCAGGACTGTTGTACCCTCACAACATTCTACAATATAAATGGTAAGTAATTAACATGGATTTTGTACAAGGTTTTCCAATGTCTATAAAAAAACACGATGTCATTCTGGTTGTAGTTGAAAAATTGACAAAAGTAGCTCACTTTATTCCTAGAAATCTAAAATATGATTCACCTATTCTTACAAAAAGGTTCGTGTATGAAATTTTTAGAATGCACGGTACCTAAACTAATAATTTTAGATTGAGACCCTAGAATGACTTCACATTTTTGGAAAACTTTGAATGCAGCCTTAGGGACAAAACTGATAGACTAAAAGGGTGAATCGATCATGGAAGACATGCTTAGGATGTACAAAGATGGATCAAGTAGTGTACAAGAGGGAGGAATATCTTCCTCTCGTTGAATTTAATTATAATAACACTTACCACTCCTCTCTAAAAATGGATCTCTTTGAGGCATTGTATCGACAAAAGTGTAGAACACCTATTAGTTGGGACAACATAGAAGACATAGAGGTAATAGGACCAAAGATGTTGACTAAAATGGAACAACATGTCCATCTAATTCATGAATGATTAAAAGAAGTTATTGAAAGGCGTAAGAGTTACGTTGATTTAAAGAGAGTTTATAGAAAATTTGAACTTGGAGATAAAGTATTTTTAAGGGTCAAACCTAAGAAAAGTTCAATTTCATTTGGAAAATCAGCCAAGTTGTCACCTCCTTCGTTGGACATTTTGAAATTATTGAAGTGATCAACCATGTGGCTTACCGGTTATCGTTGCCTCCTGCATTGGCCAGGATGCATCATGTTTTTCATATTTCCTTGCTTAAAAGTATGTATCATATTTTTCACATGTGCTAAATTGGAATTCTTTATAGGTTCAAGGCCCGGGTATCATCGTGGTTAAATCCATAAGGGTGTTGGGAACTTGTAAGATGCACTTGTGAAACAAAGACATAAGTCAATGCAAGGTCCAATGGGACCAATTTTATGAAGAAAGTGCAACTTGGGAGAATTTAGAGGAAATAAAACTACTTTTCCACACCTATTGTAACGATAAAACATATAGTTTTATATACTCTTATGATTCATTATTATTTCTATGACTAAGAAATTGCATTAATTTATGTTGTTCGGGAAAAACTTGAAAAGAGTGTTGCTATAGCCTACATAATTCTGTTTTAAATTTCAAAACTTGATTATTGTAAGTTTTAGATTATACTTTATGGAGTTTTGATGTTTGAATAAATATATTATTATTTGATTTTCTTTAAATATGTTATGCTAGAATTAATCATCGGACGATGATCCATTTATGGGGGAGGTATGTCACACCCCCGTTGTTTTTGTTTTCTCGTGTAGTAAATGAGATTTGATATCATGTAGCTCGTGGACACGAGGACCCATTCCGATACATTGTCGCTCACATGGCAGCATATCGACACTTGTCTCCATGATCCACAAGCTATCGACATACGACAACCCGCTTACTATAACTTTGAAATTATGAGTAATTATCTTGCTGAAATGAAAGGATGAATCTGCGACATACTTGTGCATTTTTCCATTATTCTAATCTTTGTTATGGTTAATGATCATGATTGATTCCATTATTAAAGTATGCGTGAAACAATGAACTTGTTGCACTAACTTTTGAGCATGCTTGTACGTATATTGTTGGTTGATATTATTTTCTTATGTGTGACTACGTTGATTAACTAGGAATAAAGTTCCTAGGTCTTAACTTCCACCTATAAAGTGTCGCATTATTCTTGATATATTAGATTGATTGGCTAATGCTAACTAAATACAAATTAAGGTATAAGATTGGAAGTCTACGTGCAATGGTAATAGACCACGTTTATTTTAACTAGTGCTCACCTTGGGCTTGGGCTATGTGAATAAGGTTTATATCTTTCAATAGCTAACATTGTAGGGTTTAATAAGTTCGAACACCACCGATCCAAGTGTATTAAAGTAAAATATTTCATATTTAATCTAAGGTGGTTAAGCCTAAGATGATGATCTTTATGATCACCAACTCCTATGAGGCTTGTACTAACTAGAATTTAATGGCCCACCACCAACCATGTAAATGGGAAATAGCTAAGTTAGAAACATTGTTATCTTATTATTAGTCAAGTGGTGGAGATCTGCTTCGTGAATTATGTGGGATTGCTAAATTTAAATAGAAAAAATAGAGGCGGTAATTTTGGAGAGAACTACATTGTCCTTGCATGCATTAATGGAATTAAACTTTCCCACAAACCTCGGGAGTGCATATAAAGTCTCGTAAAAACATTGAGTTGTTTTGTTGTTTGGTGGTTTCATTGTTATTTTGATGGTTTTCATGGTGTTGTTGAGCTCTACATGAAGCGAGTTAGTTCCTATTTTTATATTCATGGGGTTTTATTGCAAAATAATGTATGCATATTTTCTAATGTTAGTTGAAAGAATTTTGGGGAAATAATGAATATTGATATCAATAAATAAAGCTAGAAGTAGTTGGGGGTTTTATCTTTCTCTGTGATTTGAAGTCAAATCTGGATTCAAGCTTGCTGGAAGAAGTTGGAATAAGGAAGAGAAGGATTTCAGTCTTCCACCTACAAACATCAATTATTTTATTTCCTTCCTAATAGCTTATTCTATTTGATATTTCCATAAATAAACTTCTGCAATAATGATCTTGTTGAACTAAGTTTTTGGTATGAGATTGATAATAGGTTTGTTTGTTTTACGAAGTTGTAATATGTGATGTGAATGTGTAGTTCGAGGGTTACCGTAATGACAGAAAAAGATTGTGTTATGATATTTGGTTGGATTAATATAAACCCTTCTTCTAGATTTCTATGATTATTAATGTTAACAATATCTTGTTAAGATATGGGTTTCTATGATTATTATTATGAAGGGTATCTTGCTAAATCTAGGTTATACCCAAATATGAGAGAAATGCAATGATTGTGACATTACCATTTAATGGTATGCATTGAAACCTTGTCAAAAATAAAGGGGTATCCTTCTGGTTTTTGTTTTTAAAGAACATTTTGGGGTCGACTCGATGTTTATGGTCTTTGAAGTCATTTAACCCAAAACCCATTTGGTTAATAAGTGTTATGGTTATTTCAAACGACTACCTCCAGCCAGCCAATCTTAATGCTTGTAAATGCTCACTTGTACACCTCTAAAACCTCTCCTACACGTTCGTTGAACCTGCTCCGATCATCATTGCTTGTGTTTTTATGAAATCATTGCTTATCATTGGTCTGCAAAGAATTGTTCTATGTCTTGTTGGCTTAAAAATGAGGATAGATCTTGGGTGAACTCGAAATGATTAGGTTACTATTTATGGCGAGATATAATCATGTTTCTTGTATTAAATTAATGGAGGTGATCTCCATGGTTTTCGTAATGTTTAATGTGATTATTGGTGTATCTTGTGGTCTTCGGAAATTAAGGTAACGATACTTACCTTAACTTTGACGAATATCAACGGTATTCATTGATACTATTTATCTTCCCACCTTGATTGTTGTTCGACTTGCTAATAATTCCTTGTTGAAAAGTCAACGTTTGTGTTTAGAATAATACTAAGAGATAAGAAATTGAATTTCAATTTTATACTTGACCTTATCATAATAATTGTTGCAAGCTTACTTTATATTAAGGAAGATCAATTATTGTCAAATTCGGGAAAATAAGGATTTCCTTAGTAGCGAGTTTTTCTTGGCCTTAGGGAAAGGTAGGAGTTTTCCTTATTAGAATTATTCGTAAACGAAAAGGGAAAAATTTGTATAAGTGAGTTCTATGTATAATATTTTAATCTATTTTAGTATTTGAAAGCGTGAGAAATGATATGCATGCTTTTGTTATATGCAGTTATGTATGTATTTTGTTCTTATGAATTCTCGCCATTAAGGCACTTAGAATTAAAAGGGCAAAGGACAATTCTTTTGTGGAGGCAAAGTAAATTATTTTAAGTATATAATAATTTGATTCTTTTTACTATTAAGTTAATATGATTTTAATATTGTAGTATTTCATTTATTCAAATATTTTATGGCATAAGCTCTTAAGCAAGAAAGAGAGCCATTTATGCTAGTTCATTCGAACTGGCCTTTTCTAACATTTTGTAGATGGCGGAAATTAAGTCTTCTTGGTGGATGTTATTAAAAGACTTGATTATTTTGAATAGTTTGACTGAATGTTATATTGTATTATTTAATATGACTACAAACGAGTATATTCACGTTATCCTATTTGAAATGATAAAAGGCTAGTTAGCCTAATCTGATTTTGGAACTATCTTGAGAAGGGAATGTATCAGTTGTATTTATTATTTAATGATGTATAAATATTGATCAGTTTGATTGGAATATGTTGCTCTACTTAATGAATGTAATATTATGAGACCTATGCTTGATTAATGTTGTATAATGCTAAGTGATAGAATATAACATATTTAATGGTTAATGAATAAATATGTTATACTTAAATATACATGGTATAAGTACAACATGGATCGTTGAGTATTATTTATTCTAATACTTAGTTCAATTAAGTGAACATTCTTTGAATGGTACTACACTAATGTGATTAGACAAATTAAGGGTTGCGGCTATAACAAAGTAAGCTAATTAAAAATCACAACTAGGATGTAAAAATAATGTAAACATATAACTTAAATTTGCATTTGACTTACTCGATTTTCATAACTTAGGACCTTGGGAACGTATACAAAAGTGATAAGGGTATCACAGTGACCTAAGGATAACCTATCATAATTTAATTTAATTACTTTAGAACTAACTAAGATACAATGTTCCCAACAAATGAAACTCAAAAGGCCTACTCAGAATGGATGTTGTAAAACACTAACTATTTAATGATGTGGGTCATTAAATTGATATTGTTGTATAGCAAATATTTTGAGTCGTCCCATCTAGTTTCACTTATTGTGAACATCGTAATACCTTTAAGAGTCGAGTTCGTTAGAGTTACGAGAGAATGATAACTTTGCACGATCAAGTACTCGATGCCAATTTATGTTGGCTATGGGAAAGGAAGTGGACTTGTAATGACGTGAGTCATTGCGGAAACATTTTCTCTCCCATAGACATCCTAAGATGGCATAGTGGTACTTCTTCATGCAGGTTGATCCAGTTTTGTACCTTATACGCAACTTGTAACTAATTATAACTCCACTATCTAATCTTAATCCAGATAACAAAAATTAAGTGATATGGTGAAAGACAAGTTCCAATGACGAATGTGTCGTCACGGAACCAAGCATGGAAAACATGTCTTGAAACTTTGGCCGAAGTAGTGTAAGATGTTGATTACATTATCTTGATTTCACCAAGATCTAAAGTTGTAGGATACCGGATGGGATTCAATGACGGATACCTAGGTATACACTTAGAATACAACACTTGATTATCCTTGAATGAAAAAGGAGACCACTAGTATATTTGGTATACTTACTCTAACGAGTAATCTATGAGGGATCAGAATTCAACCGACTCATCTTTGTTGCACATGGTTTAACTATTATAGGATGGATTGATTTAGATTGATGTTGGTTCTAAATTCTGTAAATTTAGAATAGGGAAGCATGAGATCTGTTATGAAAAAAAATCCCTTGAATTGAAGTATTAAAAAAAAGTGGTTGTTTTAGCTAAAAAAATTCTTGAAAAAACATTAAGGTTTTTTTAAAAAGAAGCCTTTTGTAAAATAGTGTGAAAAAAATTTATAGATGTTTGGATCACATCCTATGATACATCATTGGGAAGAAAACATATGTTAGAACAATAAACCCAAGCTCCTTGTATAGATAATTATTTAAAATAGTCGCCTCCCAAACTCCTATAGATAACTATTTTAAATAGTTGTCTATATAAGGAGCTCCAGGCTACTATTCTAACATATGTTTTCTTCTATTGATGGATAAAGAGATGTGACCAAACGTCAATAAACTTTTTTCACATAGTTATGGAAAAGACTTCTTTTCTCATTTCATGGACTATGACAAAGATAAAATTTATAATTAAGGCCTTTCTTTCCTCTATGATAGATCCTTAAAACAGCCCAAGAACATTTCACATTGTTATGGGATTTAACTAGTTTTTATTGTTCACATAATGGCCAAAATAGATGTCAAGCAAAGTTGCTTCTAGTCAATGGTTTTTTTTTCAAATTGTGCTACGGGTTTTTAATTTTGTAGTAAAATAGTTGCAATTAAATAAAACTAACTTGTGTTAAATAATGAGAAAATTACAAAATATATACCACATATGGTTCTTGGGAAATTTTGTAGATGGGTATTTGTTTCATTTACAATAACTAAAGTCTTGTAAATTCCTTTCTCCTTCCATGTGTTGATGACAAAAATGGGGAGAAAATTGACATTGATTAAGTAGCTATGACAATATAGTCTTTAAAATTTGTACTTCAATTCTTTTTGGATTATTTCAAGACTCATATGGCTGATTTTCTACCAAATAGGTAGTAGCCTATTTTGAAATATATTTGTAGCAAACAGTTCATATTTTTGAAAGTTCATATGAAGACCTATTTCCTACTTGCCAAGTATGGTTTATTTATTATATATGGTGATTATATATGTTGATTGCTAATATAAATAGAAATGAAAGACACCAAAGCTATTGATTTGCTTTTTAAAATGATGTATGGCATGTTCTTTCTATATATAATGGATAGATGAGATCTAGTGAATAGTTTGTGTTGAAAGTATTTTTAGCAAGGAAAGGATAACCATACTTTCTAATGAGAGGAGGTGAGGAAGAGCATCTCTGATTTCTTATTTCAATTACTAATTTAGAGTGAGGGAGCAGAGGAAGTGTTACAACATGGTATGCTATTTCATTCCAAAGACGTGAGAGCTTATGAACGAAAAGGAAGTAAGTAAAGTGTTAAAAACTAGTACAAATATATTAAATACAATCATCCAAAAATGTCAAAAGATATTAATCTTAATGTGCCTATCTTGGATTTGTTGCACATACCAAATTGATAAATGATCATTGCCTTCTCTAAAAATTATCATCAATAGGTGATGGATGGCCAATCTATTGGTCTCAAAACTCTTTTGTGGAAAAATAATAGGCTCCAAACTCCACTTTATGCGCTTGAGATTTTTATCGACTTCTCCATGTAAGAAGTAAAACTTCATATGACACTCCAAAGAATGTCATATTTAAGGTCAAAACTATCATGTAATAGTCAAATAAACATCAAATTTAAGTTTGTCATTAATTGTTATCTTACTAACATTACAATCCACCACTAGCCTCCATTACCATTGTAGAAGGCCTATTAGCGTAATTAAATTTGAAGCCAAATCTTGGTTGTAGTAAGGTTTTAGGATGTTATAATGATTGTTGGTGTATAAATTGCAATGGAAATTGAAGATGAAAATAAGGGTGGTTTCCCAATTGTGACAAAGAGCTCAAATAGTCCACATTTGATGGTGTTCTTCATTCACCTTCACAACTCAAATAGTCCACATTTGATGGTGTTCTTCATCCACCTTCACAAGAAGGAAATGCAAACATGTATGAATTTACATGTAAATCGTCTGAAACACCTAGGTGTTTAATGAGACAATTTCACTTTTTAATTTACTATAACCTTTTATAAAGGTCTAAAGCTTGACTTAGCATAATAGAATTTACCATTGTGAGTTTTGAACATAAGAATATTTTATTGAACAAAAACTTTATTTGAGAAGCTTCTTTACTCCTAGAATATAGCACGGGTGGTCAAGGACACATTATATATATATATATATATATATATATATATATATATATATATAAAATAAATGCAACATATGAAACAATAATATTGTTAATAGATTCATATGAATCTATACAAAGTTTGGAACTAAGCGTTTTTGTAGAAATACAAATATGTTTGGCTAAGTTTATATGTTTTTTTATCAAGAAATAAATATTAAAATCAATCCTCATTACTGCGAAGGCTTTGTTATAACTCATGTCCAACTACAAAGATGTTGTGTGTCATCCATGTAACCTTTCAATTGTTCCCAACTTCCCTTTATGCCCTATGTCTTCTACGATTTTTGGGTTGTACAATTTCATATGCCTTCTACGACTTTTGAAATATATAATTTCGTATCTCTTTAGTGGTCATGGAGGTTGATCACGGTAATCCTGTAAGGCATCAACAATGATCATTAATCATCGAGATACGTGTTGTATTTTAGTTATTCTTTACTATATATTAACTTAATTTTACTTGTATCAATATTACTATAAAAGTTTAAAGTTTTACTAGCTAGTTAATAAATTAATAGCTTTTATTTAGCTTATTTTTACTTTATTATGACTTTCTCTTCTACTTTTGTTATGATTATGACTTTTCCTTCTAAATTTGTCATACACTTTTTTGTTTGGTATAGTTATGCTCTCTTTTTGTGATTCCAAAATTTTTCCTTGTTTAAACAACCCAAACTTTTTAACATAGTAACTATGTGGAACATCATACACTAAAAAAGCCACTCCACATATTTTTTCATGATAAACAACTGGAGCAATTAATCCATGAAAATATGGGTGTGTGGTTCGAGAATGCATGCAAGAATAAGTCAAAAATACCCTTTTCATCGGCCTAATAAAATGGAACTGAAGTGACATCAAGAGTTCAACTAAATTTGGGGACATCAAAGCCTATCCAAGTTTTTAAAAACAAGAGAAAAGTAGCTCTTTTACTTTGGAAGACAAGGCCAATATTCAAAACAAGCAATTTTAACCACATAATGCATCTTTCAAGCAATGCTTACAACCTTAGAAATAAAATTTAAAATTCAACGAAGAGATGGAAATATCCAAGGAATGACAATTTTTTGTACAAGAAAATGACACCAAGAATGAGCAGTAATAACACCCATATGTAATTCCTAAAGATGTGAAGCAAAACCTATTTGTGTCTATTAGTAAACCAAGAAAGCACTCTAAAGTAGGGATAAGTAGTTAAAAATGATAGGTACAAAAAATCGCACTTTTCATTAATTAAATGAATGAATGAAAGATTTTAATGATGTCCACGAGACTAAGAGTGTATGGGACCAAAAGAAACTAAAATATTTAGTTGATTTCGAGACTCTTTGCTCAAATCAGCTCTCCTCTTGTGAATTTTGTTTTTGATTGATAAGGCGGGTTGAAGGGACCCGTTCCCTATTTACAAAAAAGGAGGCTTAACCTCAGATGTATCAAAAAACAACCATAACCAAGTCCCACTGGCATATAAACAAAAAACTAGAATTTATTCTATATACTAATACTAGGACCTGAAAGAAAGATAACTAATTAAACATCATCCACCGATATATTGAGACCCCCCGCAGAATGGCCTTGATCCATCCCGAGCTCCATTTCGATTCCACCTCGGCAGCAGTGTGTCTTTGATCCAGCCCACCAAAGGTGTTCAAGGCGTCACTGCAGAAGCTTCGAGCTCCACCCACCAAAGACGACGACATTGGCTCTAAAGGAAAACCTAGAGCCCTCACATTCGGAAGCTTAATGCGGGCATGCCTAGACTTCTTATCCCGTAAAAACCACCAAGGACTCGGCAAAATCCAACAATATCTAAAAATGCTTCTCCAAGTCCGCCATTCTTGAATCATTACCACCCAAGTGAACACAGAGCCCCCACAGACACAGGCCAAGACACAAGATTAAAGTTAGCGACCTCCGAGGCTAGGTTTCCACAGAAAGAGGGCACCAACTAGTAAGCAACAAGTTTAACTACCTCCGCCTTCGAGGGATGAAGAACCAACAAATTTTCAACAAAGATGGAAGCAATTCCACTATTAATCCTCGGCCACCCTTCACCGATTCAGAAAACCCAACCCCAAGACCAATTTAATAGCCTCCAAATCCTCAGAGCAAGAGATATGAAAGATTTTCTTCAACCTACAGTCGGAGACCTTGTTACGAAAAGCCATTTCCCTCATATCGCAAGACAGAGCCAACAGGGAGCCCGAGGAGGATCCATAACAGACACAAGCAAAAACTGAACGAAAAGGAGCCCCCCCACCACCTTAAGTAGCAATCCCATCCTTCACACGCGGGGAGAACTACCATCGAATCCATAATTGGGCACCTCCTTCAAACCATCATATCAAGGCCCTCCCACGTAGAGCCATTACTATCTACCTTCTCCCAAAGATTTTGCTCTATACCTTTATTTGCTAGCCAGTCGGCACACTGATTACCCTCCCTATACATGTGCATGATGCTCCAATTATTGAATTTGGAGAGTTGCCATAAAAAATTTTGAACCCCTAAGTCCAGTTTCCATGAAAGGGCTCTTTTTTTATAATGGCATTAATGATTACCAAGGAATCACCCTCAATTTCTAGGTTCTCAATTTTAAGTGAGGCCGCTAAGAACAATCCCTTACTAAGCGCTTGAAGCTCAGCGGAATTACAGTACCCACTTTAAGCTTATAGGAAGCAGCTCCCACCAACTTACCCATAGAATTCGAATTAAGCACCCCACTCCGTAAATCACTCCCCAGCAGCTCCATCAAAATTCAATTTTAAAAACCAAGGAAGGGGGACCATTTAGCATTTTTCTAGCCAAGGAGGAAGGCAATGAAGATTTCAGGGCACCATCTCTAGGTTTGATAATCAGAGGCCAATTCCTTTCAAGCATCCTGTCTTGAGAAGTAAAAGGACAAGATCGCAACCAATTTGATGACACCACTTCTGAAATGGCACCTTCCAGCTTGCAGAGAACCACTTCCATAGAACTAAACTCCTCCCGAAAGAGCCGTTTATTCCTTTCCCACCATATACTCCAAAGGAGAAGCACAAGATTGCAAATCCATATGGAGGACAAGGCCCCCGAGTGGGAATACACCACCAGCCAAGATAGTAGCAAGAGAGGGAGAATGGTTGAACCCAAGGGAGATTAAGCTTGGCACACAACCAATTCCAACATTCCACTTTGCAAAGGGGCAGTGTAATAACAAATGATCCCTATCTTCCTCTTCATTTTCACATAAAACACACCTAGAGGGGCCTGAAAGCCAAAAAAATCTTCTTTCTCTGAGTAAGAATTTTACCCTGGAAGGCCATCTAGGAAAAGAGACCAGCCTTTGGGGGCGGGCGTTCCAAACAATCTTTCCATATGTTATCCTCTACCACAACGTCTTCATGAAGCAAAAGATAACCCAGATGAGAGGAATACGACCCCGAGGAAGCAGCAGTCCATACAATTTCATCTTTCTTGCAAGAGATCAGTACTTGCCTTTCCTGCAAAGCAGACTTAAAATTCTTCATTACAACATCTCGAGAGCCCCAGATGATCAATCTCATTCCAAAGAAAAACTGAGGGGGAGGTTCAACCAATTTCCCATAGTTCGAGACAAATGGACCCCAATCTTCAAGTAGCCTCTCTTTAATTTCAGAAAATTCTGAATGCCCCCAAAGTAGGGAAGCCATTCTAGGGATCATCCCAAAAAGGGATTTTTCACCATTCCCCAATTTCTAGTCCACATTGTATAAGAACAAAGACCTGCAGTCCAACATGAAATTCCATATATGGGAACCCCTGGGCGGGTTCACAATATGGAGAATAGATTTTGAAAGGGGGGCTCCCATGTGTTTTCTTTTCAAAAACCTGACTGAGAAGACTGTTGGGTTTTGAAATTAAATTCCACACCATCTTAGCACCTAGTGCCAAATTTTGCAGGCCCAAATTAAGAATCCCCCCCCACCAAGTGCCTTGGGTTTAGTTAGAGCATCCCATCTGATCAGTGGGATTTTCTTTTCTCCCGAGAGACCTTGCCACAAAAACTTTCTCATCATCACCTTCAGCTTTTCCAACACACTTTTGGGAAATTTGAGAATGGAAAACAAATACATAGGAGAGGCACTGAGAACCGATTTGATAAGCTGCATTCTCCCAGCTAAGGAAATTCATTTACCTTTCCAAGAGTTTAATTTAGCATCCAACGAGGAGAGCAGATCTTTCCACAACGAGACCTTACCTGCACCTTTAAACAAGGGAATACCAAGATATTTGACCGGCAGGAAACCCTTTCTAAAATTGAAAATATTCAGAATACGAGCTTCAAGTTGAGGGGAGACATTGAAGAAGAAAATGCAGGATTTGAGAAGACTAACATCTTGCCCTGCCACTTTCGAGTATTCATCCAAAGTCCCCTTTAGCTCTTTAGCTTCCCGAATGCTGGCCCTACCAAACAAAAATGTATCATCTACGAATTGTTGGTGGGAGAGAGGAGGGACACCGTCAGCAATTTTCAATCCCAGGCTACCCTCCACCATTTTCTTCTTCAAAGACCTACCTAAAGATTCAGCAACCAAAATATAGAGAAAAGAGGACAGAGGGTCACCTTGCCTAATGCCTCTGTTACTAACAAAAAAACCTTCAACACTCCCGTTAATCAACACCGAGAAGGAAGGGCTAGAGACACAGCTGAAGATCTAGTCACACAAGCCCCTTGAGAATCCAAACTTTCTAAGAGTTCTTATGAGAAATCTCCAGTTGATCTTATCATAGGCTTTACTAATATCAAGCTTCAAGAGCATACCGGGGAATTCAAAGAAGAAAGGGAGTGAGTCAGCTCATGAGACAAAATAACTCCTTCCAAGATTGATATGCCCGGCATAAACCCAGTTTGTTCTTGGGAGATAAGAGGATCCAAAACAGCTTTCAAGCGAAGGGCAATGGCCTTAGAAATAATTTTATAGGAGGTATTACAAAGAGAGATAGGCCTAAAGTCCAAAGGAGGAAGGCTGAGGCAATTTCGGGAAGAGGCAGATGAAAGTGTTATTCAACATTTTGAGCACCGAACGGACCTCCTCGAATCTTCCACAGCTGCCCACACATCATAACCCACAATCCCCCAAAATTTTTGAAAAAATCAATAGGGGAAGCCATCCGGACCAGGGCTTTATTCTTCTCCATGGAGAAGACAACTTTTTCAATTTCAGAGAAGGAGAAAGGATTTAACAGAGTTGCATTCTGGGACTCCGAGATAAGGGAAGGAATACACTCCAAAAGGGAATATTGAGCCTCATCAAAGGAGGCCACATCACCAAAGAAACAAGGAGGAGAAGAAATTAATACCTTCATTGATAATATCCTTCTGATCAACCAACAAATCCCCCTCGTTGTTCTTAATTTCCAAAATAAAGCTCGAATTCCTTTTGGATTTAACAGAGGCATGGAAAAATTTGTGTTCTGTCCCCATCCTTGAGCCAAAGTTCCCTTGATTTCTACTTCCAGTATATTTCCTCTCTGAGAAGCAGTTCCCTAGTTCTCTTAGAAGAGACTTCTCCAGAGCGTAATCTTCTTGATCCATCCCCGCATTGAACACTTTCAAATTAAGAGCCTTCAGATCAGCTTCAACCCTCGATTTTTCTTGAAAGATATTTTTGAAACACTTACCATTCCATTCCAACAAATATTTTTTCAGCCTCTTCAACTTCTGAGCCAGCACAAACATCTTAGAGCCCACCACTTGGTAAGATTTCTTCCAAAGTGCAATCCACCCTTCCAAGGAAGCATCTCTGAGCCACATTAACTCAAACTTGAAGGGGGATTTGTGAGGGGAAACATCAAAGCTGACCACTAGGGATATCGGAAAATGGTCCGACCCAGACCAAGGAAGAACAAAGATTTCCAAAACTATGTCTTTCAGAGACCAATTAGGACAAACCAGAAATCTATCAAGTCTTTCAGCAATATTACTAAAACCCTTTCTCCTATTACTCCAGGTGAACCAACCTTGCTTGGGCTCCAGATCCAACAAAGCATTGTCCCTAATAAAGGAACAAGTCTAATTGTGGCTAAAGGTTTCTAAAAATTCCCCCTTCTTATCCTTACCATTGGTGATGGCATTAAAATTGCCACCCGGATGAACAAATGATCCCCTAGAGAAGAGATTGAATGGAGCAGATCCGCCCATAATTTCCCCATGATACTATTAGGGGCATACACATTAAATAAAAAGAAACTTAACTGGGAGTGACGAAGGCTAACACTTACTAGTTGCTAATTAGGGGATTGAGCTTACAGCTCCACTTTGACAACACCTTCCTTCCAAAGAATGCCAAGACCCCCAGAAGCTCCAGATGATCCCGAGAAGACCCCTTTCCATCCTCTGGCTGAAATACTCCACATACGCTCTGCTTTAGCAACTGACACCTTTGTTTCCTGCAAAATAACCAACCAAGCCTCCGAGGAGAGGATATAACGCTTAAGCAAGCATTGCTTGTCAGAGGAGTTGAGGCCTCTGACATTCCAGAAAAAGCTTCATTGAAAATAGGGAAGGATTTTCACCTTCCCAGATTCAGCAATGTCAAATTTTAGGGTGCTTTGCTTCCCTAACTCAACCTCCATAAGCGCAAGCTCCTGTTTGGACTTTCTACCCCTCTTACTAGTGGAACTACAAAGGGAAATCCATACCTTCCTGGCTGAAGGATAAATTAGAGGGAGTCGAATAAGAACTAAGCCATCAGGAGCAATTTCCCCTTCCTCCTTATCCCCATCGGAGATACTGGGCAAAACCAAAGCAAGAGTCTCATTATTTGAAATCCATCCATTAAGAGTTTCCATCGAGGAGGCCTGCCCTTTCACCATGCCTTCCTTGATTAGGGAGGCAAGTGCCCCGAAATCCCTATGAACTTCTTTGGTTTCTTTCAAGAGAGAGTGAGGTGTCAGATTCAATGAAGGGCCAAGAGATGGCCAAAACCGACAATGCTTGCCCCACTGCATGCCATTATTCACACCAAGCTGAGGAACAAAGGGATCGGAGGATTTATCTCGGAAATAACAACGCATCCCCCATCTGGGATGAAGGCATAGAAACCGCTTCTTTTTTTAAATTAGTCGGGCAAGCCTTCCTTAAGTGACCTAATAAACCACAAGAGAAACATTTCAGATGTAACCCTTCATAGTCAATCAACTGCGGTTTGGAACCCTAGTTGTAGCTAGCAAGAATGACAGAGCTCGGAAGAGGGGAGGACAAATCCATCTCGACACAAATCCGAGCTGAAGAATTTCTCCAAGCCAATAGCGAAGGGTTAAAAATATGAACCCACGAGCCGAGGGAATTAGCAATCTCCTTTAAGGCAACTTGATTCCTGAATTCGGAGGGCAGATTATGGAAACTCAACCAAAGCGGGGCACTTAGAATTTTTCCTTACACGGATTAAACTCAGGGGACCAAGGGTGCAAATACAGGCTCGAGGAATTAAGAAACTAGGGTCCCCCTTTGAAAACTTTCTCTAGCAAGGCCTCCGAATGGAACAAAACTTGGAAGAAGCCATTCGGGAGAAAGAAAACTTTAGGCTTCCTCTCCTTGCCCCAAAACCAGTAGACCCAATTCAAAAATTTCTTTCTGGAAAACCTAGCCCCCACAAATTTGCAACAGATTGCTCTTTTAACACGAACATCCACAAAGTCCCGCCTTGGGCTTGAAGGGAGATTAACACGCACCATATCCATGGAAAATTTGAAACCAATCCCCCACCTTGATTTCCTCCACTTCCTATGAACCGTTAACCTCGAGCTCGATTGGAATTGAAGGGACCTCCTACCCCACTACCAGGGTGGGCGAAACATTCCTTTGGTAGGAATCGGCTTCCACCATCAAATTTTTAGAGCCGAATTCCCTAACAAAGCAAAGCTAGGGAATTGATCACTGTGTCGAGGCCAAACTTCAACAACAAAGCAGACACTTCTTCCTTCACCAAAGTGCCACAACATCCTTCCCGATCCACTCCACACCGCCGGAACCCGGTGGGATTCTTTCGCACTGAGGCAAAAACCTCGGGTAGGGCACATCAATCTGCACCTCTTTTCCAAAGCAACGGATACTTCCTCCAAAGACAAAATTCAAAATTTCACGGGAATCACCAATACACCGCTCCATCGAACCCCCACAAAGTCACTTTGAAAAGTGTTGTTGTTATGTTGTTCCTCCTACTGTGAATCTTGAGCACAAAACCACCATCTTTTGATCTTGAATCGCCATAGAGAAGTAAGACAAGTCATAATTCGCCACCTTGTTCAAGGAGTAAACTCACACCTTCGCAGTAGCTGTAAAGCTATAAGAGGTGAATATGACCAACAAGTAAGGGACTCGGAAGCGCAAAAAAAAAAAAAAAAAAAAAAAAAGAATATGGAAGCGGGGATGGAAATACTATGGCAGCGAAAAACATCAAAATTTTGGAAACAGAGTTGGAATTTGGCACCTCGCGCAATCAATCCCTAATCAAGAAATTCATAGGCAAATAGACGATGATTGGGCCATAGAACAATGGGGCATTAAACAATAGGGAGCAGCTATTACCCTTAAATTCCTTCTCAAGGGCTTCTTTATGATCATCTTCGATTCTGAAGCAAAAATCAGTCACTCACCAACATTAGATATGGCTTCTAAAGATGCAGGGACTCTACTTACAACCCTAGATACCAAATTTTGATGTTTTCTCTGTTCGGATGGGAAACACTACAATTTGGGTCCAACTATACACACTTCGATAGAATATTGGAAGGAGGAGATTGAGGAAAATTGGCAAAAGTATTGGAGGAGTGGTTCAAATCAACAAGAAAACTATGGAGGTTTCATTGGCTTCACACCCACCTATGTATTTCAATGGATTTATTGAAACCTTGAAACCAATCCCAAAAGTGATCAATCTTGATTGGTCAACATAGAAAAAATATAATTCAAATGTTTTCATTATCACCAACCAAGGCATATCAAGAAGTGATGTCTAACCCTTAGGCTCACTAAAACCAATAGGGTGTGGCAACCAAAAGAGGGTGGTCCATCGGAAGACTTTAAAAGGAGGAATAGCACTCGGACCTCACTCCTCCCCAAAACCAACTCCAACCCTTCCTCGCAAGAATAAGCACATTCATCCCCAGGGATGATAATTCCTCCTTTGAACAAATGATGTTGAATTCTCTTCTCAAAGAAACCAAGGAGTTGGAAAAAACCTCGCATTGCCTTGCATCGATCATGAGAAAAGGATTAGACCATGGAAAGGTGGACTCTTTTAAAGGTATGGAAGATTGGGTGACCAATTAAAAATTACCCACCAAAAGATGAGGATGAAATCAAAAATCCAAAGGAGCACACCATCCTTCCAAAGAAAGCTCTCAAGGAGGGCAATTATGGATCTAAAAGCAAAAAGTAAGAAATTCCAAACAAGATTTGACTAAGGAAAAGGTCATTGTTCAAGTCAAAACATCACAAGTTCCTTCTTCATTCCGAGAACGAGGGGTGTAAATTCCCCTCCTTCACAATGAAGATTTTTTCATGGAATGTTAATTGCTTGAACGCCCTAACAAGTAACGCTTAATCAATCACGTTGCATCAAGCCCAACAAACAAATCTCTTTTCTTTGAGGAATGTTGAATAGAAGAATCTGTTACTCGAGGAAGAAAAGTATTGGAAACAAAAATCAAGGGAAAGGCTGGTTGAAGGAGGGTGATCACAATACTAGATTTTCCCACAATTTTGGTCAAGCTCACGAAATTCGAATAAATGATCCTCAATTTTTTTACTTGGAGGGGCATTAGTGGAAGGAAGATAAGAGATTAAAGAAGAAGTTGTCAAATATTTTGAAGGACTATTGACATATCGAAACCTCTAATCTAGTTGCACACAACATGATCTTCGCATCGTATCCCCCAAATGATCGGCCAAGAACAAAATGACATTTTTGGGTTCCTTTCACTAATGATGAAGTTTAACAAACCCTCTTCTCCTTGATCTGAAATAAAGCCCTAGTTCGAAAAAAATTTCCTAATAATTTCTTTCAAGACTTTTGGCACTTGGTGGGCAAAAGTTACTGAGGCAACGGAAGAATCAAGGAAATCCAAAAACAATCTGCAAGAAATCAATAACACCTTCATTCGATCATTCCCAAAAAGGAGCAACTAAGAAATGTTGTAGATTTCGACTAATCTCTCCATGTAATACTATTTACAAAAATCATCTCTCGAGGCTATTGTAATAAGGATCAAGCCTCTTCTCGGCACTTTTATCAAGTAATTAAAGAAGTCATTGGCAGCATGAGATCTTTTTTTATGTCAAGTAATTAAAGAAGATTTAAAAATTCATAATCAATTGGGAATTGATGTGCCCCCAAAGAAACACGGTGGGGCAAGCATCAAAAGCATCGATATTCACAATCAAGCCATGGGAGCTAAGTTGGTTTGGAATATGTATAAATCTCTGGAAGGCAAAGTGGTGTAAGCTTCCTCAACTAAAATAGCTAGGTTCTTTGGAGCTAGAATCAATCTTTACAATTGTTGAATTGCCTAAAGGCTCTCATCTTTGGGACTTCATCCTAATCTATCACCACATGATCAACGATTCATCTCCTAAAATGTGAGAAATGGGTCCAAAGCAAAAATTTGGTGACTCATGGAATGGACTCCCCATTAAGAGATTTGTAGGAACCGAGGATGTCAAAGCATATCTCATAGAAATTTGGGGCACCAAGGCATCCAACTATTGGGAGATACAAGGGTTAGAAGGCTTTCAAACAATCGGATGGAAAATCTCCGGAGACACCATGACGATGAAAATCAACACGTGACCTTCGAGGGGCACTTGACCTCCCAAGATTGTGTCAGGACAGCCGATGTGGAAGATTGCAAGAATACTGATGAGCAACCATAGGAGAATCAGGGACTAAGATCGGATAGTGTGAGTTCCTAGTAGTTGAGTTGGCTAAAGAGGAATTAGAGGCTATGTGCGGGTAGCGTAAATTCCCTATTGTTTGTTTGATTCTATCTACCTACTTGAAAGGAAATTAACTAAATAAAGATAATAAAACAAATAAAATCAAACTAGCTAATCTAAACTAATGTTTCTAAAGAAAACCGTAGAAATACAAAAACAAACTAATTTCTTCTAATTCAATTAAATTGCTTCTATAATAAATCTAAACAAGTAAATAACCGGATTTAGTTATTTCCTGTGCTGGATGGATATAATCTAGTCTAGGTAAAACAAAGCTTTTTCCAAATTGTAATTGTGGATCTAATTCCCTTGTTCCACCTCAGAGACACATGAAGAAGTAAAGGCTTCTCATAACCATTTTTTCCCCTGAAACTTCCCTGGTAGAAGTAAAGAAGGATTCAATGGAAATTGTAGATTGAAACAAAATTGTAATTGCTTAAAACAAATGCAGAAGATTTCCTCCAGACAAACTTCCATTGCAAACCCACAGGGATAGGAAGGGAAGGAATCTATCAACGGAGGCTTTGTGTAGACAAAATGAAATCTACAGTAAATACTTAACTATTGCAATGTTTTGAATTGAAATGATTTAACTACTCTAGTCAATAATCTGCATACATATTAAATAAAGAATTCAAGAAAGCTTCAGGAAATCCAAGTATATCTCCAACCCGGAATTTGCGATTGTGGTAAAGTCGGTTGTGGTTTACTTTTGTGTCCCCTCAGTTTATTTTCCAACCTCAATGTTCTCGTGAGTCTAGGGAGTTGTGCTAGTAATACAGAAGAAGCAAGGAAGAATGTGTTAGAGAAATGGTGGCTTACTAGCTTGATGCAGTAGCAATGCAAGTAAAAGAAGAAGAACGAAGAGAATGTGCTTGGTTGTGTAATTTCTAGCAAGATCACGGTAGCATAACAAAGCAAATCACAATAAGAATCTCTAACCAATGCTTCGGGAAGAAGCCTAGTTTTTATAGAACATAGGTTGGGAAATGGTCTAAGCCATTTGCAACCACCGAGTGCTACATCACAACAAGAAGGGAAAGTTAACTACAATTAGTCATCAAGGGAAGAAGAGGAAGTTGGTACACATTTATCAAGCCTATAAACAACCAATTTGACTAAGAAACGTGCGCGAAAGATGAGTTGGAAGAAGTTAACACACGTTCAAATCATGCCTGGGAAGTCTCGGTCATAACGCACAGAACCGTCGGTCTACACAGGGAGATGGTTACGCAACTTCCGTTGAGGGTAGACTAGCGGTTGCACAACTGTCACCTAGGTAGACTGGTGGTTGCATAACCGCCGCCAAAGCAAACCGGTGATTGCGTAACTTAAGGCCAAAAACTAAGGAAAAATACTGTGGAAAGCTAACGGAAAGCAAGAAATGACTAAGTAAGGTATTTTAAGATACAAATATAAGTTGCAAAGAGGGAAATGGGCTCGAACGAAAGATTGGAAAAGATAGGAATCATCATAGGGGACTTTAAACCGTTTCCGTCAATGTAGCGCATGCAAAATTGGGTAAGTACAAACACCCCTTTATCACAAGAGGCATTGTGCAGATTAATTGAAGGAATTAGCAAACAAAAAATTCACTTATGTCCTGAAGTGGATTCCATTGTCAGCGTCACAATCAAATTAGGTGAATAATCGATCAAAACAAGTTACAATGCCATCCTCCACTCTAAAAGACAAGAGGATAAAACTTGATGTGGATAATGGGCTTGAGAATGTCTCCCAAAGGTGGGAGCTTTCTCTGAACAGTAGCTCATGGAAAAATTGTCATCCAAAAGCACAGATAATAAATGGGTGTCCTAGGCCCCACAATTTATTTCCTATGTCAAGAAAGTGAGGAAGATATTTTTCACCTTTTGTTACATTGTCCCCTTACAAAAGGATGTTGGGATTGCCTTTTCTCCAAGCTCAATCTTTGTTAGGTATTCCCCACCACTCTCTCACGAGTGCTTCAATCTTGTCGCACGACACATTATAAAGATCGATTCGCATCCATTTGGGTGAGCAAATCCTTTCGATATCATTTAGAACATTTATTGGGAGACAAATAAACAAATTCTTAGGGCTAAATGATGCACCCTTTCTGAGTCATCAATAGGCTTGAGTCAATAATTTACAATCATTGATAACAAATTCCACGCAATCAAGGGTCCCATTTTCAATCTAGGATATTGAACTAACAAAACTTGGCCTCTCCTCTCCATTCCACCAATCAAAGGATCAAGCGTATTTTCTCTTAACAATAACAATCTAAGAGCATGGTCCCATGCAATGGAAAAGCTAAAAAAATTAGCGAGATGCAAGAGAGAAAAAAAAGATATTTTAGCATTAATAGGGTCCCATGATTTTTATTTTTCTATGCAGAGATAAAATAGGAAGCTTTAGCATTAGCAAAAGTAGGGTCCCATGAATCCGAAATAAACTTTTGGATGGAAATTTGAGAGGGAAGCTCAAACTAAATGCCAAGTGTCAAAAATCTCCCTAAAATTTTTAAGCAGCTAATTTTTTTCTGTGCCTCCAGTTGCTTTATGGGGCTGAAAATCCTCTTCCTAAAGTATAGCTGCTAAGAAATTTCAGGAACTTTGTTGGGTTTTAGCAGCAGCAATAATAATTTTTATTGCATGGGACCATATTTCCCAAATAAATAGGAGCAGTAGCCCCTAGCATGGGACCATGCTATAAGACTTCTTATTTTTCATTAGTCATTGCTAGCGGCAAGTTTATCCAAGCTCAATTTTGACTATGCTTCTCCTTTCACTCTTCGTCGAACAAGAAATGCAACAGAAGCTACCACATTGGTAAGAGGAATACAAATGGCCCTCAATTGCAACATTGATAACATCATCGTCAAAGGAGATTCTCTTGTTATGGTTCAAGCCATAATCTCGGAAAAATTGAAGACTTGGAGGGTCAATAGCATTTTTATCAAGCCCCACCACTAAATAACAAATTTATAAGATTGGAAGATATAACATTGTTATCATGAGGTGATAAAGTCGTTGACCTACTTACCAACTACGAGGTGGAGCAAAGAGATGAAATAACAATTGATATCATTTCCTCTCCTTGGCTTGGGTTATGGGAGCTTCTTTCTAAGGATCTCTCAAATCCTTTGTCAATTTGCTCTCGATTAGGTGTTATCCCTAGAATTTCTTGTATCTATGTTTGTAGTTTCTTTAGAGTGTGGTATGGACCTCTAGTTTTGATTAATTTGGCTATCTATCGTGGAATAATATTTTGGGCTAATGTCGTTGTTTCTCTCATTGGCATAGGCTACCACATGTATTGAGAATTTTGGTTTTGCTCTAGATCTACAAGGTTTGATGTAATCAATGCTTTTATGTAAATCTTTAATAATATTAAATACAAATGGGAAAGGGACTCATCAATCCTTGTTTACATATCAAAAAAGAAAAAAAATTGTGCAATGAGCAACCAAACAATTTTTTTTCAACAAAGCATTACTCAATACACTTTCAAAAGGTCTTTGCACAACATAAGGGCAACATAAAAATGTCTTAAACTTCAATAACAAAAATAGACAAGTGCCCATAGACCAAATAGAAAAAATAGGCTTTTGTTAAAGAAAATGATGGAGATTGCTTATCGAGTTGTGCCTCATTCTACTCATGTCACTTGACACCAAAAATCAAGGAAAAGAAAAGTTCTAGGCATTGAAAAAATACATAATAGCAAAAGGTTTAAAAATAGGTTTTCTTACCATGGGTGTAAGGAAAACTAAAAATGGTAGCATGAAGCAAACCATTCTTTGAGTATATCTATCTTGCACATATTTTCGAGGTTTTAATAAACCTGCCAAAATTTATGATTACGCAGGTTGTAGGTGTCTTCATTATGTGACATAATTTTTATTTTTTAAAAGAAATATGAGGATATGCACACTACGTAGACACTCAAATTTGGTAATTTACATTTTGGCAACCCTTGATTTGATTATGCACTCTTGTTATGACAAATGTCACTTATCCATTCCCGCTTAACACTTTCTGAGGACGTTTGTTTGTTTATCCTTGCACATTGACATGTCGACAAACTTTGAGAATACAATGCATAAAATCTATAGAGAAACATTAGTTCACCCATTCTAAACTTTATTTGGCAAATTCCCTACTCTGGCCAAGATCATATAGTTTGGTCAGGGTCATACCATACAATCCTGACCTCTTTGTACGGTCTTGGACCAACATGTCTTCCAACTACAATTTCAAATTCAAATCTTTCGTTGGGTCTTATACTTCATCTAGGTTGGCCTTTCTTAGAAAAATCATCTATGGAACCCTATATAAGCAAGTAAACACTACCTCATTTACTAATTTGGAACTCCTAAGGCAATACACTAAAGCACTCACTTCTTACACTTGCAAAAGACATCTAAATCTCCCTAAATCTTGGAACTGCACATCTACAGTCATTAGGGCAGCACCCACATCAAGTTTGAAGCTACAAACCAAACATCCATATCTCTCATTTACAAGCATCCAAACATCCTCTCTCCAAGTGTTTTTAGCAAGATCCAAGTTAAAGCAAGTATGGTCAAAACAATCTGCTAAATATGAGTGATTTATCCAAATATCACATGATGGGTGGAGAACAATGTGTGGTTTGAGGTCTCTTGAGTAGTAGTGCCAATGTCGGCAATGCACGCAGAGGTGCCCACACCACGACTAATGTTTGTTTTACAAGACTCTTCATCCATGGCTAAGGTTTGAGGTGATGTTCAGTTCATTCAGAGAGCTTTGTTGCATGTGCGACTAGGGTTTGATAGTGACAAACAAAACCAAGAAGGTAAACAACCCAGAAAGTTGCAAAGGATTAAATCTTTTCTTCACTCCTTTTAAGGTGTCTTGACAAGTGAAAGTTAGTAAAATAAAGTTGCAAGTTCAGCCATTTGAAATGCGATGCATATATTACATAGGAAGAACACCTTTTTCGTCATGAAGAAGTAGAAAAAAGTTGCATGTTCCAACAATTGACGTTGCGTTTGTATTACATAGGAAAACACCTTTTCCTCATGAAATACTAGAAAACAAGGGCCACATAGTGACTAGTCCCTGCCTCTAAGGTATCAATTGTATTAAGGATTGCAATGTCTAATGTTTTGGACAGTTGAAAGCAAGATGCTGCAACATATGAATGAGGAAATGCAAGAACATGAGCCTAGTAAATAGTTAGAAAAGCAAACGTAGAGCTAGAATTTTTCAACTATCGAATGATAAAAGCTTATTTGCTTCTATTTGTGACCTAAAAAGCAAAGAGTTTGATATTCAATATTGTAGACAATATCACCTCTTTTTTGGCAGGTGTAACAATAGCTTGTTGATCTTTGGTTAACATTCTTGTAGTTTTGTAGTATTCCGTGTTATTAGTTATGAAAGGATGTTTCCTAATTCAAATGTTTTGTGTTGTAGTTTTGTAGTATTCCATGTTATTAGTTATGAAAGGAAATTTCCCTACTTCAAATGTTTTGTGATTGTGTATCTTTTAGGTGTAACCTTGGAGAACGGACAAAGTCTAATTTGAAGTCACACTTTTATTGGAAAGGTTCATTGTTGTCAAGGTGCAAAGCCTATTCACCAGTAAGTTCATTATGAATGTTGATTCCTTGAAGGTCATCTAAGTCACGCCATACTGAATTTATGTTGTGAGTGAACTCGTCTTCAATGTGTTACACCAGTTTTTCATAGAATGTATATCCCTGTCCAATTTTTCATAGAATGCATATCCTTGTTTTCATGTCACTAAGCCATGTTCCGTATGGCAATCCCATGTTTAATAGATAGGCTTGCCAATTTGCGAATTTGCTTCTAATTCTTAATAAATCATGTCCGGCGTACATTTGTAGGCAATTGAACGTTTCTGTCACTGTACATTATCGCGTTGCAAAATGACTGTGTTAAATATCATCTTAGGCATTGCATATCAAACTCTTTGTTTTTTTGGTCACAGATAGAAGTGAATCGGCTATCAATATAGTCAGATGTATATATACTTAGCCTGTGTAGCCCATATTTGCTAAAGCATTGTCAATGCTATAGTACTGCAGTTGTATTGTACTCGCATGGTTAACTGGATTATCACTGGCTATTACACTGATAGTCGGGTGCCAAGGATATGCTGATGGGATTTGGTTATGTTATAAAATTTTGTAAAAATGAGTGTACAGACTGAAACATTTTGAATGACTAGTGGGTATTTCTATTCCTGGTTGAAAAGCCCAAGTGTTTTCCCAGCATAAACTATTGATATATTAGTAAGTATAAATAAGAGTGTAAAGGGTAAACACTGGAAGTGTTTGAATGAGCATGTAAGCACTACAACCTTTTGAATGAGCAGTGGGTACTTCTATTATTGGTTAATTTTTTTCCATGCAGCTGCAAAGGTTAAGTGCTTTCCTAGAAAAATTTCTTGTTTACCAGAAGCATATATCAAAAATCATAATTAATTTACAGGTTTAACTGTTTAGCATCATTTTGCTAATTAACATAAGAAAAAGAGAGTTTGAGCAGGTTTACATCTGCTAGGCAGCACACGGCCTGACTTCCAATGAGTGCCTGACACGCGCATTGATCAGCATCTACAGAGATATGCCCATCTGTTAATAAAAGACATGACCCCAGATGATTGGAAAAGGCAATACTGGCTAGCAGAAGCCGCTAGTTGAAGAGGAAAGTAATCAAAGAACCGCCTTATAAAGTTAAGTTCTATGAGTCAAAATAACTATTGGACTGCAAGCATTCACGCAGCTTAACTGTAGAATATTGACCACAAAGAATACTTTTGTATAACTATGCAAAAAATGTGCGCAGGAATTGCTCAGCAGCACATTTGAAACATTAAAACTAGAAGCATAATAAACGTAGATGGAAACCATAGACAGTAAGATGGCAGTGATTTTGGGAGTAACTGATCAATCAAAACCATAGCTACCGAATTCGAAATCCGAATACGTTTGGGAGGGCAAAAATATCCAGAAATTCAGAATTCTTGAAAAAGTTCGGAAAAATTCAGTCCAGAATATATATTTATATCTATAACATGTAAAAATATTTCCATCTACCAAATAATGTGCATAAATTTAACACTTGCAAAATTGAGAAATGCATAGGAGTTTCAAGTTTAAATTGCATTAAAAGATGGCAAGATATTCAAAAGCTTAACCTAAGCTCGAAATTGAAATGAAACTTGAAAGTTTTAAACATTTGCAACATCAAAACCTACTTCTACATCAAACCACAAATTTCCTTATGTATACAATTTTGTTTGTAATAAAAACTAGCAATCGCACCTGAAATGGGTGATGGAAACGCCGAAGGGGATTCATCGAGGATGTGAAACTGGAGGATCTAAAACAATGGAACAGGAAGAGAGGTGTTGAAGTAGGGGTTTGAGGGAGGTGCATTTTTCACGTGAGTGTAATTTGTGATTAAAGGGCAACTTTTAAAAACCCAAACTATGGAACCTTGCCAAACTAACAGTACAGTAATGTGTCATGGGAGAATATCAAACTCTGTCCATCAGAGTTCATAACGGCAACCGGGCTTACAAGCAAACAAAATGTTTCTAAATCCTTCTCATTAACAAGTTACAGATTTTACTTTTTACTAGTGGTCATTTATGCCTTTATGGGCAGGCTTTAGCACTGAACCAGAATTATTTGAAAGCTTTGAGAATTAATTAACCATGTGAAACTGAACAAGGAATAAAATTTCCATTTGAAAAATCATGCAACATGAAAAACACATCAATCTATGGAAACAAAGAATCGCCCCCTTTCCAAGCCCTTGAGAAGCACAATTTAGGAGCACTTTTTGCACAAGAAGAATCACACCCTTTGCAATCCCTTCTGCACCATGCATTACAATGTTCCACAAGAAAACATGCATCATAGTCACCAATTACAGGTGACACATTGAAAGATTTAAGAAATTATTACAACATGCCAAAAAAAATTGAGCCTGTAGATGTGCTAAACAAAAAACTGGTATGTTCAGAGTATCATTAAATTTATAAAAGATGGAGCAACTAAGCATAGCAAACTGATGTGAATCATGTTATTACAGTACAAAAAAAAGCACAGAGAAACAGAAATAGTAATGTCGAATTTCTATTAAGATCAATATAGAACAAAAAAAAAAAAGTTGTTACAAATTTACTAAACACAAAAACTACTATACAAGGATGAAGGTATCCTAACAGAAATATAACACATAAAACATAATTAGGTGTAACATTATACGGACCAATAAAAAGAGAATCCGGACTGCAATTCATAATTCAAAAAGAGCATGCTTAGTTAAGCCAACTATCGGATACTATCTGAAAATGGCCATGGTCTAATAAAAAAGAGAATCCAGACTACAAATCATAATTCATAAAAAGCATGCATTAGTTTAGCTAACTATCAGATACCATCTCAAAATGGCCATGGTCTGCTAACTGCATTATCAAACAAATATCAAGAATACAAGAGTACTGTGTATAATTTAATGGCGTATCCATGCATAGCATTCAAATTTTAATAATAGAGCACTGTATAATGGCATATCCAGGCAAGGCATTCAAATTCATGGCTTCCAAAAATGACCACCATAACAATTATATCCAGGAAGACCTTGGAAGAATAAACATGCATGTTGAATAGATGCAGAAACAGAGTCTGCGGATAAAAACCACAGTAAGAATTGGGGTGTCAAGGTAAAAGACAGCAAGTCCAATAATTCCAAACCATATGAGACCATGAAAGCAAATACTGCAAATTAATACCCCAAAATAGCAGTACATTTGTGATTTTTATAGACTGAAAAGGGGCAATTTCACCACCACAGATAAGGCCCAAGAACATTAACTGGCACACTTGGCAAAACCCTCCTTGAAATCAAAAATTTAAGAAAAGCAATATATTCTTATAGACTGAAAATGAAGAACTTCCCCAGTATAAGTAAGGTCCAACAGAGACTAAACCTCAAAATGGCTATTTATCTAAAAATCACACTGCAGGGACAGAATACAGAGAAAGCCACTGGAATCAGTACAAATTATTCATCTTTCTGCACTCTCCCTTGAGAAAGCAAGCTCAGAGTATACTTCAAGGAGAACAAACCCTCAAGGACATACATTATATGTAAACATGTAAGAAGTAGCTAAGAATCTGCTCTATAGCTATGGCCACTGCATGGCATTCATTCGGACTTCACCCTCCATACATAGTAGTAATAAGCTACAAAAGATTGAAGTGTTTAGGCTTGAGCCTTCCACAGAGATTTACTTGAGTCTTTAGGGCTCCTCAGTTTCACATTTGTGATTTAGAAAATACATGTCTGCAATGCAGGATGTTTTTTTTCATTAAATCTTATCGATTTTGGAGAAATCATTTCAGGTTCCCAATTAGATATCATTAAACTATATCAAATGGGTTTAGAAGAAGTAAATCCTAATAGGTTGGCTAGAATTGAGGAAGCCTATCCATCATCATCATATGCATCATCCTCTTCAGAATCAGAGTATGCTTGTTTCCGTCGTGTTTTCGTTGAAACTGGAGCATTTGTATCTCCATCATCAGAGTCTTCGAGACCTGCAGCCGCAAGAAGGTCTTGGGCATTTTCTGCATCATCTTCTGCCTTATCACTCATGTAATTTGCCTCATCTTCCATGCCAATATCAGGTTCCTGTTCTTCCATATAAGAATCTTGTGTCTTGTGATCCTTCTTCTTTTTTTCTTTTTCTCTTTCTTTCTCTTTTTATCACCTTAACCCATCTCATCATCATCATCATCCTTGTCTTTACGCTTACTCTTCCATAATTCCTTCACGCGTTCAAATTGTTCCTCTTGTTGCATCACCCGTCGAAGTTCTTCCTCTTGCTTTCTCCTTTCCATCTGAATTCTGCGCTCTTCATCTACTTTTCATTTTTCCTCGTCGGCCAAGACAAGTTGACGTGCTACTTCAAGCTTTTGACGGTTTTGCTGCTCTTCACGTTCTGCTGCTTCTCTATGAACTTTAGCGCGTCAAGCAAATGTTTACAGTAGTCAACATGCAACTCTATCTTCTTCTCATCAAACCCATGAGTGTTAGGGCTGGCCACTGCTGATAGCTGGCTGAATACACGGAGTGCATTTTTTAATTCTGACACTGCCTGGCGAACCTCATCAGCAGTTCGTTTTTGCTTTTGGAGTGTTGAAGTTGAGAACTTCTGCATTGCAACACCAACATCAAAACGTAACATGTAGTTTGATGGTGCTAGATGTACTGCTCTTAATAAAGTTCTTTTGCAATCTTGCCACTGTTCTGCTTCATAATGTGTTCGAGATAAATACAACAGGATTTGGGTGTCAGTGCCAAAATAGAATTTCCTCAAACAATTTTGATACATTTTCACTGCAAGCGCAAACTGCCCTTGCACAAAGTAAACATGTGCTAGATTTCCCCACACATCTGGCATCTGAACAAAGATGTTTCCTGCTGCAGCTTCTTGTACCTGTGTAAAAATTTCCTTTGCAATATCAAATTGACCCTTTTCTGCAAGCACAATAGCTGTGCCATTTGCAGCATAAACATTTCCTGGCCTCTGATCCAACACTTTAGAGTACTGTTCTCTAGATTTTTCTAGATGTGTTGCCTCCAGCTTTGTCTCCTTCTTCTCATTGCGAAAAGCTGCAAAATAATTCCAATTTCCAAGTGAAAGAGAGGGATAAGAATCCTTTCCATCAGTTGCATTTTGTGCAGTTCTAAATGGTTCTTTCGCTTTAAACCAATCATCTGTTTTTATTATCATGTTGCCAAGCATACATAAAGCATTCGATGAGTTTTTGTCCACCTTAAGTGCATCCTCAATCAGTTCTACGCAAAGTAGGACATCATTTCGAGCCTGAGCCATGGCTGCAAGTCGTAGATATGCATCCACATAATCAGGAAACTTGAACAATATTAACCTGTACAAAAGATTTGCTTTTTGAGTATCGTGTAGCTGTTCAAACAGCCTAGCTTGATTAAATATTGTTGTAACTTTATCCCAGGGCAACTCAACTGAAACACCATCTTCTTCTAATCGGTGGAAGAAACCCATATCCTTAAATTGCTCAGAAAAGTCTGCAGAATCGACACTAGGGCAATGTATTCTTCCATTAATGAATTCAACCCAAATGCCATCTCCTAATGCCTCCATAAAAGTTTGCTGAGCCAACTCTAGTTCATCACGCTCAAAATGGAGAACCCCAATGTTATTTAGCAGTTCAATGGGTATTTCTTCTCTGCTTTTCTTCAGAAGAGACTTTGCTGTCTTTAAAGAATCTAAGGCTGCATTGGGGTCTGAGGATATCAATAACTCGCCCATCTCAATAATTGCATGTGCATCACGTGGGTCTATACGAGTTGCCTTTCTGAAAACTTCCAAAGCCTTCTCTACCTGCCCTTGCTGAGCATATATGTGTCCTACAGCCTTTAAGGTCTCGCAGTTCTCAGGGTGGACCTCCAGAACCTTTTCAAAATTTGAAAGGGAACTCTTAAGATCTCCCAACTTCATTTGAACCTGTCCCAACCCAAAATAAGGCAACACATAATCCTGTGGCTTCTTGCTTTCCTTGACTGATGCCATATAGTAGCGTCCTGCAGTTTCATAATCACCTTTGCTATGATATGATCGTGCCAGATTATAATATGAATGAGACTTCATCAGAGGGTGGTCTGTTGAAACAAGTGCTATCTCAGTCAGCTGTTCCACGAGAAAATGCTGCCCTGTGAAGAAAAAATGGTTTGCTAAATGATTCAATGCCATGGCACAATAAGGGTATAACTCAAAGGCTCTCTGCATTTTTCCATTCCTTCACGAATACCTTTTTTTCATTAACTTGCAAGTCCATTATTCCAAGTGCAACCCATGCTTCGACATTTTCAGGATCCAGCTGTAAAACACGCTCAAATGCTTGTTTGGCTTTCTTGAGCTGACCAAGTTTGTAACGGCACAAGCCTAAACCAAGCCTCACTGCTGCAGGGCAACTAGGATGAACTCGCAAAGCCTTTTTATACAACTCCAATGATTCAGTATACCGCCCACGGTTGAATTGCAGGCATGCTTGACCAAGAAGTGCAGGAATATTTTCAGGTTGTCCATCTAGTGCGATCTTGAATGCACCATATGCTTGTTCATGGTCACCTTTTGCTAGAAGCAGCTGACCTTTTCCAACCCAAGTTGATGGCTCATGTTTATCAATTTTGGAAGCCTTGTTATAGAAATGTGTTGCACGAATGAAATGTTCATCCTTCTCTCTATGCTTTGTCTCAATCTTACCAATGTTACTGTGGTATGCACCAAGGGCATTTAAAATGGCAATTCTGTCATACCTCACATCAGCATAGTACTCATCGATTTCTGGACTAGAACCTTCTTCAAGTATTTGCTGGAACTCATTAATTTTTCCTTGCTTGAAGTATTCCCTCGCTATAATAAGCCATAAATTGAGTGGAGCTTGCTCTGCTTTCAGAATGTCAAGAATGTCAGTGGCATCTTTGGGGAGGTTATCAAGTTCTACCGTCACTTCTTCCTCTGAATTTTGCACTGGAATGTACACACACGCCATCCTTCCAGGCAGGTTTTTCCTCTGCTACAAATTGTCCTTCATCACACCTGCAGCTGAGCAAATATGACTTCAATAAGTGAAGCATAGTATAAGTGTAAATAACGAATAAGATCTAGGAGTATGAAAAACACAATTTAACATGATATACAATTTTGACCACCTTTAACAAGAATATCCACCAAAATTGTAATGTCCCCTTTTTAGAATTAATTAATTCTTGATGCAGGAGCATCATCAAGGAGACATTCAATTACCAATTTCCTAGTTATGAGGTGATGGGAGTATTCTAGGCTATGTGAAGTCGAGAGAGAAAATTTGAATTTCAAAAGGGAGTTTTCCCTCCAAAAGATGTAATTCCATTGTAAAGGCATGTCAAAGAGTGTTGGCCTGTTGGCTGTTTGTTGGGATTATATCAGTGTCTTATTATGGTGTAGGATCTGTGGGATGACTCTTTGTGAGCTAAGGAATCAGTGTACACTGTAAATGCTTAATTTAGTGAAAAGATGGCACTTATGAGTCTAGGAGGTAAATGGAAGCTCAAAAGTCACAAAGTGTCAGTCATAATGAGTCTTACTGGTCAGTTACATTGCTAATAGTGCATGCAAGAAAAATTCAAGTATAGGGAGTGAGTTACGAATTTTTGAATTCATTCCTCATGGAGAGGATGAAGAGAGCTATGAAGAAAGAAGGATCAAACATTTTGCACGAGAGTTTAAAGTGGAATGAATACATGACTCTGTTTTTGGGTGTGTTATCTTGATATTTCCGGGCTTACATCAAGAACTCATGATTTCTCCTCTTCAATGTGTGGAAGCATCCCTTTAGATATCTTAATAATGTTGGTGGTAAGCTTGAGTTGTGAATACTCTATTTTAGCATACAATAAATGTATGGACTGTGTGTGCATGGTTTAGTTTTTGGTGCATTAAACTGTGTATGATCATCCTTGATGATAGTGAGCTGTGCTTAAGCTTAATACCCATCTATGGAGAGCATATGAAGTTATAGATTATACATTGCAAGCTTTAATGATTGTATGGCTTGACAGTCCAGTGTTTGTATGAGAATATTGGTGAGAAACATGAGGACTGTACAATGAACTCATATGATAGGGAGATCTTGTTTAAGTCATCAAGAGTGAAGTTGCTAGGAGTATATTGCATGAAGTGTGGAAAGAAGGTGCTACTTAGGTGTGTGAATGTATTGCTTAGGTTCAAAGATATAAGATCCTTTTGCAAACTGTGACTGTGAACTCTTACAACTTGGGACAGTGGGAAAACCGAATAAAGCAATCGTACATGAAATGTGTGATGGAAATGCTGAAGGGGATTCATCGAGGATGTGAAACTCGACGATCTAAAGCAATGGAAAAGGAAGAGAGGTGTTGAAGTAGGGGTTTGAGGGAGGTGCATTTTTCACGTGAGTCTAATTTGTGGTTAAAGAGCAACTTTTAAAACCCCAAACTATGGAACCTTGCCAAACTAACAGTACATTAACGTGTCATGGGAGAATATCAAACTCTGTCCATCAGAGTTCATAACGGCAACCAGGCTTAAAAGCCAACAAAATGTATCTAAATCCTTAACACATTAACAAGTTATAGATTTTACTTTTACTGGTGGTCATTTATGCCTTTATGGGCAGACTTTAGCACTGAACCAGAATTAGTTGAAAGCTTTGAGAATTAATTAACCATGTGAAACTGAACAAGGAATAAAATTTCCATTTGAAAATAATTCAACATGAAAAACACATCAATCTATGGAAACAAAGAATCACCCCCTTTCCAAGCCCTTGAGAAGTACAATTTAGGAGCACTTTTTGCACAAGAAGAATCACACCCTTTGCAATCCCTTCTGCACCATGGATTACGATGTTCCACAAGAAAACATGCATCATAGTCACCAATTACAGGTGACACATTGAAAGATTTAAGAAATGCTTACAACATGCCAAAAAAAAAATTGAGCATGTAGATGTGCTAAACGAAAAACTGGTATGTTCAGAGTATCATTAAATTTATAAAAGATGGAGCAACTAAGAATAGCAAACTGATGCGAATCATGTTATTACAGTACAAAAAATAGTACAGAGAAACAGAAATAGTAAGGTCAAATTTCTATTAAGATCAATATAGAACAAAAAATTAAAAGTTGTTACAAATTTACTAAACACAAAAACTACTATACAAGGATGAAGGTATCCTAACAGAAATATAACACATAAAACAGAATTAGGTGTAACATTATACAGACCAATAAAAACAGAATCCGGGCTACAATTCATAATTCAAAAAGAGCATGCTTAGTTAAGCCAACTATCGGATACTATCTCAAAATGGCCAGGGTTTAATAAAAAAGAGAATCCAGACTACAAATCATAATTCATAAAAACATGCTTTAGTTTAGCTAACTATCAGATACTATCTCAAAATGGCCATGGTCTGCTAACAGCATTATCAAACAAATATCAAGAATACAAGAGTACTATGTATAATTTAATGGCATATCCATGCATAGCATTCAAATTTTAATAGAAGAGCACTGTATAATGGCATATCCAGGCAAGGCATTCAAATTCATGGCTTCAAAAAATGACCACCATAACAATTATATCCAGGAAGACCTTGGAAGAATAAACATGCATGTTGAATAGATGCAGAAATAGAGTCTGCGGATAAAAACCACAGCAAGAATTGGGGTGTCAAGGTAAAAGACAGCATGTCCAATAATTCCAAACCATATGAGACCATGAAAGCAAATACTGCAAATTACTACCCGAAAATAGCAGTACATTTGTGATTTTTATAGACTGAAAAGGGGCAATTTCACCACCACAGGTAAGGCCCAAGAACATTAACTGGCACACTAGGCAAAAACCTCCTTGAAATAAAAAATTTAAGAATAGCAATATATTCTTATAGACTGAAAATGAAGAACTTCCCCAGTATTAGTAAGGTCCAACAGAGACTAAACCTCAAAATGGCTATGTATCTAAAAATCACACTGCAGGGAGAGAATACAGAGAAAGCCACTGAAATCAGTACAAATTATTCATCTTTCTGCACTCTCCCCTTGAGAAAGCAAGCTCAAGTATACTTCAAGGAGAACAAACCCTCAAGGACATACATTATATGTTAACAGGTAAGAAGGAGCTAAGAATCTGCTCTATAGCTATGGCCACTGCATGGCATTCATTCTGACTTCTCCCTCCATACATAGTAGTAATAAGCTACAAAAGATTAAAGTCTTTAGGCTTCCAGCCTTCCACAGAGATTTACTTGAGTCTTTAGGGCTCCCCAGTTTCACATTTGTGATTTAGAAAATACATGTCTGCAATGCAGGATGTGTTTTTCATTAAATCTTATCGATTTTGGGGGCTTTAACAAGGGGGTTGGCCTTGGAAAGGGCGAGACGACCAGTGGCCTTGTAGTCAAAAGTGCAGGCATGCATGTCCGAATACCTGTCTAAAGCACAGAACATATCTCCACATTGGCATGTGAACCCTGTCAGCCCCACACGCTTGTTGACAAAACGCTTTGTTTATTGAAAATTTCAAGTGTATCCATCGAAATGCCTACCTACGAAAAGCCAGCCACTCAAACAAAAAATAGAACCCTTTGTTTATCATAATTTACAGTATTAACTTTTAAGTTATTAACATCGAAAAACGATTAAAATTGGAGACCCTCTGCTTATTGAAAAATTACGGCATACAAATGAAAATGTTTACATGCAGGAATCTCAAACTTTTTAACAAAAACCCTTCGTTTATGGAAAAATTTAAGTTTCTGCAGTAAATAACAAAATTTTCTATCCTTGTTAATTGAAAATTACAGTATACATGAAAAAGCTCACATCCAGAAATCTGTAACCTTTAACAAAACCCTATAATCATCAAACATGTTAAGGTTCAGCAGTACATAACTTGTATAAATTTTTCTCTATCTTTAAACAAAACCCTTCACCACATAACCTATCAAATAATATTTTCTCTATAAACTACGGAAATCCTTTTAGTAATCAATTAATCCATTTTGTACAACAAACAAAGAAATAAACGAAAGGTCGTGGGGTTCTTACCTTAGGAACTGTTCTTTCGCGGATTCTAACACAAGACCTCTTGCGAAAAAATTATCAAAGAAAGCAGGCATTAAGGTGGGGGTTTGTTTCAAGCTGCAACGAAAATCATGCCGAAAGGAATGTTCACCTGGGACGGCTCCGATGCCTCCGGCTGCAGCTAGTAGCGCACGGTTTAACCGAAACCCACGAAGAAGATGCAACAGGAGAAGAAAAAAATTGCAAAAATGTTGCAAACGGCACCTAGTTGCACAAAGCAAATACAGCGAGGAGCGGCCAAACAAAAAAATCAAAAGCGTGTTACTGGAATTTCCCCCTCATGTGAAAGTGAACATAAAGCCTCGAACAACAGAATATTTATCACAGCAGGTCGGCTCAAAATTGCCCTTCTAAAATTTGAAAAAAAAATGTACGTGAAAATTGAGCTAAAAACACAAAAACAGTTAAACACCTGTCAAATTTAAGCTCTTGGCGTGAACGACCGAAAGGCTCTTTCCCATAGGAGAATGCCTGTCCGCGTAAAACAATTGTACGTGAAAATTGAGCTAAAAACACAAAAACGGTTAAACACCTGTCAAATTTAAGCTCTTGGCGTGAATGACCGAAAGGCTCTTTCCCATAGGGGAGCACCTTTCTGGGTAAATATACAATTTAATTTATTTTTTAATTATATAAACTATTTAAATTTTTTTAATTATACTAGCAATCGCATGTGTACAATACAATGTCAACACTGAACGGTATACGTTATTTGATTTAAAGGGATAGTTATTACTTTTGTAGTTTATGTTGATAAGGGGTGTGATTGACAATTCTGATTTTCTATTAAAGCCAAAACAAATGTTGCAAAGTACATCGGAAGGGATGTTAAATAATAGTTGTGTAATAATCGAATACAAATGTAAGTGAGACATGTAAGTTTGCTAACACTCGAGAGAATGTAGTGAATATGAAGTGTTGACGTCAAAGTAGATTGAAAGATTTAATAAGTGCTTTAACATATTAGCTCTCCAAGAAACACAAATGAGACAAAATATGCAAGCATATATAAACGAAGCTTAAATGGTTAGGGTACATTCCAAAGTGCTTTATTACCTCAAAGAGTTTGAGAGCATCATTTTTAGAGCTATTTTGTGCATATCCTACAATCATGGCATTCCCGAGACCACATCTCTTTGAGGCATTTTGCAAACAAAAATCCACTCTCCATTATACTTTGATGGATGTTCATACCTTGTGCTAAGGCTCCCATATTGGTATAGAAAGGGAGTGTATGACAAAGATTGTGGAGGTTGGGTTTGCACTTACCAAATGCATTTGCCTCAAAGTTTTGAAGGCATTTTCAACAAACCCATTTTATGCATATCCTACAATCATTTAAGTCCATGAGATCACATCTCATTGAGGCATTTTATCATACAGTTCACATGCCTTGTGTATGCTTCCACATTTTGCATACATGTCTACCACAACACTTGCAACTACATCTAACAAAAATTAGTTTTCCATGATGTCCATGTCTTGCTTTAAAGCTCCCATTTCGGCACAAGCTGGGATGATGATGGCAAAGGTTGTGGAGTCTAGCAAAAGTCCCGTATCTATTATTCTTTGGTGAATGTCCATCCCCTATTTTGACATAGGTTGGTAGTATGCTAGCAAAGGGGAACTGATATTCAGGTTGGCTACTTGCTTGGTTGCATTTGGTGAAACAAAGTCAATGCTTCATGAGGATGTTCATGTCTTCTGTAAGCTGCAATTATAATACTCCATGAGAAGGGGTTACAAATAATGAACCAAAAATATATATTTAGAAAAGCCACTTCTACAATCTACCAAATGTAACATTGTATCTTCCATAACAAAATAGTACCAGATTTTAGAATCTCTATAAATACAAGGGTATGAGCATAAACTGACAATGATCTGAAAGTAAGTTTTGAATAAGTGCCCACCTTCCATTAGAAACGTCTTCTTTGGGCACAAAGAGCTCTGCATATCGAAGCGCAAAGATGAAGTTCCTTTTGAATCACTTGTATCATATTGTGAATGTTGTTTTAATCTATTGAAGAAATCAGCTAATTGTTTGACAAAATGCCAGAATTCAATCTCGATACTATCTAACCTGTATGGGGACTCTAACAATGTTTTAATGTTGTTTTATTCATTGATAGGCTATGGGAAAACCTTTAAAGCACCTGTATTTCTCATGAGTATTTGATCTTGGTTGAATTTGTGTCCTAATTAGTTTAAATGGTCCTATGTAAGAGTGTTTTCATGCTTATGGTAGGATTGTCTTTAGTGCTCTCTAATCTTGACTGCACCAAAAGATGTTTACATTAACCCTACATGCATTTCTAATTAATCTCACCCACAGGGAAAGAAAATGACATACATGTTTTAAGCAACAAATTTGAGACGCGCCAATTATCAGTGTTACAGAATCAAATAACAACCACAAAATGCAATGTAGCTCTTTTGAACAAATTGTTTTAAATATAGAAAATTGTTTATGGAGTTGATCAATTGCATCCATAATCCCAATGTAGTCAATTTGTACACTTGTCCAATGCCATGAAACACTTTGCCCTCTTTAGCAATCTTTCCAATCATAAGCTTCGTCCACCGAGTACCCCTTTATTTTTCATTTCCATAATGAGGAGGTGGATCTTTACCTTATCAAAGTTGCAAAGCAAGGAACAAATGTGACCATCTAGAATTTGTTCGATATCATGACACTCAAACAAAATTGCCCATAAATGCAACAAATTTATTTAAGCAATAATGTAGAAGATGAAATGGAGCAAAAGTGATTCTGATTCTGTTGAAATTATCTAATATTTTTGAGAAAACAGGTTTTCAGTGAGGCAGGCTTGGAATTTACAACCGATCAAGAAAGGTGACTATTATTATCTTTGCATATATACAAATACGAAAATAGATAATATTGATTGTAAAATTGTGAAAGTGTATTTGAAGGTTGGGAATGCCAAAATCTATACACACTTATGGATAAATATGCCAAAAAGCATCTCCAAAAAAAGCTTGAAAGAAAATAAAACATGAAAAGACTATCAACTTATATAGAAATTAATTTGGTATCATTATATCAGCCGATTACGTTAGTGATTATCAAAATTTATAACGCAGAAGAGATCTACTCTTTCTAGGAAAACTCCTAGCATTTGAGTACAATCCCAACCATGGATAGCATGTCTCATATCAGAATCCTTATTGTTCATACCTGCAACTGAGCTTGTATGTCTCAATAGAATGACCATTGGTATCAGGTATAACAGGTGAAGGCCGCCACCAAGACAAGATCCCACCACAAGGACAAAACCCAATGGGAAACAACAGACAATGAAGTCAAAGTAAGTGAATGTGAATTCGTCATCGTAGATGTATGATAAAATGCATGAGCCACTTTATAAATGAGTGTGAAGCTATGTTGCCAGAAAAAACGAGAAATAATAAACATGACGAAAAATAGGGGTGGGGTGAGGTTGCACAAGAAATGGATTAAAAACAGTTTTCTATACACACAACACACACACACAAATCTAAAACATTAAAAACCAAAGCAAAAGCTGGGAAGCAGACCTTTCTTTGCTTATATAAGAAATGGCTCTTGAGTAAACAGATCTGAAATTGGTGTCAAAAACTCCACAGTTTAACAAAACCCTCCTCTGCTATTACACAAGCTAAATCCACATCCACATATTCATGATAATCCTCGCTCCCTTCCAAATACATCTGCTAACCTCAGACTTCACTTGTTGCTCGATTCATAAAAATTGATAAAAAGTAAAACCAGAGCAACCATTGGGCGACAGACCAAACCCCACCTCAAAAGGTTTTTTCGCTTCAATTGAATGCCAAAACATTTTGACACATGAAAGAAACAACCCAACCCATTTGCAAAGGTCGTTTTCCATGGCGGATGGTTTTCGAGGCTCAGGGTATCGTGCATGCAAAAACAAAAACAAAACTTAAAAATAGCAAACCCACTACAACATGCAAAATCGGAAAAGTAAAATTGTTAAAAATAACAAATCTGCAAAAATAGTAGAGAAAAGCTAAACCGTCACCACGCCCATCAAAACCGTCATTTAGGCCAAATTTGGCATAGTCTCGTGAATGTCCGCAAAGCCCTTTCCCATAGAGGAATGCCTTCGGCGTAATAAAATATAAAATATAAACTTAAGTATGTAAATAGTAAATAAATATTTGTTTAGTTTAACTAAATAGCCTATACAAAATAAAAGTAATAAAACTAGCAATTGCAAATGAGTTGCAAATTACGCCGGAGATAGTAGCAATATTTAGTTTATTTGAATTGTATTTCGTGTTGATATTGCCTGGATGTCTATATGTTGTTGCAAAGCTCTTATTTTGCTATTGTCCATATTTTTGTAAGACACAATTATGATAGTCGCCAAACTAAATCACATTTCATCATTTGGTCAAACATTGGACATTTATCTATTAAAACTTTCGGATCTCAAAAACTTTGAACAAGATATATGACCAATATTATTTTCCAAAAAGCAAACTATAGAATTTACTTTATGAAGAATAAAATCAAAATCAAAAAACTTCTCAAAAACTTTGAACAAGATATATGACCAATATTATTTTCCAAAAATTTACTTTATGAAGAATAAAATCAAAATCAGAAAACTTTTTAATCTCAAAAACTTTGAACAAGATATATGACCAATATTATTTTCCAAATAGTAAACTATAAAATTTATTTTATGAAGAATAATATCAAAATCAAATATCTAGGATAGTAAATATCTAGGACTGTAGAAAAATATCTAAAATCCTAAGAACCTTTAAAATATCTAAAATCTGCAAGACACTAAATATTGGAACTCATTGAATTTAACACTTCCTGGAAGGGCATCTTCAAAGTGTACGCCTAACAAATGAATAAATTAATAAATTATGAAAAATAATAAAATTGCCTAAATACAAATTGTAATATTATTAATAATCTATTTACAATATGTAATAAAATTAAAATTTTAAAAACTTTTAAAAACTAAAATAAATATCCACTAAATAAATTTATTACAAGATAAATATTATATGAAATGTTATAACCTAAATGCAATTAATAACCTCTTTAAAAAATAATAAAATTAAAATCATAATTTTAATTTGCTACAAATATATAATTTAATTATCAAAACTAAAAAAATATTATAGACTATAACCTAAAATCAAATACATTCAATTTAAATTTAAATTGAATGCATTTAATTTTAGGTCAGAATCCATCATATATACAATTTCAATTTTAATTCTATTATAAACAATAAAAAAATAACATACAATTTAATTAAACTAGCAATTGCAAATGAGTTGCAAATTACGCCGGAGATAGTAGCAATATTTAGTTTATTTGAATTGTATTGCACGTTAATATTGCCTGGATGTCTATATGTTGTTGCAAAGCTCTTATTTTGCTATTGTCCATATTTTTGTAAGACACAATTATGATAGTCACCAAACTAAATCACGTTTCATCATTTGATCAAACATCAAACATTTATCTATTAAAACTTTCGAATCTCAAAATTTTGAACAAGATATATGACCAATATTATTTTCCAAAAAGTAAGACTAAATCACGTTTCATCATTTGGTCAAACACCGAACATTTATCTATTAAAACTTTCGAATCTCAAAAATTTTGAACAAGATCTATGACCAATATTATTTTCCAAAAAGTAAACTATAGAATTTACTTTATGAAGAATAAAATCAAAATCAGAAAACTTTTGAATCTCAAAAACTTTGAACAAGATATATGACCAATATTATTTTCCAAATAGTAAACTATAGAATTTACTTTATGAAGAATAAAATCAAAATCAAATATCTAGGATAGTAAATATCTAGGACTGTAGAAAAATATCTAAAATCCGGCAACCTTTAAAATATCTAAAATCCGGCAAGACAGTAAATATTGGAGCCACCGGAATTTGACACTTTCCAGCAAGGGCATCTTCAAAGTAGACGCCACCGGCGAATTATATAAAGTAACAACTAAAAAAATCGAAAACCTAAAATACGATTTATATAAACTTATAAAGTTTCATTTTTAAACTAAAGTAAAAAGAAAAAGAACAAAACTATCTCTTAATCTTGCATGAGTGTCAAAATCGCGTGAATGATGAAGCCCTGTGCAAACATTGGACACTCAAATGACAAACGTGTGTGATTGGTTCCTTGTGCTTGCAAATGAAAATGATTGTGGCTTCAAACCCGTGAATGGTTCCCTTTTTTATTAATATTATAAAAGAGCCAAATTATGCCGAATTAATCCCGAACCCTAAAAATCTAGATTGAACCGAATTTAGCCACGATGTGGACGAACTTGGTAACTATGATCAAAACACGGATATATTCACTTTAACCATAGAAAAGTGAAAAGGAACATATCAGACGTTGTTATTTGCTTGAAATTCATGTTTTGAGAATGAAAAAAATTAAGTACAATCACCCTATAGGGGTTTGGTGTTTATCCTAAAGATTTAAGGAGTACAGAGTCCATGGAGGGCAAACAACTCCTATTTATCATTCGTAAGTGGTCCTATGTTAAGCTTTAAATTGTGAAACAAGAACAACCATAAAATTTTCTTAAAAATTGAACAACCACTTTTTAAGCAAGGAACTTTCATCGGATGCTTAAGAGGGGTGGCTAGATGTTTACAAATACTTACCAAAAGATGAGTGAACACTATTACCGGATGGCAATCGACATATTGTGAGATTTTTCTAAAATATTAGTCTTAAGAATAAAATCCTAAAAAATGGATCATATAGACTAACAAGGCCATGGAATGGCACATCCTGTCGTTCGGGCCTGAATGGACTTGGGCAGGCGCCGAGCAGAAAGCTAAGAACACGTGAGGAAAAACACAGAAATGAGAAACATGTTGTTTGGGGCGCTCAGCGAAATTTGCAAATGCGATGGCAAAGACCAGTAAAAATGCTGCGAAATGCAGTGCAGAAAGACATGGTAATTTACACCTTTTCCAACATACTATCAGCATATGCATTGTAAGTTTCGTTGTGGCAGCAGCTGGCAGCATGGCTGCTCGTGTATGGAGTGTCATTTGTTAGCTCTGCCTCAAATGTCTCTGTGGCCAATCTATCATACAAGTTTGCTTCCCTTTCCCTTCTCAGTGTTAAACCCATTACCAATGCTTCACCCAACTCGAGGTTACTCCATCTTTGTCGTATGTATATGAAAACAGCAAGCATCGCAGAAATTATTATTATTGGTGTGTTTCCAAGCGTAGAGTGGTAGCTTGCACCTGGATTTTCATATTCATAATTGTCCATAGTAAAGGAAGAAGGGAAAATTGGTGGTCGAATACACTCATAAATGTGCGGAAGAAGTCTTAGAAGAGTGACACCTATATAATACATTTTCCGCAGAGATTTGCCATCGATTTTCCATACAAGATTTGCCACAAATTCGGGGAAGCAAAAAGAAATCGAGGATTACTCTGAAGTACTCAATAAATCCCTGCCGCCATACTACCTAGTTATGTGGGTTGTGGAGTTATTCTGTGCGAAATTTGGGGTTTTTCAATGAGGTTCGTGTTTCTATTTGCTGGAACGACTTGGTAAGGAAGCTGGGAAAAAGTATTGTTGTCTTCTCAAAATGCAGGCAGGGATATGCATCCCTTATTCTTTTGTATTTAGTTGCAGCAATGTGTTAATATATGGAAGATAAAAAAGTGTTAATGGGTAAATAGGTTGCGAAAGATAACAAGTAAATAATTGTGCAAGGTTATTACTTGAAGGAAATTCTAGGTAAGTAACAAATTTTTAGATTTTTACTTTTGGATGTATTTTTTACTTTTACATGTAAGTAACTATATTAATTTTTAGTGGAAGATATTTATTCCGTACAAAGAGTAATGTGAATATTGAAAACATTCAACATTGTCATCACTACGATGAATCTGTAAATATTGAAGTCCACATATAAATTAATGCTAACCATTGTAATCAATGTTTAAAATTATAGTAATGGAGATAATGACAACCATTGTGGTAACTCACAAATCACCGATGGGAATCTCCATCTCATACATACATATATAGGTCACATTTAGGTATACATATTATAATCAGTTTGTAACAACATTATTACCTAGTTCGAAGATTATTAACTATAACAATGAGGGTGTTTTAGAAAGCTTTTCTGTTACTTTTGTTTACTAGCAATTGTGCCGAAGGATGCAATGTAGACGCCGATAGGATGCAACACCTTCGAGTGTGAGATAACAGGAGTATTTTGAGTAATGGAAAGCTGAGATAGCATAATAAAAGTGGGGAAAGGGATGTGGAACATGCAGGTGTGTAGGCCAATGTGTTTGTCAAGAACATTCTAACATACTTTTTAGATGCACAATTATCACTCCCCAAAAAAATATGCAGCAAAATTGAGTTCATCCAAATTCCAAAAAAAAAAATCTTGCAAATGTACAAAAAAACCCGAAGGAAATAAAGAAATAACTACAACTATGATCATGAAGTGTTGATGCAAAGCTCACTATATTTTTGTCCTGATTTATTAATTGAACAGATGTGCCATTCCTTTGAAGAAGTAAGTTCTAAGTGACATGTTTAGTTTCCAAAATGGCCGAGGTATTAGAAGGGTTTGTATTTCCCAACGCAAATAAAAACAATCTGGTTAATTTTTGAATTGTATAATAATATATTACGGGAATACTACGCTCAAAACCCGCTGTAGCAATGGCATATATGCTATTGTCAATGTCAATTTTTTCATTAAAAACAAATGGATTTGAGAGAGAAAGTAAGACACGTTGCACATTGCTAAAGAAATAAAATTGCCATTCCAAAGTGAATAATGCATGAGAACATAACATGCCAGGCAGACGTAAATTGCCAGGTAGTTTAGACCATACATTGGAGTCGCTGAAAATGAGTAATTGTGAATACAGGGAGGAAAAGAGGCGACTTGCTGAAGCACCTGTTGTACTTGTCACACATATATCCATATGTGAGGAACAAAATCATTATTTAAAACAAATGCCTTTGGAAGATTATAAAATATACCTGGCACAAAGATAAAATATTCTAATCGGCATACCATTGTAATGAATGCCTGAGAAGATAATATGATAGGGAGAGAAAAATTTTCTGGCAGTTAAGACCATCCATTCGAAGCAGAGAAATAATAAATGGAGAGAAAAGAAACGTAGTTTAACAGGCCTGCAAGATGTAGGGGATAATAAGTTTCCTGAGAGATAAATGTTCTGCTATTTAGGGGGAAGAAAATAAACACTTGGAGGTTACAACTTGTCACATTCCGTCAATTGTTTGAGGAAAGCATGAAAATCACACTATCTCATTACAATGCGATGTAAAACCTGAAACAATGCTATGGAGAATGAACTGAAAGGTTTACAAATTTCACCACAAATAGCGTGTGTTTATGCATGCAGTTAATAATTTGGAAACTTGGAAGATGTATTGATTCTTATAGCAAATGGGATGTAACCATTTCCCAAAACCACTGTAGTTCTCAATACTCGATTGTGGCAGTAGAGGATTACTGCCCATTATTTATTGGTGCATGGAGCGCCGCCCTTGACAAAATGGCGCTGAATGAAAGGAGACCCAACATAGAAACGTGCGCTAAAACTCGGCCGTCTGCAGCCATGCCTGTGACGGCACACATTAAAATCTTGTCCACCCATCCATAGTGTTTCAATTAAATGTATCATTTACCCTAGCAGCGCAATAGGGGATTACCAGGCCAAGGGTGTTCAGCAGGAGCCTCACAAAAAAAAAGCTTCACAGTAAATCCTCCGACGGCCCAAAACAATTCCACGGTCTTACATGGCGTAAGAAAACCTAACGGCCGTCGATGCCAGCAGTGCAGGTAGGCTCGGGCAAAAGGAGATGCATATCAACGTGAAATATTGTATATATTTGTGTTACTCACGATTTCATTGTATTTAATGTGATAGCTTTACGGTTATGTCAAATTGAGGCACTGAGTTCCGCACCCATAAATATAGAAGAAGCTTCCCTCTAATGGGAAAATGTTGACATGAAATATACAAGAACTCCTGCAGAATCCTTTCACTGTAACATCTTCTTATGTTAGCACCACAAACATGAAATTCGAGCTCATTTCCAGCAGAGGCAGAGATTTTGATCTCAAAGTGTTAAACAAGAGCAGCAATTTCAGCCCTCTTGAACGAATTTATGAGGGAATACAAGATGCACAGATTCATATAAACAACTGGCATCCACTAAAAATAAATGTCATAAATAAGATTTATCCTGTCACAAGTGGTGTAATCATGATATTAATGACATTTATTGTCTTTTCTAATGTTCACACTATGCATAGGAAAAAAATTCAGAAAATCATAATTTTTTAATGTAAAAAATCAAAAAGGCCTATAAAATTAATTCAACCAATCAGAAATTGCATTAATTGTTTAAAAATGAATAAATAAATATACATTTATAGAAAACTATACAATAAATATATAAAGTGCCACTTGGAATTTTGCAATTGGCTTCTTCATACAAATGAAATGATTTTTTGGTGCATAAGACTCGCCACTACGGCGGAGATAATAACTTTTATTCTATGGGAACATTTTGCTACAAATAGCTCTCCACCCTATGTGGGACTATCATATATGCCTATTCTATCCAAATGCAACATCCGTAATATATTAAGATCCTTTTTGGTTCAGGGGTGCTTGATGATGACCAAGGCGCAAGGAGACTAGAGGATGAGTTTGAGCTAAGCATTTTGGCAAAGAAGTAAATGACATCTACGGATGATGAAATTCAAGAAACAGATGTGCTGAACGAATTTAGGTGTGTATAAATGTAGATTAAATTGATGACTAATTTTTTGTGTTCTATACCTCATTGTCCATGTTTGGAATTTTAATGGTGAAGAAAGCTTTTTGATGCTAGCTATAACAACTTGAATAATCTCGACTTTGTGAAGCAATAATACTATGTATGTTATCATGATTGTCTTTGAGGAATTGAGGAAATAGGAGGCTACTGTGTAGATTTTATTGATATGGAATAAAGCAAATTACAAAATAATGGAAGGGTTGCAATACTTATAGATATTACACACCCATGTACGATTACAAATAGGAGGTTGCAGTGCAACAAGAAACCATACGTGAATACATAAAACAATATATGGTTTTAATAATATAATAATACACTAACCATATAACAATAATATAACAACTAGTTACCAATGGTAAATGCTAAATTACCTATAGTAAAATAAGTTTTACCTAACATTCCCCCCTTAATTTTGCATTGCCTCGAGGATGAGGAGCGAACTCTCTAAACAACTCGAATTTGTCACATGCAAGTAACTTCATGAAAATATTTGCTCATCGTTCAGCTGTTGGACAAAACTGAAGTTGTATATTGTGTTTCAAGACATGCTCACGTATGAAATGAACCTATACCTCAATATGTTTGGTTCTCTCATGAAACACTTGGATTGCGAACAAGTTTGAGAACACCCTCATTATCAACATACAAGGTGGTGGATTTCTCTTGTGGTACTCCAAGACCCTCAAGTATGCGACGTAGCCATATCGTTCCACGAGATGCTCCCATCTGCAGATGATATTCGGCTTTTGTAGAAGAGCGAGAAACAAAGTTTTGTTTCTTGCTTCCCATGATATTGGTCCAAATCCCAAAAAGAATACAAATCTAGAAGTGGATTTCTTGTCATCAATATTACTTGCATGATCCGAATCCAAATATCCATTCAAGAAGAAATGATCATTCTTCTTGTACTCTAGACCAAGATCCATAGTACCCTTGAGATATCTCAAGATCCACCTTGTTGCTTTCTAATGACAAACTTTGGGTTCTGCATGAACCTGAAAGATAGCTAACTACAAAGTTAATATCTAGTCTAGTATATGTGAGGTAAATGAGACTCCCAATCAATTGTCGATAGAGAGTTGCATTTACTAGAGGAGATGGATCTATATGAGATAATTGAAGTCTTGTCTCCATGGGTGTAGCAATCGATGTGCAATCCATCATCCTGAATTTCTCGAGCGTTGTCTTAGTATATTTCAACTGAGAAACAAATACATGATTCTCCTTCTGCCATATTTCCAATCCAAGACAATAATGCATGAGCCCAAGATTTGTCATGTCGAACGATCGATTAAGATCTTTCTTTGTAGCATCGATCATCTTCACTATGCTACTAGTGATGACTAGATCGTCAACATATACAACAATTATCACAATCTCTCATCCTTTCCTCTTGAGGTAGAGATTGGGATCATATGGATTTCTCACAAATCCATGTTGAACGAGATGCTCATCAATCTTGATGTACCAATCTTGGGGTGCTTGTTTAAGGCCATACAAAGATTTTCTGAGTCTACATACCTTTGTTTCTTCTCCAGGTATGACAAAACCCTCAGGTTGAGTCATGTAGAATTCCTCTTGTAGATCTCCATTCAAAAAGGCACTTTTCACGTCCATCTGATGGACTTTCCAACCAAACTGTGCAGCTAGAGCAAAGATCATCCTGATCGTTTTGATCTTAGTTGTGGGAGAAAATGTCTCCTCATAGTCTATGCCTTCCTTTTGTGCATACCCCTTTGCTATTAGTATCACTTTGTACTTGTCAATAGTCCATATGCTTTGTACTTTGTTTTGAATATCCATCTGCAACCAATGGGCTTCTTCCCTAGTGGAAGATCGACAAGTTGTCAGGTGTTGTTTTTCATCACTGATTGATACTCAACATCCATGGCATCTTTCCAAGATTTTGATTGTAGGGCTTCCTAGATAGTAGAGGGCTCAAGATTCAACAACTCTACTCATCAAAGCAAAATTTACCTCTTCTCGAGCTTTACTTGCAAGTTTGTGGTCCAATGGTGGATGTATCAGAGGAGCATCCAACTTAACATCTCGAATCATGTTTGTATACCACTTGGGCATATGCTATATTGTTCCCATGGGTCGTGGTCTATCCGATCATCACCATCATCCCCATCATCAATGGGAACATCTACTTCTATTTTTACAACAAGTGTGTTATCTACATCAGTGAGTCTGGAAGAGTCTCAACTTCCTTCTTCTCAAAGAACTCAACATCTCTGCTGGTGTAGACTTTCCTAGTCTTCGGATCCATCAATCTATACCCAAGAGCCTCTTCATTGTAGCCAATGAAGATGAGTTTCTTTGATTTCATATCCAACTTCTTTCTTTTTTATGCTTGGGTATGTGCATGTTGGCTTTGCACCCAAATACTCTAAGGTGTGCAATGGATGGCTTCGATTCGACCATGCCTCATGTGGTGTTACTCCATCAAGAGAAATTGTGGGCACTTTATTCAACAAATATATTGTTGTCTTTGTTGCTTCGGCCCAGAATGTCTTCGCTAGTCCATAATCATCGATCATACAATGCACCATCTCCATGATAATACGATTCCTTCTCTCAACAACACCATTCTGCTACGGTGTGTGTAGAGGAGGCATTTGTCGACGAATCCTGTGAGCTTTTAGGTAGGCTTTGAACTTAGTACTAGTGAATTCCCCCTCGATCTAAGCAAAGAGATCTAATATGATGACTAGTCTTGTTCTCAACATCACTTTGAACTTTTTAAAGTTCTCAAAAGCTTCACTTTTGTTATGAAGACAAAAAATCCACATTTTTCTAGAATAATCATCAACACATAACATGAAATACTTGAAATCCAGAATGACTAGGTTGCATCAGATCGCAAAGATTGATATGAACCAAATCAAGCTTACATGGAGCTCAATAAGTACTCTTATAGAATGAAGCCATATGTTTTTTTTTCTGTGAGGCAATTAGGACACTTGTTTGTATCCTTTTTGAGAGATGGCAAAGCCTCTCACCATATTGTACCAACAAAGTGTATCGAGATATCCAAAACTGATGTGACCAAGTCTCCGATGCCACAACTGTGTAAAGGAAGTATTCTTAGCCACTAATGCCTAATCATCATCCCTGTGAATAAAATCAAGTTGGAACATCCGTCCCACATTTGAGGCTTTTGCAACAATTTTTGAGCCTTTAGATTTGTCTTGAATCAAACACACTTTCTTACTAAAATGACTATTAAAATCAATCTTCAGATTATGATCTAGAAGTTGACTAACTGATATTAAATTCTTTGTTAAGCCAGAGACATATAATACATCGATAATCTACAATTTCATGAACCAAGAGGTAGAGAAATGTTCCCAATACCTTGTACTATGTAAGAAGAGTCATCACCTAACGAAACATGATTTTTGAAGGTGTGTCCCTCATGGTGGTAAACCAGTCTCTATGCTCAATCATGTGTCGAGTGGCTCCTGAATCAATGTACCAAACAACACTAGATGACGTGGATGGTTCACTGGAATGGGCAGTGTACAAGAATTCCTCATCATTTGAATGGTCTTCTTTCTCAGCTACATTTCCTTGTTGATGGGGTTTCTTTCTCTAGTTCCCCTTCTTTTGCCCTTGCTTGTAGTGTGATTGTCCCTATTGTGATTGTTGATTTTGAGGTCCGAATTGCTCGATGAACCTTTCTTGTATGTGTTATACCAACAATCTTTCAACTCATGTCCTTGTTTGTAGATAGGACATTTCTTCTTTTGTTTGTCCCCTTGTTGATGTTGTTTTTGGGACTTTTGGGAAGATTGTGTTTTGCCCTTCCCTTTTAATGAGAAGATAGTGTTTGCTCTTCTTCTTCATCTTTGTTATAAAGTGCCTCTTCTTGTTGCAGACAAATTCACCAACTTCTTAAACCGAGATGGTCTGATCTGACAAGTTAAGTGTTGTCACAAAAATGTAGTAAGAGGAGAAGTGCTCTCAGAACAATGGGCACAAGAGCATCATCAGAAACCTCCTCTTCTCGGGGCTAGAAGAGAAGCCCTCAAAGTTGCAACTCTCAAGAAAGCCTCCACTTTCTCGTTCGGCTTGAATTTCAATGTAAGTAATTAACTCTACAAATGTAAAATGGTATGCTTGTTTCGGGCCTCGTACACGTGCTCAATTTGTCCCACGCTTCTTTGCTTGTTTTAGCATCTCGAATGTGGGGTTGCACATCATCGGACACTATGAACAAGATTATCAATTTGGCCTTTTGATTGGCCTTGTCAAACTTACTCTGTTGGATTGCATCATCTGTTGATCTAGTTACATAACCATTCACAACCAACCAAATTTCTTCAAACTTGAGTTGAGTTCGAATTTTGGTCTTCCACGCGGCATAGTTGTCGCCACGGAGCAGTTGTGAGTCAAGCAAGAAGAATTTGAGCATTGTTTGCCATAGTGGGTGGTTACTGTTCCCAACTAGATGGCACGTTAGCACAAAGCAATACACAAAAACACTAAAAATATGTAATTACAAATGGTAAGCTACTATGTGGAAAAAATAATTGAAGGGTAAAAAAATTGTTTTGTGAGGCCCTAGTGGCTCACAATCCAAAAAATCGCAAAAAAACAACTCAAATGTTTGAACAACTACCCTTTCGAGCACCCCTCCCTTTACAAAAGTTGCTCAAAATCAAAATCTAAGCGGTGGGAAAAAAATTGACCAAAATAGTGTTTTTCTCACTAAATTTGGGGGTTAGTTGTGACTAGGTGATTTAGCGGTGGTTTTTGCTGCTAAACTCTTGGCGGTGCCACTATTTTTGCCTCCAAATTCAAAAACTTTAAAAATAGGTGGGTGGTAGGGGGTGGAGGTCGACCTCTTACCCCCAAAACCCTTCAACCACCCACCAAAAGCGCTATATGCACATGTAACATGAAATGGAGGACTTGAATTTTAAACAAGATTTAAAATTGGCTTACCTAGCTAATAGTGACATGGCAAAGCGGGGAGGTCCACATGGCGTTGTGGGTGCGAAGGTGGATTAGGTTTTCGTCGCTTGCATGAAAAATGGATCTCGAATGCTTTGTTTTTGTTTGACCGCCACTCTATTTGCCTTTGCGATGTTTTGTATTCTTCATTGTTTTATTATTGGGGCTCTTGCCTTTGTTTTCTTCACAGTTCTTGCCCAAGCTCGTGGATGGCTTGGTGGAGGTTGAGGGCTCGGTCCCGATAAGGGAGCAAGGGTCGGCGGACTCACTCGCTCGCCCGTTTGGCACCCGACTTAAGCGTGGAGGTAGATGCCCAGCTCAGTCGATGATGCACAGGGCTCGATCGGACAGGGGCACGATTCAATGCAACATGGTTAGCTTTATCGTTGGTTTAGCTCGATCCAAATGGTTGCCAAGAACTCGGTCAACACACATGCCCCTCAATGATTGTCAATGTTGGCTTAGCTCGATGGATGAGCAGAGTTTCCAACGATGGCTCAAATGGATGCCAATGCAAGATAACTTTCGTCCGCTCGCCAAGAACAATCTCCGGCTGCAACTCACTAACACAACAATGCCCCAGCTCGATCCACAAGATCAACTAACTCAATTGGTAGCTCACCTAGAACTTGATGATGAGCTTACACAACTCGATGGGTATAGGAGCACAATTCGATGCACAATTTAGTCCTATAGACTTATTAAAACAACTAGATTTAGTTGTACCCAAATGTTCCTCTAAATTTAGAGGTGAAACCCCTATTGGGGAAAATTGTATTTTGTTTCTTTTGTCTTATTTATGAACCAGATTTTCCAGCAAGCAAGCAATTTGCCTAGTGCAGGAGGCACTAGTGCAAAAAATATATTTGCTTTTCTTTTGCCTGGAAGATGAAATGGAGATTGTGGGGATGCAGGGTAGGTTTGGGAAGTCTGTTGGAGGCAGCAAAGGCTCTCCAGGAGCAATTTTCTTCTCCCAAAACCTTTTCACACTTTTGCAATCCTCCTACAACATCTACTACTTGCACAGGCTCTCCAAAACTCAGCTCTGATACCAAATGCTAAGGAACTGAGGAAACAGGGAGGCAGCCTGTGCAGATTTTATTGATTTGGAATAAAGCAGATTACAGAATAATGGAAGGGTTGCAATATTTATAGATATTGCACAACCATGTACTGGAGACAAGCAGGGGTTTGCACAAGTGCAACAATAAACAATACGTGAATACATAAAACAAATATATAGTTTTAAAAATATAACAATACACTAATCATATAACGATAATATAACTAGTTACCAATGGTAAATGCTAAATTATCTACAAGAAAATAATTATGATTGTTGAACTAAGATACATTTCACTTTATGGGTCCTCTCAACATAGATCAAGAATTTTATGTTGTTTTTCCTCGGTTGTCTGAAGAGATTACAGGTACAGTTCCACACAATGAGAATACAGTACTAGAGTCAAAGTGGATATATGAGCAAGTATTTGGGTCATTAGCAGTACCAATGAGGGCAGAGTTCCAGCACATTGCAAAGCTGGAAAAGGAAGAAGTAGTGAAAGATATTGCTAATATATTAAAGATGTTTCATGATCAAAAGTTAGAAGTGAGTTCCTATGATTTTCTACAAAATTAAAATCAGATTGAATCACTTTTACACTGTTCAAATAATGCATAATTTGGTCAAATAAAGCATAATTTTTGGTTAAGAAGAACCGCTGATTGTATAATTTCAAATTGTTCGAGCTGTAAGAGATTTCGTGTGCTAGGTCCCATTTTTTGCCATGTATCAGAAAGAGACGTGCCTCAACTTACTTCGAGATCAAGAGCATGTCTCTAAAGAAGCTGCAGATAAAAAATAGAAGCCTGAATTGAAAATATACAAGGTAATCGAAGGGATTGTAGTCCAACAGTGTGGATGATGGTATAAAGGGCATTGCCTTATCATCCACTAAGGTGCAAATCCCAGCAGATACCAAAAGGGTTGAAGTTGGGTTTGAGACCCTACTGAATTTGTGAAATAGATATCACTCAATCCTTTACACTAAGCTGAAGAAGGTCGATTATTCGTGCACTGATACAAATGGATGCAAATTTCTCTGAAGGATCTGGTTGTTTCCAACCTTCAATCAAAAATGTACAACCTAAGCATTTAGGCTAAGACTAAATGTTATGTGATACAACAACATAAACAACTGCTTAAGTTATATCCTGTTTTTAGGCATTATGGGAAATACGGATATGAGGTAGAGAGTGACATATACTTCAAAGGAGGTAGAAGGCTCTTAAAGCATCTTATGGGAAACACGCTGGAGAAGAAGCAAGAAGAGATCCTAACAAATGGAACCTGCTAGAAATAGTTTTTCAGTCCCTTGATGATGCAGAATCTGAGTGGACTATTGACAATATAGATACAAAATTTAGCCCACATTTTCCTCTTGATGAATTTGAATTTTGAGGTGGGAGAAGGACAGCTCGAGAGGCCAAAATACAAATCCATGTAGAGCATCTGTCGCAAGTCTGGATTGGGAGCAGTGTCAAGAGATTGTGGTATCGCTTTTGAGCAACTGGGCAAGAATCTATTAGCTATGTATAAGGTAACTCCCATGTCTAAAATTGTCCCTATTGGAATGAGGCAGGTTACTTTTCAGTCAATGAATTAAGGTCTCTGTTTTTGTTATTCTTGTACAGAGGCATGAAGTTGAGGATGTGGCAGTTGATTGTTTTTCTGGAAAATTTGGTGATCTACAGTCCGTGCTCAAAGGTGTCAAGCATATGGTATTTTTTTCTCAAAATCATGTGCTCATATTGCTTGATTTATGTAGGGTATACTTTAATCAGCTAATGGCATATTGAGCTTTTTCCAGGCGGACCATTTTGAGGGCTGGAAGGGTTTACAGTTAAAGATAATTTTTGACCTCTTTAGAAGCTATGCAGCGGTTTGTCTTTACTCTTTATAAACGCTGCTGGTTTCTTAAGGGTAGAGGGGACTGGACAAGCAGCACCTGGGAACCATGTCATGGATCCATTGGATGATACTAGACTATAATTCATCCAGATTCGTATGAACTAGCCAAGAAACTGGCAGATGATGTATATTGTGAAGATGCTGGGCAAGTTATAGATGATATGGATGAAGAAACACAAGAGATGGCAGTTGAATATGTTAAAAAAAATCCCCATCTCTTAAAGGCCCTTAATATTGATGAATATGCCAGAAGCATGGAACAACGGACAAGCAATAAAAAGCAGGAAACCCTTGCTGACATAAAGGTAGAATTGATACATGGATTTAAGGATTGTTGATCACCAAATAGAGAGCCAACCCAGGATGAAGAATTTTATCTGCTAACTGGAGAAAACGAAAAGACCCTTGCAGAGGGGAATATTATACAAGCAACTAGTCATAGAGTCCTAAATAATTGAGTAATTTGTGATCTGGAATCAAGCTTGACAGGAATAATAATGAAGGAACTAAAGCACTGAGATGTCTAGCATCAGAGTCATTATCTACAGGGGCATGCAAAGTTAAGCCCAGCAGCTTGAGACCTATGCATGCACGTAGGCTGTGTATATTAGGATTTTGCTGCAAAGTAGCTGAGGGTTTTTTACTTTAGCACTAAAGAATTTAAAGAGATGTGTGCTTGAGATTCTGAGAATATTTTGTGATGACATGTCATTCTATATGTCAAAAAAATAAGCAACTTCCAATAAAGTGTTGTAAATATACAAGAAACAACAACTTTCTGCGCAAGAAAAATGATACGAAGAATGAGCAATAACAGTGCCCATCTGTAAATCCCGGAGATGTGAAGCAGAACCTACCAGTGTCCATTGGTAAACCAAGCAGTCAGTTGTTGAGTAGGGACAAGTAGTTGTGTAAAAATGATCGATGCACTGATCATCACAAAATGCAACAAAGATAAAAGTGAAGAAATGCACAACATAGAGGTAGACTGTAAACCAGTGAATACTTTAAATGAATGTCATGGATCCTAACCAAGGAACATTTTCATTGAAATAAACTGCCCAATAACTCTTATTTTTATTTCCAATTAAGGTTTATTAACTTAAATGAGATAGGATGAAAGGAATTATATTAGCTTGCAAATGAAGAAAGTGTAAAATAGGTCAAAAGAACTATAAAGGTACAAATGTGACAGTCTCATGGTGTCAATATACACACATCATCAGACTATTTATTCAAATACAAAACCAGGTGGAGAGGGTGAGAAGGTGAAGAATGAGGTTACAAAGACATGAAGGCAATGTGGCTAGTATTAATAGTGGTGGGCAGCTCCATCCTACATCTAATGATTAAGGAACAAAAGGTGTAAGGCTAGGTGCAATTTGCATGATAGATTTAAATAGTTTTGTATTTGTGGCTATTTTCCCAATATACGTCCTCTGCTGTAGCAAGTCGCTTTCATCGAGCTTTTGATATTTTCTGTGTTGTTATTCACTTTAGGATTCACGTTGTGAGGATGAAATTTACATTTAAGAAAAGTCATATTTGCTCACTTGGACAAACAAAGGATTCTAAGTTGCATATTTGATAAGTTCCATGGTAAAGATCGCTTATGGTCATCAAGTGGAAGATGCTTCTAATTTTGTGGATTTGTTTGGAAAGTTTAATAAAAAAAATTACGCTGTTTTTTTTGGTTTGGAGAAACTCATATTTGGAACACTTTAAAAATGGATTCGTGTGTAATGATGATGGAATTGGACTTCTACTCGAGCCTATGACAAAACTCAGCAAAATTCATAGTAAGGATGTTTTGTATTTATCTAGAATATCTAAGAAGTGTGATGATCATTTGACCTAACATAAAAAAGGATAAGCTTTGAAGCCTGTGAAATTGATATAGTAGGTGCTACGTTGCCTTGAGAATTTGAAAGAATTGATCGATGAGATCTTGCAGAGTACAAGAACTGTAGCTGTTCCGGGTAATTGAGTAACCGCCAAGATTAGGAAAAATAGGGCCTTTTTAGCACTGGAAATCCTGTGAGAATCCACAATATTTGACACCTAAAGCATTGAGATGTCTAGAATCACAGTCATCGTCTATATGGAGAGGTAGATTTAGGTCTAGCAGCTGCAGTTCTATGTATATTGCAATTTCAAGCAACAAAAGTGAGATGCAATGAGCAAGCAAATTAAAAAAATGTCAACAAAGCCGTCCTCAAAACACATTCACGACAATTATTTCCACAGGAAAGCCTAACATTGAAATGCCCTAAATCGCAACAGCCAAAAAGCACAATCACCACGAGAGTAAAACACATAAAAGAGGGGCTATTACCGAGGTAAACACCCGTTGAACTGTGCCTTGCACTCTGCGCTCCTGTCACTTAACGCCAAGCATAGCACTGCAGAAGCTTGAGCGAGAAATAAAATCAATGTGAATTGATTGAAATATCATTTGGTTACGATTCATTAAAGCATTGTAACTTGTTATGATCTGAGTTATTGCGATTGAAATGACATGGTTCATTTATTATTGGAACTGCCCTTTATATTAATATAATAAAAGAGAGTTATATAGTAAGGGGTCCCAGATAACACACAATCCCACAAAATGCCACACCGGTACCAGATCAGCAAAAACGCCATAAAGGCTTATATTAAAATGCCCCGAGGGCACCGAAAGAAGAAATCAAGCACACACCGTCGCCGCCGCCGCACCAAGAGGAGGGGAAGATCACCCGAGGAGGGATGAAGACGCCATTGTTAGGCTTTGTGGATGGAGGATCCACCTACCACCGGCCGTCGTGGTCATGCATTTGAAGAGGAACCATAATTTCCCATCCTAGGGAGGAGATCCAAAGAAGAGTTTGCATGGCATGCGGCAAAGACCCCCATCTGCGGAGTCTTCGGCCCCATTCTCCCGCGAGGACGGACTCCAACTCGGCCCCGTAAGAGGACGGAGCGAAGGGCGGCCTCACGGGGAGGCGAACGGTGGTCAGTGTGAACGGCTCCTCCGCGTGGACCCGTAGAAGGCGGTCCGAGGAGGCGAAGGTCGAGGTGGCAACAACTGAGGATCCGATGAAACTCGACTCATAGTTCATGGCGCACTCCCCAAATGATCAAGAAGCTCCTGCAAATGAGCAAACTCCAAGGCAACCTTGGCGGCTTGAGCTTGAATCTGTATGCGAACAATAGACAGAATAACCACCTTATCATTAGTGGAAAAGCATATAACAAAATTATCTTGTTTGAAAATTAAAGCATTTCCAAGGGCTAAAGTCACCAAATAAAGAGAGACGCCATGGGAAGAATTCAAGGTGATAAAATGAATCCTCCTCCAAATTGATTGAGCACGGGACAAGACCAGAAGAGGTGTATGAACGACTCGGGACTAGAATAGAAAGGAAAATTCAGAATAGGAATACCAATATGACTAAGCTTTTCACCCACAGGAAACCTTGGTAGAAAAGACACCACAAAAAATGGTTAACTTTGGGCTCGAAGAGGGTTCCAAGTATGGGAAAGCCGGGCGAAGTCAAGTGGTCTCAAGCAGAGTGCAACCCCCATCGATCATTGAGCTTATCAATGGCTAGTGAGAGAGGACACAATAGGCCGATAAATAGTGTGAGTGTTATATAGGAGGAAAGCAATTTTCGATTCCACCGCCAATCACGCCACCACGCAGTCGGAGGTTGGAGCCCCAACTTATGAAGCATAACATCCTGAAGGAGCTCTGAATTTTATAGATAAACTGGAAGTTTGAGTTGTTCAAGTTGAATTTAACTTTGAGCTCGGGCCAAGGAATCCAATCTCTGTGATGCACAAGATCCTGAATGGTATGAATGCCCTTGCGGTAAATTTGAATGGCTTTGATGCTCGGGGTTTCGCAAGCGGAAGAGTGCCTTCAGTGATAATAGGAGACCACCAGATGTTCTGTGAATTAAAAGAAAGGCCGTCTGCAAAATCCATTGCCAATCCACCTCATTAAAGGCTTCACCTGCTCAAAGGCTTTCCAAATACTCTTGGTGACAAAGGTACCCATGATTTTGACAAGAGCAAAAGTGATAATAAGATAATGTAATCCACCCGCTCCAAAGACTTCTTGCGAAGGGGCTCCAGGACTCAATACAATGCCGCAAAAACAAATTTTCTAGGTCAGTTTACCCGAAAGACACTGGATAACCCATTTGGCACATAAAGTCACACTCTGTTGATAAACATCAATGATTTTCATGCCTCCTTAAACACGAGGAAGACAACAAACATCCCAAGCAACTCTGTGAAAGCCAACTAAACCAAAAATTTTACACCATAAAAATTCTGAAGCAGCTTGGCAAGCCGATTGAAAGAAGTGCGAGAAGGACACCAACAAGTAGAATAATAAACATGAGTAGCGGCAAGGATTTTGGTGCAAACCTGGAATTTCCTAGCCAAAGATAATGGTTTGGAAGACCATTTGGTAACTTTCTGCTCCACTATGTTAAGAACATAATTCCAAAAATTCGTAGAGTCACTGTTAAAAGCAAATGGAATGCCCAAACATTTGAATTGTTCTCCACAACCAATTCATTTCCAAGAGTAAGCCTTTAACCATCCGGAGGAGAAATAGCTTTGTCGATAGCCCAAGGTTTTATCCATTTGAATATTAGACCCTAAAGCCAAGCAAAAAGTTTCCAGACATTCAAAGACCATAGCAACATTCTATTCCAACTCGGCGAGAGTGAGAAAGGAATCATCAACAAAGTGTCCATTAATAAGTTGTCTCTCATGATCCGAAAGAACAATTCCCCGAATATCACCCTGAGCAACTTGATGGGCAATTAAATATCCCAGGGCATCAACAAAGAAGCACAAACAACACCAACACAAGATGTCACCCTTGTCCGATAGAGCGGAAGAGGCCAATGGCAGTAGACTAGTGACCATTGATGGAAAGCCAAGCAAAAGCATTAGAGAAAATTATGCTAACATCCATCTGGAAGAATTCACCAAAACCCGAGCTTTAAGCATAGCCGAATGAAGGGCCATTCATACGATTGTAAGTTTTCTCAAAGTCTATCTTAAGGAAGAGAGGCTTCTACGACGAAAGTCGAGTGCACTCCATGCCTTCCCAGACAACAATAAGGTTGTCCAAGATGTATCAACATTTGACAAAACTAGTATGTTTAGGTCGAACAATCTTAAGCAAGAATATCAACAATGCGAAGAGCCAACACCTTAGCAAGAATTTTATAAGAAACATTCAACAAGGTGATCGGCCGCCAATTATTCATTTGTTCGGGATTGCTACTTTAGGAATGAACTTGATGTTGCCTTGATTGATGAAACTCCCAAGAGAGTGAGTTTGAAGAGCTTCATTATACACCGAAGCAAATCAGGTCCAACAAAGGACCAGGTTGCTTTGTAAAACTTGTAAGGGAAGCCATCCAGATCCGGAGAGTTGTCATCTACAAGACAACAAAGTTGCATGAAGCTCCTCCAAAGTAAGAGGGTCATCACAATGGACACAATCTCTAGGCGTAAGTTGAGTAGCTTGAAACACCAGATGATAGTGCTTGACAAGAGCATCAGTGGTATTTGGTAGCTCTGTAAGCCGTTTGTGAGCATCATAAATAGCTTTGATCTATTGCCAAGCATGCTTGGCCCGAAGGGATTTAAAAAGCTTTTAGAGGCTTTATCTCCCACCCTAAGCCAGTGAATTCACGAACGGATCTATGCGCAATACAGTAGAATGGGATTTAATGAGTTTAATTTTGTGTCGAATATCAACAAAGATGGGTGTGAAGGTGAGAGTCAAAAGTATTGGCCTTAAGAAGCAAAGTGGCTCTTCTAAATTCTTTATGCAGAGTCGAGTCGGCTTGTCTTCAAACCCGAGCAACTTGTTTGCCAAACCGGTGGAGGAACGATGGTGCGATGAATAGCCGCCTCCCACCACGAAATCCAATTGGCATCAAAAGGCGGATGTGGTGCCATATTCCAAATCTTGCAATGAGTGGGATCACTCCAGGATGACTCAATAGAGAAACATTACGAAAGAATTGAGTTGTGGGCACCTTAGGATGCCCCCTACCAAACTACCTTAAATGTGATTGGATGGTGGTCTGAAAAAAGCACCTCTATCCAAATCTTGATAACGAAGGATCCTTGCATGTCAAAATCAAAAGTAGTTGATGTTTTTTTAGTCTCTAAGAAGGTACAATCATAGGAAACACTTTGCCATTAGTTGTTTATAGCATTAAAAAATTATTAGGGCAATGGATTGATGGTCATTGTTGCGGGGGTAGAGGTGTATTGATATGTGACAGAAGTGGATTCCTCCAGATGCCATTTTTGTGCATTATATGCAGATGAAATGAAATCTTTTTTTCCTTCTTTTGGTCGTTACTGCAGTAAAACAATGCTTCATCTCGAATGGATTGTTGATTTCCTATTGACATTGGTCATTTGACATTGTTTATGATTACGTGCACATTCATCTGACATGAAACCCATATGCAACATAACACTTAATGTAATATGTCCTAACATACAAGGTTATGGAAGACCCTATTTGGAAGCGGTATTCCTCTGGTCTTTATGTGGAAGAGGGTTTTTTTCATGTTTAAATGATTGTAGATACAAATCAAATCAATGCGAGGAAAGGTTTTGATATCTCAAAGAGAGGTATGAAGTCTAAACAACCAATGTATGATATTTAGCTTCAAAACAAAACAAATTTGAATTGCTTGGAAAACACAATGGGAGAGAAAACATGGCACAATTTGGATTGTGTTTGGATGAATTCAATTAGCGAAGGAAAAAAATTGTGTGGATCGATGGATTCTCAAGAATTTTGTCTCTTTTGTTTGGTTGTGGAGTGGTTTATTGTTGATCGGGACAATTAATGGACATTCACCTATCTTTCTAATTCAAATAGGTTTCCGGGTCCATATTATGCAAATTTCTTGTAGAATTTATGATGATTGTGATGAGGAACACATTTCATATCACAACTACCATAATGAAAATGTTCATGTTGATGGGGAAGAGGAATGAATAGGAATTGATTCTTTTTGTCGACATTGATGGCGCATGATGAGTTTTAGCACTAGAAATCTGTGAGAATCCACAATATTTGACACCTAAAGCGTTGAGATTTCTAGAGTCATTGTTATCGTCTATATGGAGAGGTAGATTTAGGTCTAGAACTACAATTCTATGTATATTGCATTTTCAAGCAACAAAAGTGAGATGCAATAAGCAAGAAAATTAAAAACAATGTCAACAAAGCCGTCCTCGAAACACATTCACAACAATTATTTGCCCAAGAAATCCTAACATTGAAATGCCCTAAATCGCAACAACCAAAAAGCATAAGCACCACGAGAGTAAAACACATAAAAGAGGGGCTATTACCGAAGTAAACACCAATTGTGTGCCTTGCACTCGTGCTCATGTCACTTAACGCCAAACATAGCCTCACAGAAGTTGAGCGAGAAATAAAATTGATATAAATTGATTGAAATATCATTTGGTTACGATTCAAATCACATGTTAAAGCATTTTTATTATTTGAGATTGAAATGACATGGTTCATTTAATATTTATATTTATTATTGCAAATGCCCTTTCTATTAATATAATAAAAGAGAGTTACATAGTAAGGGGTGACCGAATAACACACGGTCCCACAAAACACCACAAGGGCACTAGATCGGAAAAAACGTCATAAAGGGTTACATTAAAATGCCCCAAGGGCAACCAAAGAGAAGAAAACAAGCACCAAAATCAAGCACACACCGCCGCACTAGGAGGAGGGGGAGGATCATCCCGAGGAGGGATGAAGGCTCCACTGTTAGGCTCTACGAACGGAGGATCCACCTACCAGCCGTCGTGATCGGGATAATACATTTGAAGAGGCACCATAATTCCCCACCTTGTGGGTGGATATCTAGTAAGAGTCTAAGAACCCTTTCTCCCCATGAGAGGGGCTCTAACCCGGCCTAGAAGAGGATAGGACGAAGGGTGGTCCCGTGGGGATGCAAAACGGTGGCTGCGTGAACGGATCCTCCGACGTGGACCCACAGAAGGTGATCATCAAGGAGGCAAAGGCCTGGGTGACGGTAGCTAAGGATCCGACGGAACTCGACTCATAGTGCATGGCACACTCCCCCAGTGATTAAGAAGCTCCTACAGATGAAAAAACTCCAAGGAAACCTTGGCGACTTGAGATTGAATCTGTATGTGAACAGTAAATAGAATAACCACCTTATCATTAGTGGAAAAGCATATAACAAAATGATCTTGCTTGAAAATTAAAGTATTTCCAAGGGCTAAAGTCACCAAATAATGCCAGATGCCATGGGAAAAATTTAGGGTGATATGGTTGGAACAAAGAATGAATCCACCTCCAGATTGATTGAGCAAGGGGACAAGACCAGAAGAGGTGTATGAACGAATCGGGACTAGAATAGAAAGGATAATTCGGAATATGAATACCAATATGACTAAGCCTTTCACCTACGGAAAACCTTGGTAGACAAGACACCACAGAAAATGATTAACTTTAGGCTCAAGAAGAGGATTCCAAGTACGGAAAGCCGACGAAGCCAAGTGGTCTATGTAGAGTGCAACCCCATCGATCATTGAGCTTATCAATGGCCAGTGAGAGAGGACATAATAACTAATAAATGGTTTGAGTGTTGTATTAGAGGAAAGCAATTTCACGATTCCACCACCAATCACACCACCACGCAACCAGAGGTTGGAGCCCCAACTTATGAAGCATAACATCTAGAAGGAGCTCCTAAATTTTGTAGATAGACTGGAAGTCCGAGTTGTTCGGTTGAATTTAACTTTGAGCTCGGGCCAAGGAATCCAATCTTTGCAATGCACAAGATCCTGAATGGTATGAATGCCCTTGCGGTAAAAGTCGAATGGATTTGATGCCCAAGGTTTCTGCTAGCGGAAGAGTTCCTTCAATGATAATAGGAGACCACCAGATGTTCTGTGAATTAAAAGAAAGGCCAGTGTGAAATCCATCACCAATCCACCTCATTAAAGGCTTCACCTGCTCAAAGGCTTTCCAAATACTCTTGGCGACAAAGGTACCCATGATTTTGATAGGAGCAGAAGTGATAATAAGAGAATGCAATCCAATTCTACCTTCGGACTCAATACAATGTCAGAGAAGAATTTTCCAGGTCTATTTACCTGAAAGACACTGGATAACCCATTTGGCACATAAAGTCACACTCTTCTGATAATCATTAACGATTCCCATACCTCCTTGAACACGAGGAAGACAACAAACATCCTAGGAAACTCTGTGAAAGCTAGCTGAACCAAAAATTTTACACCATAAAAAGTCTTGAGGCAACTTGGCCGATTGAACAAAGTGCGAGAAGGACACCAACAAGAAAAATAATAAACATGAGTAGTGGCAAGGATTTTGGTGCAAACCTAGAATTTCCCAGCCATAGATAATGGTTTGGAAGACCATTTGGTAACTTTCTGCTCCACTTTGTTAAGAACATAATTCCACAAAGTCGCAAAGTCACTATCAAAATTCAAGGAATGCCTAGAAATCTGAATTGCTCTCCACGACCAATCCATTTCCAGGGGTAAGCCTTTAACTAGTCCAGAGGAGGTAAACAACTCTGTCGATAGCCCAAGGTTTTAGCCATTTGAATATTAGACCCTGAAGCCAAGCAAAAAGTGTCAAGACATTCAAAGACCGTAGCAACATTCTGTTCGACTCGGCGAGAGTAAGAAAGGAATCATCAACAAAGTGCCCATTGATAAGTTATGTCTCATGATCTAGAAGAACAATTCCTGAATATGGCCCTGAGCAGCTTGATGGGCAATTAAATATCCCAGACATTAACAATAAACATAAACAACAACAATGCAAGAGGGAACCCTTTCGATAGAAAGCGAAGAGGCCAATGGTAGTAGGCGATGGCCATCAATGGAAAGTCGGCGAAAGCATTAGAGAAAAGCATGCTAAAAACCGTTTGGAAGAATTCACCAAAACCCGGGGCTTTAAGCATAGCCAGAATGAAGGGCCATTCAATGTGATCGTAAGCTTTCTCGAAGTCTATCTTAAGGAAAAGAGGCTTTTGCGACGAAACCCAAGCCCACTCCATGCCTTCCTAGACAACAATAAGGTTGTCCAGGATGTATCGGCACGGGACAAAACCAATATGTTCGTGTCGAACAATCTTAGGCGAATATCAGCAATGCGAGAGAGCCAATGCATTAACAAGAATTTTATAAGAAACATTCAACATGGTGATAGGTCATCAATTATTCATCCATCAGATTGCCGCTTTAGGAATGAACTTGGCATTGCCTTAAGGTGACGAAAATCCCAAGAGAGTGAGTTTTAAGAGCTTCATTATACACATGAAGCAGATCAGGTCTAACAAAGGACCAGGTTGCTTTGTAAAACTTGCAAGGGAAGCCATCCAGACCCGGAGACTTGACATCTATAAGACAGAGAAAATTTGCATGAAGCTCCTCCAAAGTAAGAGGGGCATCACAATGGACACGATCTTTGGGGATAAGTTGAGTATCTTGAAACACCAAACGATAGTTATTGACAAAATCATCAGTGATATTTGATAGCTTAGTAAGTCGTTGGTGAGAATCATAAATAACTTTGATATGTTCTTTGAGCATGCTTGGCTCGGAGGGATTTAAAAAATCTTTTGGAGGCTTTATCTCCCACCCTAAGCTAGTGAATTCACAAATGGATTTGCGCACCACTGGCAATATTGAATTTAATAAGTTTAAGTCTATGTCGAATATCAACCTGGGTTTGAAGGTGAGAGTCAAAAGGATTGGCCTCCAGAAGCAGAGTGATTCTTTTGAATTCTTTGTGCAGAGTCGAGTCGGCCCATCTTCGAACCCAGGAAACCTATTTGCCAAACCGACAGAGGAACTTGGTGGTGCGATGAATAACCTCCTCCCACCATGAAATCTAGTTGGCAGCAAAAGGCAGACGTGGCACCATATTCTAGATCTTGGTAATGAGCGGGATCACTCCAGGATGACTCAACAGAGAAACATTAAGAAATAATTGAGTTGTGGGCACCTTGGGAGGGCCCCCTACCAAACAACCTTAAATGTGATCGGATGGTGGTATGAAAAAGCACCTATGTCCAAATCTTGATAACGAAGGATCCTTGCATGTCAAAATCAAAGTAGTTGATGTTTTTAGTCTCTAAGAAGGTACAATCGCAATGGATTGATGATCATTGTTGTAGTGTAGAGGTGTATTGATATGCGACATAAGTGGATTCGTCCGGATGGAATTTTCATGCATTATATGCGAGATGAAATGACATCTTTTTCCTTCTTTTGGTCATTACGCACGTAAAACAATGCTTCAACTTGAATGGATTGTTGATTTCCTATTGGCATTGGTCATCCGACATTGTTTAGGATTACCTGCACATTCATTTGACATGAAACCCATATTCAGCCTAACACTTAATGTAATATGTCCTAACACACAAGGTTGTGGAAGACCTTATTTGGAAGCAACATTCCTCCGATCTTTATGTGGAAGAGGGTTTTTTCCATGTTTAAATGGTTTTAGATACAATTCAAATCAATGCAAGGAAAGGTTTTGATATCTCAAAGAGAGGTATGAAGTCTTAACGACTGACCGGTTGTATGATATTTAGATTTAAAACAAAAAAAATTGAATTGCTTGGAAAACACAATGGGAGAGAAAACATGGCACATTTTGAATTGAGTTTGGATGAATTCAATTAGCGAAGAAAAAAATTGTGTGGATCATTGAATTCTCGAATAATTTTGTCTCTTTTGTTTGGTTGTGGAATGGTTTATTGTTGATTGGGACAATTAATGGACATTCACCTATATTTCTAATTCAAACAGTTTCGAGGTCCATATTATGCAAATTTCTTGTAGAATTTATGATGAATGTGATGAGGAACACATTTCATATAACTACTTCCATAGTGAAAATGTTTAATGTTGATGGAGAAGAGGACCCAATAGGAATTGATTCTTTTGTTTGACATTAATGGTGCAATGATTTTGGTTAATTCAGAGGTAAATATGTGCTTTTTTCTTGGGACATGCAGAAATTGGGATTTTCTACTTACATGACTTGATTATTTTCCTTGGTTGACCTAATTTTATTTTAAAATAAATATATGAGAAATGTGATACAAACCATATGATTATAAGATTTCCGTAAAGTAAAAGTTTCCTTAAGTAGTGTTTAGTTATTATATGTTTGGTGTTAAAGATCATGGAACTTTTAACGAGAATCGTATTTTTTTAAACTTTTAAAGAGAATATCTTAGAATTGTAAAGGAATTTGTGTACTACATGGAATTTTGACAGATGGAATCGGAAGAAATCTAATATTTTAGTAGAACTGGGTAATTAAAACCAATTGTTATAAAACAATCATGGAATTATTTTCTTATTTCATAGTTCATGAGGAAAAATCAACGAACTAAGAATTTTATAAATTACAAATATTAGTCATGCTCGACAGAAGCACTGCAATTAATGTTGCATGCGTGAAGAAATCTAAAGATATAAATGGATTTAAGCTCCATCACCCCTGCAGATGGATCCAAAACATCAAGTATAAAATATAGTCTTCCGCTAGCTTTCCCATCCACAACATCCTGTGAATCTGTGTGAGGTCTTTGAGTTGTCTTGTCACATGGCTTCTCCTCTTTGATATGTTCCTCTCATAAGGATGCCACCTAAAGACTAGTTAGCAATGTGAACTCTATCCCCACACCATTTCCTCTGTGATTTGACTTCATGTTAATTCCAATGAAATTTCAATTATATAGACAAAGTTCAATTTGATTTTTCTGCTCTCCGGTACAATTATTTGTCTATTTTTCTTGATCTTTTGACATGTCTACTTCCTTTTGCCCCTTTCCTCCGTTCTCCTTAGCTATCGACGTGCATATTGCACCATTTTGTGTGATTGTTAGTTTTATTTTGGTTAACTAACGTATAAGTCATCAGTGTTGATGCTAATTGCATTCATATTATAATATTATGTCTTTAAATGTTATTTGAAATATGAAAGTGTCATCTAAGAAGATTATTTGATCTTATGTAAAATATCTTAATAGAAATTTTAGACATTCAAAAGACTTTGATATGATGATTTATGTATGGAAACAATTTGGTACCAGTAAAATGGTAGTGGAATTGTGTCATTTCTATTTCGTTAAATGTCATTTCAAGAAATTTCTTCAAATCTTGTTACAATGGGGTAAAAAGAGTGCTTTATATGAATCTATAAATTGTAGCCCCATGAAAAACCTAGTTGAATGTATAGACTATCCTTTAATCTAAGATGAAAACTTATGTAGGCATTATACTTGAGATAAAATCATGATCAAAACTATGACATGTCGTCTTATAATTAATTGATAATGTCCTAACTCTACTAATCCATGTAAATTAAGGTGGTGGAGTAGTCTAGAAGGTAAGTATGTGGAAATGAGTATAGCCCAACTCGTAATGTTGTTTGGATCACTCTAGTAGAGATATTACATGTATTTAATAACTTTGAATCTTAGTTCTTCTCGGAATATTTAAACAAGACAAAGTCATTTCTTGCATGGGGGCTATCTTACTCAAGAAGACCTTTTAACACAACGGTCAAATGGAAAGGTTTTCCTACATTTTACCCGCACACGTCTCTTAAATAATTGTTACAATTTTTTTCCCCTTTTTAACATCAATTGAAAATCTTCCTCACATATAGTAATCATTCCTTTTTTGTTGGGGGGGGGAATTCCAAATTTTCATTTCCTTAACAAGTAACAATTTACATGGGCACCTACACCAATTCCTATCACAAGTATAACTCTTAAAAGCATATTTTGTATGATAATTTTTCTCTAACATTTTTTCAAACACTTAGCATGCATACTTCAACACCACACATTTGACAAACACATTCATTAAAATGTTTTCTACCATTGTATTTGCTTCGTTAGAAAGTCAAATTACATAGGCGGATCATTTTACCCTCTACTAAATCCGTGTGAAAGGCATACTCATATAGGACAATGACATATATTTTGGGTTCAATAACAATGTTACATAGAGCCATCATGTTATATGGGTCTTGTAGACACTCAAATTTGGTAATTTACTCTTTGACACTGCTAGTTTTGACAATGCACTCTTGCTAAGATAAATACAACCTTCCCATTCCCACTTAGCACATTTTGAGGTCTCTTGTTTAGCTTGTTTATCCTTACACATTGACATGTCATCAAATTTTGAGAGTATAATGCATAAAATCCATAGACAAACATCAAGTGACAAGTTGCAAACTTCATATTGCATGTTTTCCATCCTTGGGCAAGGTCGTACAATTTGGTCAGGATATTATATCCAATACTAGAGAACTTGTATGGTCTTGGACCGAAATGTTCTCAACTTTTATTTCAAATTCATATTATTTTTGGGTCTTCTAATCCATCTAGGTCATCCTTTCTTTGATAAATCACCTATGAAACCCTATATAAGCAAGTAAACACTACCTCATTTGCTAACTTGGAAATCATATGGCACTACATTGATACACTCACTTCCAACACTTGTAAAAGGCACCCAAGGCTCCCTAAATCTCGTAATAACACACCTACAATTATTAGGACAATAATCATTATAGGTCTAAAGCTTCTTACCAGGTCAAGGAGTCATCCCATCTCATCTATAAGCACTCAAACATCTCTTCTCTAAATATTTTAGCAAGATCCAACTCAACCCAAACATTGTCAAAGAAAGTTACCAAATCATAGCGCATTCATTCGGATATCACATGTTATGTGTAAATGATTTGTGGTTTGAGGCCTCTCTGAATTTGTGCAAACATCGGTGGTGCAGGGGTGCCCACAACCCAACTAATGTTTTTTTTGTAGGGTTTACCACCCATGGTAGGGTTGAGACCTCACTCAAGATGTTCAAAGAGTTTCAACATGATCATAATTAGGGTTTTCCAAAGTGACACATAGTTCTAGATAGGTGACCATGTTAGGAAGTTTCAGACTTTGAATCCAAGCAAGTCCAAGACCATGTAAGGATCAAAATCATGATATGGTCCTTATGCAAAGTTGTGCGATTCCATACTAGTCCAATTTTTAGTATTGGGTTAAGGAATGAAGCATCATTAGTCCTAGATCTCCTTGTTCTAACAATTTTCACACCCAAAAAAATTCCATAATAATATGTAATTAGCTAAGTGCATTCATTTCCTTCCATTTTCAAGTTTATATCTTGTGTAGTACATCATTTACAAGTATTAATGTGTTGTTCTAATATTTTTAATTAATGTTGGAAGTTAATTAATCAAAATAACCTCTTGTTGCTAACCCTTACATCCTTTAGTGTACTTAGTTCACTAATTCTTAGATTTCACATAATATAATCAGGGTGTAAACATTTTGGTGAACCCAACTTGATTCAATCTTAACATCCACCTCGGTTGCGTTAATGCCTATGCTTACGATCTTCCTTTTCACTCTTGGTATTGTATTTATTTGCCTATATATCATCATGATAAACCCATAGCTCTTTTATAATATTTTCCTTCAACCTAGGGGTTCTCGATCATCTGCCACTAGGAGATATTATTCCCCTTATGTCGGTATACACCGTGGCACCATGACCCCTACTTTAGGCTCATATTCTATAATTGATATCTTTGCTAATATTATTTTTACCATTAATGTTGATCATATCCAAGGTGAAGGTTCCAATATCAATCTTGTTAAGCACTCTCATGATCTTCCCAAATATGAGGTACAACACCTTACACATTTCCTATAAGAGAATCCTAGTCATATATATATATCTCCTCTAAATTATAAGAGATCAACTTAAGCATTCTTCACTCTCTCATTTTGAGACAATTTTTATTCCTACATCTATGGTGCCTACCTCCTAGGGGCACCTAATATTTCAATGTATAGTTTTTCATACCACTCCTATGACCACTATTGTTATTACACATCCTACATGCACTCCTCATGGTTCGCACATTTCTTGTTTTAGAACCTAAGCCCTTGAAACCCTTGTTCATACATTACAAGCTCAAATATTATAATTACAACAAGGTGCATCTACTTCTACTCATGATATGGATTCTACTCAACTAATTCACAATCCACTTACACCCGAAGTGGTTTCTTACTCTTTTCCCATTGTTTTTATTGTTCCTAAACTCCCTACTTACAATGGAAAATGAGACCCCACCAAACATCTTTGTTTCTTCCATGTGGCTTGCTTTGATTATGTCTCTCATGACATCTTTCTCACCAAGCTATTTCCTAGGAGTCTTAAGGATTTTACATTACAATGGTTCTCAGTAATATCCCACACATTACATGCACTCTTTTACTACTTCGGCAAATCAATTTCTAGCACAATTCTCTATTAGCATCGGGATAAAGTTTCTTATGCACAATTATCTAAATTATGACAAGGATCTAACAAACCTATCAACGATTATGTCTTTGATTTAATATAAATGAAATTAAATCTATATTCGAGTAACTAATTAATGTAACAAGGGATATACAAATGACAATATACAACAATATACGAATTCTAAGTACTCAACGGGTAAAACTTTGAGAAAATGAGAGAGAGATGACTTAGATAAATCCCATGTAATTTAGGGGTATTCAGGACTATGTATATGCTAGATCTGATTGGGAATGATGTCACATGGTGATAGAGATTTACGAGACTTTATATTATGTGGGTCAAAAGTGGCCATAGAGGACAGGATCACTGGGTGTTAGTGTCCGTTACGGGTGCTAGTGTCATGTGAATATTCGTGGATTTTCTCTTTTTTAGGCCTTAGGTTCTTCACTCCAATATATTCTTTGTCGTTATGACTTCATTTTCGTGGTTTTGATCACATGTGTAACCTATAAAACAAACCCTAGCTACCTACACAATCTCACAAACACATTAGGTCTAAATAAAATATGAAATATGTGAAGTCAAAATGACCTTGACGATCACACAATGAGTGAACTTAGTACTGAGTGTTGCACTACATTTCAGACTCCATGTAGTTCTATGTGCTTGTGTGTGAAATAGTGTCCTTAGGTTTTCCCTTGTGCCAATGATGCCAAGATAACGAGCTATAGCTAGCTTTGATGCAAATGTGTGGTATGAAATTCAACACTTCCCCTCTATGTAGTGTATGCAACCCAAAATGTAGTCCCTTTTTATAGTAGTGATAACCCTTTAAATTTCCAACCAAAATAATAGTGTGTATGTTGTGTATATATATGAGTCTCTTGTTTGAATTTCGACACTAGTGACACAAAAGTTTGACCACAAATGTCAAAATGTGTAAAAATAATGAATAGGACATAAGCACTTGAATGGACACAAGTGCCCAAGCGTTAGTTTCTAGGAAAAATAATGGTAGATATGAAAAGACAAATAGATGAGGATCCTTATAACTCGACTAGAAGTGGATACAAAAATGAGAGATGTAGAAGAGAGTTAAATAAAATCAATCAAAGACATAGATGGACAAGAGATAGTGTCACCAGTGAATACTTTTCTTACTTAAGATTCATGCATATAACAACATACTAACAACATAGTAAAATAATAATATGTGTGTGATTTTGTGTCTACATTTTCCCCCACTTTATGTTATTTGAATGAAATTCAAGTAGTGTAAAGGAATTAAGGAACATACATATATAGAGTTCGGAGAAGCCATATTACAGAGTGTACGTATAATATAGAAGCTTGTAGCATGGCAAACCATGGATCAATATTTTGACCCACGTGGCATAAGAGGAGATAACATATTGTCATTAGGAGAAACTTGGATAAATAATTGTGATGTCATTGGATATGTTGGATTGTTTGTCAGAGGTGATAGAGGGGGTAGGGAGTGATAAATTCCCAACCTAATTTGTTGATAATTGGAGGATTTGGGCATCTTGTCACTAGAGGAAGAATGTTGGGGAGAGAGGTATATTTTTATCTTCTTCCACGATGTTCCTCCCAAAAGATTCAACCGTTGGCAGATGGATAAGGACCGAAATTGTTACCTATTTAACATCGATTGTAACTTGTTTGTTTTTGATTGAATAACCCACGAGAAGTAGTATAGGAAAGGTAATGATTTCTCATTTCCCCCCTTCTATAGTAATGAGTGTTCTTGTTTAAATAATGGATTTCCAATTTAGGTCATCTAGAAGTGATGGTAATGTGATGTGGCTCCTAAGTTAGGTCTTCTAGGAGTGATAATAACTGTGATCATTGTTTTGATTGATTGATTTGAGTGATAGTAGTTAATTGAATAATATGTATATAGTATATTTACTCATAGAGAGGTTTTTTTTTCGTTCCTAGATTAGGTCATTTGGGGGGATAGATTTGAAATAACATAAAGTATTGACTGTCGTATAGAATAATTTTAATCATCTTTGACTAAGATCGAGAAAATGTGTTGGTAATGTATCAAACATGTAAATTGATTGTGTTTTATTCGAGAGTGATTATAAGATGATCTTGATTGTATGCCCCCTTTCAATGAAAGGGTGAAGGGTGGAGAAATGAGCACTGAGCCGAAAACAATATTGTAAAAAGTTGTAATAGTAAATGAGAGATAGTATAAGAGAGGTAGTAGTATTGACAAAGTATGTGTATGTATTGATTAGTACATATGCCATATTTGAATATGGAATGGTGAAAATTATATAGTAAGGTGTTATAGGAGACTCGATATGGATGAAGCAAATGGGGAGGAAAACAAAGTAATGAGGCTCAAGATATGGGCTAAACGTGTATCATATATTATTTGTAAGAATGGTGGCAAATAATAACCATAATATAGGGTATGAAAAAATTAATAGTAAAAAAAAAAAAAAATTGAATAATAGTAATTTCATTTGTTCCGAGAGTAGTTGAAAGTTGAGCTTTGAGCTACGAGGATGCCACATGTTAGAGCGATACGTTAGATGAGATTTGAGAGGATGGTAGTGGTCGTGGCTACTACATGCAAACCAAGGAGCTAGTATGTGTGACCAAATTTGGAATTTTTGTTAAATATGCTTGTTTTTATCGGTTTTAGTATAATTCAAAATTTTTGTAGAATTAGGTGTTTCGATTAAGACATAAGCGAGATAGGGCATTTCTATCCTTTGGAACACTAGCTCCCACTTCGTGGTGTTAGTGACTGCGTCTGGGCACTAGTGTCCAAGGGTAAGGTTTTGACACTTTGTTTGGTGAAATGTGTGTATTTTTATTAATTTGAGGTTGTTTGAAGTATGTATGGTGTGCTAATATTGTGGTTTTGTTGCTTTATTGTGATGTGCAGAGAGATATACACTCCAGGGAGTTTTGGGTAGGTCATCACTTGAGTACGTTACTTGGTTTGGGATTGATAGATGATGAGTGGGAGATATTGGATGATGTCACCTGCGACACATTACAAGATTGCGGGGAGATACTCCCTAATATGTCATTATTGACCACTTTGTGCGAGAGATGGTGTGTGGATACTTGTACATTTTGGTTTTTGACAGGTGAGATGATGGTGACATTAGAGGATGTATATAGGATATTGTGGTTGCCTATTGTTGGAGATAGAGTATAGATCATGGCCATATTGGATGTCCATAGTCAGATGAGGGAAACACGATGATATTTTATAGGGTCTCGAGTATAGGCCAAGAAATATATTAGAGTTTATGCGATTTTGAGATATGTGGTTCCACAATTGTAGAAATTTATTATAGTGGTATTAGATTCGTCGATGGCCATAGAGGGAAGAGGAGTTGGGATTTTGTAGGATGCATGATATTTTTCGCAGAGGAGCACAATACTAGATATGCATGGGCATGGTGTGTGGTGGCCCATTTATATAGGGACTTATACATATTTACTCTAGAGGATCATGAAGGTGGATTAGAGCTACTACTTTGTTTCATGTGTGGGCATATGAGTATATAGCTATATTGAGGCCACTTAGTGGGCCACGGGCCGATTGGGCTTGACCAAAGATATTTGTGGTGATGTAGGTGGGTAACCATAGTAGGAGGATAGATATGACCACATATAGGTCGATGATAGATCGATGGGCCATGGGTTCATTATATGGAGACTTTATATAGACTATGGAGGATGGGTGGAGGAAAATGTTGAGTTATGGTGCATATAACGCACCATGTGGTTAGAGGATCATTTCCCAGGGGTAGTAATTTTTTTCTAGGTTAAGTGAGTGTCTAGAATATTTGGCATAGCCTAATATGTGCCCCCAAAGCCATATATATGTGTCCGTCTACAAGGGCCACAAGGTGAATAAGGTCAAGGTCAGGGCCCTATGGGAGCACAACTAGGGCCCCAATGTCGAGGAGGCGGATCCGCCATAGGGCCTATACAAGTAGATGATGGGAGGTGCACTAAGGCATATAGTTAGTGGTGGGTGACACACCAATGGGTGTTACTATTTCTAGTAGTGGTAGATGTGACAATTGAGCTAGTAGTTGGATGAGTTGAGGGTTAGGCACTTACCCCTAAGATAGATGATATAACAACGACACAAGCGAGATCGTATCATTCATTGTTATTTGTTATTTGTTGATTGATTGATATAGTTGATGGATACAAAGATGTGTAGTAGCTAATATTTGTTGTGATTACAGGTGATGCCTATTAGACACTGATTGTAGATACCTCCATATGCATGTTGACATGGAATGTGCCCCCAGATGTTTTCATGGGAGGAGGGATGCTAGAGTAGATAGACCTGATTGCAGCGAACATGCCCATTTTCTTGAGCCAATGGATATAGTGGTAATCATGTACATAGTGTTGTTGAGTGAGCGCGATGAGGCTCGTGCGAGATATATCAAGCGAGACATGTTGTAAGAGGAGGAGGCCCAACTTAGGATGTATTTGTATGGTATGTGGAAATGCAGGGCTGATATGCAGAAGACGATGAGGTTGCCATATTACAGAGCTAGCTTGAGAGATATAGAGGTCGAGATCAATCAAGCGTAGAGTTAGCAAAGTGAAGTTTTGAGTTCAAGAGATCCTGTGATTATATATAGTAGTGATATCAATGATGATATATGATGTATTGATGCATGGGGCTTGCCCCCAATAATTTTATTTTGTAACTATGATTTTGATGATATATATATACACATACATACATATATACATACATACATGCATGCATGCATGCATACATACATACATATACATGTGTTGGTATTGTACTTTGTGTTGATATGCATTTGTATTGTATGTAATGATCATGATTTGCACTTAGAAGTGACTATTTAGTCGCTTAGATTCTATATGCATTGTTGGAATGGTTGATTGAATATATATTATTGGTTATTGAAATTTGTTATGATGTGGAAAGAATTGCTAAGTAATGGATTGAACAATAATTGCATATGAATAAGAGTGAATAGTATAACATATGATAAATAGAGATGTATAGATGAGATGCAATGTGGTAGATAAATAGAAATGATAACATGATTTATATAAGATAAAAGAATGGACTAATAATGCATTGATAATTGTATAATGAGGAGATGTAAAATAATGTTTGTAATCGTGTGTGATTAGGATGAAGGGGGGAAAAAGAGTGATTTTCCCCTAGTGTGAGAATGAGGTTCATTTTAGTAAAAATTCCCTCAACAATCATGTATGAACCTTAAGAACATGAGTGCGTCATCGGGTAATGAGATGGAAATGGATATCATCTACCGAGGTGAAGAGGCCTACGATGCATGGTAGGATCCTGTGGAATAACAATAGTGTGAGTATAGGTGTCGAATTGGATATTAGAGGAAATGGTGCCAATAATGGGAGGTGTAACGATGGGAAGTGTGGAAGTAGGCTACTTAGGAAGCCAATGAGATGTAGTAGCAATGTGTGTAGGGTGAGATGATGTGGCTATAGGTGGGACAACTGGAGGAGGTGGATGAATGATGACCTTAGGAGGTGGATGGATAATAACCTTAGGAGGAGGTGAATGAGACAAGCTAACAGTGGCAGAGGCTCACTTATGTGGAATAGGAGAGAGAACACTTAGAGAGAATGGGAGCGTAAGGTAATGAAACCTTTATCTTATAATTGTTTTAGTCTATCATGGAGATGATTTAGAAATTTTAGAGGATGTCAAAGCTCATGCATTTGAATCCTCAATAATAACGGTGACTATCATTTTGTGTTTTCCATTTGTTCCATGTTTCCAATCAAACTTGATTTTAAATTGGACTTTCATAATCTACGCGAGTCACATGATGAGTAGATGATAGTGCACATTCAATGTTCCTTACATCATGTAACCCACATGATGACTAGATCAAATATTCTCCTTGTTGTCTAAGTCCTTTACTTCCTTCATACAAGTCTTGGGCTTCATAGTGTGAGTCCTACATCAATGCTTAGGTGATTCCTACACTCCAAAGTGAGTCATGTGCTAATGCTTAAGTGATTCCTACATTGGGCATAAGGTAGGTCCTTCATTCACATTTGTTAGCGCATATAAAAATTTATTTCAACTCATTCAAAGAAGCATAGATAAGATGAAAATGATTAGGTTTATACACAAAACTTCCTTTTAAATATATTAAAGTATTAATTACATAATGCTAATATCAATCTTAGTACAAAATGATGAAACAAAAAAATGGGGTTTACATAGGAATTAACAAGGCTCATCACTCCCCCACACTTAGGTATTAACAAGTCCTCTCTTACAGGGTTTTTGTTTAGGGCTTCTACAATTTGTGTGCAATTATATTCATTAGTGAAAGTGAGCCATGTTTCTTCTTCTTCTGTATTATAGAACCCAGAAAAATTGATTACTTTGTCTCCTTCCATCTTTTGTAGTTCTTAGTTGGCTAATCATGTGTGTTATTCCATCTAGGCACCGGTGCTAATATCAGTGGTGGTTGAAATCTCATACCTACCCATTTTTCTTGCATTTCTAGCATAATTTTGCATATGTCTTTTGCTCTCTTTACTAACCACCGAAGGTTAGTTGGAGATATAACCTCTTTCTTTTTCCAAACTTATTGAAGTAATCCATAACATTGTTGGCAAAAAAGAAAGATATATTAAAATTTTGAAGTACATACCCCAAGTTGGATACATAAGTTGAGATGTTTTCTTTGTATTTTTCCACTAGTTGCAGACAATAAATTTGGGCAATATATCTCCTTAAGAATATTTTTGGTGTTGGAGGATCATGCCTCATTAGGAGCCTTGCATTAGTTTCTTATTTCATGTAATATCCCCTTTTATCATGTCATATGGATTGATGCCTTGAGGTGGAGATAAAATATTTCAACTGCACCTCCCCTACATATAAGTTAATTGGTCTTTCTATCTATTCAGGTAGTAGAAATTTCTAAACATAAAATTCACATAACAAATTCTTCCCAACCGTATCAACTGTCACATATGCCCCCATGAATTGTTTATCATTTTCAAATTATAGAGAATTGATTAAGAAAATTCTAGAGGCTTTCCATTTGAAAAACTTTTCCTTTAGGAATAAAGCATAAAAATTGGAGGGTGCTCTATAAGCAAGGGCTTGTTCATACAAATGGTAGAGAACAATCATGTTATCCTAGAGTATTTTCTTTCTTCTCTTAATATCTTGTTCTCATTTTCTACTTTCATGAGATCATAACATTACTACATCCATTTAACCATCCCTCTTAATACAATAATTTGTGGAAATACAAAATCTATTTGAATCATTTGGTCAGTGGTTTCCACAGACTCTGTTTTCTCCTTCTCTCTTTGTAAAAGTGCAAGTTTAGTAGACAATTCTTCAGTTCTAGACTGTATTGATTGAATTATCTATTATTTCTCCTCTACATTCTATTGAAGTTATTGGATTATTCCATCTTTATGCTCCAATGTTTGTTGGAGATGTTGAACCCTATTATCTTTGTCTGCCTCCAATTGAGAAATGCTTGCATCTTTTGCTTGCAATATGAGTTGTAATTGGTTAATCCTTTCTTGAGATTGATGTAGCTCATACTCCACTTTAGAAATGACTAACACTTGAGGGATAAAGGTTTAAGTATCAATAGGTGAGCTAGGCTCACCTTCAAGCATAGGTGTCTTTCCTTTGTTAGAAAAGGGTGGCTCTTTAGCAATGGTTGATATTTTCACAATGTATATCTCGAAACAAGGTTTGGAGGGGATGCAAAGGCATGTGGAGAAGCAGGAGGTGTTTGGTTTAAGATTTATATTGTAGTTTATACCTCTTATTCCTCCTTTGAAGGGACATTTTTAGTTTTGCATTCCTCAATATCTTGGGTTGGTACATATGACCTAAGCCTTTTATTTGGTCTGTCTGGGATGGAGGGCCCTCTTTCTAGAACTATAACAGTTCAAGGGCATATTTCTTTTAGAATTTGACCCACTTCTTGAGCCCATTACACTTATTTATGAAGTGATGCTTACAAATAAGGTGAATGAGCCCTTAGAACTTTAAATATGGGGAACCCCAATAGAATTTCCCAGTGGCAGAGGAAACAAAGTCATATAGGAACTATGGGAGATTAATTTTTTTGTTCTTTGGCTTTTCCATGACGTAGGTGGATAATAATTCTCAAGATCAGGTTTAGGATATCCTCATATTGTCCCTCACAACTAAAATATTTTATGACCCATTTTTCCACATCTGCCCACGGCTCAGGGAAAGTGCTTGTTTTGATGCCTTTGGCCTCCCCTTTGTTATCAAAGACTAGTTCCAATTTTTCTTTCTTTCCCACAAAAAACTTTTTAATAATTTTAGAGTAAGGAGTCCTAACATTGACCAATTTCCTTCTATAGGAATACCATAAATTTGACTAATAATGGAGGGGCTAAATAAGATTTTGCACCTTTTACTCTTGAGTTTCCTTCCACAAGGTTTTCTGCAAATTCCTTTGTCATCCTGGGGTTGAATTCCTCATATGAAAGCATGAAATCCAACCATCCCACTTTCTCAAAGATTGCCACTAATTTTTTTGTTTGATAGAAATTCGACTGGGCTTGATGGTTCATGGCGAAGCCTAATCCCCATTTTTGGTATGAAACATAATTGGAAGTGACACAGGACTGAAAAAGACTAGAGCACAAGAATGGAAAATAGTGATAGTGTAGGAGTGAAATGAAAATGGTGAAGAAGTGACAATGAGGGGAAAATAGGGGAATGAAAATGGTTTTATATACAAATAAACACAAATTGGGTAAAATTAACCAATTGTGATGAAACAACAAGCAATTTGGAGAATAAATTATAACGTGGGAGCATCAATTAGGGGTGTGTGAAAGATTTATTAGGATGTGGGATGCGTGTAGAAACATTGGAAATGGGGAGTCATCATTTCACATAAGAGCAATAATTAACATCCTATAATTAAACTTTTTAACATTTAAAGGAGAGTAATGGCACATACCTCATTAATAATCATTTGTCACATCTTCTAACAACACCGATTCTCTCTTTTATTTCTGCGCAAGTTTTCTCAATACATATATTCACGCATGATTCCTAGGTGACCATCATTGCTGGTTTTTAGCCACCTGCATTTTATTCTCACATATATTATATGTATATATATACATACATATATGTATATGTATGTATTTATGTATGTATGTATGTATATGTATACATATACATACATATATAAATGCATGTATGTATATATATGTATACATACATACATATATAATATGCATATATATATATATATATGTATGTATATATATACATACATACATACATGTACACACACACACACATATATATATAAAAGAAGGAATGGCCACCATTTCTTGTTTTCAACTATCCCCTATTTATTCTTTTTATTGAAAGATCAATTCAGCCTTGAGTTGACTTGGACAAGGAAACCTTGTCCAAGTAATTCAGAGTTGAATTATCTTGTAGCATCTTCTTGAATTCTTCCTTTGATGCTTTTTTTTATAACCTTAGTCTATGACCATTAACCAACACCAGTCTTCTTTTACCATCAATTGGTATCAGCTACACGGTCCCGTTGTTGAAGACTTCATCAATTTGGTATGGACCCATCCATCTTGTTTGTAACTTCCCCTTAAAGTCTTTGTATTTTGAATCAAATAGAAGAGCCCAATCCCCTTTTTGAAACTTCCTTTGCTTGATATGGTTGTCATGCCACAATTGTCTTTGATGTTGGATTATCTCTATTTGGTGTAGTTCTTGTAACCTCATCTCATCTAGTTCATTCAATTGAATAATTCTTGCTTGTTGTGCTTTTGAAAATTCAATTCCTAATGCAAAAATGTCCTTAAGGTCTGAATCTCAAATTCTATGGAAAAAATAGGTTTCTTCCCATAGAACAACTCATATAGAGTGAATCATGTGGTCTTCTAAGTGGTTTTGTGGGCCCATACTGTTTCGGGTAACCTCTGAACTCAATTATTCCTTGAGAGATCTACTATCTTGGTCAAAATGTTCTCTCAGTAACAATTACAAAAACCTCGAGGCATTAGTGATCCACACATGAGGATCATAACATCCCACCACGCTTAGGTAGAGCCCGAATCGGGTGGGTTTGCTCCCGCACTCCCATACGTACAAGCTCCACTTCACCGACATTTAGGCGCCCCACGAGCCCCGAGAACACAACGTAACCAACCGAGTGGGATTCAAACATGGGTGGTCGCTCTAATACCAAAATATAACAAACTGTTACACCAAAACCTCAAGGCATTAGTGAAATCTGCATATGAGGATCATAACATTCTCAAATTACCTATTAGTGACTTCTACTTGACCTTTGGATTAAGGTTGGTATGGGGATGATTTCGTATACCCTAACTGATATGTTACCACAAAATAACTTATTACACTTGACATGAATTGTGGTCCTTGATTTGAAAAAATTGAACTCGGTGCTCATAATTGTTGAAAATGTTTTCATTAAAGAAGTATGCCACTTTCTCATCCCTTGCATATTGGAGAGCTTAAACCCCATCCCATTTTATAACATAGTCTTTATAAACCAAGATGTACTTCTTCCCTTGATAAGGTGGGTCACTTGGTCTAATGAAATCCAATCCCCACTTCTCAAATGTATCTAGAACTACTTGATGTTAAAGTGGCATCTTAGTTATAAGTGTTGGTTTTCCCATCCTTTGACATTGATCACATTGTCATACATACTTTTTGACATCCTTATGCAAAGAAGGCTAATAGTACCCAACTCCCATAACTTTGTGGATTTTCTTTTGACTAAATAGTTTCCCATTTGATGGTTCATCATGACATGCTTTGAGTATATCAAAGATCTCATCTTTAACTACACACCTATGTAATACATGATCAGTCCACATTTGAAAAGCATTCCATTAAACCATGTATACATCACACTTTTTTAATTAATTGTTTTCTTTGTTTATGTGTGAGGAAATATGGGAACTTCCTTGTAGCTAAGTAATTAGCCATGTCTGCAAACCAAGGAGAGATAATTGAGATTGCAAATAAATGTTCATCTAAAAATCATCATTGACATGCTCCTCTGTACCTAAAATAGTTAGCCTTGATAGAAATTCAGCTACCACATTTGATTTTCCTAGTTTATCAATAATCTTTATGTTGAATTCTTGCAATAACAAAATCCACCTAACAATTTTGCCATGCACCAAAGGTTTATTCATTAAATATTTAATGGCGGAATGATCTGTATGAACAATTACTTCATATCCTATAATGTAATGGCAAAACTTGTTAATTACATAAAAAACTACAAGAAACTCTTTCTTTGATGGTAGTGTAGTTCCTTTTAGTAGGGGAGAGGTTTTTACTAATGTAATAGATGGCATACATTGCCTCTCCTTCCTCTTGTTGTCCTAAGCACAACTCCTACTGCCTCATTGGAAGCATCAGTTTGTATGTGAAAGGGCAACTTCCAATTTGGACCTCTTAAAACTAGGGTATTTGTCAATTTGTCCTTGATGATGTCAAAATATTTTTGACATGCTTATGTCCATTCAAATTTAGAATATTTTGTTAGAAGGGAAAACAATGGAGAAACTATTTTACTTGAAATCTGAAATGAATCTTCTATAATAGCCCATATATGTCCTAGAAAGATTCTTACTTTAGTTTGACTTTTGGGGATGGAAGTTTCATAATGATATTGACCTTATCTAGATCTAACTTTATTCCCTCAGTTGAAACATGATGACTAAATACTATCCCTTGCTCCATCATGAACAAACATTTCTCATGGTTTAAAGATAATTGATGTTTCTCACACCTAGAGATTACTTTGTCTAAATCATTGATTGCCTCTTGAAATGTTGCCCCATAAACTGTAAAATCATCCATATAAATCTCCACAAAATCACAAGTGAGATTAGCAAAAATTTCCAACATTGCTCTTTGAAAAGTAGTAGGAGCATTACATAAGCCAAAAGGTAAGACTCTATAAGAAAAAATACCCCATGTGCAGGTGAAGGTAGTCTTGTCTTGGTCTTTAGATTCCACCATGATTTTATTGTACTAATTGAAACCATCCAGGAATGAAAAATTCCCTTTTTGGATAAATTATCAAAGACTTTCCTATAAAAGGTAAAGAGAAATAGTCTTGTTGCCTTATTAAAATCCCTATAATCCACACAAACCCTCCATTTACCATTATTTTTAGGCACTATAACTAATGGAGAAACCCACTGGCTGTCTAAAATTGGATAGATAAATCCTACCCAAAGAAGTTTCTCAATCTTAGTTTTTACAATATCTCTTAAGGCAGGGTTTATCCTCCTTTGTAATTACATTGGTATGGAATTAGCTATGTAAATGAAACATGTACAAATGTTGGGATGAATACCCTTCATGTCACTGTATTCCCAAGAAAAATCTTGAGGATGAGAGCATAGAAGCTTGAATAGGGTATTCTCCTCTTGACTAGTCAACCAACTATTAACTCAATGTTTTTCTTGGAAAAATAGGTAGTTGTTTGGTGTCTGGATAGAGATAATTTACCACTAGGTATTCTCTTAATAATGAATTCAAGGGGCACTTATGGGGAATAAATATGTGGATTTCAATGATGTTGTGGAAGATACACTTAGTCATATCTATGTTTTGGGAGAAAGGATAGATTATAGGTTATAGGTTTTCATCTATCATATCATCCTTTATCTCCATTAGTTGTGACTATAGTTCAAAAGGATCCCAATTTTGGATCTATTCTAAGTGTTCTTGAATTATAACCACAACTAGTGAGGAAAAAAATCATCTACTTCCTCTAAATCATCCTTCCACCATTGTTTTCCTCAATGGTGAAATGTTTTACAATTGGATATATAGATAGTTTCTTTGAATCATGTCCATTTGTAATTATCATGTTTCCTATTCTATAATCAATAAGAGCTATAACAATGGCTAACCAAGGGCATCCTAGAATCAAGGGATATCCAATTTTCTTATTCTTTGTTTTGATAACCATAAAATCTATTGAATAATCCCATGATTCAATTGTGATGGTCACATCCTCTATGATCCCTTTGGGTTTGGCAACAGATTGGTCAGCCATTTGTAACACTATTGGAGTTGATTGTGGATCAGGAAGAGACAATGTGGACAAGGTATTAGTAGTCATCACATTGATTGCAGCCCCTAAGTTAATTAAAACATTTAGAATATTCACATCTCCAATACAAAACTGTAACAATTGACTCCCAAGGTCACCATATTTTGGAGGGGTCATATTCCCTTCTAATATGCTAGCCAATTTTCCATCAACGTGGATTGTTCTAGGCTAATTTTTCCTTCTACCTGGAGTTTTAACACAGAGCTCTTTGATAGTTTTATTTAACTCTAGGATATCTCTAAGAGCTTGTAACAGAGGGATTCCAATACTTAATTTTTTTAGTCCTTGAATCAACTCTAACTTTGGTCTCTCTTGGGTTATAATATTGTCCTTTTCCAAAATTCTAGATGGAAATGGCATATCTACACTTGGTTCAGATGTTTCCTCAAGAAAAGGTTTGGGTTGTGTCTCTTCTGATTTTTCTTTTTCTTTGGGGACTTCCTCTATAATTAGAGATGATGGTTTTGAAGTAACCTTCCCCACCATAATAATATGTTTCTACAATCCACAAAATTCACCATGGGAATCTTGTCGATTCAACAATGTATGTTGGGTTTCCCTGCCTTACATTCTTTGGATTTTCCATGGTTTGAGCTGGAATTTGTGGTTGGGTAGGTTGTTCAAATGGAGCAATAGTTGTAGGCCTAGTTAACAAATCTTTTTGTCCTTGGGGTCTTCTTGGATTATAATATTGTTGACTCAATCCTTGGGGTGCATTCATTGTTGAAATTGTGGGTTGAATTATTGGAATGGTGGAATTTTTGAGTTTGGAGTCCATGGTTGCGAATAATAATTTGATTTTTCATTCCATTAAGGACTCTAATTTTAAAAATATGGAATTTTTAAAATCTTAATTACAAATTCACTTATGATAAATAAATTTTAAATAACTATTGAAATATAGATGATGCAAGCAATAAGATAAATAAATGTGAAACCCTAATTGTAAGAGGGAGAAATAAATACTTAGCTGATTTGCATTATCCCAAAGGATCTAGATTAGAACATTTATTGAACATGAGGATTAAAGTGTCACAACTAAGCTCAAAAATCCTAGAACTTCTAGATGAGCCTAGAACTAGGGCGCTTGGAATAGGACTAGGGTGCCTAGGTGCCATGACCTCTTGTAGGCATTTGTGACTACACATGAGCTCGAAGCTGATTTTTATTGTGTCACACAAGTGTCGTTAACCTTCTCTTTTAGTTGCATGTATATTCTTAGATGATTGTTGAATTCATCTATAACCTACGAGAGAGAATATGACTTGTAAAACTCTCAAACTACATCAAATCCCAAAAATAAAAGATGTAATATGGGGAGTTGGATTGACCCTAACAGTCACCTAATTGAGTGAAATTATGACCAAGTGTTGCACTACACTACATCTTAGACTCCATGTAGTTATTGTACGTATGTGATAGAATTGTGCCCTAGGAAGCCCTTGTGTAAGTACATGTGATAGTGGGTGATAGCTAGATGTACCAATGTAAATAAATGTGTGAATGAAAAAATGAACTTCCCCTCCTATGCATGTATGCATGAAAATACAGTCCCTTATCCCTTGAATGAAAGATAGATGAATACCTTTGATGCTCTTAGATTCCTTTTGATGTAGCCTTAGGAGGCGATAATAGGCGCTTAGATCTTGGTCCTTTATTTTGATCACATAGCTTTATATCTATATGATTCCCTTGGTTGAATTTTGTAATTGACAACTAAAAGGGTAACCCATAAGAAAATAAGATGCCCAAAAGATAAAAGAATCCCAAAAAGAGCGGGCAAGATAGAAAGAGGTCGGGGAACCCAAAATGATGAAAGCACACAGCATTGGTGTCCAGAGTCATAAAAGATAAAAAGTAAAACATAGACTAGGTTATAGGGTGTAAAAGACCGAAATAATATTAAGGACAAAGCAAAGAGGCCAAAGATAGTTGTCAATTATTAGTTTTCTCACTTAGGAATCATATGAATAATAGTATGTGATTAGGACCTAGAAATGTACTAAAGTGCGTGATTTTTTTCTACATACTCATTCCCATGGGACTTGTTGAACCCAAGGTTGAGGGTATGACCATGGTGTGTTCCACTAGTTTAGAACCCATTGTGTTTTTGGTGCATAAGGCTGGTTTTGATTTGCTGGAAAATTCCCTCCTTGCCTCTGAGCCACATAATTAACCTCAAATTAATTTTTGTATTCTATTTTAAGTGATTATTTAGCAAGGGAAACAATCCACATTGATCAGTGGCATGTTTTAGATCAAAAAAAAGGAAAATGTCTATTTTATCTAAGGGACAATCCTTAAGCCCATGTTTATTTCTACATCTTGGAAAATATATGAATAATGGCTCTATATTCCTAGATTTTTCCCTATCCACAGTTGTGTTAATCTGAACTAAGAGATTCATTCTTAAGTTTGCAATATCTTCTCTTAGTTTAGATATGTCACCATTGACAATCTTGCCTTTCTGTTTTCAAAAATTTGGGTGAGTTCAAGAATAGTTTCTATAGAGGTCAATGATATCAGTGAATTCCAACTTGTTCATGTCTCCTTTTCCCATTAGATTAAAGGCCTTTTGTGTGTCTTCATCCAATCCTTTAAGGAATAGAGTTTTTAGAAGAGTAATATCAAGACCTGTACCACACCTTTTATGAAGGAAAAAGAATCGATCAAGATAGTCCTCAACACTCTCATCCTCCTTTTGTTATATCCTAAAGAGTTATTCCTTTCAATCCCTAACCCTACAATAATCTTGGTATTTATCTAAGAATATTGTTTCCATCTCTTCCCAAGTGTGGATAGAGTTGGGGTTTAGGCCCATGAACCACCTCATGGATGTATCTTTTAGAGTTGAGGGAAATAACTTTAACTTCTGGGTGTCTGAGGTATAGTCATAGGTTTGGAACAACACCTTGAACTCAAACAGAAATTGGTCAGGATCTTCTAAGAGTAGTCCATTAAAGGTTGGTAAAATTGAAGGAGATATGTTCTTCATGGGGCCTTAGTATTTAGGGTCTAGTTATATGGGGTAGGTGAATGTTCTTCCTAGTGGGAGCTTTCCATTGTTTTCACCATTGGGATTTTCCACTCCATCAACCATCCTTCCTTGTTGATCAAGTTGCTCCATAAGTTGATTTTGAGGGGGTGTTGTAAGTTCACTCTAATAAATCTACCTCTATGGTCTCTAGGTCTAAACATAAAATCCTACCATGTGTAATGAAAATCTCCTAGCTATAAGTGCTTAATCGATGGGTTTTTTCCACATACTCCAAATCACAAAAAAGAATATTGTTGTCACAACAAGGTCTTTTATTTTGAATGAAAGAGTATGGAAAAGATATTTTCTAAATAGAAACTTACCAAGCTATTAGGAAGTATAAAAGTTAGTACCACAATCTTTGTTAACACCTTGAAATTTCCCAACAACAATGCCAAAAGTGATAAGTTTTGTTGATACTTGTACTTTAATTATTTCATGATCGTCAATCTAGGGAGATGTCCATGACTATTTTAATAAAGAGAAAGTTTGAAAGTGTCCTAAACATGCATTAACTACTAAATTCAATCAAATACTATTTCTAAACATGTTTAAGGAATGGATTCTATGATAAACAAAGATTACTAAATTCACAAATTGAAATGTTGAAAGTGTTGGAATTCTTGTAACTAAGAAAATGTTGAATAAATAAAGATTTGAACAAACAAGCAATGCTTCCCTTCACATTGGGGAGGAGTGGCCCTTGCTCCTTCCCTCTGATCTAGTTTCAAGATTGAAAATTACACCAGGAGATTTAACTCAGAATCATGCACTTTATTGAATGTAATACAATACTTCTTTCATCAACAACCAACCACACTAATTCTACTACAAACACTTTTTATAATAAGCACAATCCTTGTCACTCTAAAAGAGGATTGATTATTTTCAATAACTAACTACTAATTAACTAACATATTTATGCCATAAAAACTACTTGTTAAGGAGTTACAACTTTGAAAGAACAAGTGCATGTCACACTTAGATTATATTTTTCTTGTTAACTCCGAGTGGAGTCCTTGATTAACACTCAACTGAGATGATTTAGCAATTTTAGAGGATTTCAAAGCTCATGCATTCAATCCCTTGAATAATGGTGACTATCAGTTTTTGTTATCCATTTGTTCCATGTTTCCAATTGAACTTGATGTTAAATTGGACTCTCATAATCTACGTGAGTCGTATGATGACTAGATGATAATGCACATTCAATGATCCTTTCATCATGCAACCCATGCGCTGACTAGATCAACTCTTCACCTTGTTTCCCAAGTCCTTTGCTTCCTTCATACAAGTCATGCGATTCTATAGCATGAGTCCTCCACTAAAAGGTGAGTCATACACCAATTCTTAAGTGAGTCCTGTACTTCAAAGTGAGTCTTGTGCTAATGCTTAAGTGAGTCCTGCATTGGGCTACGTATGAGTCTTGCCTTTGACCGGGCTTAAGATAAGTTATTCATTCAAATTTTAGCGCATATACATATTTATTTCAACTCATTTAAATAAGCATAGATAAGATGAAAATGAAAAAGGTTTATGCACAAAACTTCCTTTTAAATATATTAAAGTATTAATTACAAAATGTTAATATCAGTCTTAATACAAAATGATGAAACAACAAAATGGGGTTTACATAGGAATCAATAAGGATCATTACCATGTAATTTGTTTATTATATTGTTTATGTGATATTTAGTTGTTAAACCAATTTAGGGAGAATCAGGTATCATTTTATAAACATCCTCCTATATAAATGTAATTTTGAAGATAATAATAGAGTGAATCTGTTATTATTGTGTCTAATATATGCTTTAATCTAAATTTGAAATTCCAATGTTATAAAAAATAAAGGTGAGGTCAAAGCCACTTCTATTGTTGCCTAGAAGGATTATACCAAACATTGCTGGAATTGTAATGTTATTGGTCATACCAATGATGATACTTGTTGGAAGTTACATCCAGAATTGCATATGTTTACGAATAAGAAAAAAGGCCATGCCATCACTTCAAAGACAAGTGATTGATTATAACTTAGATGTGGATGAGAAGTGTTCATATGGTAATTTACAAGTTTACTTATATTATTGTTACATAAGTGGGATATGTGAAGTTAATAACCATGCTACAAGCCACCTCTTACCACACAATTTTATTTTGTTTAGTGGACATGTGTGGCATAGAAAGGGTGTATCAACATATGATTTGGGATCAAGGGGTAGTGAATAACACACACCAAGTGACAATTGGACTCCACCAAAGATGGAATATTCACAAGAATATACTTTGATTCAAATAATATAAACAGGGGACATGAGAAACAAGAAGATATGGAGATTGAAACGAGAACAAGTCAAATATTATAAAGGAGTTGAGTGATTCGAATTGGCATGTAATTTTTTTGTATATTTTGGGTCAAAAATAACAATTGTGTAAGTTTTGGTGTGCTAAAATGCATATAATGTGTAATTGCATGATAGATCAATATAATGATGAATTCAATTTATCTTGCTAACAAATGTGTGTTGTTTTCATAGATATGTTAACACCTAACATCTAACCCTAAATTTATCTCCAATGTAAGGTCATTATGACATCTCTCATGTGCTTCAAGTGAGACATTTAAGTACAAGCTTGAATGATAGGCCAACATAGACAAATTTTATACCATAATGTAGAGTTCAAGAGGCATTCCAATAAATACCCACAAATATTTGGCTCTATTTTCAGATCTCATTACATTGTTTATAAGGTGAATTAGATTCCAGTAGGGTTGAAAGTAAAATGAATTTACATGGAGATCACCATAATGGAAAGATAAATTTTGACATGCAAGGGGTTACATGATGGAAGGGTTGAGGATCATGCTAAGTTTATTTGGGTGGAAAAGTGATGAATCCTAGTGTCAAGGAAGAATTGATATGTATGCTTAGAGAAAATGAACCACAAAGGTTTCATTTAGGAATCTTAAAAGGGAGAGGTGGATTTTTTCCTAACATGATTAAAACCCTAAGTGAAAGGAGGTGATGTAAAATAGAAATGTGTTAGGTAGGAAAATTCTCCTACAGAAATATTTTTGTGCAGAGCTCATTAGTGTATCGGAGGAAGAGGCCTAAAGTCCGGAGATAACACATACCTCAACCTAACTATACATTGAAACCCTTGTGTGTTAATTTTGTGGAAGTAAGTTTTTTTAGAAGCGAGAATATTGTGTGATGTGAAGGGATTTTGGAAATTTGAATACAATACGGAGGAATATGTGGTTTGAGAATGCAAAAAGTGGAACAACTATGAGAGCTATGATGACAATTTCTTTTATAGAGGTATGTCAAAAACCTGTGACATATCGGTCATCGATGATAACACATTTATATTTATACATGACCATAAAGTTTTCATATTACCAGGGGACAAATAATGTAGTGAACCATGTAATCATCGCAAGATTGTATGGTGCAAAAAGGAGATTACTTCATCTGAGGTAAAAGCTAGTTAGTTTATGATGACCTTTTTAAAAAGGTGTATATATGGTATCAAAAATATGATTTGAACCAAAATGCAATTGAGTTCAATATAATGAAATTTGTTCTCCTTAATGAGTTTCATATACCATAATTTTAGCAAGAAAATATTTAAATACTAAAATAAATATGGCAAGATTTGATGGAGATTATTCGGATATACGACACACACCTTAAAAATTTATTACCCAATATCTCTTTTTACATCCACCCACCACAACATGTTCAATATTTTGTAGGAATTTTGTCTACATAATTTTGGATATAGTTAAAAATGTAAAGCTTTAAAGATCCTTATGACGAGTAAGATTTAACATTGAGGGATGGAATTTACACTAGTGTACGTTTATCCATGTGGTGAAACTTAATTCTTACAAGAAACATGAATTCTCTAAGATGAACGATGAGATCACATGATTTTCCAAAAATCTTGACTATAGGATATGTGTTTTCAAGGTTAAGTGAAATTCACTAGGTGTAAAATTTGTGAGGAAGATACCTATGATATCAAAAATTGTAGTCTTATTAAGGATATGTGATAGTACACAAACTAAGATTCACAATAAGGAGATTCACTCTCTTATTCATCATAGGGCTATGAGTATGGAGGTCAATTTTCATGCCATTGTGGGAGATGAGGTAGAAGTCAATGTTTTTATTTTAAGTTTGGAGCAACATATCATTATCAAAGGGAGTGTTCTAAATTTCCTACTTATTTGTACTACAGGAGAACATAAGCTAAAGGAGTGCCCTAACCTAGTGAAAATAATCAAGGAAAATGAGAGCTCCATAATTTGCGTAGAGTGCAAAGTTGGTATAACACAAGGAAATAATTAGAGGCAAAAAATTGTCTTACGAGATGAAAGGGAAGAGGCCAAGGTTCAAATCATTACATAGAGTGGTGTCAAGGCATAAAATTGAGTAACCAACTGTGTAAGAAGACAAAATTCCCTAGAAAACATTATTTTCTAAAGATATGAAACTTACAAGAGGAGGTTCTAACCATGTGGGAGGAAGAAACAAAGCGAAGGGAAAAATAATGAAAAACACCTTCATTAAAATAAATCATAATGTTAATAGAAATATTTATAATGATGAAACAAGATGGGGTGTTACCACTAGTAAAAATTTGGTATAAAGCAATATTAAAGGAAGCCCATGAGGATGAGATCAGGAGTTTGAAGGATCTATGTCTCGCATACTAGGCCAACTATGACAAGTAACTATTGTAGAGACACAAATCAATGGGAGGGATATGAAGAACATCCTCATTGATAAGGGTGCATAATTGAATATTTTGACAAAGGATACATGGAAATAACTAGGGAGTCCTACATTAGGGATGACCTCAATTCTATTGATAATGAAAACAAGAAAATATAAATACCCATCATACTTTTACTGGAATCTAAGTTAAACATTATGGGTGTAAAATTTAGTGTCAACTTTGAGGTCATTGACAACACAAAAACTAAAATATACCTTGTATTACTTGGATAATCGTGGTGCTATGAAAACCACGTGGAAATGAGGTTTAAGAAACATGTGACAAACTTTAAGAAATATGGATAGATGGTGGTGATTCCTCTTGACAACCTAATGGGATCTCCATATGTGGGAATTTTTGATATGGAAGATGAGAAAATTAATATTTGTAAGGTCACATTTCAAGACCAAGGGTATCAAACCTTGCATGAAGATGAGAGGATAAATTGACACAACAAATAATCAATATCCGATACCACCAATGTGTCCTACAAACAATGGGTATTAGAATAATTTTAGGTAACATGGAGAAGATTCATCGAGATAAGGTTTGGGAGAAAAATAATAACCTAGTAATAAATGGGGTCATATGTAAAATGGTTAATAGACACAAGTTTTTAACACAATATATCCCTAAGAAGACACCTTGGTTGAAGTGAGTGATAAGGATCAACAAGCATTGTCTAGAAAAACTTCCATGGTACGATGGGTTATCTTACATAAAAACATACATGGTAGATCTTGAGTCCTGTTTATGAAAACTGGAATATTAATTTTTTTTTAAATCCCATATAATGAAGGATATTTTCATTAGGTGGTGGGAAAATTATGGAACAACACTACCCAAGTGAGCACATGTGAAAGAATCCCATTGTATAAGGTTTGAGAAAAACAACCAGAAGAGGAAGCTTCATGTTTATATGGGATATATGAGCCCACATGAGCATTTATGTGAATGTGAATTAGTAAGGAATATAAATGAGTGTCTTCCACCACTATGTATTTGGGTTTATTCACTATTTGAAACACTTAAAACTTTGGCAAAATCTCGGTACCTACAAAATGAGACAAAGTGTGAAATTTTGAATGAGAGACCATGAAGGAAGATTTCCTTAAGACATTCACATTTGAAAATAAGAATGAAAATTTAATTACTCCTTTATCCATGATTAACTATGTGTTTTTTAACAAGGATATAGTCTAGGAGGATAAAATGAGAGATTTCTAGTCATGAAGAACACTCATTTGACAATTTTTTTCTTGAAGTCTAGATTGACCATTTAACGCGAGAAGACCCATTCCCACAACACAAACATTTTCATAGAGTAGAGGAGACAAAAAAAATTGTGGAGGTACTACAAATTTAAGTTACTAAGGGGGGACAAGTAGTAAATACCACTAATAAGGATACTATGAAATATTATCTCTAGCCTTTACAAATAAAGAAGATAAACATCAAAATTGAAAAGGAACCATGTATAGAAAGTCTTGGTGGGTACTATGGAGAGGAAGAGTTCATTCAACTTACATAGTTACTAAAGGAGTTCTACAACTTTCTCCCTAGGAGTTACTAATAAATGAAAGGGTTAAATATGAGTTTGGGGAGAATGCATATTAAACTACAAGAGGTTGCATAACTAGTGAAGAAAATACCATATAGGATGAAACTTAGCCTACAAGCACAAGTAAATAAGGATATTGAAAAAAATGGATGCAAGGATCATATTTCTAGTGGAAAAATCAAAATGTATAAGCCTTGAGGTGATTATTTTAAGAAATATGAACACATAAGGGTATGTGTGGATTACTTGGGTCCTAATGATTCATGTGTAAAAATCCCTTTTTCTACATAGTAACTATTAGAGGGAGGCATATGATGTGAAATGTATGAATTTATACATAGATTCTTTGGATATCACCAAGTACAAATTACAGATGAAGATAAAGAAAATATAAATTTTGTGATAGAATGGGGCTCTTTTGCATACAAAACAATACCCTTTAGACTAAAAATGCACTCGTAGAATTCTCTTGCATTGTTGTTGAGGGCTTCAAATATTTTATCCATAAGTTCCTATAAGTGTAAATGGATGATTGGAAAATGTACATACTACTTCAATATCACCATATGAATTTGTGATTGATTTTGAAAGGTGCTTTGTCATTCTACACATTCCATTGAGTTCCAAAACTACAATTTTGTGGTACCTTACAGGACTCTGTGGGACATATTATTTTTAAAGAAGGTATGCTAGAAAAACCTACAAAGATAATGGTAATTTAACAAGTGGAATATCCACAAGCACATAATAATGTTAGTGGCTTTCTCAATATTTTTGGATACTATAGAATGTTTATTAAACTACACATGCATTGGTGGATCACTGGAGGAACTACTAAAAAGATGACCTATTAATGTGTACTTCTTAAAGCAAGGGTCCTTTTATACACTCAAATAAAAATTTGCCTATGTAGTGATATTATAGTCCCCAATCAGAAAACTCCATTTTAGTCTATGTGGATGCATTAGGGACAATGGTGGGAACCATTCTTGTGTAACCAAGAGAGGGAATGGTTGACCACCCTATTTTTCAGAAGTCGTAAATTATCTACCATGGATAAACACTAAATAATTATAGAATAAGAATCCTTGGGAATGGTTTATGCATTACAAACATTCAAACATTACCTCCTACCAACCCATTTACATTCTTTATGGAAAATGAAGCATTAAATATTTGTTGAACAAACTAGTGCTACATGGCCATATTTGTTATTGGATGGTGTTATTTCAAGAATTATAATTAAAAGTGCTCATCGAAACAAGTAGATTTCATGCATGACCAAACCACCTATCATGCATAACCTTGGGGGAGATTTTTTGTTTAATAAAAGAAGGCATACCAGATGCTAAACTATTTCATGTTGTGTGTGTACTATAGGAGATGGAAGAAGTCACCACATTCCTTATGTTAGATATGGCTAAAGAGGATCGATAGTGTCATAGAAGAATAATCTTGTGGTAAAATTCCCATCTACCAACTTATATGCGGAGAGTTATACAAGTTGGGAAGGAACAATAATTTATGATGATGTGTGTTGGAACACAAATGCCTAGACGTCCTAAGGGAATGTCATGAAGGGGTGACATGTGGACATTATGTGGGGAAGCCACAACCCACAAAAAATTTATTGTTGGAATTGTGGTAGCTGAAAATATTTAAAAATGCACAAAATTTTGCATAAATTTGCAACATATGTCTATGGGTCAACAAGGCAAACTACGAGGATGAGATTTCCTTAGTACTAATTGTTATGTAGGTTACATTTGAGAAATGGATTTTGGATTTCATGGGTCCAAAAACCCACCAAGACAACGTATGAGGGCAAATTATATTATTACTACCACTGATTACCTAACCCAATGGTAGAACTTTCATTAACGAGGGACTACCCACTAGACTAACCAATACATAATTTATATGGGAAAATATAATCACAAGATTTGGGTGCTTGTCGAGTTTAAAAAGTGATCAAAAAATCACTTCCTTGTAGAAAAATTAGAAATATTATTGCAATTTTATGATCACTCATCACAATAAAAACCATATCATCTGAAGGAAAATGGTACCATTGAAGCATTTAATAAAATCCTAATGAGAACATTGACAAAGATTTCTTATGTGGGTTGTGCAGATTGGGATGATCATGTTTTGTGGTAGTGGGGTCCTATAAATCCACATAGAAGAGGTTAAAAAAATACACCCCATTCTAATTAGTGTATGGAAAGGAGGAGATATTTTTGGTGGAGTTTTTAGTTCCCACCTTGTGAATTTCCATTACGAGTAATCTTGGGGAAAGCCAGTTAGTAAGAAAGAGACTATTTGAGATTTTATAAATGGATGAATGACAATTATTGGCTTGGTGGAGTCAAGAGGTGGAAAAATGCAGACAAAAGACATGACATGCTAAGCATATGAAGACCAAATTCCTATGATAAGAGATAAGATGCTTCTACTTGATTCAAGGTATACACAACACCCAAGAAATTTGTATAACCAATGGGTGGGCATGTTTTTCATTCATCACATCTTAGTAACAAATGTATGTAAGCTTCAATATTGGATGGAGAAATACTACTTTCTAAGGACTAAGCATTACCGAGATAGAGGGCTTCAAAACTTATGCAAACAATAAGGCTGAAAACTAATAAATGTCTTTGTTTTTTCCTTGTATATTTTCTAGAGCTATGGGGTATACCACATATGTATAAAATATATCTTTATAATTGTGTGCACATAGGCATGTCACATTTATTTACGAGGAAGGGTGTTAGAGACAAAAATCTTATGCATAGTAATAAGTTTTGCGGAGACTTCAAATTTTTAAGGACATTGATTAGTCACCATTTTAAGAAAAGGGAAAAAGATTTAAAATTAGGTGATGTGGACGATGGGCATAAAATGGGAAAAATATTTAAGAGCGGTTTACATGGATGGTGAAAAGGAAATTTTTGGGCATGTTGACAATATGAAAAATGATAATCAAGACACTTTATGGAGAAATTAAGAGGTTATAGGGTAGTGACACTATAGGAAATTTCCTACTTTTAGAGGTTAGATGAATTAATGATGTGGGAATTGTATAGATTTTATAGGTTCTAAATGTACTTGGATAGGAAAAGAAACAAGTTTAATGGTGCAAGGATTAGTCGGTCACCATTCCCAATGAAAGAGATGAATTTAGAACTATATCTGTCACCCATAACACACCAAGACCAGACCATTTTTATAAAGCAATTGTTTTAGGGAATCAATCCTATAAAGTAATAAGTATTATGAATGTATTTGTTAGGTTTATGGTGCGAATGATCACCATGAAGATAACCCATATGAACATTTTCATGTAAGTATCATGCGATGTAATGGCATCTTGTAAGAAGGATCACATAAGAAGATGTGAAGGTGAAATTTGTAGAATATGTCACCAAGGAGTTGTGTATGAACACATGGGAGACACAAGAATTGAGGAATTCATACCGGTATTTTTCCACCCTAGTGTTTCTCATCACAAATACTCTTAAGATACCTAAGTAGTCACCCTTTGATGTAGTGTTGGAAGGAACCATGGAGTAGTGCATTATAGAATATGGATTCCCGAGATTCATAGGAGAAAACTACAAGGTGAGTTCCTTTAGTGAGAACCTCCATAAAGTTTATGGGGAAGAAAAATGTATTAGTGTGGAGTTGGTTGCCACATATGAGGGATTGTGGAGTTTCATGACTCCACACTGAATTCTTGTGCAAAGACACAAGATCTATGAATTATGAATAGATTGGAGGATCCTTCCTTTTGTGGTCACCGCAAGATATTTGGACAAATCCTTGGATAGGGTGTAGGATGTAAAGCTTGAAATGGTTGATTGTGTAGTTTTGCATATAAATTATGAGCTATTATGGAGGGAACTATTTACCTACAAAAAATCAATTATCCAAAGATGAGGATTCCAAGGATGACTCACTAGATTTTTATATGACAAAAGATTGTAGGAAAAAATTAATGGATGATGTGTCACTATTACCCAATGGTTGAAATCCTCATATAAGAAAATAAACCAAAGATCATGATCGGAGATGTAGAAGAGTTGGTTGTATAAAAGTTTGGGTTCACACCACACATTAAGTTTCCAAAGAATAAAATTGCGACACCATATTCCTTGATATTGAAAATAAGGCCAAGAAAAAGAAGATAGGGACAAGCGAAAGGAAGGTGAAAATCCCTCCAATGAGTGTACTCCTTACTAAGGATGAGGACTTGCTCCAACATATCATGGTTGAGGGGAATGTGGGATATTTTGTGGATGAGGGAGGAGAATGAGAAGAATAAGGGAACGGGGAGAGTAGTTGGACCTCATGAAGGTCCTCTGGAAAATGAGAAGAGGAAGAAAGACAAAACTTGGAGAACATTAACATGGCCATGGGTTTGTAAATACCCTTTGCGGGAGTAGTGGTTGCAAAGAACATAAAAATATTCCACCAATAGAAATAAGATATGATGTAGGAATTTTCCCTCAAATGAGGATACATTGATAATGAGTTATGGAGATGGATGGGTTTACTGCCCACCCAACTAATTTTTGAGGCACCCAAGGTTTCATTCAACTAGGTGGTAATACATAGGTAGCCACAATCCTTAGAGAAGGTGAATGTGTGAAACCCTAGCATATTATCCACATTGCAAGAAGGTTGCACACTCACGAGCGTAGTTGTCAACCATACCCAATAAGAAGTGTAACTTGAAATAGAAAATTTCCTCACCATCGAAAGAGAAATTTTGCAAGCCCAACTTGCACAAAGGAGACAAATTTTAAGAATGTGCTAAAAATGAACTTGGTCTAGGAGATTGAAATAATTTGTCCTTCCATCAAGGATGAAGTTATAGAAATCCACCCAACCACCATAAAAATTTAGACATAATTATTACTATGTTCACGTTTGGGTACTATGTTTGGGAAGATACAAATGTGGAACCTAGTGTAGAGTGTATGGAGTTGAAGGAATTGGTCACCACCATAGGAAAATCATGTGAGGAAATATGAAAGGTGATAGATCATGTGGCTATTTTGATTTATAAGTTTGAGTTGAGGAAAACTTGGCATTCCATCACAAGATTGATCGGGAAATCATTAAAGATGTTAGGTGGAAAATATGGACCAAAGCGAAGGGAGAGACACAAATAAATGGGAGAAGTATGAAAAGATGATTGATGGACTTATATAGCTCAAATCTAGGATGCCCTAACCCATGAAACCTTAAATAATACCCTTAGAACATTCACAAAGGCAAAAATTACTTGGTGGCTATGAACACAATGCCCAGGAGGGTAAAAGAGGATTATTTGTGGGTTCGCATTGTGATAGGACATGAGGATAAGGATAAATCTATGGTAACAATTGTGTAATGGGTCAGCTTGTTAGAGGAATTGAAGAGAGAAGTCCCAAATATTTTAGATGAATAAATAATTTGATTATTTTTGGTGTTTGTTAAGTTTGAATTATATGGGACCATTTTCCTATTTATTTTTAGGAATTTTGGAGCACAAGACCTTGTTCAAGGAAAACAAAGAATTAATTGTTGGAAAATGTTGATAGGATAATTTGTGGGTTTGTATTTACTATTGCACAATAAGTGAGATATGTGAAATTAACAAGCACACCATGCAAGCTAACCTTTACAAAATGATTTTTTATTTCTTTAGGGGATACGTGGTGACACCAAAAATGCATATCAAAAATGATTTAGGATCAAGTGGTAATGAATAACACACACCAACTAAGCCATAGTTACACTTCACCAAGGATGGAATATTCACAATAATATAATCTAGAATTAAATATTATAAGTGAGGGATGTGAGAAACATATCGAGAGATATCGAAACAGGAACATGTTAGATAGTTTAAGGATTTGAGTGAGTCTTATGGGCATGTAATTGTTTGTATATTTTGGGTTTGAAACAACAACTATGTAAGGGTTTGGTGTGTGGAAGTGTGTATAATGTGCATAATTTCATGATAGGTTAATATAATAACGAATCCATTTTTCCATGATAGTGAATGTGTGATATTTTTTTAAATAAGTCAACATCTAACATCTAACCTTGTAATTCTCTCCAATCGACGATATCTTTTTGGTAGCTCTCTTGTGCTTTAGGTGAGACACTCGAGTGCAAGTTTAAGTGATATGACAACATAGAAAGAGTTATGTACCCTAATATATATATTAGGAGGTTTTCTAGGAAATACCTGCAAACAAGAAGTTATATTTTACCATCCTTGTAAAAAAATTATGTTTGGGTGATAATGATGATCTAGACAAAGATAAACATTTTAATAATTTTCATATCAAATTGTAAATTAAGATGGTAACATTTGATGCTGTTTTATCCTTTCTCTCAAGAAAATTTGATTAACAAAAAGTTGGTAGATAGACTTGGGTTAGAAATGTATGATCATCCTAATCCTTATGCTCTAGGATGGGTGAAACAAGGAGTAGAGATAAGGGTTTCCAAACAATGCAATAAGTGAACATTTAATTGATGAAGTTGTGGTAAATGTCACACATGTTGACATTTTTGGAAGTGTGCCTATATTTATGTTAGAGATGTTATTTTCAAGAGGATATTGAACCAATATCATTTGGTTAAGGATGGGAAAAAATACACCATAAACTCCTATGAAGGAAAATCTAATCTTTGGAAAGTGACATCAAGGTAATCATTTTCTTATTATTAACGAGAAGGTTTCTTTTCTCATTTTGAAAGATAAGAAAGAATGTAAGGATATGCATGTTTCTTCTACTAACAACGAGCACAAGATGTAGTTCTTATCAAGTTATCTATAAGCATGAAAGGAAGTAAATGAGCCATACTGAAAGGATGTAAAAATTTGGACCCATGAGTTTGCAAGAGGATCATAAATTCATTCACCATATACACCTCCATGTACAAGAGAGGTTCATAAATAGAGAAAGAAAAATACTCACCATATGATTTCCTTAGCTATTTGGGACCAAAAGCCTCCAAATTTAGGGAGGCATGATCCAAATTTTGGATCACTAATGTTAGCCACATGATATAACTAATTTATATATAACTAAGAATAACTTAAATACTATTTATAATGATCGTTGTTAGATGTTACCATTAAACAAGGTTCAAGAGGAAGTTGTGAAACCCTAAAACTTCAAATAAGATAGGATTCGGTCTGAAAGCCTTAAACACTATGAATATGCCATTAAAAGTAAAATTTGATTGCATATTTGTATTTGTATTTCTAAAAAGAATGCAAGTTCAAAAAAAAAGAACCCAACTTTGAGCTCATATGCAAAAGTTATGGCCTCCACAAAGTATATGAAAATATATGGTAACAAAATTGTCGGTTAAGCCAAAGAGGTAGTTTCACAACTACCTCCTTTATTGGCAAGAAGGAAGGTATTTGAAAGATTAATGGTTGTAGATAGTGTCTCTTTAATTTATGATTCTTTGGGCTTCTAATTTTGAGCTCTCTTTGGTGTCAAACTTGTATATATATGTATGAAGAGGGTCTTTATAAACATAGATAGATAAAAGAAAGGATCATTGCAATTCTTCTTCTTGACTATATGTGGTTTTTTGAATTGGAGTGTGAAAGGAAATAGTGAGTGAGTGAGTTGTAGAGCTTCCTAAGAAATTAGCTACCCTGAAATATCTCCTATTCAAAAAATCATGTGAAATATTATTTTATTATGTATTTCATGTTTACTTTTTGATAAAAAAATTCAATCAGAAAATATTTCCATCAACCATATCCTAACACAAGCATTCAATATCAAGATGTAAGTTTCTATAACATGTCATCTATTTAAAAACACAACGCCTCCCCTCTTTAAAAATGTAAATTAAAACCCCCAAATAATTTTTTTTTGAAACAAAACAATACAAAAAAAGCATACCCATAACAAATGTGCACCAAAATCCCAAAACCAACACAAATTCGCATACTCATAAGTATGTTACAACATTTGTTAGTTACTTTCATTTTCTTTAATGAAAATTTTGATTTTGACAATACCATGATTTCTTAAAAAAAACTAAGGTAGATTTCCACAACAAGAGATCAATCAATATTATTTTATTTCAAGTATATCTCACTTTGTTCATTTATTTTTCTAATGTGTTTTTCCTTGATTTTTCAATTAAAAACCCTAAAAAATTATATTATGTTCATCGATCATCTTATACAAACATAACATCTGCTTTATAATTATATTCCTTGGTCGTCTTATTCAAACACAACAAAATTGTCATTGTGTTCATCGCTCATCCTATCATACACAACAAAGCTTTGTTGTTGTGTTTGTTGATCATCTAATACAAAAACCCAACACAATTTTAATTCAATTCTCCCCAATTCAATTTGTCAACATTTTTAAAATTTAAAATTTTTGCAAATTAAATTAAATCTTACACCTGATAGATCCAATATATTATTTCATTGAGGTATTTTTCTTTAGCTTCATATTCATTTTTAATGATTTTTTTCTTTGTTTGGAAAAAATGAACATGACTAAATTTTAACATAATCCTTAATGTAATGATTGAATTTTATTCTTTGCTTGTGATTAGTCATGGGTAGTAATTTAAAACAACATCAATTTCTACCCTCAACAAGCATTCAATTGTCACATGAATTTGTTGAGAAGCACTTCAATTTGGTGCAAAATGTTATGCTAGTAATTGTGATAGAGTTCAAGGTACTAAGATTCCAAATAATGCCACTTTTGGGGTTTTATCAACAATAAAATAAATCACAAAAAATGACATTGTTGCTAAATATGGAATTGTCAAATATTCATCATTTGTGGCTACTAATGAGATTGAAGATGATACTACTCTTTTTGAATATTTGTAACAATGAAAGAAGTCAAGAACCTCATTTTTAGACCTTAAATTTTCATTTGATAATAAAATTCCATCTTCCACTAGCAATGATTTAAAAATTGAAGGAAATGAGAAGCCCACGCCATACTATCTTTGTGCCCATTCCAATAAGCTGTTATGTCAAGGGTTTTGTACCAAAATTTGATATTGTTTCTCTTCTTAAAGATGGTGAATATGGTTCACAAGATGTAGTTATTTGTAGAGTTATTCATGAGTCTCACATAGGAAACCTTGAGTTGACACAATTGGACTATTGTCATGATGATCTTAACCTTTACATTCTTGGTATGAATGATTCGTGGACATAAAATATGTGCAAAATTTTCTATGAACATATGGTTTATGTAGATGAAGAGTGAAAGATTATGCTACACCATCCCTCATATTGTGAAATAAAACCTCTCTTGAATTTAACTGATTTGGAAGAATTTGATGACAAAACAAATAAGAATGTTGGAGTAATTAAGCAAGGGTATTACATGGGATCCAATTTATATGTTTCCCCATTAGAGAGAGTAGGTTTTCTTTTCAAATTGATGAGAATAAATTCATTAATTTAGAGGGGCTTGTGATACCAACCTCAAATCCAATAGAAATTACCATCTATTCAAGCATGTATGTCCACATTTATTAAAAAAAATTCCTACTTTATCAAAAATCCTCATTATGCATTTTATATCATGGAATTTTTTTGCACAATTTAGTAGATGTTTCCATTGGAATTTTTTTTTGTTGGGTAAGAATTTTTGCAAGTCATGGGGATGTTATTGGTAGAGGTCACAAATTTCTTGAGGGTGTAAATTTGCATCCACGTGAGGTGTTTTACACAAAAATAGGTTATTGATACCGACTAATATTATTGACTATATGCTAAATTGTATTTTTAATACTATCATTCATTTTGTAATTCACAATTTTTTTTTTTTATTAAGTTTTTGCAATATTCTTATCAATGATTTGTATAATGTTATGTGTATTATTTGTTGGTACAAATTTTGTTGCTATTTTTTACTATTAGATATATTTCTGATCTATTATAAAGTTTGATGTAATATTCATACTAATGAACTATTTACTAATATTATGTGCATTATCTTTTGGTGTATGTTTTATTATTATTTTTTATTGTTAGCTCTATTAGAATGTGGGTTCTAACCAATCGGAATGGGGAAATATTATTTTTCCTCTTTATCACTGCTGAAATTGATAAAATCATGTTGGAAATTACAAGCACTAGAGGGGAGGGGTGAATCAATACTTCTTCAAACTTTTAAAACAATTCTAAATCACAGTAAACCATTCAATCTTGATCAACTTGTACCATGAAGAAGCAGAGACATTCAAACATAGTAATCAACAAGCAAAACACATGAAGACAATATTTAATGTGGGAAACCCTTGTAGGGAGAAAACCCACTTGAAATCAATGCACTATGGTGGAAAATTTTCCTATAATAGATTACAAATATCTTAATATGTTGAGCACCCACTCAACTTGAAGCACCAACTCTAATTTCTAAGCCAAGCACCTACTTGACAAGTTTTGCAAGCTCCTACTTGTATGGAAGCAAAAACTCCCAATTTTTCTAAGCACCTACTTATATTTACAAGTTTTTGATCACCTTCATTCTCCTATTTGCTTACAACAATAAATTAGTGATCCCTTATTCAAATCCTATTTTCTCATGCATCTTCTTCATGCACCTAGATTCTCTTATTTTCTCAATCACACACACTTCTGAACTCTAATCTTCAAAAGAAATATTTGATGCATATTTTCTCATATATATACATAAGGATGACATCCTCTAACTCTTCTCATTCTGACCCCTTCACATTTTTGTCCATTCAGCTCGTACAAGAAGGTTGAATGATATCATCTAAAAACTCCCAAAGTGTCATTATTATAACTGCAGGAGTGTCGGGAAGGTATTGACCATTCTTAAACTATCATAACTTTTCTCATACCTATGAGAAACTACATAAAAATCCTGGCTCGATGCACACCTAAACATAAGACAAGATTCCATTATGACTTGTTGCAGATCTCATTTGTAATGGTTATGCCATTATCGTCTTCTTTTTAACATAAATTCTATGTCTTATAGCTATTATAATCCATGTAACAGTGCTTATGATGAGTTTTTTATGTTATAATGGACCTTTTGTTACTCTCTAAACCTTGAAAAGCTTTACACTTCCTATTTAAACTTCAAGCTCCATTAGAGCTCTATGCACATTAAGGTGTATGAACTTTACAACACAACCTTGAACTTGCGTGTATGAGGGGCACTATAAAATCATGTCATGCATTGCATTTAAGATGAATGACTCTTTAAAATTTCTTCAACAACACCATGGACTTGGAGAGAAACATGTCAAAACATACCACTCCATTCTATCTCTTCATCTTATTTGAAAACATAGTATTGGAAGTTCTAAAACAAAGTCATGAAGAATGTTCATTTGACACTGATATATGCATTTTCAAAAACCTTGTAATGCTTGGGGAGAGTTTATTTTGACCTTTGGTCCACCTTCAATACTTGGAGCAACCACCACTACCTTCATTCACATCATGAAGCTCTGATTAGGACAAATTCATAATGAATATGAATGCCTAGTAAACCAGTCTACACAAGCTAAGCAATATCATGCACTTATCCACCTGCTCATGACTTCTATTGCACATTTATAGAAGGATATATGTCTTGGGAAACTTATCAGGTCCATATCATGCTTCATTTAAGGGCACAAGGCTCAACTAATCTTGTATTTCAAGAGCTACTTAGACTGAGTTTAAGATGCAAAACCCAAGATCTAGCCTTGGCCTAGTTAGACTTCTATCCTCAAACCTTCACATTCATGTCAAACCAATGCATTGAACATTCACAGAACCTCTACTTCATTCTCAACCACTCATTTTCTTGGGATGTGTGGAGAAGTGCACACTTACAACCAAGTTTCTCAAACCTTCTTGACATGGTAACTAGGATTGATTTGATCATTTGAACTAGGACCTTAAATCACTTCACCATATCAAGTTATGGGATTCAAAAAGTCATATTGGAATTATTTCAACTATTCATGCCCATATTGGACCTCCACAACAAGCATTCACATCAAGTCTCTCTCAAACACCATGACTAGTTTTTGCATCTTTACTCCTTTAGCGGTAGGCCATCTATATTGACATGGTTCATAAAAATTTTTTTCACATAACTTACTTGTATCTTCTCATGAGAAGTTGGGGCACCTCCCAAACTTTCTCCCACACTAAACTTGCCAACATAAAACCTTCTATACAAGACTATAAAAGAAAATTCTTACAAAAGAACACTATTTATGTACCGTACATTACACACCTAGGGTATGAAATGCCAATGAAAAAAATTTACTAGGAGGAGTGATTTACAAGCTCAAGTGATAACTTAGCTTTTTACATGTCATTTCATGACCAAAAAAGTCATTTATTTTCCATTCCTATAGGCCTAGGGTTTTGGGAGGGTTTGGACCACCTTGGCTTCTCAAGCATTGTTCATTAAGCTTAAGGCATCATTCTTAACTTATCCCACTTACAAAATGAACTATATTCCATGCCCTAAATTTTGTGAAAATATTAGGTCACCATGCATAAGTTTCATGTACAAGTGAGCTCATCAAACATGACCTTCAAGCTAGAAATAACCATTCTGAGAGCTCGATAGGACTTACACTCACTTTTCTTGCTTCTCCCTTGGATTTTTGACCTAAAACTTTGACTACATTGTTGTACTTTACCTTATTAACATTATCATGCTCATTTAGATTTGAATCTATCTGGAACTCATCAATCACCTTGATTTTATCATGTTTTCCTAACTAGTCCTCAAGAACATGCTTCTAAACAACCTTGAATATGCCTCCACTAGTTGAATCTTGGCCTGTGGGACCTTCCACAACATCTATACATTATGCCAACACATAATTCAAGCTTGTAATACCCTGCTTGAGCTTGATTTTTTTCATACACCCATCCAAGCTTGCACTAGGTCCTTGAACTAGGCCTAAATGAGCTAGTTCCAACCATGATCCATAAAGCTTCCATGTTTTTCATAAAAAGAGTTATTTTGCACACCTTTAAGACACCTGTAGGACACATTTGTAGTTCACACCAAGCACCAAGATTCTTACCAATGTACCAAGCATGCACCAAGACCTTGTGAGAACATCTTGACATCTCTCAAATCATCACTTCACACCAAGTCACTTTAAGCACACATCATGACAACATGCCCTTGAATGGTTTACACCTCACCAAAAATATTTTCCATCCATGCCATATGACATCAATGACAACATCAATGCACCATGGTTCAACAATCTCCCCTTTGTCATTGATGGCAACAAGCACTAGAAAATTTGATGGAAAACTATCATACTAATACCTTCATTGCTCTATCTTCATGTTTCTGATAGCATTCTCCCCCTTTGACATCTATGACAAAGGTTCCTTTAATAATTGACATTCATACAACATCAACAAAACATATAATTACCTCTACAAGCCCCCCTTGGTGTATGCACACATTCTTGGCACAAAATACTTCAGATAATGCAAGAAAATTCTTCACCCAACAACTTCAATGCTCCCCTAAACATATTATCTTCAAACTCAGACTTTTCACTCTTTGCAAATATCTCCTTTTGATCTTCTTGACCTATACATTGAGCTAGTGAACTAGCTCCCCCCTTGTGTTAGTACTCTTTACAATTTTTGGAGAATATTTTTCAATTAGCTTGTTCCCCTTTGATGGCTTGAGTCTTTAGTGGTTTCTTGGGGTAAGGATTACCCCAATTTTTCCTTAAATGCTCAAAGGCTACTTTTGGTAGAGGTTTTGTCAAGATATCTGCTACCTCCTCCTTGGTTGACACATGTTCTAGCTTGATCCTCTTCTCACTCACTTGTTCCCTCAAGAAATGATACTTGATTGGGATATTCTTGGTCTTAGAGTGCAATATAGGGTTCTTGGACACACTTATGAACTTGTGCTATCACAATACAAGGAATAGGACCATCATTTTCAACTTTGTAATCTTCTAGAGTTTTCTTCATCCATAACACTTGAGCACAACATAAGGCAGCTGCTACATACTCAACCTCACATGTGGATAGGGCTACAAGAGATTTTTTTTTTCTTAGCCAAGAAACTAGACACTTACCTATAAAAATGCTCCTCCACTTGTGCTCTTCCTATCATCAATACTACCTACCCAATCTACATCTGTGAAAGTATTTTATCTCAAACTCATTACTTTTTGGATACCAAAGCCCATATTCCATGGTCCCCATGAGATATATGAAGATTATTTTGACAAATTTTAGGTGATTTTCCTAGGATATTCTTGAAATATTCCAACTAGACCAACTTCTTGCATGATATCATGCCTGGATGCAGTTGAATACAATAGACTACCTATCATAAATCTATACATGGTATGATTAACTTTATGTGATCTATCCTCCTTGCTTAGTTTGCATCCCATGATCATTGGTGTAATTACTAGTTTACATTCCTCCATTTGAAACCTTTTGAGCATTTCTTTGATGTACTTGGTTTGTGATATGAAGATACCTTCTTTGGATTGACTGATTTGCAGTCCTAGGAAGAATGAAAGTTCTCCAAGCATTGACATTTCAAATTCCTTCTTCATGACCTCTGCAAATCCATGTGTCATGGTCTCACTATCTCCTCTAAATATTATGTCATCAACATAGACAACAACAAGTAATAGGTGACCTTCTTCTTTTTATGTAAATATTTTTTTCTCCACTCCTTTCTTGAATCCTTGATCAATCAAGTACTTATCTAATCTATTATACCAGCTAGGAGCTTTCTTAAGACCATATAATGCTTTCTTTAACTCTAAAAACATAGTCCTTGTCCTCTGTGAGTGAAAATCCATCAGGTTGTTCAATGTAGACTTCTTCATTTAGGTTCCCATTCAAGAATGTTGACTTGACATCCATTTGGTATACCTTGAATCCTTTGTATGTTGCATATGCCAAGAAGAGTCTAATGGAATCCATTCTAGCTATAGTGAAAATGTTTCCTCAAAATCCACTCCTTCAACCTAAGCATATCCTTTGCAAACAAGTCTTGCCTTATTCCTTGTGACTTCACCTTTTTCATTGAGCTTGTTTCTAAATACCCACTTAGTTCCAATGATATTTTTGTTCTTGGGCCTAGGACTAGTTCCCAAGTCTCATTTTTATCTATCTAGTCCAATTATTCATTCATTGCATCAATCCAATTTTGGTCTTTGTTGGCTTCCACAACATTATTTGGTTCAATCTTGGATAAAGGGCAATGTTCTCTTGATTTTGAAAACTCTTCAATCTTCTCCTTGTTTGTATACCTACCTCCTTGTTGCCTATTATCTAATTTTGAGGATGGTCTCTCTTGACCTGTCTTGAGGGTGATTTTGTGTCTAGTCTTTCTTCATCTTCATCCTCTTCTTCTTGATTACCCTCTGCAACTTCATCATCATCCTGAATTTCTATGCTATGGGGAGTCTCCTTAGGTGAGATTTGGTCTTCATTGGATAAGACTCGTCCACTATGAAATTGTGATTTCTACTATCTTTTGTTGAATTTTTTATAACACCTATAGGTTGAGCTCACTGAGGAGCATCCCAAGAAGATTCCTTCATCATTCCTTGAATAAAATTTTCCAAGATTTTCTTCATCCCTCTTGATCAAACACTCTTATATGCTTTACACTTGTAGGTCTTCCTCTCCAAAGCTCATAAGGAGTATTTTTGTTGTTTATTATGATTTGGGCTCTATTCAAGATGTTAAACTGTTGTGTTGAATTCCTCCCTCCAATAACCATAAGAAATTGACTCATTCAACATGGTTCTTTCCATTTCTTGCACAATCCTATATTCTTTCTCTCCACAACCCCATTTTGTTGAGGTGTTCTTATGCTTTGAGAATTGCCTTCTTATACCATGAACTTTCACAAAACTCATCAAACTCATTTGACCAAAATTCACCTCCTCTATTATATCTCAAGCTTTTGATCTTTGCATTTTCTCATTCTCAACTAAAGCTTTGAATGTTTTGAACTTTCTATAGTGCTTTTGATTTTTCTTTTAGGAATGCAACCCAAGTCATTCTTGTATAATCATCAATTAAAAACATGAAGTAACTTTCACCTTGAATACTTTCAGTCCTTGTAGGTCCCACAAGGTCAGTATGGATCAGTTCTAGTGGTCTTGTTGTGGAGTACTCCTTGGATTTGAATCTTCTCTTGGTTTTTTTTTCATGTAAGCATGCCTTGCAAAGAGTATCAACAAGTCTAGTGATCTTGGGCATGTTTCTCACACATCCCTTAGAATGATTTTAACAATATTGTCAAAATTTAGGTGTCCTAACCTCCTATGCCAAAGCCAACTTTCATCCACCTTGCTTGTGAAGCATTTCTCCTTGTTAATCTCTTTCAAGACATACATGTTGTTCTTGGTCCTTTTGGCCTTGCCAACTAGCTTTCCTAATTTTTCTTCCTTATATCACATCCTTTATCATGAAATACCAAATTATATCCTTGCTTGCACATCTGACTCACACTTAATAGGTTATGTTTTAGGCCTTCTATGTACAAAACATTTTCAATGCGTGTGTCTTTCCATTATCAATACTTAATGTGCCCTTTCCTACAATGCTAGTTGATGTGTTATCACCAAATATTATTGTTCTAATGCATTCTATTCTAATGAGATGAACTTTCCCTTGTTCCCTGTCATATGACTTGAGCATCCACTATCTATGTACCATTCCATGTCTTCATTTTGAGTATGAAAGGTAGTTTGAGCTATTATACCTTGCTCTCTCTTGCTAGTAGGATTAGTTCTAGCAACATATACCTTCTTATCTTGTTTTGGATGTCTTTGATAGCAAAAATTTGCTATGTGACCAATATTTTGACAACTGTAGTAGACCATTTCATTCTTTCTTTTCATGTGATGTGAGTTAAGGTGTCTTCCATGACCTCTTGCATGTCTCCTACACTTTGAAGCTTTATGTCCAAACATGTTACAAGAGAAACAATAGCCATAGAAAGAATGAGTGTACCTTATAGCATGAGATTGTATGATTGGATTGGTCCTTATCTAACTCTCTTGTCACTAGCCTCCCTTGCTTGAGGTGGTTCTTGAGTGATATTTTCATCCTTCTTATTGGTTGTCTCATAACCCTTGTGATCTTCCTTGAACCCTATACCAATCTTATCATTTGAAGACCTTTGACTACTTAGAAGTTCATCTAGATCACTTGAACTCTTGTCAAATATTTGATATGTCTTTAATTTTCTTAAGGTATGATCTAATTCAGTTTTTAGGAGCTCCATCTCTATTTTGAGTTTTAGATGTTCTTCCTCCTTAGCTTTGAAAGATGTTGCAATCAACTCTAGTTTTGCTTCAAGTTCATTGACTCCTTCATTTTATTTATCCTTCTTGCTCAATATTTTCTCATGAAGGCTGATTTTCTCTTCATAATCCTTCAACATTGACTTCAATTTTTTATTCTTTCTCCTTTGGAGCTTCAATTATTCAAGGGCATTGATTAGTTCAGCTTCAAGATTTACTTCAACATCCTCCTCTGAACTATCTTCTTCAATATGATCCTTACCTATTGAGATGCTTCCAAAAGTTGTCTCTATAGCCATGAATAGAGTCTCAACCTAAGTATCTTCATCTTCACTTTCAGTCTTGTTGGAGTCACTTGATTCAAATGAACTTTTTTCCTCCTTGGTATAGAAGTTATTTTTTTCTTGAAATACCTTTTCTTACCTTCATGTTTCTTGAATTTATTCTTGTGCTTATGAGAAGTCTTGCCTTCTTCATCATGCTCATCTTGATCTTCCTTGTTCTTGTTAGGAAATTTGGATGAAAAATGACCCACTTATCCATAGTTAAAGAACTTGAAGGGTAGTTTTCCCTTGTATTTTCTTGATCCTCTTTTCAGTCTCCTAACAAACATAGCTTCAATATTCTCATCATCCTCCTCCATGTCAAATTAAAATTTTCTTTTCTTTGCTTGGGGTTCCTTGTTAGCTTTGAATGTAGCCTCTTTCTTGATTGGTTTTATTTATTTTGTTCTCATTTCATAGGTAGTTAGAATGCCATGAAGTTCATCCACCTTTAGAGTGGTCAAGTATTTTTCTTCTTCCACAACTGAGACCTTGAGTCATACCTAGGTGTTAAGGATATTAACACCTTTTGAACAACCATTGTTTCCTCCACCTTTTCCCCTAATCCTCTAATGAGATTAATCACTTCATCAACTCTTTGTAAGTAGGATGTAATACTTTCATCTTATTTCATTTTCAAGCTCTCAAATTGACTATAATAGGTCTGCAACTTGGCTTGCTTAACCTTATTATCTCCTTCATAGATGGTCTTTAGTTTGTCCCAAATTTCTTGGGTTGTAGTACATTACATAAATTTCAAAAAAATCTTCTCGAAATTCCACACAAGATTGCATTCATTGCCTTTGAGTTATTCTCACTAGCTCTCTTGCATGTTGCATCAGTTGGAGGTGTTCTTGGAATGGTGTAACCATAAACTACTTATTTTCATATATAAAATAATACAAGCATGAGATAGGTCTTCATCATAACACTCTAAAATGCATAATTGGATCCATTGAAGATAGGTGCCTTGGAAGTAGAGAAACCACTTTGAGCTTGATTGTGTGTCATGTTTGTGCTTGTTGGATCTCCTTCAAGTTGTTAAGCTTGCTCCAAAAGGACCTTTTGATCTGATAATAATTGTTAGAAATTACAAGCTCTAAGAGGGGAGGGGTCAATCAGTGCTCCTTCAAAATTTTAACATAATTCTAAATCACAGTAAACCATTTAATCTTGATCAACTTGTACCATGAAGAAGTAGAGACATTCAAACATAATAATTAAAAAGAAAACACATATGAAGACAATAGTTAATGTGGGAAACCATTGAAGGAGAAAAACCCATTGAAATCAATGCACTATGGTGGAAAATTATCCTATAACAGATTACAAAGATCTCAATATGTTGAGCACCCACTCAACTTGAAGCACCAACTCCAATTTCTAAGCCACGCACTACTTATCAATTTTTTTCAAGATCCTATTACATGGAAGAAACAACTCCCAATTTTACTAAGTACTTCATCTTTACAAGTGTTTTTTATCACCTTCATTCTCCTAGTTTCTTACAACAACAAATTAGTGATCCCTTATTCAGCTCCTATTTTCTCATACATCTTCTTCATGCACTTAGATTCTCTTATTTGCTCAATCACACACACTTGTGAATTCTGATCTTCAAAATAAATAGTTGATGCATATTTTCTCATACATATACATGAGGATGACATCCTCTAACTCTTCCCATTATGACCCCTTCACATTCTTGTCCTTTCATCTCGTATAAGAAGGTTGAATGACATCATCTAAAAACTGCCAAAGTGTCATTATTGTAATTACAGGAGTGTCAGTGAAGGTACTGACCATTCTTAAACTTTCATAACCATTCTCCTACCTATGAGAAACTAAAGAACACTCCTAGGCTCACTGCACACCTGAAACATATGACAAGATTCCATTTTGACCTCTTTCAGATCTCATTTGTAATGGTTCTGCCATTCTTGTCTTCTTCTTCAACGTAGATTATGTCTTGTAGCTATTCTAATCCATGTAACATGTGTTATGATGAGTTTTGTATGTTACGGTGGCCTTCCTCTTACTCTCATGTTGAAAAGCTTTAAAACTTCCCATTTCAACTTCAAACCTCCATTAGAGCTCTCATGCACATCTAGGTGTATGAAATTTACAACATAGTATTCAACTTAGGTGTATGATGGCTAACTATAAACTCGGGTCATGCATTACATTCGGATGAATGAATCTTCAAGATGTCTTCAACATCACCATGGACTTAGAGAGAAACATGTTAAAATAAACCACTCCATTTTATCTCTTCATCTCAATAGGCAAACATAGTCTTAGAAGCTCTAAAATAGATTCATGAAGAATGCTCATTTGACATTGATATATGTATTTTAAAAACATTCTAATTCTTAGGAGAGTTTATCTCAACCTCTGGTCCACCTTCAAGACTTTGAGAAGCCACCACTACCTTTAGTCACATCATAAAGCTCTGATTAGGACAAAGTCCTAATGAATATGAATGCCTAGTAAACCCGTCTACACAAGTTGAGTAATATTATGCACTTACCCACTTGCTCGTGACTTCTTTTACATATTTCTAGAAGGACCTATGTATTGGGAAACTTATCTATAATGCCTCCATTTTTCTTTTAAATAATAATAATAATAATAAAATAAAAGAACTAAAATTTAATAAACCCGTGAATCTCTCATTGGATGGTTTAGGTCAAATGGAAGAAGGCAAAAAAATGCGGTTAGGGTTTCATTTTTTATTTCGGCTTTTAGAAATGCGTAGTTGGGCATCAAGCCTTGGCTTGTTTGTGGCCGTAAGGACCAGCAAAAAAATGAGTTTGTTGAAATGGCCTTGGAAATTTCATGTAAATGCTTTGACTCGCGCAGCCGAGACTCCTGGCGTTCAAGATTCTCGCCCAGTGCGCGCTCACACCCTGCGTGGGAAAAAAATGAGCTTTGGAGAGAGGGAGTTTGCCAGATGTTGTTGCAGGCACCAAAAGCTTATGGGACAGAGTATGGATGCGCATCAAAACAAAATGGAGGATTTTTGGGCTCTGTGTAGTGCCACGCGCCAACGCATCCTCTCAGCTACGCCATGTACCTGTGGGGACACCCTTCAAAACAACAAGGTAGAGGAACGATTGTCAGATGTTGTAGTTGTTACTACCCTGGTAGACTTGGTTGCATAAAACATGCGTGTGGGAGGTCTGTAGACTGTTTGATAGAATGCCCCAAATAGATGCGGGCTCATGGAATGCCACGAGGGCAGGAAATGCATAGATGTGTTTGTTGAAAGGCCTTTGAAACTTCCAAGCAAATGTATTTAGTGCCCAGTTTGGCACGTATGCAAAATGTGAAGGCATACACAACTCAGGTGAACTATTTGACAAAATACCTGAAAGATATGTGGCCTCCTGGGCGGCAATGATAGCAGGTATGAAAAAATGGGTCTATTAAAAAGATGTTGAACTGTTTGTTTTAATGCCTCAAAGAAATGTTGTCTCATGGAATGCCATGATGGCAGCATATGCACAAAATGGATGTGTAGCAAAGGGGCTGAGATGTGTTTGGTAGAATGCCTCAAAAGATGTGATTTTATGGAACATACCCTGACCCTGTAAGCTTCATTTTTGGTTTAGTTATCTTTCAGACATATGCAGGTTCAGTGCATGAGGGTTGTAAATACTTCGATGGCATGAGTGCCTCTTGTAGAATCATGCCTAGAATTAATCATTATGTTTGCTTGGTGTCTGATGAGCACATGAGAATGTGCAAAAATGTGGAAGCATGCAAACGATTTGATAATGCCTGAAAGGAATGTGGTTTATGGGCAGCAATGATTGCAGGAGGTGTAAAAATAAAAAAATAAAAATGAGTTGGTTAAAAAGGCCTTGGAAACCTTCAAGCAAATGCAATGGGTACGTGTAAAGCCAGGTTCCACAACCTCTGTCAGCATCCTCCCCGCATGTGCAAAAATAAGAGCTTTAGAATTGAGCATGGAAAACCATCAAGGCATAGAAAACAAGATGTTTTTGTTTGCAATGCAACTTCCCTGGTAGACGTGTATGCAAAATGGTGGAGCTGAGGATGCTCGTGGACTAGTTGATGAAGTGCCCAAGCAAGAGACTGAACCCAAGCCTACGGCTTCGACCGACTTCATTCTCCAGGCATGGTTCTTCTTTCCTTACCTCTCATAATTCTCATGTTTTAGTTCTCTTTTGCAACTAAATAGAATATTAAGTTATTAGATTTTTAATACAGCTAAATGTCTCTTCAACTCATTGCAAAACAATAAAGTGTCGTGTCGCAACTCTCGAAGCCATTATAACTCACCTACTTTAAACCATGAACTATCACCCTCGCTTTGAGATGGTCTAGAAAAATCTTACCCTTTTGATTGCTTCAATATCGTTTTATCGACCAGACAAATTTGACTCTCCATTGATTAAGTTGACCTTCTTCCTACTTAAAATAGTTAAATTTTGCAATTTTTGGAGACTCACCTAGTACCCTTCGCAACTCTGGAAACGAGATGTGAAGTTTCATTCGTGTACCTTGGTATACGAGGAGTCACCTTGATTTTTGGTTTGACCCGAAACGATCACATGACATCCTTTTGACACTCTTATAGGAGCCTGTTACATCGGTTTACAACAAAGATAGAGTTGTTAAAACTAGAAAGTTGACTTTCGTTTGGAACCACCATTTGAAACCCGGAAAGAGAAATCACGTTCCGTCTTCGCAAACCTCTAGCGTTTATACTAGAAAAATGCATGGAACATTCAGTATAGGAAAGATCACTTTTCGGGATAGTTTGGCGAAGCCATTTTGTAGGCCTCTCCGATCGTAGTTTGACGAGGTCAAACTGGTCCAATTTCATCTTCTCGCTCCAGAAAACTTGTCACCGTTTGAACATGGTTGTCTAGTTCTCAGTCCCGTTGACTCTGATGAATTCTCTTTATATAGGGGAACTAGTAGGAGATGTCTCGTTGCATGCTTCTCCATCAAACGTCAGTTATGGATGTGGTTTTCTGGGCGCTCGAGCTAACTTTTGTCATTTTACAACTGGGTGAACTATGACTAGTGGCCCAAGAACTAATCGCCAAACGCAAACCATCCGCTCTTTTTCAACTCCGTTAGTTGTTATGAACTCTGGTATATCCGGGGACACGTAGAAAGTTAGTCATGGTGTGCATGTTCATCAAGATAACCTTTGGAAGCAGCTTAGCCTCCGAACCCATTTTGTAGCTAGTGAGAAAATGTAAAAGTAGAAAGTCATGGGACCTCGTAGGGTTACCAAATCACCCCGGAAACTTTTATCACACGTAAATAATCTGTTTAAAAACACTATAATGAAACTTGTTGTGTGTATTAGAACTTTTGACAAAACAAAGTTTTCTCTCTCCTCCTTTCTCTTTCTCTCTCTAGGTTTATAAAATGAAGAAAAAGAAATGCAATGTATACATGTTTCTAGACCTTTTTTTATTTCGATTGCAAATTGTAATTATTGTCGATGTAAAGGGGAAACTCGAAAATGATAATTATGATTGATTAGGTGGATGCCATGCCAGGTGATTTATCACCGATATCTTGCTCACGTGGGTTTTACAGATGGAAGAATGAAGACAAAAAAAGGCGATGTGTAATTTTAATTATTGTAATTGTAATTTTTATAGGTCATTGTAAAATGAATAATTGGTCTAATGTAGTCTCCTGTTACAAAAAGTTATAATTGAAATTTGTTAATATGCATGAGATGCTAGTTTTAGGGATAACTTAGGAAATGTGCATCTAATCACCAGTTCAATTTGATTTTTAGTTGTGTATGGCAAAAAAAAGGGGGTTTGATTTATATATAGTAAATTGAAATTGAAGTTAATATATTGTAGTATTTTCTCAGTATTCAATAAACGATTAAATTAATTTATTGGATTATCTTCTTACCTTGCAAACATAATAAAGAGTTATAATTGGGAACACTCAACCTTAATAAAATATTCGTGCATAGCTTTCCTGCATGTGTGATTCCCTTTTTTACCATATAAGAAATTTTAAACCGTAGAACGAACTTAAGCTTTGCACTCGATGAGATCCCTAGGTTAGGTAAATAAAACCCCTAGTTGGAGTTTACCGTCTTAGTCATTATGTTTAGTGACATTGTCGTGAACCCATATTTTAGGAATGTCATGGTCCGACTTTATCCAGAGTATGCGGTTTCCATCTAGTTTTGGTAATCGCGAGAAGAATGTCCCCTCTTTAGGTCCGACACCGGGCTGAGTGGTGAAGACTGCCTTGGAAGTCACCTTATGAGTCCTTGTTAGAAGGAATGACTAAGCGGTGTAACCTTCCCATCTGTGGAGTAGGTAGAGATATTACTCCCTTGTATCCTATTGGATTTCCGGGCCTTACGAAATTAGATCTAGAAATTAACTTCATCAGTGAATGAAATCCATGTTGGACCCAAACGACCTAAATGAAGATTGTGATATAGTTGTTCTATGTCTTGCATTCTCGTTAGTGAACCCTTTTGTCCCTCGTAGATAAATGTCTTGTCTTGGGCTTGTGAAAATTTAGTGCCTTGATCTTTCATGAAAGGATTATAGGGTAAATACATTTTAAACCTCAATCACACCTATAATAGAGATTGAAGCCCTGGGTGAAACTGGAATTAAGCTTAACCATGTGCTTGCGTTAATATGTCAGACAAGTGCTTTTGTATCTCTTTTGTTTTGAGACAATGCTAATAACGAGACCATAGCGCGATGTAAGAGCATATCATATAAGATGAGAACGAGATTGGAGATTAGGATTGAGGTCACTCTTGGAGTCCTTTAAGCTTAATTAAACATAATCATGTGTTGCAAAAAATATGTATTGCCTTGGTGCGACCAAACTTCGAGGAAACAAAATAATATATAAATATAAATAGGAGTCAATAAGTTATTGAACCTTATTATTTTTGGTAGCAAAATAACTATTCCGTGATCGAAGGATGTTCTTGGGAAAAAGCTATCTCGAATCTATGTCTTCCTTAATCCCAAGATCTCATCTGGACATCACGTTAGAGTCTCTTGTGTAGCAAGAGTAAATTTTATACATTAAACAAAAGTTTGAGAAGCAAAATCTTAACATAAGAATGAGAGAATTAGAATCTTGTAGGCATTTTGAAATATGGAGAATACTTATGTAAGTTATGAAGATTTGTCATAAGGGTAAAGAGCAAATTAAATGGTTGAACAATAAGTGAACTGTGAAACGAATTTTCAGAACATGTAGGTGGAAAAAGGGAGAAAATCATGCTTACCTCATAATGATCTTGGAAAGTTAGTCGTAACTAAAATACATTTAAAGTAACGATATGTCATGGGTTCGCCATTCCTAAAGTCACGTTTCTTGTGGTTGGGTCTTTGCTAGTATTCGTTCGTTGGGAAAAGTGTGGTATCGACATGCCAATGTCGTCTGCATGTGTCTATGTGAGTCGATGACTTATGTGATTGTCGCATGTGTCTACTCAACCATGACCAAGATATTAATATGTTTTTATTGACTTCTCCACTAAAAAAATTAAATTTGTAACTCATAATAAAAATTAAATTTATAAATGAACTCTCACATAAATGTGGAATTTAATGTCACAGAATAAAAATGAATAATACATTCCATTACAACCTTACCTATTATTATACAAAGCTTCTTGACATAATTATAAATAAATAAAAATTATATGAATCTCAAACGCTTGTATGAATCACCTTTAAATACGATATGTTGCATCTTAGAAGTACTCTAAAATCGGTAATTCAACTAACTATAATATATATTTTTTATACAAATCCCACAAATATTCAATGGATTTTATAATTTATCCTCTTAAAAACTATTGAATTGTCTCTCAATACAATTTTATCGATAAAATTCCTTCAATTTTTGCCAACATTCATATGTAATTGAACAATAAACATTCTTCATTCATATCTAATTGAGTCAAGATTCAACACACATTCTTTTTTTGTTTGTTTATTGATGGAAGTTCACCGATGCAATGTAATTTGAGGCTTATTTCGGTCTAACATTTTTCCCAATAATTTCGACAGGCATAGAGCACCGTGGAGGTAGCATGTTCGAGTCTGTTCCTACTGGTGGAGATGCAATACTTCTCAAGGTGTGTGAAATTCTACTCCTATTCCCCCTTCTGATCCTTGTTAATTTGCTAATAAGGTGTAACTGTATATTATGGCAGACTGTGTTACACAATTGGGATGACACAGGGTGTGGTAGGCTGCTAAGCAATTGCTATTCAGCCTTAGCAAGCGCTGGCAAGTTAGTTATCATTGAATGTTTACTGGCGGAGGAGACAGACATGAGTTCCAGGTCAAGGTTAGTTGCAAGCTTTGATTTAGCCATGATGACTGTTTTTAAAGGTGGCAAAGAACGCACCACCCCACAATTCCAAAATCTGGTGGAGTCCGCTGGATTTAAGGACTTCAAGGTTGCAGTATATGGAGATGTTCTCTCTGTCATGGAAGCCTACAAAATCTAGAGCACATAAAGGACCCTCCTTAACTGTTATGTAATGAAGATTTTTCTTTTTTTCTATGATGAAATCATCATTCGCTTGGTTTTTAATGAGTTCCAATTCCATTTGAAAATGGCATTGTCTATGTCAAATAAATTCAAACTTTTGCTTAAGAGAAGTTGTATTAAATCAATAAGTGTTTTTTGGCCAAAGATTAAATGGAAAGTGAAAACATTTTAAAATAAGTTATATATAATTATACTATTTTCAATAAGATATATTCATTATGATAATATCATACCAACTTCGGGTAGTTATTACCTCACGTACATTACGAACATCAGTTGCACTTATTATGCTTAAGGCATTCATCCCTTGGAAAATATCTTTTCGATCGTTTAAGTCATTATTACAAGTAACTCTGATTTTTTTGCAATCTACTCCGAATTGAAGAGATCTGACAACATGGGCACCAACTACAACCACCTGTTTCATTTCAGCCATGGAGAGATTGGTGACTGTAAAAATATCTTTACAGGTTTATTTTTTGGGCTTTCTTTTCTCCCGCTATAATGGAAATCCATATTTGGAGGTTATAAATAAATTGGGGAAGCATCATAGACCTTGTCCAAACCTCGAATATGTCCTCCAATGTGGAAAGATGACTTTTCCCTGATTGTACGCACTACTAGCCTGTTGGAATTTTCCAATTTCGCAAGCGGTAATCAGGAAAATGGAGTCCATCCTTGACTGTTAGGGGAAAAAAGAAAACTTCTTCACAAAGCCTCGGATAAGGAAAGTTCTTAGTGGATATAAAGTTAGTTCACAATTTCATTTTCACGTGATAGTTATGCATTATATTTGTAAATGTTGATTTCTTATAATGTAATGGAGAAGATTATTATGGTCATATAGCTTTGTATTTATATGATTCCTTAATTAAATTTCATAATTGACAACTAAAAGTCTGACCCATAAGAAAATAAGATGACTAAAAGATAAAAAGAGTCCCAAAGGGGCAATCAAGATACAAAGAGGTCGGAGGAACCTAGAGGGGACACGGGCACTGGGCATTAGCGTCCCGGCTAGGAACTAGTGTCCAGAGCCAAGAAATATAAAGCAATGAAAGTCAAATTGGGCAGTGAGGTGTGTAAGACCATAAAGAAAGCAAGAAAGAAAATAAAGAGGCTAAATACAAATGTCAATTACTAGTTTTCTTGCTTATGAATCATATGAATAGTGGTATGTGATTAGGACCTAGAAATATACCCAAGTACGTGATTTAGTGTCTACATTTGTCCCCAATTTATATTGTTGAGTGAATACTTGATAACATAAAGTAAATAAGAGATGCATACCTAATAACCATGTATATCAATGAGAAAAGCATGCCTAAGAAATAAGTGAAAGCGTGGAGTGATAGAAAATGAAGTGTGGAATCCAAAGAAGAGGAAGTGACCCTAGGGGTGAAAGCGTATGTGTTATGTCACATTGTACCTATTGTTATTTTCACTTGACATGCTCAATGATGTGACTATTACTTCTCATAAGGACAAACCTGCAAAAAGAAGAGCAAAAGAGTAGTCAAAGTCGTGTATATGTGAAAATTTGATCCAAGTATGTAAAAATGTGAAAAAGAAGTAAAAGGAACATGTGCACCTAATCCATGACGAGTAAAAAGGATAGAAAATGTCCTCAAATGCTATAAAAGAGTGATTTTTTTGGGAGATATCACATCAAGAATGAGTTTTATGTGTGATCTCATGCCAAGTATGAGTTTTTTGGGTGATCTCACACCACAAAGAAGAAGTGTTGGGGAGAAAGGTCTAGTGTTATTCTCCATCCCTAATTGCTTTCTAAAATTTATACACCCCTCAGAATAGTGTGATCCTACTTTTTCCAGTTCAAACAAATTTGATCCAAGTAGAAAAAGAAGAAAATGGAAATAGAATGCAATCTGATTACTAGAGGACTATGCTTGTACTAAGAAAATTAGTATGTGAAATGCTGAAAATTGCGTTGATCTAAGAAAATGATTAGTAATCGCCTGGGTCATAGGCACCCAAGAAGGGTCAAGGGATCCCATGCACTCATGTGTATATCTAGGTTCTGTGTCTATGTTTTACTAAGGACCCAATTTAAAATATAGTCTTCTTTGTGTCTCAGTAACTCTATGTTGTTCTTATACTTGTGTAGGTCCGAATATGGTTATGTATTGTTGAATGGGGTGACTAATTCACCTAATGTATGCCCCCTCATTTGGGTTGCATGTGACATTTCTATGAGGATGTGGCCCAAAGGAGAGGATTGGTTGATGATATGAAACTCTAACCCTACATGGGGAATGTGCTTAGTAGAAACCAAGGCACATGCAAACAAAGTGGTTAGAAACATGTGTTAGTGCAAACAAGACAAATACGCATATAGAATACAATGTGTAATCTAGAAAGAAAGAAGACAATGTAAACTATGAAAAGTGGGTTTCAAACATGAGACATCACTCATATGTTGCAAGACAATCAGGGCCAAAGTGGCCAAAATCATACAAGAAATTTATAGGGAATACATAGGGAAAAGCCAACAAACAATGGAAAACAATAACAAGCGAAGTGTTAGACAACCAAGTAGAAAATAGTTCCTGTAAAGAAAATTTTGCACATGAAACACCCGTTAGCATTTTAGAAATATAAAAATATTTTAAAGTGTGTATGATATGCTATAGTAGTGTGCTAGTAAGAATATGAAGTAGTATAAAATGAAACAATAACACTTGTAGTGTGTAGGAAAGTATATGCCCCGGGAGCCTCAATGGGGCTGGTAAGAGGTATAGTTTAAAGCATCCATACTATGTGTAAAGATCTAAGCATTCCATTGATAAAGATTTAAATTTCTTTAAATCACTTTGATTCCATCCATGTCAATATTTTTCCTCCCGACATCCATGCATATGTATAATGATTATTCATGTGATTACATCTCATATAATTGTTTCTCTATTGATGTCATGTATAGCCATGGTGATTGCTCATCCAATCCCATGTATATCCAAATATATTGATGCCTTCATGATCCAAACTCAAGGAGGTTTCGGAATTAAAAGGATAGAATAATAATTGTGTCGAGATGAAAACAAAAATACATTTATAAGAAGAGATGTAAATGCTCAAAAGAGATGTGTATAAATTTCTCAAAGACTGTGATTACATTATCTACCTCCTTGAGGAGATGTGTTCCCTTCCCTTATAGGTTACATATGCTTATATACTATTTTTTAGAAATTCAAAAAAACACCTAGAAAATGGGGAAGGTCACCACTCTCGAGGGAGACGAGGTGGGTCGTTGTCCTGGATCACCTCATGTGTCCTACCATGTCTACATGATTGCCTTTCCTTTCATGATGGCATGGGTGTCTATATGGTACAACCTTAGTATCCTCAACCTTATCAATCTTTTCCTCATCTTTCTTTTCCTCTTCCATCTTGTTGTTTTCTATTTCCTTAGTCTTTTAGTAGATGAATTATTTTCTTATTTTTAATCATGTTATCCTTTTGAACATCCTTATTCCATTCTTCACCATATTCAAATTCATACTCATGCTCCATCTTGACATTAATTTGTTCCTTCTTAAGTTTGATATCCTACAAGGTAACCTTCTTTCTCTTGTACCATATCTTCATGAATTTATTTTACACATTAATATTAATTATTCCCAAGGTATATAACCAAAGATATCCAAGAACAATATCCATATCACACATATCTAAAGCATTAAAATATGAATGAAAAACATATTTATCCATAGAGAGCTTTAAATCTTCAAAGACTTGAATTTTCTTACCTTCGATCCGAGCTTCGTTGATATCCTTTTCTTGACCATGTAGATGTTGAGATACATCCATATTGATTGAGTTATATTTGTTGCTAGGTTTTATTGAAACAATAACCTTTTTCTTTTGAATGCACCCTTCAAACTAAAATATTGAAGCTTCCTTACTTGGATATGCATTGTGCGAACTTGTATCTTGATCCACTATCTCTCCTTCTAAATCATGTGTAGCCTCTTCAACATCAACATTTTATTTTTATTCTTCTTCTTTTACTACTTATGCTTCTTCTTATTCTTCTTCTTCTTTGATGGTTATTCTTCTTCTTCTTCTTTTGATTTTTCCTTTTCATCATTATTATTCTTTTATTCTTCTTCCTCCTCATTTTCTTATTTTTTTGTCTCATATGCCCATGAAAACATGTTTCAGCTTCCTCCTAAGATCAATTAGACATTTCCTTTTCTATCTTAGAAAACTAAATCCATGTAGGGCCACTAATACAAAATTTGAACCTCCAAATATCTTATGATGGAAAACACATATTCTTATTTTTTCCATCATTCTCTAACATCAATCGCCCCACTCCCCAAAAAGTTTACAACACCATGATCCATAAAAACTAGGGTTTTAAGAATCAACACTTTTGATCAAAACTTTCCTACCCCTTTCAACTAGAGGTCAGAAAAAACCAAAAATACAAAACATGGACCTCTATTATGTTTGGAGACCTTTTTGAAAATGTACAAAAAAAAAATTCTTAATAATTCAATATATGGAGATTTTTTGAAAAACCATAAACCTGCAATAACTATCACAAAACAAATCCAAATTGTATAAAAATTTAGATATTAATCTTAACATAAATTTACCTCAACCCAAAATAAATAAATAAATAATTTGCCACAATTAGGAAGATATAGACGAAACATGACAATTAGGGTTTTAACCCTAAAAGTGACATTTATTTCACAAAATAGCTTTAAATTTTTTTAAATTCAAGGGGAAGGTTTTTTTAACTATTTCTCCACTTCACACAAAAAAATATCTAAAAATCACATTCAATCTTAACATATAGGCGAATCACTAAAATTAGGGTTTCATCCCACAAATTGCCCGATCAATGCTTTGATACCACTTGATAAGATCTTTGCATATAATAAATAAACAAGATGAATAATATGTAGAAGATAACACATCACAAGATATATTTATGGAAAATTTACCCCACTATTTAATACATGCATAATAATACCCTTAAGGAAGGGCAACAACATATAATGCTCCTTAAGGAAGGAGTAACTCCAAAATCTCCCAATATGGGAGTCTATTTCGAGGGGGACACCTCCATATACCTTTACCAAGTAGAAGAATCAATACATAAATGACATGAAATATCTCATAATGATAGTGATATCCCATATATGCATACATTACTATTAATGGACGGGTAACACCTAATCCCAATGTAGGCCGACTCATTACCCAATATAATTATTTCCTATGTGACCCCTTATATTATAAACATATAACTAACTAAGGAGCATGTGTGCCACATGTTGGCATCTCCATCAACCCATATGCATTATAATATCATATCCCAAGGTACATAAAAAATATAATAAAAATGAGTTAGCTAATTAAAATAATAGAACTTCTCAAACATTAATTCAAATAATAAACACCATTATTAGTGTTGGCATGTTGTGGTTTAGGTGTTGTCATTGATGAAAAACCCCATTAATGAAAAAGTGGATGATGTAGTGGAGTCATATGATTCTCAGAGTGATGATGACATGGAGATTCAGGTATGTTCTTGGTTGCATATGTTGATTCAGTGAGAATTGCTTGTTCTTGCAAGCCCATTCAAGTGACCTAGCTAGCCTAGGTGATGGTGCATGAGGTTGGATATTCTTGGTGACTTGAGAAGAATTTTGGAAGAATGGAGAGAATTATTAGATATTTCTTGGGAACTCACATGAGTTTTAGGGTGTAAATACAGGTGGATGACCAAGTTTCAGGTGCTCATTTGGACCGGTATGGTTGTTAGAAGGTATGAGGATGAGTTGTGGAGCCATGTGAGCTCATGGATGCATGTAGGAAGTTGATTCATGATGTACTATGTATGTTAGGACCTTTTGGATATTTTCTATGATGAGTTATGTTGTCATTTCAGCTGACCCTAGCCCTTATAGTGCAAAACCTTAAGAGCTAGTTATGCAAGTCTCAATGGCTAGAAAGATTGAGAAATATTTGTGACATGGTGATGATTGGAGATGTTATTAGGGTTTTTCATGATCTATAGGAAAAAAATCAGATTTTCATGATATGTATTTTGTAATTTATGTCAGTTCTAGTGAAATAGGGTCAAGAAGAAGGTCATTTCCAACTTGAATTGTGTCTTATGATTCTCACTTTGAATTGTTTGCTTTTCATGGGAATTTGTGACTTTCACAGATATTTATAAAGTAATCATATAATGTTCCAAAAATTAATGAGGTCATTTCATCCTCAAGTTTTTATGAACGAATGTTAAGAAGGTAAACAACTCTTTATGTGTTTGAAACCCTAACTCAAAAGTGGTAGGAGAGAAAATGATCCTAAGTGGCTATAATTACTTTCTAGTACATGGATGATGATTTAATCATGTAGTGTCATCCTATAGGATTACATAAAGGTATGGTAGTGGTTGTGGTGATGAGTGGACCCCACTCAAATAGGCATGTTTCTAAAGAAGTTTAGTTTGGGACAAGGTTGTCTAAAGGAGTTAAAAATTAAATGATCATTATGTGAATTACATTATTTTTTATTGATTTCCATTATGGTTTTAGGTCATGATAATTAAATTAAATGATCAAGTATGTTTCATTTGTGTTGACTGGTCAAAGGGTAGTTTTGGGATAGTTTTAGGTAGTTTGCAAATATTGGCTTGGTTGAAGGACTTCCACTTGGAGTTAAGAGTTCCAATTTGTTATGGAAAGAGGATTAGGAAATATTTCCAATGGTATATTTTTGGTATCATGATTAGTTTATTACATGTGATTTCCAGGTTAATTTGTGAGTAATAAGGTTTCTTGCTTTTAGGACATGAACTTCTTGAATTTGAGTTTATTGAAGCATCAAATGGATTAGTTTATGATTCTACCACATGGAAAGTAAATAGGGGTGAATTTTTTATCCATTTAATTCATTTATAAGTCTTAAATTTATCATAAATAATGCAAAATAGTTGAGTTTTCAAAACTACTTTTTGGGTAGCTTGTTTTGGTGAAGACAAAAGTAGTTGTGGTTTGATTACATGGATTTTTCATGATGTCTAACTTCCTTAGAAGTTTTCTAAATTTTATTGGATTTCCATTTAGTGGTCACATGATATATCTGAGTTTTTCTTGATAGTTCTTGAGGCCAAAGGTGATATTAGGTTGTTGGAAACAATTGTTTTATGAAGGAAATGAGCCAATGGGCCCATTAAATGAAATAATTTGATTGGATAAAGTAAAATTGAAAATATGTATGATTTTTAAATGTCATATTACACATGTGTGGTGATTTTTAGAGATTTAATAAAAAAGGTTTGGTGTTAGAGGATTTTTCTCATCCTAGTGATGGGGTTTTGAGGATTTTTGGTGCAAGTTGGATGGTTTCAGAATGGCCGGTCTAGATGGGTCAATTGTGAATGTTTTAGTGATTTTTATGGGATTTTATTAAGTTGGTATGGTCAAGATAAATTATTTAAACCGAACTATTTTGAATTGGAATCAAGAAGAGCTTATAAAATTGAAGTTTTGGGTGCAATTTGGAACTAGTTGTTTGTGCATAAGTGTGACCTATATGTGATAGATTTACAGGTTTGAAGACATGTTTTGAGAGCTGATAAAGTTTTTGATAGGTTGAAGGATGAAAAAAGTGTGTGTGCAAGGGTTTGATGTATTTAGAAGTGAATATCATGCTAGTGTGTGCAATTTGAAGACCTAGGGTTTGAATAAGGGTTTTAAGGTGTGTGTGAGCTGAAATTGACATCTCCGCCAGGTTTGTTGCAGCAACATATATTAGATACATTCATCATAAGATGGTTGAAGCATACACCAAATCATATAATCTTTAAAATGAATTAAACACAATGCATATAAACTCAAAGACATATAATCTTTACAATGAAGTAAACTCAATGCACAAGATAAACTCATGAAGCATACACCACAACATATAATATTTACAATGAATTAACCTCAATAAAAAGATAAACTCAAAGACATATATATTGAAGCTCAAATCAGATCAACACACTTCTTTAGATATTCAAATCAAATTACAATGAGTAATATCTTCAACAATGATCAACAAGATATAATCAAGAGATCTCAAGACAATCAACCATGTCTCATGAATACATATGAATATATAAAACTTTGAAAATATCTTCAACTCAAAATCAGATATGTAAATTCTTCAAAACCTACAAATTACCATAACTATAAAAAGAAGATATCATCCAAGCATAAGTCTTCAAATCAGCCCTCCTTCTTCAACTCATTCTCAAAGAAACAACACCAAATTTGCTTTTCTCAAATCCACAACAACTTTTGTCTTCACCAAATCATCCCGCCCAAAAATTTGCTTCCAAATATCATCTCATAAAAACATTTATACAAACATTCAATACCTCCAAATGGATTCATTGGATGCAAAAAATTCATCCCTCTTCACATTACATACAATATCAAGTATCACTCAATACATCTCATGCTTCAAACAACTCCAAAATTTTAGAAAAACACATATTGTCTTGCACTAGAAAAAACCTATATATCTAAAGAATAACTTTAAAAAAATATTAAATCACCTCATTATAATGGAAACCTTGTATCACTGGAAACATATCTGAATAATCTTTCAACACATTTTGAATCAGCTCAAAATTATGCCCGTAGCTCAATAAATACCCATTTCACTTTGAACCTTGATTTTTAAGGCCTCAAAATTGCCCTTTGACCAGTCAACCTGAATGGACCTCATTTTACCATTTACCTACATGAACATGTCCTAAAACCTATATGGACATCAAGATCAACTCACATATATTCCATACCATCAATTTTACATGTTACTCCTTTGGACAATCTTGTCCTAAAACACTCTTCTTCAAAAACTAACCTATTTGAGTGGGGCCTACTCATCACCATGACCTAAACCATACATTTCTAGAAATATAAGATATTCCTATAAATAATCCAATCATCACCTTTGATGAATTAATCAAAACCGAGTTACAATACCTCTTCTTCTACAAATTTTTCCTAGCTAGGGTTTAATTAGGGTTTTAAACCACTTTATCTTCTTAACATTTGTTCATAAAAACTTGATGATGAAATTACCTAATTATTTTTTTAAACCTTCTAGACTCACCATATAAACATCCTTGAAATCCACAAGGTCCCATGCAAAGCACACAATTTAGGGTGAGCATCAAAGATCAAATTCAAGCTGGATTTTCACTTGTTTTTTACCTTGTCTCACATAAATTGTCATAACTTGAAAAATTCTCATCCTAGCAACCTGAATTCTCAAATCACAATGACACATCACATTAACATCTCCAATCATCATAATGTCAATACCATGTGTCAAACTCTCCATCCATTAAGACTTACCTTTGTTTACATGTTTGTTTCTCACTGTAGAAGCTAGGGTCAACTGAAAGAATGCAATACTCATCATAAAATCACTTTGAAATGACCCAAACATACCTGATACACCATGATAAACCTAAATACATGCATCCATGAGCTCATGTAGCTCAAAAACTATAATCTCACACCTCCTATCTACCATACCTACTTTAAATAAACACATGTAACATAGCTAAACACTTGTATCTGCATTATGTCACTAATATAAGTGCCTAAGAACCATCCAAACCTATTATCCATAATTCCAACATGATTCTCAAGCATCCAATAATCTCATATCATCATGTAGCATCACCTAGGCACCTGAATAGGCTTACAAGAGCAAGCAATCCTCACTAAATCTCATTGTACCAGCATAAACACATATGAACCATTATGTTAGCATCATGTACATCATCATATGACCCTAACACATCATCCACTTTGTCATTAATGTGGTTTTTCATCAATTACAACACCTAATAGGACCACATGCCAATAATCTCCCCTTTGTCATTGATGGAAAACTACCTAAAATTCTCCCCCTTTTTACATTAATGACAAAGGCATACCTGTAGCAGCATATTATTCACCTTCTTCATCTTCATAGCATCAAATTTTGGTTAGAAACATCAACCAAAGATCTTAATAAAGCTCAAAACCTTGACATTTTACCTCAAAATTGATTTTTCTTTTATTTCAAGCATGCAATCATCATGCTCCCCCTGAGCTGAGCATATACAACATCTAAACATCATCAATCAACATGAAATAAGCATAATCATACCTTATTGGGAGAAAAGACACCATTTTCCATCTTCTAAGCATGCAAAACAAGTAACTTTTCACCTCTACCCGTTTTTCCCTTCATGGAAACACTGTAGCAACATGTAACCTAATCCATTCATACTGAGATCATGCAAACAATGCTATATATAAGCATAAAATACTACCATTCCTTCATTCTTGAGCAATCTCATCTCGAGAAGATGCAATATTTCCTAGACACATGCATATCTTGTCTTCATCTAACCTTGAGAACAAAGATCCCTGAACTGACCCTTCAGTACATTTGGAATCAATTTTGACAAGCTCTAAGACACCATGTACACCTTATCACAATATATCAGATCTCCCTTTGGACTTAGACATTTTAATACTATTAGAAAGACATAAATACTTGCTTCTCTCCCGACCTATTTGTCATAAAAAAACTCAGTCATCTTGACACGATCCTAAACCATTTCCTTAGTGATTTCAACCATATTTAAGTGAGAATATGAAATTTTGGTTCCTAACTTTCTTGACCATTGATTATGGAGTCATATCATGCCTTACACACATTGTAGCCATCTAGATAACCCTTTAGAAGAGAATAATATGATCCCCTTGTCTTGCAAAAATTCCTTCCACTTGTAGCACCACATTAGACCAATTGAGGTCTTTGATCCATCCTTTTGACCCAAACAAGGCTATCAAACCTAGTCAAGTGATTTTCAATTATCCAACGGACTTATTCAACCTTTGAAATTATTTAAAGCACCATGAATCCTTCAAGAATGACTTCATCTTACTTGATCATCACTTACGGACTTGTAGGATATAATTTGAGGCAAGATAACCAAATTTAGTCATAACACTATCCAACTAGCCATGGTTTATCTTCTTCTAGGTGATGCATACTTCCTAGAGAACCTAGATGACTTGAGAACTTCTTAACACATCATTATATATACTTGATAAACATCTCGTACTTGTAGAATCTTATACAAACCCTAAGCTCATTGTACCTTTATACTCACAAGTTTTGATCAACATAAAACCCAACCATTTATTACATCCATGACATTCTTTCATAGTTTTAAGAAAACATATGATAAAATCCCAAGAGTGGCTCCCCCTTGAATCATTAGGACCATACACACCTTTAATACAATATTTCTCTCTTTGGGGATTTGTTCCTTGTCACCGTAGCGACTCATCTTTCAAATCAAGTATGAAGACTCTCAATCCACTCGATATTGTCTTCTTCACTAACTTATCATCTTACTCAACCTAAATAAACATTTATGGTAGTGAAAGAGAACTACCATAATATCTTGAATGAACAAGGAAAACACAACATACCTCACAACTTATCATACATTGCCTTACACCTATAGATGCTTAAATTATTCTCTAAGATCACTGTGGTATGATCTTTTCAATCATTGGTTATCATTTGTCAAGAAGTGATTATGGAGATGCACTTGGGAATATCTCTTTCAATTCAAGATCCATGTATCTTATTCCATATCACCATTAACAATGTTTGTAAACTTCGAACATACACTCAGTCCTTATGAAGAAGCATACTCTACCTCTTGCATACACTAATCATACCTATACCTGTTGGAAACCAATCTTATCTCAAGACATGAATGAGAATCATACCTCCTTCTATCACTCCTGGGATACACAATATAAACATGCTCCATGAGACTTAGACCCATATAAAATGATGTGTACCACTATTCATACATGTAGGAGTTCAAAAATTTTACCTCTCGAGTCATGACATTGTGATGCATAGTCACAATATACCCTATACAATCCTTACTCCTTTTGATAACCTGACACCTTTTCATATGGATATACCTACCTTTGATACTTTGATTAATCAAGGATAGAGTAAATAACTCATCAAATTGTATTTTCACCGTATAGTTATGCCTAGAGATAGATATAACAAGAACATGATGCCTCTTGAGTGCATATAGGTCAAACCATTTAATTCATAGGCCATGAGCTTCTTCAAGAACTCATAAAGTGGTTCCATACTATTATTCATGCTCGAGAGAATATAAGAGTTCATGGATAACTTCACAATACCATCAAAATCTCCTACACAGTCTACAATCCCATTTAGCAAAGAAAATCACACCAACCTCTTAATGCACATACCTTTGTGAAAACCTTAAGCTTGATTTGAGTACCCTTTTGAGCACATAGTCACTGCCACAAGCCTTGAAGACTCACATTAAAGGGATTATCCTCGGTTTGCAAAAGCACATACTCCAAATTAGGTCTTTTAAGCACCAATCACTTGTCAAAACATAAAATTTCATAAATTCCCAACAACTTAAACATTCTTAGAACCTCAAACCTCTTGAAATATTTTGGAAACTTTGTCTCGATGACTTCTACAAAATTTTAGCACTTAACTCCACCATTTTTTCATTCAAACATCACAATCTATTCATATCACTTAAAAGAGCACTGTAGAGGCACAGTTTGGACAGAGAGCTCCAAAAATATTTAAAGTTATCCCTTAAAATCTCAAATACTAGATTCCCAACTTTGATATAACTCTCCTTAAATTATTGAGCACTTGTTGAAATGATTTTTGAAGCAAGAGTGTCAAATGCAAACCAAGAACCATCATGAATTTGCCTTATTACCTTTAAAGAACTCTACATAGATCCTTATTCCTCATGAAGTTTGATCAAATCATCATTCTTGATGACACATGTCAACTTCAAACCTACCTTAAAAGAGCATTGGAACCTCTGAAGTCATGGTGAGCACATCATGTATGATAATTTAGACACGAGACATCACAAGATGACTAAGACACAACATTGAATGATAATGAAGACTTGGAGAAACCTTACCCACCATGATTTACTTTCTTTAAGACCAAATCAATGCTTCATTCACATCATAGAAACTTGGAAACACATGATTCATGTTCTTGAAATTTATGACAATTCATGACACATTGTTTGATTCAAAGAGGACTCTTTGACACACCACAGACCTTAGACATGATGACAATTGTGTTAAAACTAACTCATCTCAATAGTATACCTTATGAATGACTTTCATGACTCAAATAACCTCTCAATGACATCAATATGAATCCTCCTTACACTGAGTCATCTCAATTTGACATTATGTCATGACCAAGAAGAACATAGACCAATTAACTTGACACCAATATAGATGTTGACATCAAGAAACCACGTCATATGGATAATATGACATTATAGATCACTTATGGGACTTCTTTATGGTCCATGCACATGTTGAGATGTCTTAAGAATATAATTTATTATTGACAAAGTAGATTCAAACATCAAGAGCTCAGACAACTATGCAACACTAGCTTATATGCTTTGAGGAACAACAAGACTCGATTCATGATATACACAACATGACCAAAAAATGAGATCATGCTAAATGACTTGAAGACATACCTCAACACCATGAAGAAGACACACACTAACCAAGACATCTCCCCCTCACTCAAAATATTCATTTGAACCAATACACCTCTAATAATCCTAGTAGAGGCATATGTCACCATGGAGGGGCTAGATGAGAGACCTAAGAAGGTCTCAAACCTTCTTCTTGCTCCTTGACTGATTCCTTATTTTCTAATTCTACATTTTTCACAGTAGACTCCTCCTTTTGATCAGTCACACTCTTGGAATCCTCTTGAGCACTTTGACTAGCCTCTTCTTTCTTCTTGAACTTTTGAACTTGTGGCTTGGGTATTTGAATCTCTTTCTTCAACTATCTTGCATCACAAAACCTTACAATGTGCCCTAACTTGTGGCACCTAAAACATTTCACTTGTATTCTTTTTTGCACTCAAAATCCATATGTCTATAACCATTGTAAGCATAACAAAAACCATTAAACTTTCTCACATACCTTCTAGTGCTTGGTTGTTCATTCTTGCAATATTTTGCAAGATGGCCTTTTTCATGACAAAGATAATGGTGTGGGGGTTATACTTGAAATTGAACTATATTTATCTTGTTGAGGGCTTACCATTCACAATGCTTGTATTTCACCACAAGAGCTAAAAACTTGCTAAGGATGACTTATACTTCCCCTGCATTGAGGATCTCCCTTCATGCTTCCTTTAAAGATTGTATATGTAACATACTCAAATTGTATTTCTTGCTATATTAATCTATCATTCCAAACTTAATTAGTACTCATAGTTATTTGAAAGACAACCAATGAGATAGCTATTATACCTTGGTCTTTGGTCATGCCTCCACTATTTAGAAGCCTCCATCATCCTTTCAATGCTCTCCTCAAGTCCTAGATGCCACTCCATACAATGAGTTCTTCCTGCAATAATTATGCATGCAACTTTTATATACCCACAAGGTTGGACCTAGATAGGTTTCTTGGGTCTAGGTACTCAAAAAACTATATAGGGTCATGAATCACTCCCTAACGTCTTAGAACACCTTCCCCTTGCTAACACAATATGTTTAGACCCTTCATGCAATCATACCCTTATGTTTCCTATTCAATCTCTCTATAAGGTCTTGTTGGTTTGTAGCCCTCTAGGCACATAAAATGAGTCCAATCTCATATTCCTCTAAAACAACCCCACTACCAAATTTATGATTCTGAGACCCTTTATGGTGTGCTCCAACATACCAAAATATTGTACCTTGTTCCTTTGTTAGAAATCATACCTCCTTTGTAGCTATGACATGCAAAATTAGGTCTATTCTACTCGAGATATGACAATAGGCAATTAGAACTATAATCTCACTTAAATGATGATGGATCCACCTCTATAATAATGATATGAAGGTGCATACCAAATTTGGTAACTCAAACCCTTGTCTAAGACCTTCATACACACCTTTTTCCTTCATTACTTGTGCACTTTGTCACAATCAAATTGCCAACCTCACAATATATTTTTCACACATGTGAGCTAGGTCATGAAACTTCATAGTTTTCTAGGCATCATCAAAATAGAGGTACTCACCAAATTTTATGTAATTTGGACGGATAGAATTAAAATGTCTTGATGCCCTAATCTGGGCCCAAAAAAACTTGAGTTATAAGACAAATCATACATTTTCAAAAGCTATAAAAATTGATGGTGCTTCCTTCACCTTACCTTAGCTAGTCACACTTCCACAAATCTCAAAAATTCTCTTTATTGGAATATCTATTCTCTAGGTCTTGGTCTGAGCAGGGTACACACTATATACTATACAAAACCCTCATTCAAGCAAATTTCATACAAGTTTTGACTTGCAACAACCTTCAACATCTTTATTCTTCATTATCTATCCTTTTTACATGATTTTATGGGTCCACACACACACACACACACACACACACACACACACACACACACACACACACACACACAACATTGGAATCCCCTATGAATAGGTGGATATTTTCCAAGTATAGACTCCTAAACTAACTCAACAACTCCCTAAGAAGGTTCAACAACCTTCTTATCATAGAAATCAGATAGATATCATCCTAATACACTCATCTAGTTCATACATGACAACTATTACAAGATGACATGGCTTTATTTTGCCTATATTACTCTTTTACCAAGTCAAATTCACTCCTACAACTCTCTTACAAGCACTCATTCACCTTTTACAACACATTCAACTTTAACATTCATTCACTCACACCTAGACTAACATGTCTTAATGGTCTCATATGACCTTATTACACTTTAGCACTTGATGCTTCGCATTAGGTAACATTCAACTCCTTACTTTTGACGTATCTTTTTCTCTTTCTTGTCTTGATATTCCTCTTCCTTCTTTCCTTCACAATGTTCCTTTCCTTTTCCATCATCCTTCTTTTCAACCTTAGGACTACACATATATCCTATGTCCATAAACACCACATTTATAACAATTACCATGAAAAACACCATACCTATATGCATTTCAAGGGCCTACTCTAATACCAATTGTTGGAGGTGACAATGAATGAGAGGGGGTGAATCATTCCTTGATAAAACTTTCAACCTTTCACTTCAAACACTAAACACACAAACTCATGAAGCATACATCAAAGCATATAATCTTTACAATGAAGTAAACTCAATGCACAAGATAAACTCAAAGACACATATATTGAATCTAAAATCATATCAACACACTTATTTTGATATTCAAATCAGATTAAAATGATAAATGTCTTCAAAAATGATCGACAAAATACAATTAAGAGCTCTCAAGACAATCAATCATGTCTTATGAATGCATATGAAGATGTAAAACTTTGAAAATATCTTCAACTCAAAATCAGATCTGCAAATGTTTTAGAAACCTACAAATAACATCACTATTAAAAGAAGATAGCATCCAAGCATAAGTCTTCAAATCATCCCTCCTTCAACTCTCTCTCAAACAAAAAACACCAAATTTTCTTTTCTCAAATCCACAACAACTTTTATCTTCACCAAATCATCTTTCCCAAAAAGTTATTTCAAATATCATATCATAAAAACATTTATAAAAACATTCAAGACCTATAAATGGATTAATTGGATTCCAAATTCATCCGTCTTCACATTCTAGGTATATAAATCATCACTCAATCCATCTCGTCCATCAAAAAACTCCAAACTTTTAGTAAAACACATCATGTCATGCACTAGAAAAAACATTCATGTCAAATAATGACTTGGAAATAATACCAAATCACCTCATTATAATACAAAACTCATATCACTATAAATTTATCTGAATCCTATTTCCAAAACATTTTGAATCGCCTCAAAATTCCACCTATAGCTCAATATATACCGATTCCACTTTGAACCCTACTTTTTAAGGCCTCAAAATTGCCCTTTGACCAATCAACCTGAATGGACCTCATTTGACCATGTACCTACATTAACATGTCCTAAAACCTCCATGGACATCAATATCAGCTCACATACATTCCATACCATCAATTTTACATGCTACTCCTTTGGAAAACCTTGTCCCAAAACATTCTTCTTCAGAAATTGACATGTTTGAGTGGGGCCCACTCATCACCATGACCTCAACCATAAATTTCTAGAAATATAAGAGATTACTCTACATCATCAAATAATCACTTATTATGAATCAATCAAAATTGGGTCACAATACCTCTTCTTCTACAAATTTTTCCTAGTCGGGGTTTAACAAGGTTTTAGACCACTTTATCTTCTTAACATTTGTTCATAAAAACATGACGATGAAATGAATTGATTATTTTTGTGAAAAATGATAGACTCACCATAGAAAAACACCTAAAATCCACAAGGTCCCATGCAAATCATAAAATTCAAGGTGAGCATCAGAAGATCAAATTTGAGATGGACTTTCACTTGTTCTTGACCTGTCTCACATAAACTATCATAACTTGCAAAATTCTCATCCTAGAAAAATGAACTTTTTCTCAAATAACCATTACACCTCACACTAACATCTCAATCATCATAATTTCAATACCATGCTTCAAACTCTCAGCCATTAAGACTTACCTTTGCGTACCTTTATGTTTTTCATTATAGAAGCTAGGTCAACTAAAGAATGCAATACATCATCATAAAATCACTAGAAATGATCCAAACATACCTTATACACCATGATAAACCTGAATGCATGCATCCATGAGATCATGTATCTCCAAAACTACAATCTCACACCTCCTAGCCACCATTCTGCTCCAAATAAGCACTTGTAACATAGATAAACACTTGTATCTACATCACACCACTACTATGAGTTCCTATGAAACCTCTAAAATTGTTATCCATCATGCCAACATGCTTCTAAAGCATCCAAGAATCTCATACCATCATGTAGTATCACCTAGGCACCTGAATAGGTTTGCAAGAGCAAGCAATCCTCACTAAATCTCACTATACCAGCATAAACACATTTGAACCAGTATGTCAACATCATGTACATCATCATATGACCCTAACACATCATCCACTTTGTCATTAATGTGGTTTTTCATCAATTACAACACCTAATAGGATTACATGCCAACACATAGTTTTTCATGTATGTATGGTATTTGATATTGTGCACACATTAATGGTTAGATAAGTGGTTTTATGTTTTGAATAATCAATCTAAAATCTGATTTAATTTTGTAAGGAATGATTCACCCCCATCTCAATCCATTGTTCTTCTAACAATTGGTATCAGAGTAGGTCCTTTTAGAGAAGTTTGATCACTTGAAAGGAGATCCTTGAAGCACAAAAATGGAAAGTCGGCAGAGTGGTTTCTCTACCAGCAAGGCACCATTATTTTATGGAACAAACTATGATTTTTGGAGTCTGAGGATGAAGACTTATATCATTTCTCTAGGGTTTGATGTTTGGAAAGATGTGAAAGATGTTTCAATTGATCCTACTACTCCACCTACTAGTACTATAGACAAGAAGGCGTGTGATGACAATTCAAGGTATTTTAGTGCTATCATATGTGGTCTTGGAGAATCTGAGTTGGGAAAGGTAATGCATTGCAAATCAGCAAAATAAGAAGGGGATAAATTATAAGTTTTGTATGGAGGTGACTCGAAGATAATAATTGTTAAGCTTCAAACTTTTAGAAATCAGTTTGAGTGTCTCAAGATGAATAATGATGTCTATTGCACATATTTTATTTTGGTTGACAAGGTTATTAACTCCATGAAATGATTAGGAGAAGACGTGCAGGAAGAATTAGTTGTTCAAAAAAAATTGAGATCACTAACTCCTAAGTTTGATTCTAAAGTATATGTTATTGAAGAGGCAAAGGATTTGACTACTTTGAATATGAATGAGCTACATGGAACCTTTAATTCCTATGAGATGAGGGTGGTTGAATCCAAACCATCCAAGAAAGAGATAAATTTCAAATTTGAAAAGATGACAAAGGATAAGAAGGTCAAATTTGATGATGTTGCTCATGAGCTAGATGATGAAGAACTATTTGCCATGGTTGCTAGAAGGCTAACTATTGGAACTGGTAAGTACAAGGGTAAACTTCCTTTCAAATGCTTTAGTTGTGGTAAAGTAGGTTTTTTTTTGCTAATTTTCCTCATAGACATGATAAGAAGAGGAATGATGATCATGAAAGTGATCATGAGAAGAAAAATCAGAAGTATGGTAAAGAGAAGAAAGAGTTCAAGAAGGTTGATTACAAGAAGAAAGGTAAGAATATTTTTATACCAAGGAATAGGCCTTTTCCTCTTATGCAAGTAGTGAAGATAATAGATCTCATTCTGATTTTGAATCTGATCACAAAGATGTAGGTGATGAGGTTCTATTCATGACAAAAAAGCTATGAGATCAACTAGTGGTGATTATTCATTTATGGGTGAGTTTTTCTCATATTCTTGCAAAGGTTTTGAAGGAGAAGAAGATGAAATTGTGACTGAATTGGTTTTTCTTTAGTTAGAACTGAAGCATGCCGAAAGAGATAATGAGAAATTGAAATCATAGGTCAAGGATTATGAAGTAAGGATTCATGAACTAGAAGGGAAGCATTGGACCATTACTGAGAAGCTTGATGAAACTGTAAGACAACTCGAGATGCAAATGAGCATTATGAATCTTATCTTGCAATCTAAGGAATAATAAATTATTCTACTCAAAAAGGAGCTATTAGATGTTGCAAACAAGGCAAAGTCATATCAAAAATTTGAAGAAAGTTCCAAGGCTCTTGGTGATCTCTTAAGAAATCAGAAAGTTGCATGTGATAGAGTTAGTTTAGGCTTCAAGGATGAAATCAAGGATAAAGAAATGAAGCAAGAGGACCTGGTTTCATGCAATGAAGTTGGTGAACCAAAAATCAAGGAAGAAAATAAGGTGACACTCATCAAAGACAATGTGAAGTCAAGGCCAATTAGGAAACCTAATGCCTCAAGGTATGAAAGATATTTCAATGGTTATTGTTATACATGTAATGGATTTGGTCATAGGGAAAAAGAGTGTAAGAGGTCTTCTAGAGATACTCATCCATGAAGAGGTTGTAGGCGTGAGCAAGATAAGAATGTGATATGATATAAGTGTAATTAAGTAGGTCATATTACTCAATTTTTCTTATATGATTCATCTAGTCATGTTGATGGTTTCAAGAGGAAGAATACAATGGTGTGTTACAATTGTAATGAGGGTTTTCATGTGGAAATGGAATGTGACTATGATTTTTAAGGAAAAATAGGAGTTTTAGGGTCCTAAGATGCTAGAGAGAGGCTTTCAAAGGCATAGAATGCATGACAACAATCAAGTAAGAATATGGGACCCTATAAGAGTTCATAGTGACTCATCAAATGCAAGTGTTGACACAAGGCAAGGTATGACTCAGAGATCATATCAAAAACAAAAAGATGAAGGATATTCTTAGGTGTCCAAGAAGGTTTGGGACCTTCTTAGGTCTTTCTTCTAGATCCTCCATGATGACATATGCCTCTACTATGCTTCTTAGAGGTATACTAGTTCATATGAAGCATTAGAGTGAGGGGGAGTTGTCTAGGTATGTGTGTGTCTCCTCCATGATGTCAAGGTATGTCATTTCAAGTTATTTAACATGTTCTTATGGTTCAAAATGGTTGTTCATGAAAATGCAAGTCATGATCTTTTTCTAGTGGTATTTTGTTGTTCTTGATTTATGATTTTGCATTTTCATAATGAAGTTGTATGTATGAGATGACTAGGAGGGTGTATGATTCAGGTTGGTGTCCCAAAGGAATATTATTATGTCATGACATTTATATGAAGAGACGTATTGTTGTCTAAGTCAATGACTAAGTATTGTTGTCTTATTTTGAGGTCTGTAATACCTCAAAGAGTAAATTTTGAGTCAAATGAAGTGTCATGAGTTGTAAGTGCATGAGTCAAGTGTGTCTAAGTATGTATGATGTGTGTGAAGCTATGAAAGTTCCTCAAAATCATGTTGGAGGTGATCAAGAGTCATAGAAGGATCATTCTTCTTGGGAAGTCTTGCATGGTCACATAGGGATGTCTAAGTCCAAATGTTCATGGTTATCTCATAATATGGAGTGTCTATCATGATGACAGGTGTTCTAATGCCTTGAAAATAATATTTTAACATGGAATGTTTCATAAAAATGATCAATTGATCAAAACATCATTCCAAAATTGGTATGTGGCAATGATGTGGTCAATTCATGTGAGTTTAAATGCAAACCAAGGTGGATCTAGGTAAGAAAATGATGTTCATGCTTCCAAATCAAGTCACAAGTTTCTCAAGATGTTAGGAGATGTTGTTACATTTTGGTGGTAAATTTTGATCTCATGAAAGCAAAACGTGTGCATTTGTGAAGCTTCTCTATCTTGATGGGTTCTAATGGTGCATTTCTAGCGGTGTAAAGGAAAAGATGAGGTTGATGGTGAAAATGGTGGACCCCAAAGCCAATTTTTGGAACAAAGCATCTTGACAGGAATACTTCATTATTCATATGGTTGTATACCTTAAAAAAGTTTAAAATTTATGGTGTTCTTGATGGTGTTGATTTTTTTCTATGATGGTGTAAGAGGCCTAATCGCCTAATGATAAAATTGTAAAAGCTGGCTAAGTTTTCTTGAGGATCATGATCCAAGGTTCATAGAGGTGTTATTATGGCCAAATGGGTATTTGTAACAAGTAATTTTTCTTCATGAAAGTTTCTTCACCAAAAGTTAGGTGTTATTTTCATGGTTTTAAGGGCTAGTTGGTTGTGTGTAGACACTAAATCATGCACTTTGGGTATTATTTAGTTTCATTCTCATACTACTATTTGTGTGGTTCTTGAGTGAAGAAATTACTAAGTAACCCCTATCCTTTGGCCATTTTATTTTTCTTTCTATCGTCATTACGACCTTTTTGCATACACTCGCCCAATTTGTTTTGACACTTGTCATATTTTCTACTTTTGATTAGGGCACCCAACTTATACTTGGGTGCCCTGTGTTCCTTGGTCCCATCCTTAGGGCACCCGATCCTTTTTGTACTTTCCCGCCATCTTTTGGGCACTTTCTAGTTGTTTCAACTCTTCATATTTTTGGTGGTTGGACTTTTTGGGGTTAATTATGAAATTATATCAAGAGAACCCTATAAATATAAAGTTATGATGCCATAATGAGGGACCAATCACTAAGTAATAATACTCCACCTAAGGTTACATCCACTCTATAGGCATCTAGGAGCTCCATTGCATCCATCTAGCTCCATCACAAGGGACAAAATTGGTTCATCTGCATCACACTTCATATGAGGGAGTCTATTATATTCCACACACTATCTATTTACATTCTACATCTAGTTATTTCTCGCTACTTCACAAAGTGTGACTGACACAAGAGCACCTAAGGCACAATTTCCACACACACACTCATAACTACATTTGGTTCTAAAATGTAGTGCAATGCTCAGTTAGTAACCCCACCATTATGGCGGTGAGGTCGATCGACCCCTTCGTTTGCATATTTATTTTTTGGTTTTGATACTTTTCTTGGTGTTTTTCAGGACTCCTCTTCATCTCTAATTACCAACGACTCTCAACGTAGTGCAATGACATACACCCGAGAGGTAGCGAAGGTTTCAGATCTTACAACGACCACCAGTGAAATTGGTTTCTGGACCTCCCGCACAGAACAAAGCACCCAAATCTCATACTAGGGTGCCCCAAGCGACCCGATCCCTCTCCAAGTGCCCTAGTCATCTCGGATAGCTCATATTTTTCCTTCTAAGATCTCTTGTGTGGTCATGTTTTCATTTTGTTTCTTTGCACATCAACTGCGACATAGCCCCAAACATTCTACAAATTAGCTAGTTCTTTCCTCTTCCTTCTTACACATTAGGGTTTACATTTTCATTGGCTTAGTTACTTGGGTCATTTTATATATTTATTTATTTGTTATTTATGCATTTTACTTCCATTATTTATTACTTTTCATAGTATAGATTAAACTAATTTAGGCATCATATATCAACTTTAGTTTAATCATTGTGTGTGTGCAAATTAATGGTGAGAAGATGATATAATAAGCTTTAATGATTCTCAAAGCTTACAAAGCATGATCAAGGTTATGAAAATGTTGCATGGATACTTTAAAGTGAGTAAATAAATTTGTGAAGAGTTTTATTTTTTGGGGCTTCATATACGGTGTCTTGTCTAAGCTCTACAAGACTATATATCTTTATTTGATGTTTTATGGGATCTTCCAACATTTTGCATGAGATTTATGGACTTAAATATGTGCCCTAAGTAAGGCTATAATCAATTTTTTATATTATTTCATCTAGATGGGGAGTCTTATTGAGGATGTATGGAAGGTTTTATGGTGAAAATTAAGTGGCAATGATCTTTTTAGCATCTATAGGAGTGAGGATAGACTTGCACCATTCTTGATTGGTTTGAATCTCAAATAGCATGAGTTTACATATGAGAAGAGGTCCAAATGGCTTAGAGATTGCAAGGTGGATGAACTCGTGTGTAGAAAATACTAGTTTGGCTTATCTTTTGCATATTGAGCCTAATGACATGCTACATGTATGAACAATGTGCAAAAGGTAGAATATCATATACTGACAGATATGTAGTGATTGTCAAGATCATTTATGGCATGTTAAGATTCTTTCAAACTAGTATATAAGGTATAAAATTGAATATCATCTCAAAAATGCTAATTGGGTGTCTAGTTGATTGTGTGTGATCATTTTACTTCATAATCACATCCTACAAGCTTGTAGGTGTTGATTAGGTATGGTAGTAGACTTCTTTAAAAGGTATATGATGTCTTGGTTTCTTTTTATGGATGAGAAATATATGAGATAGTGGAAGATGTTAATGAATGGCATATTAGTCATGCTTGTGTCAAACGGATGTTCACTACCCTCATTCAATCTCATATGATGCTACAATATAATAAAGATGTTGCTACATGTGTAAGTGATGTGTATGGTTCAAATCATTCAGGGGGAGCATGTGGTTTTATCTTTAGAGGATGTTTTAGATGATCTCAAACTATGCAAGGTAGGATTTGGTTATTTTCTCCAAAGTCAAGCAAGTTAGGTTCAATTATTGCATTATCTCATTCAAATGTGGCTATAAGGACTAAAGAGATGGTTTAGGACATGGATCAAGTGTTTGAGCCATATCTATGGCTTGTGAGGAAGGTCAAAGCAAAATCTTTGGGTCTTCTACTAGAATAAGATGGTACTAGCTTAGGGGGAGTGATGGAAATTTGTGCCAAAGGGTGAATGGTACTTTAGAGCATGTCAAAGTTGGTTTCAAAACCACTAAAGAGTCTACTCAGGGATCTATGTTCTCAAAGTAAGATGATGACAAGAAACATGTGACTCGAACAAGTTTTTGTGTCTTCTCAAGCTAGGAAAACTCAAGGTTGAAGGTATGCATATTATTTTTATCCTCATTCAATATTATTGGCATGTTCATGAGATGTTTCCATTGGTTATAGATCTTAAATACAAGGTTCTTAGAGGTTGTAATGAAGGTAAAAATAGAGTCTTGTGAGAAATGACAAGGTTGGCATGCTTGTATGATGGATGGTGATGATTCTCTTGCTCAAGTAAAGGTATGATGATGTTTCCTTCATGACTTTTGGAATTATTAGGTGTTGTATATGCTTTTCCTGGGGGATTAATGTGTTTTTCATGCTTGAAAATGGTTAAAATCAGTTTTTGAGAGAGATTTCAAGTTTTTATCTAGAGTGAGACCTTTGGTTGATGTTTCCCACCAAATGATGATCATATGATGTTGAGAAAGGTGAAGATCATGTAGGTACATGTATGCCTTTATCGTCAATGTAAAAAGGGGAGAATTTCATGTGGTTTTCCATCAATGACAAAGGGGGATATTGTTGTAATGTTATGGTTTAGGTGTTGTCATTGATGTAAAACCCCATTAATGAAAAATTGGATGATGGAGTGGAGTCGATGATGCTCAGAGTGATGATGACATGGAGATTCAAGTATGTTCTTGGTTGCATATGTTGATTCAGTGAGAATTGTTTGTTCTTGTAAGCCCATTCAGGTGACCTAGCTAGCCTAGGTGTTGGTGCATGGAGGTTGGAGATTCTTGGTGACTTGAGAAGCATGTTGGTAGCATGGAGAGAATGATTGGAAAGTTATTTAGGCCCTCACATGAGTTTTAGGGTGTAGATACAAGTGGATGACCAAGTTTTAAGTGTTTATTTGGACTAGGTATGGTTATTAGAATGTATAAGGATGAGTTGTGGAGCCATGTGAGCTCATGGATGCATGTAGGTAGTTGATTCATGATGTACCAGGTATGTTAGGGCCTTTTGGAGAGTTTCTATGATGAGTTATGATGTTGTTTCAGCTGACCCTAGTCTTCACAATGTAGAACCTTAAGGGCTAATTATATCTCGAGAGAGAGATATTTGTGACATTTTAATGATTGGAGATGTTAGTAGGGTGTGTCATGATGTTGTGGGAAAATTTTCAGGTTTCCATGATGTGTATTTTACAAGTTATGTCAGTTTTGGTGAAACAAGGTCAAGAAGAAGGTCATTTCCAACTCAATTAGGTCTTCGATGCTCACCCTGAATTGTGTTCTTTACATGGGACCTTGTGGCTTTCAAGGATGTTTCTAAAGTGATTCTAAAAGCTTTAAAAAAATAATTAGGTCATTTAATCATAATGTTTTTATGAATGAATGTTAAGAAGGTAAACAACTCTTTATGTGTTTGAAACCCTAGCTCAAAAGCAGTAGGAGAGAAATTACTCCTAAGTGGAAAAAATTTATTTCTAGTGCATGGATGATTATTGGATCATGTAGAGGAATCCTCTAGGTTTCCAGAAATGTATGGTAGTGGTTGTGGTGATGAGTGGACCCCACTCAAATAGGCATGTTTATGAAGAATTTTAGTTTAGGACAAGGTTATCCAAAGGATTTGCAAACTAAATGATCATTATGTGATTTTTTTCTTGATTTCCATGATTTTTTAGGTCATGATGATGTAGTTAAATGGTCAAGTATGTTTCATTTGTGTTGACTGGTCAAAGGCAGTTTTGGGGTAGTCTCAAGAATTTTGTAGAGATTGGCTCGGTTAAAGGCCTTCCACTTGGAGTGTGAAGGAGTTACATTATGTTCGGAAATAGGATTCATAGATATTTACAATGGTATAAGTTTGGTCTCATGATGAGTTGATTTGATGTGGTTTCCAGGTCAGTTTGTGAGCAAGAAGGTTTCTTGATTTTCAGGATAGAACTATTTTTACTGAAAGATTGAGTTGATTGGAGCATCAAATGGATGATTTGATGTTTGATACCACTTGTAAAGTGAAGAGGGGTGGATTTAGAATCTATGTAATGCATTTATAAGTCTTGAATATATCATCTAGGGTGGAAACTAGTTGAGTTTACAAAATTAATTTTTGCAGCTTGTTTTGGTGAAGAAAAAATAAATGTGGTTTGAATACATGGATGTTTCATGATGTCTAAATTACTTAGAAATTTTTTACATGTTCTGGTATTTCCATTGAGTGGTCACATTCCATAGTTGAGTTCATCTTGAGGGATTTTGATCCCAAAGGTAAAATCAAGTTATTGGAAACAATTGTTTTGTGAAGAAAATGAGTCAGTGGGCCCATTAAATGAAATAATTTGATTGGATAAAGTAAAATTGAGACCACATATGATGTTTAAATTTCATATTAAATATGTGTGGTCATTTTTAGATCTTTACTAAAAATAGTGTTGGTGTTAGAGTATTTTTTCATCCTAATGATGGGGTTTTGAGGATTTTTGTGCAATTAGGATGGTTTTACGCATGGACGACCTAGATGGGTCAATTGTGAATGTTTTAGTGATTTTGAGGGGATGTTTTTAATTTTGTATGGTCAAGATAAATAAGGGAAACCGACTTATTTTGAATTTGAATCAAGAAAATCTTATAAAAGTGAAGTTTTTGGTGTGATTTGGAACTAATTGCTTATGCATGAGAAGTACGACCTAGGTATGCTTGATTTACAGGTTTGAAGGCATGTTTTGAGATCTGATAAAGTGTGTGATAGGTTTAATAATGGCAACAATTCTTTTTGTAAGGCTTTGATACATTGAGAAATGAAGATAGTGCTAGTGTGTGCAAGTTTTAAGACCTAGGGTTTTAACAAGGGTTTGAAGGTGTGTGAGATGAAATTGAGATCTCCATCAATTGTGGAAGAAATATATCTCAGAGATATTCATCATAAGGTGGTTGATTTGGTGTTTGATCATCTTTGGGGGTTGTAACCTCCTTGTGGAGTTGGTGCTTCACAAAATTAGGGGTTGGTGCTCCTTGCAGGGTTAGTGCTCTACTAAATTAGGGGTTGGTGCTCCTTATGGGGTTGGTACCTCACTAAATTTGAAACATATAAATATAGGGATTTTTCTCAGTGGGTTTTCTTCCCCATGAGGTTTTCCCACTTATATCTTGTGTCATTTTGTTGATTCTCTTGTTCATGGTTCATTACATGTTTGGTATTTGATATTTTACACACATTAATGATTGGATAAGTGGTTTTATGTTTTGAATGAGTAATCTGAAATATGATTTAATTTTGTAAGGAATGATTCACCCACCTCTCAGTCCATTGTGTTTCAAACAAGTAGCTTACCATTCAATTATGTGTCATTATTACTAGCTTACCATTCGATTGCATGTTTTGGAAAAATAGTACCATGTTTCGATGTTCCTTATCCTCCTTTATTTTTTAGCTAATTTTCAATTTTTGTGCTTCAATATGGGCCTCTTCACCAATTTTTCCTATGGGACTTGTTCTTGGAAGATAATCAATTTTTCTAGTGCACTCAATATTAAGTTTTTAGCCTATTTTTGCCATAAGTTAAAGATTTATTTCATTGCTTTATCTTCAATACCGGTGAAACGATATTTCATTTCCATTTTCATGCTGATTGTAATTTTTCCTATGGTTTCTTATTATATTTTTAGATCTATGATGAAAAAAATGCACGATAAATTACATAAATCAAAATAACTAACAATAAGATGCAATATGATCAAGAACTCACAAGAAAAAATGACTCCAAATCAACTCAAATGCTCCATATCATAGAATTATGCAAGTGATGTACATATATAATAGAAGGAAAGTACAACTACCACCTCGGTCAATGGTGAATAACTCTCACTAACTAATACTGGAAATAAAGTTGACTCTGTACAGCTAGTAAGCTAACTCAACACACCTGCTACACCTAAGCAAGCATATCCCATGAGTTTATAAAATCTCCAAGTAAACAAAAAATACAAGGAAAATGAATATCCTACACTAACACCCCCATAAGCATAGCTTAGGTGAGTAGTGAAAAGGAAAGTGGGTCCCAATAATAAGGCTTGATGAGGTACCCATGTATAATGCATCTCTCACAAAGATAGAGTAAAAGGAGAAAAAAATACCCCCAAAAGAGAGAAAAAAACTCACTCAAGAAAATGGGAGAAGAAGAAGTGGATCTCGATAACTTGAATTGATGAGGCACCCACGTATAATGATCATCCTCCATAGTAGAGAGAGAAAGAAGTGAGAACAAGAAGGTCCCATAAGAAGAGTGTCAATGATGTGGTCCTCCGCATAAATATTGAAGAGAATTCACCTACACCGAACAATGTTCCTTCCCTTAGGAAGGACAAAAAGGAGCATTGAATTTTGGCCCACTCCACAAAGGAAGAAGAATCTTGCAGTACTTTGATCTCTGCATCTAGTTTGTAACTAAAAGGTGGCATAGGTTTGGAAAATGTGTGCACAAAATACAATGGGAATGCCACTACAATATACATGTTAGAGAAATAAAATGGTGGGGGCCAATAACCCTCACAAATGGATCCACAAGAAGAGGTGGATCATGAAACATCTCTGAAATAGTGGAAGTGAAAAAAGTCCCAAGGCGAGGCACTCTCAACGAGAGAGATGAATGGGTCCTCTAGAATGTGTGATGGCTCAATTATAGCATATTCTTGTAATGAAACACAAGTGGAATCTGCAAATAGACAACTCAAGTCGGGAAGATACTCATCCCAATGGGGTTGTTGAGCGAGAGCCATTTTTGACAAGAATGTATTAGCATCAAAACATGAAGTAAGAGAATAAGATTGATGTGAAAAGTTGTTGGAAGTCCAAGATGAAGAAACACTGCACTCAAAGGTAGCATCGGGTGTATGTGGATTTTATTCAACTAAGCAATCAATATGTAATGGTGCACAAGAGGAAATGGTCACATCTGTCTCAGAGGAAATTTCTCCAATATAACACTACTATGAAAAATGAATGGACGCATGAACATGAGTGACAATGAGCTTCATGGAGGCAATAGTAGGGAGAGTATGCTAAATAACGAGATCTTATGGTGAATGGTCAACATGGGACTCATAAATAGTAATAAGTTCATAAGAACACTTAGAAATGAAAGGGATGTGAAAAGGGGGATAATCTATGGTGGCACTAGAGTGTGAAATGATAATTTATATGGCTTTGTAATAAGAAGATAAATTCTTGACATTTGTTATATTATACTAAATTAGAATTAGTCCACTCTATAAATTGAACTTAAAATGAATGAATACAAATAACATTGGACATAAAAATAACATTTGGTAGAAATCACTAAAATGTTATCTACAAAATATATGGGTTGTCATCCAAAGTTACTTTCTCAGATGTCATGTAATTATCATGTAAACAAGGTCATCATCCAACTGTTGAATAATGGTCCAGAAGTGAAAGGACACTCGATATGCTTGAATAAATGTAATATATCCCTATATATAGTAAGATCGAGAAGGCCATATACCCCATCATTTTGGTTAAATAACTCATCCTTTTATAGAGGCTCACCAGTGCTCAGGAGCAAGACCATGAAGGTAAGGCAACAAACTATGCATAGTGCAATGATTGATAATTCCTACCTTTCAAGACATTAAGATCTCATATTCAAGCATAAAACAAAACCATGAGACTCTATAATGCGAGATAAACCCCAAAAATTATCCCATATGCCACTTTATAATTTAGTGCAAAAAGTACAAGTCCCCATAGAGTTTTGCAATAACCCCCAAAAATGTGGCACTTTTTAAAATAATATGTTTAGAAATATAAATGAAGCCATCATGTAGAGCACGAGAAAATTTTCACTTTTGACCAAAATAGTGCTCAAATCCAATCCACTAATCAAAATTTATAGTAAATACAATTTCTGTAAATAATGGCTTATTTAATTAAAATTTTGCAAATTGATTAAAAAACACATGAGATGAGAGGAAAGGGTGTCATGCATATACTTGTTGGAATCGAAAAATAATGAATAGTGCAATGGTTTATCTTGTGAGGGGAAATTGGCATTTTTCCAACCCGAGTCTCATCTTTTGTCTTCGTCGGGCAAAGATACGAAATTGGTGAATTTTTCGGTACCAACTAGGACTAGTTTGCCAAAATTTTGGGGTACGATTCAATTTTAGGGTCGGTTCACCAAGAAGTTTACACTAATAGCCAACTATTATCATTCAAATCACCCTTAGTGTAAATTTAAAATATGCCAAATTTGCCTTATATATATATATATATATATATATATATATATATATATATATATATAACTATTTATAATTCATTATTCATAGTTCCAAACATCCAAAATTTTCCTTCATAAAATTTGATTATCAAATTGTAATTTCACTTTAATTCTTTCATTCCTTTCTTTTCATCATCATCACCCGATGACTTTTACTTGGATATTTCCTTCCTTTTATCAAGGTACTTTTTAATGTTGTTCTATATTTTATGTGCATTTTAATCATAGTTCTTAAATTTTGCTATCGACCCGATAGGATGCATACTCCATAAAGATGACCGACATGATACATAATGCTTCGCTACCTAGATGCATATATAAAAGTATTTATACTATATGCATTTAACAACATACAACATGTACATGTACATGATGTAGATATATACATGCTATGCTAGCTAGCATACATCCATGCATATGTTATCGGCATGGCATATACATGCTACCATGAATTAATATCATCCTGCACTATGCTTATTATACTACATGCTTCCAATATAAAGCTATCCTTTATATTTATTGCATATAGCATGCATTTCCGTGCATAAGCATATGTCGTATACATAGTATCTAAGCATGCTGCTCGATGCATAATGAATGCTTCTATTGATATTTATGTGATCCATAACTATCATAATATTCATTCTAAAATTTCATTTTGAATTTGTTTATTTAAATTTTAAAATATTGTTTAGATTTTGATTAAACTGATCTATTTTAAAATTTCTCATGGATAGGTACAATGGCTTCTCTAAACAATCAACAAAAGGTAGATAAGCTAAAAATAAAAAGTAGCATATTAAATTTTTTCAACCAACCAAAAAAATGAAGACCCAACATGCATCCACTGGAAACATTAACATGGGTACTTGGTAAGTTGTAATAGATTATCATAACCTTTTTCCTCTTTTTCATTTCATTTTAATTTTTTAATATCTTTGTAAGTTAAAAACATTTTTCATTTTTAATACAAAAACCCTATTATTAATTGTATTCAACATGAAATAGTAAACCAAAACATAAACCCTAAAGAAACAATTATTTCATTAGATGAAGATATAATTGACCGAGACCTAGACATGCCAAAGCTAGAAGATTGTCCCGATTTCCAAATGCATTCAATACATGAATGTTCAAAAGAAAACATTCTAGCATAAGAAGATGATATTGACAGACACTTGAAAAAAATAAATCTGTGAGAAAGAAGAAAACATCCTGGACAATAGGAAGGTCTTTTCAAGTAGATTGGGCAGAAAAATACCCATTCATTGAACTTATACAACCAGATAATGGTAGTGATACTCCCAAAGAATGTAGATGTACTATTTTTAGTTGGAAATTGGGTAAAGAACATAGAATGCAACTTAAATTGGACACTATAGAGAAACATTGTGGCAAAGTATATTACACAGTCACTAAAAATGATGGAAAAATAACGAAAGACTCATAGATGGAAAATTGCAAAAGAGTGCATGCATGTAAAATATAAGGAGTATGACAATAAAATGAAACACACTCAAAAACTTCAGGAGAAAGGAGGAACCATTAATGCAAATTTTGGAAAAGTTGCAAATGAAAATCTGAAGGCAAAAACTACCTAGTTTTCAACCATATTCTTTATTCTTAAAATGGGTAGACCAATTTCAGATTTTTTAGAATATAAGAAAATTGTTCAAGTTCAATGGGTTTCCAAACCTTCCACATTCACATTGGTCAGAGAGTAGTGCTTGGGAGATGGTGAGATGTCTTGTGATGATTGAACAAGAAGATCTGAAAGAAAATGTCAAGAATGCAAGTTTTATCTCCCTTTCAATTGATGAGGTTACAATTGTTGACAACACTTCTTTGGGTTTGCATGCATGTATATACTTTCCAGAACCACACAAGGACACCTCATCTACTTTTGTTCATAAAATGCAAGAAAATTGCAATGCTGAAAATCTTTCCAAATTGGTTATATCTAATTTGAAGGACATAACAAGAATGGATAATTATTCTATAGCTACAAAGCTTATTTGTGTTGGTGTTGATGGTGCATCAGTGATGCAAGGTCATAGAAATGGTCTATGTGTGTGTCTCCAAACATTTTTTTCTCCTTATATGATTCATATTCATTGCATGGCTCACAGATGAATCTTGCATATAGGATAGTAAGCACATTTGAATGTGTTGAAAATTTTGAAGAGCTTATCTATGAACTCCATGCCTATATGTCAAGCAAGTCCAAAAATATTTCTAGAGTTTCAAAAGTTTTCACTTGGGGTCACAGATGGTAAGAAACTTCTTAAAGATGTTGATACTAGATGGATTTCTATGTATGAGCCCACACGAGTTTTTTGAGGAATATCCATCTTTAACTAATTGGTTTCATGTTTAAGAACCGTAGGCAAGTTGACAGGAAAAATATTTTCTTTACCACCTAATAGAACTTGGAAACATTGTTTACACTTTTGGGATTCTTCCAATGTTGCATGAAATGAATTGCATAACAAAGCTTTCTCAAGAATGATCCATCTATATAGCGGACTTCATTAGGTTCAGAAAAAGGTGTGTCAGACTCTAGATATGTTATATAACTCTGATGAATGCTTTAAAGGACATGTATTCAATCACTGGAAAGCTCTTGACAGATTTAAAGGATCCTAACAACTACTTCAGATTCAATATATGTGGTCATCTTTGTATCTTTGTTAATGGGAAGGAGATTCAAATGCACACATTCAAAAAATGAGTGGATATTGTTGGATCGAGCTTGAAGAAGTTCTGTTACACATAATTTATATGATGTTATTATATCTTAAAACAAGAAAAAATTGCAAAAATCTCACAATGCTTATCCAGTGAGATCAAAGATCGTTTTTAAAAAGGTGAGATTCTTGAGGCCATGGGAGTGGTCAATCCTAACTTTTGGAATCTTGTAGGAGGTGGAGTTGTAGCTGATTCATTTAAAAGACACATGGGTACTATCATAAAGCATTTTGGACAATTATGTGTAATGGTTTTCATTAATGGTGTTCTTCAAAAGGAATCACTTGCATTGCAATCAGTTGATTTCAGCCAGGTAATGAGCAAACAATTTGAATTACTGAGTGAGCCAACAGAGAAAGGAGCAATTACACTTCTATGGAAAAATTTGTATCCTAGTACCATCCTTCATGAAAGTATTAGTGAATATTTCGATTGTATGAATTATGTCAAACAATGATATTGGGATCAATTGAAGATGAAAGAGTTTTTAGCACTAACATTTATAAAATCAAAATATCGGAACAAATTGGATAAAAATCTTGAGACTTGCTTGAGATTATATGTTTCACGATATGATGTGGATACATTTCCTTATGAATGGGTAATGGTAGTATGGAATTCTCTTGCAGAGAGGAGAGGGATCAATAATTCTAATACAGGGACTATATAATAACAACAAAACTATGACTAAAAATCATGCAACGAAAGATTAGATAACAATGTTGTGAACCAAAAAGATATGTTTCAGTTTGATCTAGTTGATTTAGAGTAAATAAGAATGAATGTACATTTTAATTTTGGAAAGAAAATCTCATATCAGAATATAAGTATGTATATTGTTATTTTTGTTATTCACATGTTCATTATTGAATAATATTTTCAATGTTGCAATTTGTTTAGAGTTTTTAAATGAGAAATGTCATACTTATTTTTTTATTTTCTTTTAAATGATAATAATATCATTCCATTTATGGTAGATTTTTCAGTCTTACGCATGAACATAGTAGTAAAATACAACAACATATAATTTTTAATTTAATATGAAATAGTAATATCAAACACAATTGAGAATAATAATCACATTAAGAATCCACTTGAATAACTTATGCACTAATATAAAAAATTAAAAGTAAAATGCCACATCGATTGAAATTTGAAACTTTCAATATTTTCATTAATAAGTATATATATTTATACATTGAATTTGAAACAATTTTACAAAAAGATTCTAAAACAACAATTACAATTTCACAATTTGTTTTTACAAATAATAGCATCATCCTTGAGAAGATTCTTCTCTATGGGTTTCTATTTTCTCTCTTTAAAGAAACTTTCTTTTTACAACACCCGACTAAACAAGATCCTTTGTTGCAGCTTCCATATTCAAAGAATTTCTCATTCGGATTTGTTGCATCACCAACAAGACAATAATGTTGGATCCTGTTATGCTTTCTTCTTCAACAATATCTTTGGATCCATTCCATGTGCCTTTATGATCCTTCTCAAGGTATTATTCTGCTTGTTTAATATAACAAGCTTTTGCTTCAATTCAATTGTTGCATTTAAAATTTTTCTAGCACTTTGTAAATGCACATCAAGCATTATAGCCTCATTTTTCAAATTTTCATACTTTGACTACATTTCAAAACAAAAATAATTAATAAAGTTTCAAAAAATGTAAAAAAATATTTGAAAATTTAGTAAGACTTACCAATGCCTTATCTCGTTCCGCATTTGCAATAACTACAAGGCCCTTGTCTCTCACCACATATTGTGGTAGGCTTGTGCTTCTACATTTAAATTCTCAATTCTATTCAACATAATGTCCAACACTTCATCATCATAACTATTTTCAAAAGATACAAAACCAGACACAACTTGATTCAACAAAATATCAAGCTTAGTTGGCTCGTTTTGAACTAAAGAATACAATATATGTCTTTGTTGTGATTTTTAAATCATGAATTTATTTCTTTAATAAGAACTTTAGCCCTAAACTCCCACAATTTTAATTTTTCAATATCCTTCAATATAACATCAACATTGGCTTCACAATTATCAACCAAAAGAGCATTAAGTGCAAAAGTAGTTTTTTGGTCATCAGTTAAGGCAATATGTACTAGAGAAGGTGTGTTGATCCATCCACTCTTATTAGAGAAGGTATGCCTTGCCCCATGAATCATATCTTGGGATTAAAATTTCCATGGGCATGAACCCCACTTTCAATCCCTAGATATTCCTCATCCAAATCAATTTCATTCAAAACAAAAACACCTCATCCACTAGGAACATTTCCCAACAAAAACATTTGGAAACTTAGCTACAAAAATTAAGGGTGCCCTTACTTGAAGCTGGAGGAACAAATGAAATATGCTTGCCACTGCACCTAGTCCTATATTTTTGTGGTGGAGGTGGAGGAGGTGGCATCTTCCTCTTCATAGTAGATGGATTTTGAATTGGATGTGGAGGAGGCCCTACAACAATCAAATGTAATTTTGTAAATAACATAAGAAAAGTCAAATGACAAACATAATAGGATTGAAATAATAATAAATGTAACATTATATCATATATGATTATAAATATTACTTTGTTGAAAGGATTCCATCTAAGGTGCAAATTGGGCCTCTTGCAGTTGATGTGGTTGTTGAGAGAGTAGATTGAAATGTTTGGGAGTTGTACTGTAGGTGTGTCCTAAAACATTATTAAGCATCAACGATTGATGAGCTTGTCAAATTTTTGTTTAAAAAATAAAATCAAAAAAATACAAAAATGAAATTCATACCTTGGAGCCAAAGAGTGAGGTACCAAAGATATTTCTACATCCTATTGTGTTTGATCAAATTCAAATAATTTTTTTTTCTGGGCTACCATGAGCCCGAATGATATAATCTTGTGCTACTTGGAGGTTTCTGCAACAAAAGCAATATAAGTTACAAGAAATATTGAAACATATACAAGTTATTAATAATTAATTACATTTATTTTCAAACATATTGAAACATATGTCATATATACATCATAAATAAAAATACCTGCTATTAATGCATGTGGTATGGTGGATGTGTCAGTTTGAGGGTTTAAGGAACTCCTCATCCATTTGATAGATTGTGGAGTGGTGTCCTCCTCATGTTGATCATCCATATAATAAGAATCAATCTCTAAAACTCCGGTGGGAAATGTCCTCTGATAAAGCAGCCCCTTCTTCACGATGATAAATTTGCATGCTATTATTTTCTGTTATAATTCAATAATAAATTGTTTATTAATCCCAAATAAAAATATACTAGATATATATTACAAAAAAAGAATAATAATTACAAATGAAATAATAAAAATTGGGACTCACCTCCTGCTCTTGAATTGTTAATGACAAAGTCGATAGCTTTGCATTCATTGTTGTCGGTGGAGTGGTGCCACGTAAATTATAGAGGGATTCATAATATAAACCAAGAATAAAATTTGTGCAGTTGATGGTAACATTGTCATTCAAATGAACGTTGGCCAAATCACCTCTTATCCTGGAGGATAAGTAACTACACTAATCAAATTTTTTCCCACTTAGGGTGTGAAAATGATATAAGCCAAATCCCACCATGGAAATATCCATATATCGACCTTGCAATATAATTTTGGCCTGGAAGAACTACACCACGACTAAAGAAATGGGTGACTAAAATCCTTGAGTTGAATTCCTCTTTTTGAAGGGTTTTGGGAAGTTGTAAGTGTAAATACAAGGAGACATAGTTAATACTGAAATGAAATGTAAAATTGAAAATAATCAAAATGAAATGTAAAACTGAAAATAAACTTACAAGCAAGTAGTAGCAATTTGCAATTGCATCAATAGATAATTGAAAATGAGACTCCAAATACTTGCAATCTTCATCTAATAAGACAACCTTGGTCGTGACAGATCCACATCCTTGTGTGGTAGTCCTGTCAGATGCTTCAATGTCCTCGGGTGAAGTTCCAAATGATTGTGCATGAGATGGGAGTTGATAATGAAAGGTGAAAGTGGAAGTGTCGTAGTTGAGTAGAAGATTGTTAAGTGTTTTCTGGTCTATCCAAAATTGGGGCATATACACCAAACCTATGAAATCGAACCACTTTGATCCATTGGGAAAATGCATTAGGATCCTCTAAGAAATGTGTATAATTGAGGAAAGACAAGGATCTTGTATGAAAAAATTCTTCATATTTGTTGTTGATGTAGTTGGGCTCTTGGGTTGTGTGGAAATTGTCTTTCTTCTTGGAATTTTCAATATGTTATAAAATTATTGGCACTTGCTTCTTATTTGTAACTGTCATTTGGCATTTTAGTTTCTCCTTCTGGATTCTACAGATCACCTTGTTTGCTGAGGGTTTTTTTTCATATGCTTTGGCTTCTCTCATTTGTGTAGAGTGAAAATGAAATTATGACTTCCCTTTAGTGTATATATAGGACTATTTAACAATATTTTAAGATGCTATATTGATAGTGTTTAACATGCTGATACGACAACAACACGTGGAATGCTACTAGCAATGTAGTTCTATGCTACCAACTGGGAGCATGTATACTTTACCGCCGATAGCAATGTACGAAGATGATGATACGAGTATGATAGCAGTAGATGAATAATGCTACGACTAATAATGAAAATATGTACCATGCCACTTACCAATAATATGCATGCTATTATCACCGATAGGTAGCATAAAGAATGCTATCGGACATGTAGCATGTAGAATGCTATCGGTCGGTAGCATCAAGAATGCTATCAGGCGACAATCTAGATGCATGAAGAATGTGGTCGGTCGATAGCATCAAGAATGCTATCGGCGACAAAGATGCAAAAATCTACTGATGGTCGATATTCATGCCACTGATCTGATAGCATTTTGTCTCTGCAACTAGCCGACATATAGAAAACTAGCATATGTTCCTTTTGTCATTCCTACCTTGCCCAAAATGATGTTAAAAATCACCTTACACGAAAAAATTTTTTTCCTGAAATTCACATACATGCAAATGTGGTTTTACCAATATTCTCCAAATATTTTCTAAGGCTTTTTTTAGGGACCCTTATAATTTTCCCTAGGAGTCTTCGAGCAAAGTTGTGTGAGTTGCGAGCAAAATCAAATCATACAATGGTTAAGGAGGCACATGTTGTTAGGGCACGGGGCCGTCCCAGAGGCAAGGCACATGATCATAGATCTCGGATCAAAGAGGAGTCGAGCTAGAGTGACTATAAAGAATTAAGGTCAAGGTCAAGCCAAATCCAACCGGAGGGATCCGTCTCGGGAAGAGTACTATGTGTAGTTGATCAACCCGAGGACTATGCAAGTAGGGACGAGTGAGCAATGATGAGCAATGGAAAAGAACCACGGAGTTGGTCGCTAAGTGGGTCGAGGTGTAGACAAGGCTTAGGCCAAGATGGTTCGCCACAATTTTGCAGGGCAAGGTCGAGCCCACGAAGACCACCACGAAGGCAAGATCTACATAAACCACACAATAACCCTTGAAAACTGGTAAATCCACCAAATAGTTTGCTAAAAGCAATGGTTCTTCCAGATTAAGCCACAAATAGACACTTTAGCTATAAAACTCCTAGAAAAGTCCCCAAAACAAATCTGGTTGCCCCCATAAATTTCGTAATTTTAGAACCCCAAATTTTGTAAACCCTCAACTTATCAATTGCAAACACCAAAACTCACAACCACACTAAATCAAGACAAAGTCAAATCTTTTTGCACATGAACTACCAAATCACCCAAACAAACTCTTCAAAAACTGCAAATAACTTAGTATGTAAAAACATTTAACGAAATCATCTTTGATACCATATTAAAGTTTTCGGTCTCTAATGAAAAACAAATGCACAAGTAATTACAGAAATCGAAATAACTAACAATAAGATGCAATATGATCAAGAACTCACAAGGAAATAATGACTCCAAATAAACTCAAATGCTCCATATCATATAATGATGCAAGTGATGTACATATATAAGAGGAGGAAAGTGCAACTACCACCTAGATCAGTGGTGAATAACTCTCACTAAATATAAGTAGAATTGACTCCACACAACTAGTAAGCTAACTCAACATAACTAATACACCTAAGCAAACATATCCCATGAATGTAAGAAAGCTCTAAGTAAATACAAAAATACAAGGAAATGGATATCTTACACTAGCAATTCTTGTATTCGGACCTAAGTTGAGCTTTAATGTTTAGAGGTAAGAATTTTATGTGCACCATCATTTGAAACATACCTTCTAATCTAATGACCAACTTGAAGAATTGTTCTCTCATCTCATTAACCAAACACATTTTATCATGTTCAAATGTGTTTCTAAACTCTGAAGGAGTTCCTCTTCCTCCACTAGAGTTGGTATTCAAATTTTTCATCTCCCAAGTTTATGCTTCATAACCTCATTCCTTAACTAACCCAATGTAAAAGGGAAAACTAACTTAGTCATTTTTAAGGCATGGGCTCCTTGAACATGCATATAAGGGACCATCTCCTCCTAGACACAAAAATACAACCAATGTCAGTCACTAGCTATGTTTATAATCTTATCAATGATGAATACTCAATTTAATTATATGTGGTATACAAGATAGTATAAGTCATCAAAACCCAATAAAACCAAGAGTTTGCATACATATCCTCATATTCAATTATTGTGGTATCATCTAGCCCTCTAGATGGTTGTAGCTACAACATGTGGAAATCTCTATAACACTGTCACATTCTCATGAGTTTTATACACTTTTGTTCGTTCATAAGGTCTTCAATTACATAGTAAAAAAACAACATGGAATGAATTCCCAATTGAAGTCACTAAACACTTTTTAAAAAATCAAAAGAAATTTTACTAACCTTTAAATGTTTTCATGGAGAATGAGAATCCTGTCAGAAATTGAACCATCTAATTGTTTGTAGTTAAGATCATTATAGTCTCAACCTTTATAATGGTATGGTTTCCCCAACCTACATGAAATCCCCATTTTTTCTATTTCATCCCAAATCATAATAAATTTATCTTTCTCATGTTTCTTGGATGGATGTTTCTTGTCATAATCTTGTGCTATCTTTTGAACTTCACAAAGCATCTTCACAACAATTCAAAAGTTGGTCATCATCTTGGGCGTAAGTTGTAAAATGATAGTTTGCAATAAGAAATTCCAATACGAGTTCCCTAATAGATATAAATTTTTATATAAAATTGAAAGTGACAGTGTGACATGCAATGTACCTTTTCATCATTGATTCTATTAACAATATAATTTTTCATAATTGTTAATTCATAGCCACGTAATGATGGTCAACATTTGTAATCCATTCATCAAACCGGTCTTTCCATTGTTTGATTGTATCCAACTTAAGATTTAGTTCTTGCTAGTTATTTTTTTATTGTCAAGAAAATAAGATTAGAAATTGACAATGCATTGTTAAGAAAATAAGATTAGAAATTGACAACACTTAATAACGTAAAAAATAATTTAAAAAGTATTATTCAGAACTTTCTTAGAGAAAGTTTGGTGTCATTGTGTACAACATGGAAATAGTGTGAAAAGTATCACCATCACTTATAACATGCTTCTTTGTAACCATGTGCATGTCTTTCTTTAGGATTGTGCACCATGGATAGAATTCATTTCCCATAACTAAAACTTTATTATTGCATACCAAACTTTTTGTGGCCATATAATCATGACATTCATACAATTTCACTTTGACATCCCTATCATCGAGCATCTTAATTACATTTTGGTAGACCAACAATAACTAATTCATTATGTTTTTTAGATATGTATGATCAACAATATGGGCTAAAACCTATTTATACTCCTTGCCATCAAAGGGTTCCAGGATTATACAAGACATGAGACCATTATCTTGTATTGGTTGAAGTAATGCATCACACACTTGACCGTCTCTATCATAATGGACACAAGAATCAATACCAAGCTTGAAAGAAACTTCATCAACTCTAGATCCAGTTCTTTTCTCATATGAATCAACCATAAAATATGCATATGCATTTATGTCCTTAAATTTAACACCCACTATAACACCATATGTTTTGTCCCAACCCATATTCATTTCCTTGTCCTCTTTGGCCCACAACTTCATCTCCTCAAAAACTAAGGTTGCATTAACCCCTTGAAGCACTCCATGAGTGTCAATGTGTTTTAAATATGTCAAGATATTATGGGGCAAGCTTGATTCAACAAACACCAATGCTAAATTGTGAGGCTTAAACTCACTAGGGATCTCATCCATAACAACTAATTGAATTTTTTCCAACAATTTATCAAAGTGCACAATCACATCTTCCATTGCAGATTTTTCATCATAATTCTTACTTATGTAGTACCCAATTGCACTAATAATTTCATTTTCATCCACATCATCAACGAATTTCCCAAAGAACCATGACCCTATGTCCCTAAATAATTCCTTTTCCTCCACCATTTTATGGTAACGTCATATTGAGCATTTCTTTAGATTCATAAATTATTCCCTTGATCATCCATTTTTTGACCTTTTATATTCTTGATTCATGTATCCTTCAGTTGCATCAAGTACATTTTGTTCATCACTTCTAACATTGGATTCACCACCTTCAATTATTGCATCTAAATGTGCATCAATTGTATCCATGTCTTCGTCTTGTCTAAAAAAATTGACGGTTGAAGATGAACACTTGTGTTTCTAGTTAGAAGACCTACTACTGAAAGGAAGTGTGATGGCCTATCAAGTTCAATGAAGTTTGATGACTTGTCATGGAGGGAATTTGATGTCTACTCATTGAGGGAGTTTGATGGCCTACCATATTGAATGGAATCGATGTCCTGCCATTTAGGGAGGTTTATGGTCTATCATGTTGAATGGAGTTTGATGTCCTGCCATGAAGGGAGGTTGATGGCCTTCCATGTTGAATGGATTTTGATGGCATGCCATGTTGAATATAGTTTGATGACCTTCCATCAAGTGAGTTTGATGGCCTCGTCATGTTGAATACAATTTGATGCCCCGCCATGAAGGGATCTTGAAATAGAGTCTAAGGTAGGTTGTTCCCTAATATGCATGTTTTATTTTTCTTAGTACTTTCACTAGAGGGAAGAGGTTGTATATGCTCTTGGAAGGGTTGAGTACGATTCATATTAATTGGATTTAAATATGTCCTTCTATTGAGGTGTTGATAATCATTGCCAACAATTATATTGGAATTTTTAATGTAATGTATTGTTGAATATTGCTTTGTGACAATAAGGGAAGATGAACAATTTCATTTTCCTTTTTAGGTTGTCCTCTTCTTCACAAAGGAATTTGTGATACATGTTGGTTTGTAAAATTTTCCATTGTAGAGCAACTCTAGAAAAGAAATTAAACTCAATTGTAGGGGAACTTTAATATAAAATATATGGCAGCAAGTTAACTCAATTATATAATACATTATAAGAAATGTAAAGTTCATTTAGAGGATCATTTTACAATAATATAGAAAAAATCAATCAAAACATACACAAATCTCTTACAACTCATAGAGACAACTCTAGAAACTATGATTTACATGAATAACCTCTATGCTAGAGAGGATACTAGAGAAAATGTGGGAGCACAACTGGAACAAGATTATCAACCAATAACCTCACTCATTCAATTCCTTTCGATAGTGATGGAGAAGACGAAGACTTGAAGTGGGGATAGCGCTAGTCCACGAGAGGAATTTCTTCATGCTTCGCGCATAGATACTTCTTACCAAAACCTCCCATTCCACAAAATTAAACTATGTAAGACATAAAGAGAACATTTCTCTCTTTCTCTGGGCCACAAAATAAGGACATTTCTCTCATCACTGCGAGGTTTTCTTTCCATCTTTGATGGTAATCCAAAGTTACATTCACATACAACTATAAATAGCAATTTTTGAAACAAATTGAAATAGTTATTTCCTTATCTGCCTATGATAAACTAGATTTTGGATTACTCTTGAGAATGTTGACTTGGTTCTTCACCACATGTTTGGATTACTCTATCGGAAATGACGATGTGGCTATTTTTGCCTTTATGAGAACATATAGAGATTGTACTCAACGACCAACAAACACTCATTATTTATTAGGTACTGACAAAAAAGCACATTATTACGTATGTGTCCACCTATTGACTTACATTAATTCTCACATATGTATTTGCCTACTAGAAAACATCTTTTTCTCCTAGTAATAGACATGACCGTGTATGTATTCACCTACTGCAAATAACATTTGTGTATGCATATGTATTCACCTTTTGACGAACATATTTTTTTGTCATGGATGATTGACAATCATATAATTCAACTAAAAAAGGAAAAATATGATCATTATAATATTTTTAAAGAGAGTTTTGCAACAATTACTAGATGAGATTTGATGCACGCAAAGAAGTGAGGGCACTTTCAATCGATTGGAGATATCGGTGATTTGTGTAAAGTGACCACTAAAACAATAAGCTAGACAACATGAAATGAAATTAAACTAATTATAAATATACTTATCGTCAAAAAAAAATGAAAATTGTAATTTACCCACCATACATTCAATTCAATTTTTGAGAGGAACTATCATGTAAGAATCGAGTAACTAATATCATGTAAGTATCGGGTAAATATCATGTAAGTATTGGGTAAATCAATATCATGTAAGTATTGGGTAAATATCATGTAAGTATCGGGTAAATCAATATCATGTAAATATCCAAAGATCGGTGAGTGTATATCAAAAATAATGAATCGGCCTACATTCACAATCTCGATTTAAGTATATTACAAACTCAATGAGTGTTTGCCAAGTGGCTATTATGATTTATAAAAATTATTTTTAATATTAATATTTATGATTTTGAAGTAAAATTATATAGGTTCTGGTTAGTAAACTCAACCTTAACTCACCTCTAACCCAAAAATTTAAAAATTTCCGTTAGAGTAGGGGTTATTCAAGACGGAAATGGTCTTGTCCAATAAAAAAACTATATGGAAAAAGAATCGACCAATAAAAACTAAATGAAGGAGTAATCAACATATAAATAAAAAGTAATATTTTTAATTTGAGAATGCATTAGTAGAGGTGTTACTCTTGGCTAGTTTGTTATGTTGTTTGAACATAGTAATATGTTCATGGAGGCCTTGAGAAGGTAGTAAACTTGTACTTGAAGAATGAGATAGTGAGATGAGGAAGCATCACTTCACTCTTGTTGGAGTTTTCTCAACTTGAGTTTCTCTAGGGTAATCTTGTGTCTCTTTAATTTTATTTTTCTCTCTTTCATTGTTCAATATTCATTTGGGTATGCGACACTTTATTTATTCAAAAGCACATTTAATGATTGTTTTATGTAAAATAACAAACAAACAAGAAGCTAATTAATAAAGGAAATTGATAGGAAGTCATAAGATTCATGTTGGTGAAACTTAGTGTAGAATATCTACCTAGTTTAGGGATCGCATAGGCATATAATCTTCACAATCACTCCATAAATTGAAAATTGGAAACACTAGCGCATCATATATGCGATTTATTTATCAACATTATGATGTTCAGAAATGTGTAGGGACAACCATCCCTGAAGATGCGGCCATACATCTTTCTCACATCCTTTCCTACATCTATATCAAACTTAGAGGCGTTGTGTTTACACAAATAGTGCACGTGGACATGCTAAATTTTTAATGTGTCAAGCATTTCTATATTGTGTATAGATACTCCAAATTATAACTAATAGAATGTGTACTCCATCAATTATACTCTTTGAACCAACATTTACATCAATTAATATGAAGACCCAAATTTCTAGCACATATATTGGATGGACATATTACATACCTACGACCCTAAAAGGAAACGGTTTTATTAACTTCGGAAACAACTTACTTAAATGTCAAGCTCCGTATGCCTTACAATTAGAAGTATCTTTGTACAAATCTCTACTTGATCGATAGAACCGAATCTCCTCGCTTTCAAAATGTTAATCCTTATATTGATTCTTCATTTCTTTTTTAAGACAATTCAACGAAATCATGGCTTCAAACCCTTATGCAAGAACTCTCCACTTCATTAGAATCACTACATTTATACCCCCACATACATGCAACGTGATTCTCGCATTTCCACACTTTTAGAATCACTTGACATTTGTTAGGTAAATGTTGACCTAGGAACAACTAAGCATTTACAATTTAAAACTATTTTAAAATAAAATTTATTGATCCCAAATCAATGTATGAACTTAATATTCATTGTATTTAGTTTTATCTTACCTACTCAATAATATTTATAAAAGAGGAATCTAATAAAATTGTGATGCTAAAACACAAATAAAAAAATTGCATACATGTTTATGTGATTAACGTATATATATGTGTGTGTGTGTGTGTGTGTGTGTGTGTGTGTGTGTACTAATTAATTTAAATTATGAACAAGCTCAGAACTAAAGTAAATAAATGCGGTAAAGAAATATGTAAATGACCCAAGCAACTAAATAAATGTAAATAGAAATCCCAATATGCGAGATAGAAGAGGAAATAACTCGGTTGGATAACAAATGCTTGTGGGACTATGTCATAGAGGTGATTGGAAAACCAAGAAGCGAGAACGATTGTGCGGGAGCCCCAGAAAAGGATGGATATGAGCAATATGGATGGACTAGAGCGCATAGAAAGGGATTGGGGCGTCTACGAGTGCCTTGGTTTATGCAAAAGCTCGATACTAGTTTTCACAGATGCGACGGATGGTCTCAAACCCTTGTTGTGCATCGCATTAACTTCGTTGCCAGACTGCTTGCTCTAGATGTCGTTGATATTCCAAGATGATGAAAATACTGCAAAATACCAAGGAGCATCAAAACTCTAAAAAAAAAAAAAAGTGCAAATAAATGGGTCAAAGTGACCTCAACTACCTGTGATGTGGGCGTACTAAGCGAGCGTTGCACTACATTTCGGACCCAAATGTAGTTCTAGTATTTAATGTGCATAATGTGCCATAAGTGCTCTCGTGTCATTCGTGCACTTTGTGAAGTAGCGAGCAATAACTAGATGTAAAAATGTAATAGAATGTGTGCATGGAATAGAATATAATCATCCCCTATGTTGTGTGTGATGCGGTGTGACCTAGTCTTGCACCTTGTGATGAAGCTATGTGGATGCAAATGATCTCCATGCAATAGATGGATGCAACTCTAGATGGATGATAGGAGTGACTAGTGTTTAGTCCGATTATGGTCTCATAACTTTATATTTATACAGTTCTCTTGGTCTAATTTCGTAATTATCTATAAAATGGCAGACCACCAAAAAGATAAAGACCTCAAAAAGTGGTGGAAAAGCCCAAAAAGTGGCGAGAAAGTTCAAGAAGGATCAGGGCACCCATGGTGGGACCAGGGCTGCCCATGGGCGCCCCAGTACTAGCTTGGGTGCCCCAATCGAGGCTAAAATAACAGAAGATGGCTGAAACATATTGGGAATGTGTGCGGTAGAGGTCGAGAATGACGAAATAAAATAAAAGAAGATGGCCAAAAGACAGGGGTTAATTAGTACTTTCTTCACTCAAAAACCTTCTAAATAGTAGTATGAGATCGAGACTAAATAATGTCTAAAGTGCATGATTTTGTGTCTATATTATGCATTCTACGCAATTTATCAAATATTTCTCATGACCAATGCGACAAGCTCATTCACTCTTTATATATGTCTTACAACACTTGTAATGTTATTTACTAAAACATATGCCACATATGGGGTCCAAGTCAAACATAATGACCTTTTTATACATGTTCCTAGAGCTAATCCTAACACAACAATGTCTAGCATTAAAAAACATAAGATCACAAAAATAGTGGGAATTGACATATTTCCCATCAAATTAGAATTAAAGACGACGACACTAAATGTGACGATATCTAGCCAAATTTAGCAATGAGCGAAGTTTTGGTACAACATGCATCAATGCAAAATGTGGCAAATTACGCATCAAAATCGTAAAAACAAGTAGAAGAAAAAGCGTGGACAATGTTGTAAAATCATCAAAATATACTAGTGGCTCAGTCAATACAACCATAGAGATAGAGGAAAAGAAAGAATAAGAATGTTGTTGTCCTATGTAATTAAGGCACCCCTAAATTACAGTTACGAAAATATTTAATTTTTCTAAATTCATTTATAATGACTTATGTACTATGGAAAAAACATCAAATAAGTTGAAGAGACAACCATTAGTACGTAACACATTTAGGTTGAAGATGGTGATTCAAATATCGGATGCACAAAGTATTGTCTTGCCAATAAACGTTATCATACTTGCATATAAGCACCCACTAGTAGATTTTTAATAGTATTCTAGAAATAAAAAGATTTGTCAACTATTTTGTACCTATAAAAATGCCTCTTAAACTTCCATAGACATAATATACAAAGATCAATTCGAGTTTGATTTTTAATCTAAAAAAACTTGTGTAAGTAGTATGAGATTGAACATAAATGGAATTCATTACTAAAATACGTTTGAGAAAGGGAAGACCACTTAAAAACCTTACTTCTTCACTTTTGATGGATGAATTTAGCATATGAGCCTCCTATGTTGGGTGATGTCTTTCTCTAGTTATCAACTAATCATTGATGCAGTTCACGAATGCCAATGACAAGTGAAAAATTGACATAATTTGATGTTATACCCCCACTATTATCTCTATACACATTTATTATATTTGTACACATTGTATCCTTTTTCCTTACAAATCCTCATGTTGCTTATACAATTCGTGAAACTAGCTTACTCTATTTTGAATTCTCATATACATTGTATCTTTCAACTAAACTAATAAAATAAATATACTTAACGAATTTGGAAGTCCCCTATATCCTAACAACTATTTCCACTTGCACCATAGAATGGAATGGCTTGGCTTAGCACATCTCTCCAAATTTCTTATATAAACACATTCATGTGTAGCCTTAAGTCTACAACCAATTGCATCTACATTTTGTAACTATCTTAGTTTACTTTCAAGTCACGACATCATGAATCCACTTGAGCTTCTTGCTCTTTTACTCTTTCTCAATCTTCATACTTGTATTGTCCAACATCGTGTTAATCTAGATCACTTGTTTCCTTAACACAAATGTGTCTTACCATATTTGCAATTTTGCAACTCCTTGACATTTAGCACTTCACAATTTTATATATATATACCACCATCATTCAAACATTTTTGAGGTCATCACCATTGTATTGCATTCCTTTGCATGTGAGATACCGACATTACCATTTTTAACAAATTAGTTTCATTCATAAAGAAATTTTCCATTCAAGATCATGTGATCACCATCTCATAAATATATTTCTCCATGCAAGATACTTTGATTATCTCATAAATGCATTTTTCCATGCAAAATCCACCTACATGAAGTATCCTCCATCTTCCAAATCAAATAATTCCTTTTAAACATCACATAAATTGTAGCAAGAAATCTCGTAATACATCTAAAACAAAACAATTTCACACCATTCGAGTCAACATTTTTCAATACATCATCTACCTTATCAATATGAGAGGTCCATACTAAATAGGTATTGCATGTACAATTAGGCATCGTGTTTAAGGGCAAAATGTAACATAAACTTCAAATGAATGGTTTCATGTTCATCCCACATTTTCCATTTGGCAATCTTCCTCATCCTCCCACTCAATGGTTGAAAGCAACCTTACGTCTTATATAGCGCATGTCATTCAATAACATCCTTTACGACCACAAATGCCTACAAAAACTAAAGCTTAACACCTTTCAACTTTTCATTGAACTACTTCTAATCAATGTTTAATAACATTATTTAAATTATAAGAAACGATGGATTATGTATCCAACCTCACAAATATGGTGTTTTGTGGCTATATTGTTTCTTGTGCAAATGTGTGTTCGATACTACCTTAACAAATTATTTCATTAAAATAGAGCTCAACTCTTAGAGTTAAAATATCTCATTTCACAATGCAACTAAATTGCCCACCTCATTTATCCTCCAATCTCAGGGGAGATTTGAAAACTTACATTACTAAATGCAAAAGATGGCTATTGGTCATTGCCTACATTGCTTTGGATCATGTGTTAGGATATTTACAAGATCCTTTTGTATGTGAATAGTGAGTTGAAACATTTAAAAACCTAAAATACAATCATTATGCCGAAGGCGTTCCCCCTATGGTAGAGGACCTCCGGACGTTTCTACGACTGTCCTAAATTTGACAGCCTTTTAGACGTTTTTCAAACGGGATTAAATTTGACAGCTGTTTGCATGTCGTTTTTACTTTGCATGCAATTTTTGAGTTTCTATTTTTAAAATCCTATTTTTAACTGCTGTTTTTTAGATTCCGCCCTGTTTTATAAATAAGGAGTTTGTATTGGTTATCTCATCAAATAATCAGTTCGTTTTTGTGAAAGAGGGATCCGATATCTTTTATTTTATTGCAAGAACGATCGTCGTTTCTGTTCCGCAGTGGAAGAACGCCCGTCTTTTATTGGAAGAACGATCGCGCTTTACTTCCTTGCATGGAAGAACGCCCGTCTTTTATTTTACTCGCCGTTTACCCGCCGTTTCTGCATTCAGAGGTTAGAAATTTATGTTTTGGATTTACTCAAATAATAGATTTAAGTCCGAGTTTTCCTGGTGTTGATATGACCCTTGGCCTTATTCTTTTGTTATAATTTTAAATTTGGTCTATAGTTGAAAACTGGTTGGGAAAACATAATTAATCAATGATTATTGAAAGGTTAGGGTTTGGCCGAATAGCTAACAAGTACTCAAGAGGGAGAGGTCGCATGTTCGACTCTCTCAACCCCCTAGTTACGCTTTTATCAACATATGGGCTTTTCTATCAATTAGGTTTATTTATTTAATTACACCAGAAGCTGTATCTTTTCACGTCGAAAGCGTGGTAATTAGTTGAAGAAAATCAAGTCGATTAAGGGGGAATTATTTGCAAGTCATGTGCTCTTTTTAAGCGGTATTTTAATGTCTTTGAATTTCTTTGGCGTGGGTCTGCAGGAAAAGCAATACGCATGCACAGATTACATGCAGTACTATATGAAAACAAGTGATTAACAAGAAACAAGCCCAACAATCAAAAACATAAACTTATCGCACAAAATACAAGCACAACAAATCTTATATATTCACTCGAATACTTAGATAGATGCGTTTTAGTTAAATGTGGGATGACACGGAAGGGCAAACAAATCTTGTATCCGTTTGTCTCATTCCCACAAAACAATGGAATGAGAATCTCCTCTTCTCCTCGAATGGAATTGTGGCCCCTCCCCGAGTTATTTGTTTAAACACCATTGATGCGTTTCTAAGCTGTCCCGGATAGAGAGTGGACTTTCTATAGCCCTCCAACGTATATTTTCCACCCCTAAAATTAATAATCCAATATTAATTTTAAGGTTTTTAATCTTAGATTAGATTATATTGATGAATGATTTTATCACTTTCTTCATAATTTTTTTATTCATTAGTGATAAATACCATCAATTTCAATATATCATTATGTCAAAATTCAAAATAATCTTTCCAAAAAATACAAAGAGAAATGGAGATTTACAGATCAAAAGATTTTAAAGAACTATACAATAAAATCCTAAACACATATTGGGAGAAGAAAACGATCCACTATCATATCGTGATAATGAATATACATATTGGGATGTTTTAAATGTTCTATCTCTACATTTCTAACTTGTTACAAATTCATGCATATACATTTACCAATTTTATATCATGAGTGGTAGCGTTATGTAGTGAATATGACATTGGCAGTGTAGATATATTTAGTTTTATTAACTTCTTTTTCACTTTTTTGTAGGTTATTTGTGATTCTCATTCTCCCACGGTAAAGAAGAGCGTCGTCTCTAAACAAACTTGAGGTGGGTTTTAATATTGATTCAAGTGCTTATTCATTTGTTTCGTTTATTGCATGCTATGGTTTAAAAAATTATTGTAGAGAGCTTTCATGTTATATTCTTTTGATTGTTACATTTATATTTAGACTCCAATCCTTTTTCCGAAGTGACATGTGGGGGCACGTGCCTTCGTCAATGACAGGATTCATTATGTGCTGAGGGTTCGTTCCCAATGAGGCCATTTCGAAGCGTCCCAAGTTGGACGTTAGACTGATCAGCGACAAGGCTTTTAAAGCTTCCCGTCATACCTAAGAACATCTTGGTGGACTAACATACTTATTTTCCTCTCCAGTTTAATATGATGCAGACTAGAAACACAATTCCCCTCCCCACAACGGGATTGACATTAACTACGCCTCACTTGCAGAGGGAGGAAAATTTTAAGCGTATTCAATGTGTTGTTAATGTTTTGCATTATAGGCAACCGAAACCACCTAAAACAGTGATAGCTGAAATGATCAGAGATCGCCTCCACCTGATGCCAACATCCCCAATTTTTCTCTCCAAAATCCGAACGATTGCAGATCATTCACGAGGCTTTTGCTTGATTTATGATTCAAACGAAGATGCACTGAAAATATGAACCACCCCACAAATTGAGGAGAATGGGAATTCCAATCGAGGCATCTGCAACTAGACAAAACTACAAGAAACGTGCAAAGAAAATTGCACAAGCAAAAAGCAAGAAATTTGATTTTAAAAAATAGCTTGTAGTGGTTAGTTTATAAGTGTTTGTTTATAAGTATTTTTGAAATAAATTGTAACTCGTTCCAAATATTCCATGTATGTATTGTCGCAGTATATATCCGACAGAGAATCAAACTTATCAAACACATGTTCAGTTTTTGTTATCCAACAACTATGCTTTCCTAATTTCTTTATCTTTGTGTTTCCATACAAATACCTATAGTCTTCTCACTTCAAGTGTACATATTGTTCTTATTGTATTCCATTCTGTTTGCTTAACATAATAATATGTAATTCATTTCAAATAAATGCATGTATATATTGCGGCGGAACATATGGGGCACAAAATCTAACTTTTCAACAAACAACAACAACAACAACACATTTTTAATGAGTTATTCATTATATCTTTCCTTTATACAATTGCTCGCTTCTTTATGTAAACCAACGATGCATTTTTAATGTGTACTTCATAATATTTGCACACAAATACATATAGTTTTAAAATGCCGACAAACAACCATACAAATTTTAGTTGTTTTCAACCAAAGCTTTGTACATTATATCACTTTTTTGCATATTGAATTGTTAAAGGGTTAGACTTCATGTTTGCACTTTTTAGAAAATATGAAATAATAAGGAAGTCAACTTTAAAGGTTCTCATTCTTTACAAATGCATGATTTCCTGAACAAATCCTTCATTTCATGATTGATTGCCCTACAAGTTTACATTTTCCACCATATATTTGCAGAATTCTCACAATCTCGAGCATCTTTTAGTTGCCATGGAAATAACTTTGACACACGAAGGCATTTCTCAATTGATTGAGGGTGGTTCCAATGTTGACCCCACATTTCAGATACTGCACTTGAGCTCTCTAAGGTCCATTCTCAACACGGGAGCCCAACATCGTGTTGACCTTTCAGATGGGATACATTTTCAGACAACAGCACTTCTACCCTCCAAATTTGCAAGTCGTGTAACCGACAATTCAATACAAGAAGGCTCCATCGTGTGCTTACACAAATCCCTCGTTAGAATGATCAAAAGTGAACTGTAAGCTTCATCTCTTGCTCAATTACCAATGTACATAAACTCGCTATATCAATTAAAATTTAATTCTGTTTATTTTTTCCATCCGTTGCTCAGTTCTAATTATATCCTGTTTTTCTTTTCCATTGCAGCACCGTTCTTATCATTGAAATGGATGTTGTTGTTGAAACACATTTGGTAATCGGTGCTCCAATCCGACTACCAACAAATGCTCTCAAACACATTCAGTTGCCACAAACAGATGCAAGTGCAAATCGGGTTAACAAATATTTTACGAGAACACCAACTAAAATAAGTGCTTTGAATACATCTATGCACATGTGGTCCGTAGAGGGTCGTGCCCTAGCAAAAACAACCCTTCGCCAATATCACAATGCAAGGGGAAATGGATCCGTGTTTGGGTTTGATTTTGTTGATCAGGAAGGAGGAGAAATCCACATCACTTGTTTCAACGAGGCCGCGGAAGCATTCTATGAGCAGATTGAGAATGGGAAGCTATATACAATTTCCAATGGGAGGATTGTGAGGATTGCTGATGCAAAGCTATGTTATAACCATTTGAACAATGCTTTGGAGATTTTCCTGCAACCTTCCTCAACCATATCTCCACTCATAGCAAATGAAGATACAATACCTTCCCATAACTTTCACTTCACCAAAATCAAGGAATTACCTGCAAGCGCTGAAGGTTCTACAGTTGATTTGATTGGAATTGTTGTTACGATGTCACCATGCTCAACAATTCGTCGGTATGACAAGTCTGAAACAAAGAGAAGAACACTGCAGTTAAAGGACATGTCGGGTTTCAGTGTAAGTGTCACATTGTGGGGACATCACTTAGATGATATAAGCAACGAACTTGAAGACATGCTTTCTATACCGCCTCTTCCGGTCCTCGCCTTGAAAGCTGCCCGCGTCTCCAGTTTCAATGGAAGCTCAGTGGACACTGTTTCAAGAACCAAATGTTACGTCAACCCTAAAATTTCAGAAACAAATACACTTCATGGCTGGGTTGATTCCGATGACTACTTCCTTCCGGCGCCCTCTATCACAACCCAATTTCTAGGCCCTCCAAAAAGCATGACCTCTGTAACGACGATTTCGGAGGTACTAAATATGGGGAACACTGAGAGAAATGAATGGGCCATGGTTACTGCAGAAATCACGAATATTAGCATGGACAACTTTTTTTACAAGGCATGTCCTCTTCAAAAAGGTGACAAACAATGCAGGAAAAAGGTGAAAGAGAATGGTAATGGTTCATGGTTATGTTCAAGTTGCAACAGACAAGTGCAAAACTATGATTATAGATATGCACTCAGAATCGATCTAAAGGACCCAACAGGAGAACTTCAATCAGTTACCGCTTTTGATGAGATAGTTGAGTTAATCATGGGTGTCATAATGGCGACCTCCATATATCGACTATAGACGAAGATGCGACTAGTGAAATTATAAGTAATGTCATCGGAAACGAATCGCTTCACACTTTCACTGAAAAAAGAGACATATTATGGAAACAACAGATTGAAATGTGTCATCCTCGCTTAAAGAAAGCGTAAAATAGTGCAACTCTCCATAACTTTTACGCAAGGATTTCCAACCCACCCGTCCCTTCAAACATTACACCCTCACTCATCCCATTCTATACTTTGCACTATGACTCATATGTTTCTTATTTCATATCTATGTTTCACTTTTTTCCCCGCTTCAAAAGAAAATCATGTTGAATTCCCTTATACACTCGATATACTATTGTCTCCTTCTATTATGCGGATTGTTAGTACTTTTAAGAAAATAAATATAAAAATATTCAATTTTGTTATGTACATATTTACATCCTTCGTAGTAGTATGTGAACACATTGTATGTTTCTATATATCTAATACTCTTTTCCTAATAAAAAGTAGTTTCTCAAAACTCAAATTGTTACCTCTTATGCGTATTTCCCATTGGAACTCCACATGCATTACAATTGAATTTAGTTTTACATTTTCACTTATTTCTGCATTTGTTTGTCATCAAACTATGTATCGTTCCTTGCTAACCCAAAATGATCTTTATCCAACAGGTGGTACTCCATAATCCTGTGACTTCGCAATCATGTCGACTCCTACAAAACGAGCCCAACGAAGAGAAAACTACGCAAAAAATAAAGTACACATAACTACTGAGCAACGACGTCGTAAATTAGAGCATAGAACAACGAAAATCTCTAATATCTTTCAACTTACAACGACCAACAACCTACGATCCCCCAACATTCCAATCTTGCCATCAAATACAACTACTGAAGAATTGCCAACCAACATTCCGCATGTAACTTCCATGGAAAAAACCTTTCAAGAGCATGCCACTTCCTTCCGTATGAACCCATCTTTGCTAGCAACTGTCACTTTGCCCCAAATGTCTGGGATGCCACATGAAACTGTCTCAAGTACTGACCTCTCTTCAGTTCATCCCACATATACAACCGGCTCCTCTCTCTTCATCGCTTTCCACCTTGCAATCCACAAATGACTGAAACAGAACACCCCACCCCTTCTAATACACAGAGATTTCCCATATCCCCGCTCTCTTCATTGAATTTAGAAGCCCAACGTCGGTTTCGCAAAAGAATAGATTTGTTGGCGAACATCCAAACTTGCTCAATCTGCTTTGGAAAATTACCCTGAATTAAAACAATTTTTTCCGAAGGCTTTCCTCTCGTAATGTATGCAAAAGTGAAAAACAAGGCCACCGCTTCTCTTCATGGAACAACATGGACCCTGAAAAACAACCTATCGTTCTTGCGTCTTTAACCCAAATCGAGGAGATGCTTATCGCACGAGTTAATCCATTCATGCAAGTCGCCCAAGTACGTGGCGGGCAATACAAATACTCAGGACACACCATAAGCTTCCCGCAAAACATTACTTCAATAGCAAAGACCCTACCCCGCCGCCTTGGAGATTTGGACATAGTTCTCATACAAAGGGAAGGATCTAATTTAAAAATTATGATTTCTACGTCAGTAGATCTCGTGTTTGTGCAGCCTTGCAATATAAAATCCAACACGACCCCTATTACAAAGATGTCTTAATCGACGATGATGCCCTTTCCTCACTACCATCTGAATCATCAAATGTTTCCTCCTCTCTCAACACAGCCACAATGGAACTTCCCCAAATGCAAACTTGCTCTACAACTCATGGTAGTGGTGTTCCCACCCACTTTGATGAAACATATGAACACTCATCGTCTTTCGTGCCAACACCTCACAATACAGGAACAGAAGAAGAGGAAATCGAACAGTTCTTGCTCAACCACGATGGTAACACTCCATTTACCATGCCATGGCCAGAGCTTGGGCTTTCGCCAATAAATGAATATAATACGGAAGGCCTATTCTCAATGGCTTTCCCAACTTTATTTCCGACAGGAAAAGCAATGTGGCAACAACCCCGCATTAAAGAAGTTCCAATGCATGAATACGCACTTCATTTGATGCGTTACCATGATGGGCGTTTCGGTTCCCACCCAAGATTTCGTTACTTCCTTCTAAACCTCATAATGCGACACGAAGCCAGTCCACAGTGGCAATTTTTTTATGAAACAGAACACCGAATCTGGAATCCCTCCAACAATTAGAGAGCTACGAAGACAACTACTAGAATGCCCCAAAGACAACCTCCCAGATAGCTTAATGCGCTTTGGATCGAGCCTTCGAGGGACACGTTCATTCTGGGCAAAAAGTAGAAGCGAGCTTTCAGATATGGTGGAACAATTAGGGACACCAACCTTATTCTTCACTCTAAGTGTTGCAGACACTAAATGGCCAGATCTCCACAATATTATGTCTGGTGAATGCCCAACAGATCCTCGAGCCGCCCAACGTTGGAGAACACTTAACATTGTCTCTAACCCTCATCGAGTATCAACATACCTGCATCACAGATTCACAATATTTCGGGAAGAAATATTGCAGAAGGAACTTGGAGCAGTAGACTTTTGGTACAGGTAATCAAATCTACTTATTTTAAAGTTTTTCCCAAACTACATATCTAATATTTATGTTCCCTCGTCTCACAGGTACGAATGGCAACATAGAGGCTCTGCACATGTCCACGGTTTATTGTGGCTCGAGAATGCACCAAAGGTAGACGAACTGGACTGGGAGGACACAACAGTTATTGAGGTGACAAAACAATACTTTGATAAGTTCGTGTCTGCCTGAACCCCGCCCGGCTTGCAACCGCTTGGATTTCGTTCGCAGGTCACTCCTAGATGACCCTTGCTTGCTAGATACAACACAAATTCTATCCACCTCCCCGCATGCGGACCTTGAAGAACTACTTAATCGAGTTCAGTGCCACACTAAATGTTCAGAGCAGACATGCCTGCGTAGAAAGCAATCACAACCGCACGGTCAAAGCAGTGCAACGCTCCTTGGGCCATGCAACCTACTTCTTCCTTACACATTGAAGGTGACGGGAAAATAAAGTACCTCCCTTCCAGAAATGATGACAGATTGAACATCCACAATCGAACAATGATATACATATGGAGAGCAAATGTCGATTGCCAACCGGTACTTTCCCGCCATGCCGTTCTTAAGTATATTGCAAAATATGCTTCAAAAGCCGAGCAACGTTCAGAAACATATCACCAAATGCTATCCAGATTTTCAAGAGATGCAGACGCAGATTCTCCAGCACATATCGCGATCCGTAAAATGCTCACAGAAAGCGTTGTTGAACATGACATAAGCGCACAAGAAACATGCCACATGCTGCAAAAAATGCCACTTGTTATGTGCAACTGTCCATTCGTATCATTAAATGTTGGAAAAAGATTCTGAGACATGTCGTTGAAAATGACGCCGATGCACAACAAACCACCCACCTCAGCTTTCTTGGATGCATATAAAATTCGGCCCAACAACCATGGAACACCTACCACTTATTCAAGTTGCTCGAGATTGGAGCTACAACAAGCACCGTAAAGGTGATAAATGGAAAAAACGACCGATACAAGCAATTGTACGGGTCCACCCGAGATTTGTGGATGTCCCTGCTCAAGAATCAACGTCATATGACCTTTTCTGTTGGTCAGAACTCCTATTATACAAGCCTTTCAGAAATATCGCGTTTGAATTTGGCTCAACCCCACATGACATCAATGTCACTTGGGACATGTACAAGCACAACTACAGACCGTGGCATGTTCTACGCACTACCGCAGACACAGGACTTGCAATAGATGTTAGTTCTGACTCAGAGCCCGAATGCAGTATTCAACAAGAACCATTACAAGAATGGCAGGTCTTTGCACAACTTCACCCTGGAAACAACACGGGTCTAAACAGTCTTGAAATGTTGGGGAAATGAGATTTTGACATACACAATAATTGGACCATACACGACGTTCCCCATGATTTGCAGATAATTGGTTCATCATTCATCGAGAGAGAGAAGGCAGACACAATTAACAACAACATACATGCCACACCACCATCTTCCACACTTCCTTTGTCTCCAGAACAACAAATAGCTCTTGATACCATACTACACCATTCAACAAACAAATCCCTTCTACCTCCACTAAGATTGATAATTCAAGGAACGACTGGCACAGGAAAAATCATTTCGATAAATAAAATCCGAATTCATTCACAAAGATCAACCATATCTCCCTCTCCTCTACTTGTGCTCGCTCGCCTACCGGTGTTTTCAAAGATTCAACATCTCTCGCATCCACAATCCACGCAGCCATGCGTATTCCAATCAAAGAACTAAAACCCTCAAGGTAGTGCATTATCGTCTTTTCAAGAATCGCTGAAACATATAGAATATGTTCTTATTGATGAAATGAGTTTCATCGGGCCAAAGTTGCTAAGCAAAATTGACAGTAGGCTCCGCGAAGCTTTCCCACACTCAAGAACATCTGAATTTGGGAATAGATCACTCATCCTCCTTGGTGACCTCGGGCAATTACCGCCGGTTTTGGACAATCCTTTACGCAAGTAATTCCTACGAGCAACCCTTTGGAAGGGATTTCAATCTTCCATTACATTGCGAACAATATTTCGGCAACAAGGAACAACCAATGCACAGGTTTCATTCCGGAATTTACTGCTCCACATGCGAGATTCAACCCCTCTAATTGAGGATTGGGAACTCTTGATGTCTCGCACAGACACACACCTAACTCAGCAGGAGCTCAACATTTTTAAGGATGCACCACATTTGTTTGCAAAAAATGATCAAGTGGCATGCCACAACCTATAGATGTTGAAGGCATTGAACGTTCCGATCGCCCAATCCATTGCTGAAAGTAACAGTGGACTGGACCAGGAAATCCTGATGATGATCAGTTGGAACACAACGTTCTATTATGCAAACAACAAAAAATCATGCTTATTGCAAATCTATGGGTTGATGCAGGCCTCGTGAATGGTGCCACAGGAACAATCACAGACATTGTCTACGACGCATCAATGCAACCACCAACATTACCTTTATTTGTTGTTGTAAAATTTGATAGATACAACGGCCCATGTTGGGATCCCTCCAACCCCTTACATATTCCCATACCCCCTATTTCCAGAGGGAATCGAAGACAGTTGCCGATTAAAATGGCCTGGGGATTAACTATCCACAAGTCGCAGGGACTTACTTTGCACAGAGCAACCGTCGACATTGGAACCACTGAAAGGCAGGGTCTGACATTCACAGCTTTCTCCAGAGTACCCTCGCTTGCAAATCTGCGCATTTCACCCGCTTTTTCATTCGAGAGATACTCAAATATGGCGCACATACCAGCACTCGAAGCAAGAAGAAAGGAGGAAGCAAGACTACTATCACTCAACCCATCGTAAATACTAGCTTCTGCTTTCATAGCACCTCAAATACTACTATACTCAACATTTCTTCTATCGAAAGCGGCAAGGTCGTTCAAGGGATATCAAATGTAATCAAGTTTATTGAAACTAAAATTGCCCACTAAAGGCTACCACTCATGATATAAATACTGCAAACGTATACATGTCTCATTATGTGTACGTATACCTACATTTATTTTATGTTGGGAAATATGGTATAAAGTACAACTTTAAAAATGTACACATACAACATTACAATGTAATGTTTCATAAATTCCTACACTACAACTATCAATCACACACATTATCAATGTAATAATATGTTTCTCCAACAAAACACCAAGCCGTCCTGCACAACTAACAACATCATCAATCATTAACTACAAAACATATCAATAATCATATAATTTATAACAAGTTTCTCCAACCTTCAAAAAGTGGATCAATAATAACCAACTAAATCAAATAACATAACCGTTCACACATCTAAAACACATGCATCAAATCTATAAAATTTTGGTTCACGATTTGTTTCTAACTCGCATAAATATTGGCTTCAAAACATAACACCCAAACATAGAACACACTAAATATTTGGGGCATTAAGCCAAATTTTAATATATTACAGAATCTACAACACTTTGTATCATTCATATTTGTACGTCAGCACACAATACTTTTATCTTTTAGAATGCAAATGTTAAATTTGCCTTAATAAAATTAATTAATTTCATTCATTACATTAAACATGTTATGTTCTTAACATTATATATTCATATGATTACTAAGGTTATGTAGTGGAGTGCATAACCTTAACCTTTCATTTATTAGTTTCTAATATACAAATTAGGTCAACCTAATTAAGATGAAAGGGTGCCACCTTTCATATTTATTTATACAAATATAGATGGGTGTGATCCTCCATAAACATCATATTAATAAGTTTATTTAATCATTTATTCTGATTTCTGAAGGTTTCCCCCTCAAAGTGGACTAAGTTCAAGTGATTTTATAAATAAATATCATAACAAAACATGCAATAAATCATGCCCTTTGATTTGCTGTTCTGGTTACAAGGCCGTCTTATCAAAACGAGGGTCTGGTTGAATAAATTGGGAAAATATCTTTATCAAAACGAGGGTCTGGCTGAATTAAATGACAAAACCTTTGTTGACAATAGCTTTGATTTTGCATCTAGTCAAGCAAAAAAGTTCTAGTTGTTTGTCTACTTATGGATGGTTGTGAAATAAAACTAACCCGCTAATATCATCTGCTGAGAGTTATACTTTCAAATTAAAAAAATATATGCATTCGGATATATTTAAAAACGAGCGCAATGCAAATGTAATCCAATGATATCCTAAATTGTACATTTCAAATAAGTGAATCTACTTCAAAATTGAAAAAATAAAGCGTAAATAAAAGCTTCGTGCAAAAAGAGCACATCAAAACAATGACCTGAGAAAACAGGATTGCTATTTATTATGATGTCTCACAAAATGGTGGATTCTGAAGGATCAGAGATAGTGAGTTCCTCTCATTGGAGGCTTTCCGTCTATTGCTCTCTCGGGAACTACGAATTCTGGAGGAATTTCCTAGTAACACCCATAAATGAATCATAGTCATCACTCTGTCTTGCTAACTTCTTGCGCACGAGCTTATCGGACTCAATTTGGTCATAGCCCTTCGCATTCTCTCTCGCATGCATTTCTGCTAGCATTTCATATGTTACAGCTGATTGAGAGATGAATGCAATCTCCTCATCTGTCAGCTTGCGTAAAAACTTTGCAGGGTTCCCTGCCCACACCTGGAGAAAAGAACATGTATTTGAAACAACAATAATCAGAGAATGCATTGACCTAACCTGTATAGCATTTCTTCCAAAATTTTCAACCTTCTCTTCAGTATAAAGAACAACCAAATTACCCCACAGAAATGAGAACAAGACGGGCATCTCTCTAAGACGATTTGCATTCAAAATCAGATTTTAATAAGCCAGTTGGAAATATGTAAACCTGCTCCAGATTCATACATTCTTGAGCTGAGACTTAGCTGTCTCCGTTTTGTTAAATTCCACTTTGTTTACTCTTGGTCTGGATTCTTAGACAAGGGAACTCGAGTGACATTTTGGGATTTGGGTATGTTCTGAATTTCTATAGTTCTATTGTTCATTAATTAAGGTAGACAAGGCCGCAGTTAGTACTTTTGAACTTCATGGAATCGTATGAATATCTATTGTTCTATTGGTCACTAATTAATGTAGACAGGCCATGGTAAGTACTTCTTTTGAACTTCATGGAATCGTATGAATATCTAATCTTTATCTTCATTTTTCCCTTGTAAATTACAACAGGCCATTATCAGTACTTATTAAGCTTAATGCAATTGCTTGATTATCTAATTATTATTGTGATTTTTCTCGTGAACTCCACTTAGAGAGAATTGGTTTCTTAGTAATAACTCCCTTAAATCTCTTGATGTTGTAGCAGGAATCTGAGATTATTATCATTAGGGTGGTTAATAACAATAAAGAATTGTGATTCCCCTCAATCATATCCATTGAATTTAGGCACGACAGATGATGGAAGATCTATAAAATAATCCTAATACTGATCCCGATTAAAATAGATGTGGTAATATTCCCAAGGCCAATGCCCCTGGGGAGGGTACCTTAAGGAAGTCATCCTAGTCCGGCACCCCTGTCTAGAATGAAGGTAAATCAAATATGGCTATCAAGTTAGGCTTCACCACTACAGATATCCTTTGTTGAAGATATGCCCGCGGAATGCAAGGCCCACGGAATGTAAGGCAAACTTTTCTATTCCTTTAGAGCTATTGGAGTGGCTTCTAATGTCTTCTCCAAGGCCTGAAGTAACAGTATTATTTGACATTCTAGTGGGCCAGCATACTTTGGCAGCAGTGCCAGTACCTCAGCAGACTTATGTTCCTTATAATGAAAACCCATTTGCCTCCACTGAAGACATAGATGGCTGATAACAGGCTGGCGCGTGGCACACGTGAAGATTCAATACTTGGTTAATTATGATTTTGAATGGTCACCATTAAAATTGTTCAGCCATGCTAACCTTGGGGTTACATTCTGATTTGAATAAATAAATATTGCACTCCATCATTGCATTCTATTTCCTTGTTCTTTAGTTCTCTTCAATATGGATGTGTATGATAAATAGTTGTTCTATGTTTACTCATTATGATGTATCAGGGAAAAGTTGGCTTTCAAACCAATTAAAAACGTGACTTCATAGATTCCTAGACAGCTAAAAATAACTCAGATCATTAGAGTTTGTATTCCTTAAATATTGAATTTTGTTTGTCAGTCACATAATTGAAGTACAAATTACAAATATATCATAAAATACAACCAGGAAGACAGAGAACAACACATGGAAAAAAATCCTACATGCTATGTAAGGAAATTACTTGGATAGATCAGAAGAATAACATCAAGAACCAAATAACATCAAAATATAGAGATAATATAATAATATGCAAGTATAGATGACTTAGCCACTTCAAGGGGGCAACCTTCAAACCTTACAATACGCCTCAAATGCTTAATATGATGATCAATTACTAGTTACTACCTCCAATATATACCCTATTCATGCTATGTAATCCACCTTGGCCGACCTATTAAGTATATGACAGCATAAATAAATGTGATATGACATGTTAAGAGATTATGTTGACCTTGATTTAGTTGAGCTAACTACTAAATGTTTTTGGACATCTTAGCCATATCTCCCCCTCAATATTTTTGGACATCTGAACCATATCTCCTTTCAGTGCCTCCACCTCTCCTTGCATGTTATGACACATTCGGTCGACATCTCCTTTTCATGGTTTTCAAACTCTCCACCAATGGTTGTATTTTGTCATCCACAAATGAAGACATAACATCAAAAGTTCCACCCTGTTCAAACTCTGATTCAACCTCATCTTTGTTAGGATTTTTCCCTGGAGTGGCCGATTCTTTTCCGTGGCCTCTAGTAGATCTCCCTACCATGATGATTAGGGTTTATGTTTGTTGGATAATGTCAGCTAGATATACAAAAACACCAAGAAAAAACCACAATTCAAAAATAGCTTTCTGAGAAGGTAAATAATTCAGAGAAATTCCACATTTTGTGGCACGTGGAGCAAATTTGTGAAAAAACCTAAAATGAGTATGACTTCCTCAAAACATATCAGAAATAGCTGAAATTTGGCGGGCAACTTCCTCTATGTCGCGACTAAAAATCACAACAAATAGCAAGATGAAGGCGAATCCCCAAAATTAGGGTTTCAACCTGATTTTGGCCCAAATTGCGGCTTTGATACCACTTGTAAAGAAATTACTTAGATCAGAGGAATAACAGCAATAGAACACCAAAATATAGAGATAATATGATAATATGCAAGTATGGATAGCTACTTCGAACGGGCAACCTCCACACCTTACAATAAGACTCAAAAGCTCAATATAATGATCAACTACTAGTTACTACCTCTTATATATCCTACTTATGCTATGTAATCCACCTAGGCCGACCTACTAAGCATATGAAAACATAAATAAATGTGATATGACATGTTAAGAGATTATATTAGCCACATGTCGACTATACATATCCCAATATATGACCTAGGATTAAGGGCATAACGTGTTACAATGACCTTTTGCTCAACTCATAGCATATGCATTGTGCACACCCCCCTCTCATCCTTCAAATTCAGATTCTTTCTCATAGACAAGGCACTCACTTGTTCCAGACAAGACACAATGCTGATAGCTAGTCAATACCTTTAGCCACCTGCCTGTGTGGAAATCCGCTGAATTTTAAGCACTACCCATCTTTTGTCATCCCCACATCGTTAAATTAGAATATAGGCAGGAGCAACGGTGATACACAACAATACCATGCTGTTGTACGAACTAATTTTGGGTGGTACTAGACTTGCACAGTGCCTGTAATTTTGTTTGTATAAAAGGTTTGAAACTTTGAACTGTAACTCGATTTGCTCAGCCTGCTAAATTTGTGTCCTTGAGTACTCTATCCAATATAACTTACGCTCAGATTCACTCTGTACTTTTGAGATTTTAAAGGCCATATTACAAGGAATTTCTCATTTGCAGGATATAGGTTAAATTATCTTTTGTTTTAGGTCAATGCCAAAAATAATTCATGTATACTTTGCCCTCCTGTTTCAAATTGTTTATATGTGCCCAATGCTGAGTCAGATCCAATACATGACAGGGCTGGGCTGGTCCCTTGCCTTGGCGCAGTGACTTTTACCTAGTTTCTTGTTCTTGATTGCTTTACTTACAAATTAGACAAATTATGTTCATTTATAGGGACCATTATGGATGGAATATAAACTCAGATATTTGAGGAGGTACAAACTGAGGGGGCCTGGTGGTGAAGAAATGTGTACTCTAGAGAGGAGGTCGCATGTTCAAATCTAGAGCGGTGTAGGGTTTGTACAACTTGTCCAACAATATATAAGGTCAATGGAAAAACATTTCACACATTAAATTGTGAAGCCTGTAAAGCCCTCAAAAATTATCATAATTGACATAGAAGGGTTGCACATGCTCCCTTGTAAAAAGTTCTACTAACTTTTTTATTAAAAATCTTGTAGTATTAGGCAAATACTGGTTACATCAACATCAACAATATACATTATATACAAATCGATCAAACAGAAATCAGAACCTAACCATATATTTTGATCATTTCTCCATTATTTGGACAAGAAGCAGATAATCCTCTTGTGCAAACATATAACTTGCATATCTAACATCGTTACCTTTATACAATCTAACTCGTGCAAATATATGCAACGGATTGATGGATAGGCTCTTCTCAACTTTGTTTTAGGTGCCACAAAAAGATTGTTTGCTGACCTTGGTCCCTATAATTTGATCGACCTAATTCAAAAGGGGCTTCCAAAAGTTATTTAAAATGAAGTATTTTGTGAAAAGCTCTTCCAAGGAAACATAAGGGTACATTTTAGACGATAAAATCTAAAGCTTGTAAAGCCCCCAAATATCTATTTTAATTGCATTATAAGGGTTGTAAACAATTTTCCCTTATAAACAGGAAAACTTGCCACTTTGTTGCATCTGGACACCAGCCATAGTGTGTAGTTCTCGGAAGTGCAGCATATTAAAACCATTGAATTTCTAATATCTCTGTTGTAAAGAAACACCCCTCCACTCCAGTTTCTCCCATGAAATGTTTTGGAAACGAAATGCCGTCGGATATGCCTTAGAAACATCCCAGAAATGCCTAGACATGTGCTGGAAACACATGGAAATGTACCATATAATTCTGGGGCACTTCCAGGGTGTTTCAAAGGAATTTCCAGCAGTAAAAGTCATTACAAAATTAAAAATATGAAGAACAGTTGAAGCATTAACCCTGAACCAGCCAACAAATACATAAAATAAACATTTGAGTATAAGAAAGTAAATGTCCATATCTAAACTTTCTTATACTTTGAGTTATAATATATATATATATATATATATACATATATATATATATATATATATATATATATATTGTCACAGGGTTCGCCGAACTTCAAGTAAAAAGTTCGAAATCCGGCGAACTAAATGAAAACCTCAAAAATCATTGCAGTTCACCTTAAAATTAAATGCATTTAAAAAGGGCTTCGGTTTTTTTTAATTAAAATGTATCTTAAAAATGTTATTTCGATTAGGGTTTTTGGATTTTTCTATGGAAATCAACACTTGCAGCATCAAACATTATTATTTTGCTTTGCTTTGCAAATTTGTGCCCTAAGACAGTTGGATTTTCATTGTAGACAGTTGGAATTTGTTTTGCGAATTTGTGCCCTAAGAGTTGTCTTCTTGGGTTGATTAGCTCTTCGTGGGCAACTGTTTGACCATTGTCGTGTTGTGGCGTGGCGACTGTGTGAGCAGCGTCGAGGAGGAGGATTTCGTGAACTTTCATTGAGAAATTGATTGCCCCAAGATATATAAATTAATATAATTGATTGACCCGACCTTTCAAGTGCTTTGTAATAATAATAATATTATTTTATTTTTATTTTAAATTTTTCATTTCATATTCTTTTAATAATGTTTTAACTTTTTAAGTTTTCAATGTTTTATAAGGTTCTATATTTTTACCATTTTATAATTAAAAGTTACATATTTAAATTTAATTTTAAAACTTAGTTATATTTTTAATATTTTCAAATTAATTATAATGCATTTAAATTTGTTATAATATTATTTTATTTATCAATTATATTTAAATAGCAGTCAATATTATTATATTTATCAATTATATTTAAATAGCAGTCAATATTTAAATAGCAGTTAAAATTCAAAAATAGCATCAAATTTAATTGATTTTTTTTTTCCGAATTTTATCATTGCCAAATTTAATCTGAATTTTATATTCGCTGAACTCAAACTCAAACACAAACCTTGTGACTTAGTATATATATAAAATGCAAAATCTAGGTTTTGGAGGGTCCTATCAGATTTCAGAGTTTCAGGGTTTTGAGATTTCAGGTAGACATCATAGGAGGTATGAATGTAATATGAAGGAATGGATAGGTATAACAGAAAATCGTATGGAAATCTCTCCTTATATACTAATTGAAAAATATAGGTGTAAACCTATATAAACACACTACATGCAATGCCAAAACACATACTCTCATTTATGTCACATGATTCATGAAAATGTGAAATTTTAAGCATGTTGAATGTTTTGAACTTTCATGAATACTATATTGTTTAAATGCTTTATCTTTTATGAGCTCCAAATGAGTATTATGCAATTTTAATATATAGTTAATTTTTATAATGTAATCTATGGACGTTTCCATGTTTTTTTGAAAATCAGCATTTCTGGGTTTTGGACCCATACCCATTTTCATTTCCTAGCAACATAGTCAAACATCCATAATAATAGAATAATTCCATATAAAGCTATTTTACCTAGTGTTAGAAGGGAAACACTAATTATATCGACACAATATACCTTCTGTGCATTAATCTCACGCTAATAAAGACCCTAACCTGCATAGACCCATGTTTGCATGAGAATGGGGAATGAGAATGGGGATTAGCACTTCTCTTTAGTGAGAGTAACACATGTATATGCAGCAAATTTAGAATAGTGATACAGTAAGGGATAGCATCCAATATATGATTGAGAATATACTCTCAATGTTGAAAAATCGGGGACCATACTTAGCAAACCAATGAGCTGGTGAAAATGCCTGATGAGTTTTGGTGACTCTGGACTGCTGAAAATTTTGACTTGTCTCATCTTCTAGAAGATTTCTAGACCCAAAAGTAGACAATTATCTGTTATTAGTGCCCTGAATTATTACTAATATCTTTTGGTTTTGCCACAAAAAAAAACTCTAATCGTAATATCAAACATCAAACACAAATTAGGTCTGTTCAGATAAGGACTACCAGTAAGTTGGATCACTTACTCCACAACAAACCAAAGCCAAATTAACATCAGGCACAATTTGTATTGAAAGTAAGACCCATAAACTTAAAGCCCAAGATTACAGCATTTCACAAATATAGGTCTGTTGGGATATGGTCTACCAGTAAGTTGGATCACTTACTCCACAACAAACCAAAGCCAAATTAGCATCAGGCACAATTTGCATAGAGTGTAAGACCCGCACACTTAAAGCCCGGGATCGCAGCATTTCTAAAACAGGTGAGGCCAAAATACATGCGCCATCTGACACCAGCCAGCCAAGAGCAAAGCTCACTTCACATAGAAAAAAGGACAAAGCTGCGCAGAGAGAGAACTTATGATTAAATCAACGTATGATACAAACAATATCCTGTATATTCTTGTTAGAAAGAATGAGGTGCAGAAGTGTGAATCTTATCATATTTCCGGCTGAATCTTTTGCAAATGCAAACTATGGAGGTGTGCCATGTGCAAGCACAATGACAGAGAATCAAAAACAATCTTAAAATTTGCACAACAAAAATCAAAAATATGACTAGTGTATATCAGACTACTAACGGAAGTGAAATGTCCCACTTCCTAAGATAATCCATGTCGAAGACCCCTAGCCCATTTTGTCTCCCCAACAGTTAAGGGATGAACACAAGGGGAACTTAAGTCATAATAAGTTATTATAAAGTGCATATAAAAGAAAAAAAAAAGAAATATTATAAAGGCACTTATAGTAAGTTATTATAGACTTAATGATAAAATAAAATTAGAAAAGGAGAAAAAGGCATTTGATAATGTTTATTTATCCTATGGAAAATGCGACCTCCTTAGGAGATGGAATAAAGTGGGAAAAACATTAAATAAAGGAGGAAAAATCTGATTGGGAGTTGAGGGTGGCCATTTGGCCCATTTCTTCTATAAAAGCAAGTCGACTTGCTTGTAGAGACCATCCTTGTCTATTTTATAAATCTGATTTGTATGTTGAGCTTTGAGCTTGCATCAATAATCTTCTAAGGACGAAAACCCTTAGAGATTCACTCTTGAGATGAAAACCTTCTAAGAGATCTAGTAGAAGGACAAAACCCTTCTCCTAGTTGAGAGGATTCTCCACACAGGGGTTTCCATTGCAGATCACGGAGTTAGTGGTGTTTTCAATATTTTCCAATGGTATAGAAGGCTGTAAAAGTGCAGATTTGTACAAGGGTTTGAAGGTAGAAGCTTGTTGCAGATTTTTACCTCCATTTGCAGCCATATCTAGGGTTATTTACACCCCTATGAGTGGAGTTAGATACATTCCAGCGCATGGTTGTCCCAGATTTCATCACCAACAACTTTGCCATAATTTTAGAAGCCAAAATCAATTGGTTGCATAATTTTTGGCTCAAAGGTTTTGTACTTTTTACTTGTGTCTCGAGGACGGTTGTTTGAGGATTAATTCAAAATAATTCCAACATGTTTTGAAGTCAAATATGGTATTTATCTCCTGATTCCATTTTTATAAATTTGTTGAGTTGATTCCGTTAAAGATTCAATGGTTTTGCCTTTCATTTTGTGGGTTTTCATCTCATATGCAAGTCACCATGCATGTATAAAAATTTAGATTTGCATTGTAATATTTTATAAATTATTTAGAAATTGTTCTTTGGATTAGAGTTTTGCCAAAAATCCATTTGGGGGTAAAAAAGTGTCCATTGGGGACATTACAATGGTATCAAAGCCACATTTCCTCCAGCCTATTGGGTAGCAAAAAGAAGGTCAGAATATGGCAGATCGGAAAGATCTCAATGTGGGTTTTATGAAGAAAATGTTCATCAACATGGTGAAACAACAAGAAACCACTAACCTTTATTTGAGCCAACTCACTCAGAATTTGAATCAAAGCAGATCTAGGGATAATAAGGAAAAATGTGAGAGTAGTAATTCAAGGCAACAATTTCCCCATTCTTCTAACAAGCCTTTGAGTCTTCATGAGCTCTCTTTCTTGAAAGATTCTGAAGTGTCACATGTAGGGCAGTAAAACGAGATGATGGATGAGGATTCTTGTTGGAGGAAATACCAATCTTTGAGCAACGGTTTCAGAAATAATATGCCATTTCCAAATTATTGCAGGATGAAGATTGGTAGCAAGCCCAAGAGAGACCATCATATGTCGATACCTGAATTACAAAGGTGTTTGGGGCAGCAAAAGAACTCATTTGAAGAACCAATAAAAGTTCAACATGATAAGCAAGGGGCAGCAGTTAGTGGGCAGCAAGGTAAGGCAAAGGAATGAGTTAAGAAAAAAAAAAAAATTGTTTTGATTGTAAGGACCCATGGACACCCAACCATCGTTGCAAAGGTAAGGGATCTATCCACTACATTGAGGTAGTTTCAAATAATGAAGAAGAAAAAGAAGAAAAGAATGTTGATCCAAAAGAAGTTGTTGCACGGTATGAGGAATGGTGTTCCTCAAGTTGTGGCAGCCAAGAGCATGGAAGGGCAGATTGCACAGGATGAGGATGGAAAAGAAAGGAGCATGTCATCGCAGCAGTTGACTCGTGAAGGAATTCAGCCCATTGTAGATCATGGTGACATCACAAGGTATGGAATGAGTGAGATAATGTCATATTTTTGCAGCATATTCAGATTTGTTTTCCTCTTGAGAAAAATGAGGAATTAGAGGATGAAATCTGCAATTTAAAGTATGTGCTACCTTTGATGCAACTTTGTGTATATGATCATCTTGAGAGAGGTATATGGTGGCAAGATCTATCTCACTTGACAGTACAAGGGGCTAGGATTTTGGAGCACTTCAGCATGTTTTGTCTCTTGTGCATGACACTTGGACAAATGAGTTTGGAATTGCTTGAGGGCAAACAATTTTGGGAAGGGGGACTGAAATGTCCCACTTCCTAAGATAATCCATGTCAAAGACCCCTAGCCCATTTTGTCTCCCCATGGCTAAGGGATGAACACAAGGGGAACTTAAGTCATAATAAGTTATTATAAAGTGCATATAAAAGAAAAGAAGAAAATATTATAAAGGCACTTATAGTAAGTTATTATAGACTTAATGATAAAATAAAATTAGAAAGGGAAAAAAAGACATTTGATAATGTTTATTTATCCTATGGCAAATATGACCTCCTTAGGAGATGGAATAAAGTGGGAAAAGCATTCAATGAAGGAAGAAAAATCTGATTGGGAGTTGAGAGTGGCCATTTGGCCCATTTCTTCTATAAAAGCAAGTCGACTTGCTTGTAAAGACCATCCCTTGTCTATTTTATGAAATCTGATTTGTATGTTGAGCTTTGAGCTTGCATCAATAATCTTCTTAAGGACGAAAACCCTTAGAAATTCACTCTTGAAGACAAAAACCCTCTAAGAGATTCTAGTAGACAGGACAAACCCTTCTCCGGCAAATTGAGAGGATTCTCCACTAGGGCGTTCTGAGGTTTCCATTGCAGATCACGAGTTAGTGGTGTTTTTCAGTATTTTCCAGCGGTATAGAAGGTTGTAAAAGTGCAGATTTGTACAAGGGTTTGAAGGTGGAAGCTTGTTGCAAATTTTTACCTCCATTTGCATATATATAAGGTTATCTACACCCTTATGGGTGGAGTTAGGTACATTCTAGGGCACAGCTGTCCCAATCCCATCACCAACATCTTTGCCATAATTTTAAAACCCAAAATTAGTTGCATAATTTTTGGCTCAAGGGTTTTGTACTTTTCAATTGTGTTTGAGGACAATTGTCTGCAGATTTATATAAAATAATTTCAACCTGTTTTGAGGTCAAATATGGTATTTATCTCTTGATTCCATCTTTATAAAATTTGTTGAGTTGATTCCATTAAAGATTCAGTGGTTTTGCCTTTCATTTTGTGGGTTTTCATCTCCTATGCAAGTCGCCATGCATGTATAAAATTCAGATCTGCATTGTAATATTTTATAAATTATTTAGAAATTGTTCTTTGGATTGGGGTTTTGCCAAAAATCCATTTGGGGGTTAAAAAGTGTCCATTGGGGACATTACAAGAAGCTTAGGTAATCATAAATTCCAATTAAAGTCTATTGGGTTGAGGTTTTGCAGTAAGTTGGAGCACTCATCACTATGATGACCGAGGTTCAAACCAATGTGAGGCATAATCCTGAATTTAGTGCATGTCCTCTCCAGTCTTCAAAAGGAATTTTTGGATTTTATAGGAAAGTAAATATCATTTGAAATGATTTGAAATGAAAGTAATTTATCCAGATTTTAACCTTTAGAATGATGCATGACTAGAAAAGAATGAATGTTGGCAATTGTATCAAAATGAGGTGAACAATAATCAAACCTTTGAGCATCAACAAATTGGGCATTTTGACTTCTTGTTAGATCAAGCAAAAAAATTGAAGAATTACTTCATAGACAACCTATTCCTCATGAAACAAAGAGCTGAGTTATTACAACCAACATAACAATTAAAATATTGGGCCATCACCACATCATGTCAAAGAATTGCCTAGAAGTCTAATGAATATGAACAAGGTAAAGGCCAACTTATGGAAGCTAATGCAACAGATGAATACATGTAATACTCCAAAGAATTCTTGAGAAGATCAAAAAGGTAAAAAAGAAAGGCACTAAAAACCTAGGATAGTGATACGTGGGCCCTAGGCCCCTAGAGCGGAGTACAAAGCATATCCGATATAGAAACGGCGAGGTAAGACGTGGAAGCGCCCAGGTACACGACATACCTTGGGCGCTCAAAGCCGTTTCCATGGCCACCCCCGCCATTGATCCAATTTCCTTTCACCCGAGAGCCTGTAAATGTGGGGTGTTAGTCTTAGGTTAGACCTTTATTCTTTTAAATTTAGGTTTCTTTTCATTTTTTTAATAGTTCTTTTTATTAATTGTTTAAAATATTTTATTTTATTAAAAAATTAAATTCTATTTTATTTCATTATGTTATGTAGTTTGGGTAGTCGGGACTTAGTTTAGGTTTTGGACTTATATTATTTTAGATTTCGTTTTTTTAATTTTTAGTTTAAATTCTTTAATAGTTTCTTTTTATTAATTTCTTTAAATATTTTATTTCATTAAAAATTAAATTTTTATTTTATTTTGTTATGAAGTGTTAATTTGAAGTTTTAAAATATCGAATTTTTAAATTTTAATATTTATAAATCCTTAGATTTAGCATTTAATATGATAAATATAAATTTTTAAAAATTAATTAATATAAGATATAAATATTTAAAATAAAAATATTAAAATTTAACATATAGAAAACATTAAATAAATTTATTTGCAAATTTAAATTTATAAGTATATTACTATGTTCCACGGAGACACGTCCCCTACCCTTTTAGGGTTTGGAAACTCGAGGACGGGGACTTGAAGCCCTTGGGCATTTCAGTGTAATTATTATTGTAATTAATACTTCAACCTTATGTGAAATCTCAATTCAGCTCCAATTTTATGTATTAAGGTTCTATATTTGAAATTTTGTTGTGTGATGAATGATTTATCAATGTTATCATATAAATATTTGAAATTTCCTATATTTTTTATATTTTCCTTTATTTTTAATAAATTAATAGCCGTCCCTTGCCGTCCCCTAAAAAAGGCCTCCAAAAAAACCATCCTGAAACACGTCCCCCGTCCCGTCCGAAACTTGGTGGAACATAGGTATATTATAATGTACATATATACAAATATTAAATATATTATATATATTATAAGTTTTAACTTTTATATATATTTTTAATATGTGGTTAATAACTTAATTCTTATTTAGAAGGCTGAAATTTATATATTTTTTAATTTTAATATATTTTTTGTACTGCCGTATCCAACGCCATATCCGGGGCCAAAAAAAAATTTGCCGTATCCACGTATCGGATACTCCGTACCCACTCCCATATCCAAAACGTATCGGCTACTTTGCTGAAAACAAACAAACAGTAATTTTGCAATTACCTCTCTAAAGAAACATATATTGCACACATACAAAATAGCAATATAAAATGCTCCATAGTGACAATCTATAATTGAATGAAGTGATAAATTGTTAATGATAATAATAGAAACCCTCAGTTTTAGGAAAACAGTACAAAACATAAGTTAACTATAAGCCCCACGCTAATAGAATCATATACCATATTGGTCTAACTGAAAGCTAACCATAATGAAGAGATGGAATAGCTTGTACAACTATGAAAAATATCCTCATGGTTTTTGAGATGTTATGGTTCAAAACCCTACTCACTGCTAAATGTTTATAAGCCCAACCCTAGTCTGTGCTAACCTTGGTTCCCGTCATTTGGTCTTGAGTCGGACAAGTGCCTCCTCCTTTAACCCACTCCTAATCATTGTAATTGGCATTTGTTTAAAACAAGTATGCAAGAGAATAGCACTACATAAAAGCTAATATGAATTCCATTCAGGATATTCAGATCTGATCAGGTATAAAAAGCAACCTTTACAAATATGGTAACCCCCAAAAACAGGAATTTCAGTTATACTAATGCTGACTCTCAAAACATTACTATCCTATGTAGGAGGTTAGACTTAGAAGCATTACCTCTCCAGAGGGTATTCTAGCATTTTGTCTAACAAGAGACCCAGCTGCAACCATAGCATTTTTCTCCAAGACAACCCCATCAAGTAGAGTCACACCCATGCCTACAAATGCCTCATCCTCAATAGTACACCCATGCAGCACAGCACCGTGACCTGCCTAAAGCATGCACACATGTCAAGCAAAACACATCAATTCTACTTTTATTAAATCAGCTACAATTATAACTAACACAGAATTAAGTAGTTAAGACAAATGCATACATCCCTCTAAATCTATTTACAATTTCACACAAACAGGTACTGCAACAAAGCCTCCCTTACAAAGAAATTTTTGCAAGCGAGCACTCATCATCAGCAAAGTATTGTAGCTTCTAATATTTGCATTAAACGTGATACATATCAAAAAGAAAAAGAGAATAAATTCTCCCACTACCATAAGCGGCTTGTCCTACATATTAATCGGAATCCTGTTGAACATGGGAGTCTCTCAACTGTTTGGTAAAAGTTATACCATATACAATCCATAGCCCATATTACCAATTCAGCTATACAAGCAATTATTTTCATGTTATTCATCATAGACTTCTATATTGAGCAGTTTAGCAGCAAAAGTGGCAGGCGCAGTATTCAAGAGTTACATCATACAACTGTTATTATCATAATATAAGCAGCTTAATGCATTCAGAAGTTCTTGAAGAACACAGTAAAAAGAAAATACAAATAAAGTAAACCATGGTCCCAGAAAGATCCCCAGGAGAAATTGAAACAAACCACTAAATCCATTCACAAATTCCTGATGAACAAGATTCAAAAGCCAGAACCAGAAAGAGCAACTGGAAAATAACTACATACCAATTGTAACTTTACTGCCAATAATAGTAGGAAGAACCTTTCCACCAAGATTTGATTTTGCAACATGCACAAGAGTGTTGTCCTGTATATTTGTACCAGAACCAACTGTTATGCTATTCACATCTCCTGCAAAACCCTAACAGTACAAGTATAAATACCTGCATTAACAAATCACTTCAATCCTGCATGACTAATCCAAAGTGCTGTTTTTATGCAAATCCATAAAATGAACACAAATCGCAGAACCTTAAAAATATTCTACTTCCTTCCACGGAGATGAGAATAATTGAAGCCTGTAATGCCTGTTCCTTTTCACCAACTTATCTCAAATCTCCTGGAAGGAAAACCATATGGACTGTATGTAAAAATTGGCCTTGCAAATAGAAACATAACTAGGAATTTCAGTTCTGCTATCCAATGGCAGATATTGATTTGTACATGAAATATTAATAATTCAGACAGCTGTAATATAGAAACTTTCCTGGCTTTAACTATGTTAACATTAGCATGTATCATGTCTGATGGAAATAAATAGGAACATGCTCTGTTCATCACCATTCCTTTACAAAGGGCTTTTTTAATCAAACATAATGGTTGCTAAATATATAGAAGAATGAACCGAGACAGTTCTGGGAGAAGAGATATGCTAACTGCAATTGACTTCAAATGGAAAACTCGTCAAAACACAAAATTTCACTTTCCAAAATTTTCAAGATTTTTGACACATTTTAAGGGGCCTTCAAAGCATTTTTCAAAGAAACTGCCATCTTGAAGTGAAGAGAAATCCTAAGCTTTCTGATGCATCCACGGTTTTAAATTCCAAGCACTGAAAAGAAACTACAATCCCAACAAGCTGACCCATCTTAAGGGGAAGTATCCTCATGGATCACTTGTAGCCTTTAGTTTCATTTAGACATTGGCGTTTACTTTAACCCTGTCTTCCTATGTATGTACTTGTTTGTCCAATTGACCTACTTTGGTGATTGGTAGACATTGAATTATTAATATAATTTCTTTCTTTCATTCCGTATTCTCCTGGCAACCCACAGTCCCTCCTAATCTAAAACGGAACTATTCTCCAGCAAGATTTTCAATTAGAGAAAAACTGATGCAAAATGTTCAAAGACAAGAAAGGGTATATGTAAAGTTGAACACAGAATTCTCATAGGAGGCAATAACATTCAGGTCATTATGATTTTATGATTCCTTTCATGAAGGCAATAACCGTAGTGCATTTTAGAGTTTCAGATTTCCTATGCACTTTTTGGGCAAAGTGTAAAATGAACTCCCATCTCCGATTTTTGAGATTCTAGTGTTCACTAGGGTTTCTGAGATCTTGTGCACTAGTGCACATTGAATACGAAAGTGCAAGTTGACTTGAAATCCCGACTCACTCCATAATTAATGCCCTTGCATGTGCGAAGTTCCAAAATACATTGGAACGGTTATAAATTGGTTTTCTCACCTCATTTTTCTTACCTTAGTATTTTCATGTTGGCTTCTTGCTCATTTGATCCCATTTTCCACCATGATCTTGTGTTTCGAATTTTCATATGTTTATAGGTAATGTTTCCTCCACCCTTCATGGTTTGCTTCATAGTTCGACACTGATGTTTGAACAATTTTTCTCTCTCGTTCTTTGCAAAACCCTAGAGCTTACTACTCAAAATCTAACTAGGGTTTGGTGAGTGCATTTTTGTCCTAATTTCTTTGTAAAAGAAAGATAAAGTTGAGGGTTTTTATCTTAGTGCCTACATTGCAAAAACCCATTTCAAGGTAGAGCAACTTGAGTTCCCACATAAGACTATGTCAAAGGTCTTGTGGGGAAATTCAATTGTCAAAGGGCAAAGCAGGGAAGTCAAGTGCAAATGCAAGTTGAAGCTCCGCCACGGTATTCACAAGAAATATGAATGCTTGTGCAAGTAAAAATTCATGCCGAAGACTATTGTGAAGAATCAAGGCACAAAAGCACCCAAAAGTTCCACCGAAGACCTTCACGAGAAATCCAAGGTGTATAAGCACCCAAAAGTACCATTGAAGATCATTGCAAAAATTCAAGGTGCAAAAGCACCCAAAAGTTCTGCCAAGACTGTTTCAGGGAATTTTGGTGCATAAACACCACAGATCTTTGTGGGTGTCTTGGAAAGATTCAGGGGCACATTTTTGCAAAGTCTTTCCACAAATTTCATGTTTGAACCATCCAAAACCAAGAATAAAATGTTGATAATATCACATTGACCTAGCTGAAGTCTAGGAAAAGTTTGAGCAAACTCCAAGTCTGATTGGATTTGGGGCATATATGATAGTGGTATTGCACTTGCAATAACCTTTCTAATCTTAGCCCAATGCCTAGAGTTGGTGTTAACTTGTGCCCAACACTATGATGTTGTAAACAAGAAGGTTTAGAATCCGCAAGATAAATATGTACTCCACCTCAATGCAAAGGCTATTGATGACTTGCTAGCACTTCCAAATTTTGAAAGTTATGTGGACATGTCGCTTGAATCTTCCCAAAAGTTATAGGATGAGAATGCAGTTGATTGTGCCAAAAATATGAATGAACGGTGGTTGGAGAAACCCAAGCATACCACTACAAGGTTACCTAAAACCCTATTGAAATCGGCCTTTATCACATAATTCAATAACATTATTACATTGTTGAATAGGGTAGTAGGAAATCGAACAACAAAGGAATTTCATGAGTGGGATGTATAGGTACATCTACACCATCAGGCAAAATACTAAATGCATTAATTGGCCTGAGCTTATCAGCAACTCCATTCATAAGTAGCTCACCGAAGTGATTGCTACAAGAAGATTCTATATGACGTCATACTTGGTGTGGGGTGTAGGCTAGAAGCAAGGTTTTCCCAGGGTTGAGCACAGGTGGAGTAGTTGAGCACCTCAAGGGTTTATGATTTTTACCACCAACTCACTCTAGACAACAGCTTATCACATTTCCACCATATCAATGATGCATTTTTCTATAATGTGATTTACTTTTGATCACACGTTGTATAGTGCACCGATCTTAATCGTTGCCTCAACTAAGATAGCAAGATGGGGGTCTTTGTTCATTCAATTCCAAACTTTCTTGTACATAAGAGAGTGGATTTGACGGAACTCCATACATGTTGCCAAGGTACGTTGATGATAAACGGGTGTTGATGGAGTTATCCAAACAATTGGTAGATGTTCACAAGCTTTGTCCAATAAACACAAGACTAGGATTCATTTCCCAATAACAATTAGAAGATGTAGTTACTTGAGACCAGGGGATGGGGGGACGGGGTTTCGGGACGGCAAAAATTTCTAAATTTTGGGGACTACAAATGGACTACGGGGACGGTGACTAAAAATATATAAATATTTAAAATAAAAAGATATAGTGACTAAATTATATAAATAAGCTGAAATAAAACCATTTGAGATTTAAATAAGGTGAAACTTGAACTCATAAACATCAAAATATCAAATACATTCCTTAATATATTATAAAAGATAAAAGTAAAACCATTCTAAAAGACTAAATCTGAGTAGTAAATTACGATTGATCAAGTGACAATAATTGATATTCATATCATTAATCTCATAGCCAAATACACCAACAATTGTCTATTGTCAATATTACAAAAAAAGAGGACAACTACAAGTATAAGCCTAAAAATCAAAATTTGCATCTGAAGCAATATCCATGAACTCCTTGCCCGCCTGGTATTAGCATCCTCGTCCTCAAAGGTAAGCCCAATCAATCCCCGATTGCGCAAGATCTTGTCCTCTTGACACTACCTCGACTCCTCGTGATCTACATCCCACCGTAATGTTGGAGTATGTTTGTACTTAGGTGTCTTGTGATCTATAAGGCCTTGCAAAGCACCTGTGCAGCTACAAGCTTCTCCGCTCTCGCAGAGGTAAGCCTATTCCTCTTAACAGAGTGTATCCAACCATATGTAGACCAAGCCTCTCACGGGTAGAGGAGCTAGAAACACCGGGTAAGGAGGCGAATGGCAAGTGGTCAGCGACAGTCCTAAAAGCCCATACGGTCGCCACCAACTCACTGGCTTCTTGTGCAGCTATTGTTACCCTGTCTGCCTTTGCTGATGTTTTGTACCCATCAAGTTCAGTGAAGTCGAGCCACTCCAATCTGATCTGTGAAGCCTCCTGTGGAGTGTACATTTTTTTAAAGGCCTTCATAAGGCCCTTCTTCACCTCATCATCATCCAATGGGATAACTCTGCCTGGCCTCTCCACATACCATTTGGGATTCAGTGCATACGCAGCCATATGAAGAGGAGTGTTCAACTTCTCCCATCTCCGTTGAATAATGGGTTGTATATGTTCATTATAGAACTCCAAAGTGGGGTCCCTCACCCGAATAGCTGCCTTCATTTGCCCAAGCATGTTGTCAATGCACTCGTAGATCTCACCAAGATTGGGGTTGAATCCCCATATTTGATGACACTAAAAATTGGAGCTATGATTGATATGATGTATTTCATATCAACCCAAAATGTTTCCCGTGCACACCACTTCCTTCACTTTTTTCCCTTGATCTATCTTGGACTCACGCCACCTAGTCCAATCCTGTGTCATAATCATAATTTGTAGGGGCTCTGCAACTCAGACATCCTCTCCAACAAAATAAAATAAGAAGCAAAGCGGGTGTCAACTGGTTTCAAAAATTCCTTCTTCGAAAAATTTCAAAAGTGCCAATGATGTGTGGTGATTACATATGAACTTCTGCACATCTCTGGCCTCAGTCACTATCTTGATTAACCCACTGAATCTTCCCTATGTCTTTCAGTGCATTGTTCATGGCATGCACACAACATGGAGTCCAATAAATATGCCTATATTCCCACTCCACTAGCTTGCTTGCTGCTCTGCACACATAAACCGCATCTCGTGACAACCTCGTCTGACGTTTGAAGGTCCAACCTCCTCAATGGCATCCTTCAAAATCTGATACTGAAACTCAACATCTTTCCGCTTCCCAGAACAATCAATTGCTCTCAAGAAGTACGGTCCATCTTTGCAAGAGACAATGATATTGATGAGAGGACGGTGTCTAATATCCGTCCACCCATCCATGATAATGCTACATCCATGTGACACCCATGTCACCTTCATCTCCTCCATCAATAGATTAACCTTGGAATAGTTTCTATCCAAGATTGTTGTCCTGAGTTTTGTGTCTCCAGGAGGCACATAACTTGTACCTGCTTTTGCAACCTTAGCCATAGCCTCCTTGTAATAAGGAGAGTGAGCGGCATTAAATGGAATCCCAGCAACATAGAAAAATTTCCCAATAGCATCATCTGCCTCTTCCCTTGCCTTTGAATCAAACATATCAACAACTGAATTTGGGGCTGCCCCCACGGCCTTTCTCTTCCCTCTGCTTTCCACTTCTGACACTCCAAAACTAGAACCAGCCAGAGTATTAGTAGGTTTGCCAGCCAGAGTAGAACCACGAACTTCTGGCACATTGTCTGTAGTATTTCCATTGAAGATTCTCACCATCTCAGCTCTCTGCTCTAGTGAAAGGCCCTTACAAGTGCCAACCCCCCTTCCTGTAATGTGCAACAAGTGTGCATTGGTCCTAGTGATACTGCCATGCCAAGTCAGTGCACATATGTTGCACTTCCATACTTTGCTCCCCCCTCGATACTTGGAGGTGGGGTTATCAACAATTTGGGCAAATTGTTGCAATGGCTTCTTCTTATCAAATGGTCCAATGGCAAATTTGGACAATATTGGAGAGGGGCAATTGGTAGCACTACCAACTGAACTACCAGTTGCCGCTGCCACGACATTTTGTGTCCCTTCTCCACTCCCCCCCATTGTGGCATCACCAACTCTTCCACGGCCACCTATCTCAACTTCCCGTTCAACCCTCTCCTGCTCTGATTCATGCTCTGATTCATACTCATACTCAGATGAAGAACTCATTGTGATGATTGCTGCAATGAATTAAAAACAACCATAACTATATGATTGATTAATTTTTAAAAAACGTAACCAATCTGCATTTTTTAAATCCTACAAACTATATGCGACATGCGTGATTATATTGTGAATGTAAATGCAAATGCTAAAAAAGTAAAAAACAGCCCCTAAAAAATGTAAATATAAATTTTAAACTAGAAATAAAATGTCATTAAAAAAAAGTTAAAACGTAACCATTTAAATTTTACAACGAAACCCTATGCAAGATGCATTTTTTTAAATCCCACAAACTATATGCCTAATGTAGATGCAAATGCTAAAAAACAACCCCTAAAAAATGCAAATATAATATAAAATTTAAAATAAAAATAAAAATAAAATTTAAAAAAAACGTAACCATTTAAATTTTACTATGCATTTTTAAAATCCTACAAACTATATGCATGATTACATTGTGAATGTAGATGCAAATGCTAAAAAACATCCCCTAAAAAATGCAAATATAAGATAAATTTTAAAATAGAAATAAAAATGTAATTTAAAAAAAAAAACGTAACCATTTACAACCAAACCCTATGCAATATGCATATTTTTAAATCCTACAAACTACATGCATGATAACATTGTGAATGTAGATGCAAATGCTAAAAACAGCCCTCAAAAATGCAAATAATAATCTAAATTAAAAAAAAAAAAAAAAAACTTTTACGGCTATTGTAAGCAAATAAAATTATAAATATAAATACCTCTTGCTTGCTCTTGCTCTTGCTCTTGCTCTTGCTCTTGCTCTTGCTCTCTCACTCTTGCTCTTGCTTGGTGTGAATATGAAATGAGCCCATAATGTAAATTTATAACATAAAATTGCACTTTTAGGGTTAGGGTTAGGTTAGTAATGTTGTTTTTCTATTATTAATGATTTACAATTAAAAAAAAAAAAGTAAAAGTGCTGTTTTTTATGTTTTAAACTTTGCATTTGCGGCCAAACTCGTGGGGACCCCCGACGTCCCCCACGTCCCCCAGACGTTTCCCGCCCCCAAAAAAAGAGAAACGTGGGGAAATGTTTTCCCCATGTCCCTCATCCTCGGGGCGTCCCAGGATGTCCAGAACGTGCCACTTTAGGGGGACGCGTCCCCGCGTAACACCGATTAGATGGTACACATGCCCAAGTTTGGCTAATACCAAATGCATGGATGCAGAGATGACTAGGATGACTCTTTGGTCATTCCAAAGATAGGTCATCACTTCAAATTGGGTGCATTGGAGCATGTTCTCATGTTGACCTTTGTCCATGTACCCTACTATGAAGATTATTGATGGATTGTGACAACAAAAGGGCGTTGGATTGCATGGGATTATTCTCACATGACGCTAAAACAATCAAGGACTTCAAATCGGCGATGTTCCCGAGGAGATGACTGATGAGGAAGATCGGGTGGATCAAATCTATTATGATCAACAAATTGAAACTAATACCCCTTCCTTAATCAATTGGTCGTAGCACAAATCCACATCCTCGGAAGAGCGAACAAAGTGACCAAGCCCTAAAATGGTTGAGATGAAAGGGATAGTTCCAAAGAAGCACAAACCGACCAAGCCTGTAAAGGGTGCAAACTGTTGCAAGACGTCGTAAAAGGCACTTGAGGGATCATCAACCCAAAAGGGAAGGGAAAGGAAACGGTTTTGAACATGATCACAAGAAGATGCCCAAGATCACTATTGAGAGGTCAACTTAAGTAAGTATAGGCCCGCCTAATTCTCAAGCAGTTCTTGAGAAACTAATTATCCAACCCCTTCCTTTACCATCATTAGTAGATAATACTACTCTGCCTCTCCCTTTCGATTTTCTAGATTCATGTCCTTCCACTTTTCCCACTGTTGCCCCAATGGTCTATGTGCCTCTTCCTACTTCTCAAGTTTTTGTAGTTTCGCACTATTGCCATCTCCTATGAGGACTTATTCACCTAAGGTTTCCTCATCTCCTCTTAAAACCCTAACTCCACCACCATCTCCTAAGTTGTCGCCTCCACCCATTATGGCTCCTCCCAAGGTGCCTTCTCCTCCAACTTCACCAAAATCTGGTCATCCTCCTCCTTCATATGTCTACAGAGATTTTTGAACAGGTGAAGAAAACTGAAACTATTATCTCATCCAAGTCCGGGCGCCTCAATAAGGAAGCTCAACAACAAATATTGGGATCAAGATGTGCTCGAATCCAAAAGTACCTAATCAATGTGAATTGAGTGATGAGAAAGAAAAGGAAGTCGGTGGTGCAACTGAGATGATTGACTTCCATGCTTTTTAGCTCCTCTTCATCCTAAGCTCCAAAGAAACCCAAAAAACACTTTCAAATATTGTAGTGGATGAACAAGGAGACAAATATGTAGAAATAGCAATCGCACCCCCAAGAAAAAGCAAGGAGGAGATTAGAGCTCAAGACTCCCTGATTTCAAGGGTACGCCTAGGTAGATCTACACACGAAAGCACATAAAGATGTGTAGGTTGTTATCCCAAATTCGCCCCGGAAAATTTGGTCAAGACAACCCCACACACGAGAAAATATGAAGGGAAAATGTTTCGGACCCGCGAGCTCACATTCCAGAAGACAAACAAAGTTACAAATGGGCTCGAAATGAAATAGCAGGGTCGGAAACGAAGGAACAAAGTGTCGCAGAGAAGCCAGGAGCAAGAAGGGGAAGAAGCGCCGAAGATCCAAAGTCTTCGGCTCAAAATGCTTCATTGAAAGAGTCCAGAATTGACTAAGTATGGAAGAGCCAACAGAGGAAAACACATGTCCTAACGGCACTCCTCCAAAGATGAATCTATAAAGAGAAGCTCAAACAAGCGCCGCATCTCCACGTGTCTCAGGACGAAACGGAGGCAGGGGAAAATGGTCAAACAGAGTCAAAAGGCGGAGCTTCGAGGCCACAGGGGTTTTCTAGCATTTTGCGTTTTGCAGAAAAGGGAAAAAGATAAATTACAACCTGCGAACCCGATTTTTGCTCTAATCGTGCCACGTATCCCATATCAAAAGGGAAGCCCAAACGAGCGCCACCGCGCGTGGCCCCGTAGGTGAAAAATGAAGAAGAGTCTTCCAAGCCATTAACGCAGAATCCAATCTCTTCAACTCCAGATTTGATTCAATTCAATCCGTTGGGGAACCAGAAGCGACATATTGTGGGCGGATTTGCAAAAGGCATTGATATTCAGTGGTTGAGCTTTCAAGGCAGGATTCAATGCGTATCTCATGGTGGTTGGAGTAGGATTCGACTTTTCCCTCTTCTCTCTCTTTTCTTTCTATATATATTGTAACACTTCTCGTTTGAGAAGGAGAGACATTCTGGGCATAGAGAAACTTTGTCAAATTTGTTTCTCGACGCCATTTTTGAGCAGCGAACCTTCTCCCACGCCTGACAAATGTATTTGTGCCTCTATTCCAGAAATGTAATGGTTTGTGCACCTTCTAGAGCAATAAAAACGTGTTTTTGTGGTGTTCTTCAACCCTTTGCATCGTTTTGTTGTTTCTCTCGTGCCTCTCCCTTTCAGTCTTGGTTTTCTGTGCATGTATTTCACATTTGCAGGTGCAGGATGTTGTGTTTCATGGAGTTTAATGGATGATTTGCAGATCTGGGCCGTGTCACTTCTGTCTGACCTCCCTCATCTCCATTTTTTTGTTTCTTTCTCCCTCAACAGAATATCTCGCTCCCTTTTCTTGGTGTTATCACCTCTAGTAGTGTAGGATTTCTTTATTTTCATGCTCTCTCTCTCCTCCTGGTCCCTTGGAATTGTTAGATTAGGAGTAGATAGTCGCATTTCCTTCCTTAGAAGTAGTTTAGCATTAGGATTAGGAAGAAGAAGTCGGCTTTCTCCAGAGGGCCATCTCAAGTCCGCAAGTCCCACAACTTGAGAGATGGTCCAATGTTATGCAAATCACACCAAATGACCCTGCCTTAGAAAAGCAGATCCATAACTCATTTGGGGGTGTTGTGATTTCGCACTAACAGCTTGCTATTTGAACACTATTTGAGAAAATAGATAAGAATAAGGCCACTAAGGATCAACTGAAAGAAAGAGTAAATCAGCTTTCTGTCGTGATTCAGTTTGACTAAGCCCATCCAATCTCAATTTCAAAATGTGCACTTTTGTACATGTAAAATGTCACCTTATTCATTTTGCAAATCTCAAATAGTGCAAATTGACTTGATCAATTTGCAAGTTCCTATTCATAGCAAAATTGACTTTTTCTTCCGTGCATGTAGCTGTAAAATAGGCAATCTTTACCTATAAATATTGGTTTAGAGATCATTTGTAAGGGACTTTTTTTTGGTGCAGAATAATTTCTAGAGAGACACTAATTCTGGAGCTTTGTCTTGAAATAAAGCAAAAGAAAAATAAAAGAGAGATACCAAACTTTGTGTTGTGCATCAATTTTTTTATTTCAGTTTTAGCTAATGTTAAATATGAAATTTCTCTTAATTTTCTCTGGATTTATATTTCAGCAATTAAGTTATTATTGTAAGCATCTATTGCAGGAGTAAAATAGGATCTGTGTTTGCCAATTAAAGTGCAATTTCTCCCCTCTTACTCCTTACTTTTTCTTCCGCTTTCTAACTACTTTCTCATTCTTCTAAGCGAACTATTTTTGTAGCTATCATTTCTTGGGAACGAACTCCCAATATCCTGAGGTTTAAAAAGTGTAATTATTTTTCTTTTTATTTCATGCAAGTGTGTTTTCAATAAAGGGAGCCTCCCCATACAATAGAGGAGGGGCTTTGACCCTTTGTACTGTTGTCATAGCCCCATATTTTGTGCACTGCAAAATATTTTACTAACAGAAATCATTGAATTTTGACAACTATCATAATGTTATGATCTCCATTCATCAATAGTACAATTTCTCCCAGAACTCAAAGATGTTATCTAGAGAAGCCTGCATTACTATACAGATATCCTATCACTCACTGGTGGGTACAACAAATGACCTATTGAAGAAGATGCACCTTTCTTAACTTCCATAGATGATCTCAAATCTAAAGAAGCGAAGGAGCTATTAGTAAGGCCTCAAATAGCAGCTCCAGCGCCTAAATTCCACTTCAGTTGTCTGTCATGACAAAAATTGTCTTTTCTGTTGTTTAACTTATAGTTTTGGCATAGTCTGCACCAGATAAAGTCAGGCTTGTCAAAAATGCCTGCATAAGGATAACAAGGTAACACTATTTACAAATCCTAGAGTGTCCTGTAGTCATAGATACTTGAATTTTGCTGCCAAGAAAGACCACAACAACATAAAAACAAGTCCAAGATAAAAGATAAGATATGAGCTGTTCAAAACCATCTTTTTACGGATGACAAGAAATGGGACAATTAGCATTCTATTTTCAAAAATCAGAAGAATCACAAAACTCAATTAGTCCAATCCACCCACATTAAAAAAACTATCATAAACTTTTATCATGATGCATATGTTACCGCATGTGTTCTTAGCAAGAAGCCCCAAATAAGATACATGGCTGAAAATTCTTTTTCTTATGTACGTGTCAGACAATAATAGTTTGGGGACTAAATATGTTAATAATGAATATGAATCAAAGGTCTATCCTATTCATAGATTGAATCGCACTTTCTCCCCATCTCTTTTAATAACTTTGTCTTTCATTTCTCATACTTCTCTTAATTCAGTACAATCTTCGTGTATATGTCAAACTCTGGTATGTTCAGGAATTATCATTAAGCTGGGCGATCCAAAATCTTAATTGTTCCGTGTGGCATTCATTGACGCATCAAGTAAAACTATATAGTTAAAAGAAAACCCACCTCTAAGAATGCTTCCATACCAAATTGATGATCTTGGGCCCACTTTGACATCCCCAATAACAGCAGCACATGGAGCAACAAAGACATCTTTGTGCAGAATCGGAGCTTTGTCAAAGATGTTCATCAATGTTCTGTGCCTCGATACTGCAAGAAAGCTAATATCAGTAATATTAACAAAGCATATAAGGCAGAGAGCTAATGAATTTTGGCAGTTAACATTGCTTCGAGGAAATTAGCTTACAAAAGCATGAAATTAATCCCAATAAATTTGAAAATACAGTAAGGCAAGATAAATATTTAGCATTGATAGGAAAACAAAAAAAAATCAGAAAAGAAGGATTAAGTGACATACAGCAATGTTAAATTCATTATATTTTAGACTTCAAACTCTATTCCATCTCTTGTAGGTTAATGGCGAGTGCCCACTTCCACTGACAGCCAGATAGAAAAGTAAAGGTTGAGTTTATTAAAAAGTTTAAAGCAACATAAAAAGAGATGCTACAAAAATTCAACGAAAGCTGCTATAAAGCCTTAGGACCTCAACATACCCAGTGAACAAACAAAGATAAGACTGGCGCATTGGTTAAAGGTACAAGGTTATCCAAAAAGAATGCACGTAAGGCAAAGCTATATGTATGATTCGAATCTCTATATTAAAGGACTCTGTGTGCTCAGTTTCATCAATTAGAATAAGTTTCTTGCATAACAGCCAAAAATATAACATCAGCCCATGTAGATGCATCTACAAGGATCTGCCTTCATTAAGACTAAGGTGGATAGAGTAGTTACTATTATTATCTATATCCATAGTAGCATTTTTTAAACCGTGCTTATCTCCTTGCTTGTTATCCACCTTTAAGTAGCCCAAATGGATTGCGACATGTGGTAGGGTACAATGAGTTGCACTTGGCAATCCCAAGTGCCACTCCCACGGGCTCATAGGCACCTTAAAGTAGCCATGGGGATGCCTGGAGATAAGGGTTGAACTTATTGCAATGCATGGAACAAAGCCCACCCCTATGTGGTGCCATAGGGGCACCTAGAGGTATATCTATATCCATAGTAGCATTTTTTTAAACCGTGCTTATCTCCTTGCTTGTGATCCACCTTTAAGCAGCCCAAATGGATTGCAACATGTGGTAGGGTACAGTGAGTTGCACTTGGCAATCACAGGTTCCACTCCCACGGGCTCTTAGGCACCTTAAAGTAGCCATGGGGATGCCTAGAGATAAGGGTTGAACTTATTACAATGCATGGAACAAAGCACCCCTATGTGGTGCCATAGGGGCACCTAGAGGTAGGGGTTGAGAATAGCCATTTTACAAAAAATATACCCCATGTTCTATGAGCTTTGTCGAATTAAACGATCTTAAAGCGATAAATCATCATGGTTTTCATAACAGACCCCTCGGTTCAAAGCCCAAGAGACATGTTTTGTCATGCTATGTTCCATGGGGAAACTGCCCTATTCCCATTCCATTCCTGTGCCATTTTCCTATAAAAATAAAGTTTCTAGAATTTTCCTTTTCACGTTTTCCCATCCATTCTTAAAAGGCGACTTGGTGGAACATAGGTTAAGGGTTGAAATTGGGTAAAATACTTCATCTATCTTTGTGAGCACTTGCAGTGTATAACAACAGACAAGGCCTGAGTACCAAGTCCTTGGCACCTTTGAGGTAGGAGATACCCCTTTGTCGTGTCATCTAAGTTAAAGATTACCCAAGCAAGGGGCATTTACCAATCAATATTCATAATAATAATCCAACTTTAAGCAATGTAAACTACCCCTTCAAATTTAAAGTGGTGAAACTTGCCTTCACCATTCTACATGTTCTTGTCTTGATTAGAAAATGTTTTGTAACATTCTCATTACATTGAATGGCATCACATTTCAATATTGCGTTGAGATAGATCTTGTTATTTAATATATCTTCTTACAATATTTGGCTCCCAATATCAATATAGATGCCCAGGCCACTCTATTCAGATAATCGAGATATTTTCAACTGCTCCAACGTCCCTAATTTGCATTAGTGCGACTAAATAAATGAGAACCAACCGTGCTAAGGAAAGAGAAAACATATAGCCTTACTAGTTTCTCCTATGCTACTAAGTTGTTATTTAACATTGATTCAGGCATTTTACCATGCCACTATCGTTATCTTAAATCCCTGATTACCTTGCATAAAAATACACTTGAAATTTGATACGCATCTAGCCATTGTTACGAGGGTTTTCTTTTGACTTCATCTTGTTTATTCATGAGCAAGAACATTTGTGAAGATGCTTGGAGCCTAATCATATTCTAATACAAGTTTGCATACCCTATAATGCTAGTCCTGAGAAGTTTCTAGACCCTTATTCTCTTTTTGTACAAGTCTACATTTAAATTTATACATGGAAGCTTTCTACTACAATATTACAAGAAAAATCCTAGGTTTGATGTATCAGTGTCTAGCTGGTGCTTATCCTAACCTTCCATCTACACTCTTAAATTTAAAAATTAGACAAAATGTGTGAACAGATTACAGAGAATTTATTAGGCTTGGGGGCTCCTTTTATTACGTCGAGAGGTGTTCCTACAATGGCAACCAGCAACGTAATGGCATGTGTGGTTCACTTGTATCCTCAACATTAAATTTGGCATCCATTTGACCGTCACAAGGCAATTTATGCTTAAATTTGATGTCCATTTGATTGTCATTTAAAAATTTATTTATTTATTTTTAATTAGGGAAGGCAATCAAAAAATAGTAATATCTAGATCACTTGGCAGAGTTTGGGGCCCCTTTTATCCGGATAGATTATTTAGAGACTAACACAATTGTGTAGCTAGATTGATGTCATTTGTAACCACTCAATGGTAAATTGGAAGACAAAGTAATGTGGTTATTAGTCAATGAAGTATGTGAAAAATACAACATAAGATTATTCAAATTGATATCTCTTGGCATATTTCAAATAAAAATATTTAAGATATATGTACTAGTTTATCAGTAAACAGCAAATAGCCTTTTGATTAAATGTGACCACCAGATTTATCTACCATGACTGCAAATTTCTAAACTGCCACGAAACAGGCAAAGCTACAGGGATCACTCCTTATTTTTGGTAACGTGGGTTTGGTTTGTTTTGGAAATGTATAAACATAAAATATAAAATTATGAATAAAATTAACCATAATATCAATGATATGTGCATAATCAGCATAAAAATAACAAAACACTATAAAAATTGATGATAAAAATATCAACAGTGTCTACCTGGAATAAGAGTTACTGCATATTTTCTAGTGTTTTTGAAGTTCCAGCAGAGTCTGCCCAGAAGCGTGTCCCAGAAACAAAGTTGGTTTCCCACAAAGTCACCTGGAAACGGGTACAGATATGGGATCAAGTTTGCATTCAGGCAAGGGAATCGCCAAAGTTTAGGTACCCATGCATTACTTCTTGTCTAGAGGGGATTCATGTCTATTAGGCTCCCTTTTTCGGTACTGTGATCTGTTTCATTGGCTAGCTTGTAATATGGTGTTCAGGTTCATATCTTTGCCTCAACTTAAGGATGGTCATCTTGTTACAGTATTAATTCATTACCCCCCCATACTGGCCCTGTTTTGATACGACCCAAGCATAACCCAACTTGCCCAGGTACGCCTCGGGATGCCTGATTACATTTTAGTTCGTTAGAAGACGAATCAAGTCGTAACCGGGCCGAACCCACAGTGTTTTCCTATTCTGAGATATAAATAATCAAAAGACTAAAATCACTTCAAAACAAATTAAAAAGTCAACAAAAACCTAAAAATAAAAACCCTACAAGATAAAAACCAAAATACCTCTTATTTTCCCAAAGGCGTGAGGAAGACAACACAATTACCTCTCATTGCACACCTTCCTTTCATGAATACGTCAAGCTATAGTTTCATCAAACTAAGTTGCAACTGCATTATTTGTATATTCTTATGCCGCTACAAGAGCCCATTTGCTGCCAATAAGATCAAGGGCTTGCAACGAGGAGTATTGTTGGATTGAATGTAAGGTTTTTTGGGCTTTTTTTTTCTCTGTAATTTTGTTTTCAATCTTTACATGGGTTCTTGTTTATTGGTTTTTTCCCCCTAAATTAAAAAGGCAAGCTTCTAGATAGATTACATATACAATTAGTTTGAATCAACATTTTGAACCGCACGAGAATGTGGCTTATCATCAGGATGAATGATTGGATGACAAAAGTGGGCTGCTTACAATAGCACGAGTTACAATGAAGATTAGAGATTAATTAATGCCTCTATCCAAAACATTAATTAATTTTGAAATCAATCGATTGCCTCGTGGGAATTCATGACTGCCTCTCAACCCAGGTAAGCTCCCTTGCACTTACTTAGATATTCCTCTTTTTGAAGGCAGAAATTCCTCTGATCTTTGGAAGCCTATGCTTGACAAAATCGTGGGAAACCTGATGGTTGGATTGCAAAATGGCTATCTTTTACGGGCAGAATACAACAGATAACATCTTGTCTTCGGGCAATGCCCATCTATAAGATTTCTAATCTATAAATTCCCACCAAGGTTGCAAAAAGCATCAAATCCATACAAATAAGGTTCTTATGGAGTGACACCCTTACAATAGCACGAGTTACAATGAAGATTAGAGATTAATTAATGCCTTCTAACACTTAATTAATGCCTCTGTCCAAAACATTAATTAATTTTGAAATTAATTCATCTGCCTCCTAGTAATTCATGAATGCCTCTCAACCCTGCCTCCTAGTAATTCATGAACGCTTCTGAACCCAGGTAAGTTCCCTTGCACTTACTTAGATATTCCTCTTTTGAAGGCAGAAATTCCTCTGAACTTTGGAAGCTTATGGTTGACGAACTCTTGGGGAAACTTGAAGGTTGTGAAGCAAAATGGCTATCTTTTACAGGCAAAATACAATTGATAACATCTTGTCTTCAGGCAATGCCCATCTATAAAATGTCTACTCTACAAATTACCAGCAAGGCTAAAAAAGCGTCAAATCCATACAAATAAGGTTCTTATGGAGTGACACATATGAGGTCAGAAAGTTACCCTTACTGAAGTAGTATCCGATCGGCATGCCCCAAAAATCGGGAGGGCTATGTTAGGAATTTATTAATTAGTGCTCATGGTTATGTTGGTAAAATGTAAATGAGTTGTTGAATAACAACTCATATTGTTATGTTTGTTTTACCTGTAATATTATAAATAGGTTATTAGTTTCCTATTTTGTAGGAGGTAATTTTCCTACCTCCATGGCTATATAATAGCCATTGTAATATGCAACATTTATACCGAGAAATCGATCTATTTAGTTGTGTGAACATGTGCATGTACCATCATTTGGCATCAGAGCGACGTTATGGAGATCTAATGATTCGTGAGGGGCAGTTGTACTTCTCCATTGCCCTGTGAATGGTGGAATTCAGATTGTAAAAACATATTTGATATTACTTTTGTAGACCTGTGTAGTATTCGTGTGCAGCCTGTATGATTTCTAGTAATTCCACCTCGTATCTCCTTCACGGCTCATCTCGCATGCATATCTCTTCCTAGCACTTGGACTGCTTTGATCGATCGATGTTCTTCGGATCACAAGTTCCTATTGCAGACTCGACATATAAAGATTTTCGAGATTTAATTGGAAATGCCATTTAGTTTGATTGAATGCATTTTCATTGTTTTTTTTAATTGAGTTAAGCCTTGCTTTAGATCTGTGCATTAGAGCCTGAGAGTTCTAAAACGTTGACATTAATGCTTCAACTATTGGCAAAAGGACGGCTTTGATATTCTATCACATTGTATCTGTCTCCTCTGCATTAGATCTGTTTATTTTGCAGCGAGCTCTTAAAAGCAGAGCTGAACCTAATTGTGTGGACAATCGATTGTCTGAGAGAGGAAGATTGACTCTGTTAGAAATCTTATATACTATAGTGTGAACATTTACAACTCACGTTGGAATGGGTCTAAGATTGTGAGTGATCTGTGAAGATCTTATAAGTATTGGGATATGATCAAATTCCATATTATGTGGAAATTGACTTCCTATATATGTAATGCTCAAACAATGAATAATAGATTCGGAGTTTTCTTTTCAATGTGATTGTTCAGTATTTAACACTGGTATCAGAGTAGGTGCGTTCAATTAGAGAAGGTGCGTTCTGCATTTTTCTCTGCACAGCTGTAGATGCACAAAGTGCCACAAATATGTATGCAGGCCAACACGTAGGGAGCAGGGTTGAGTTGCAATATATATGGTGTTGAATACATAATGGCCACCGTACGTTGAATCCGTCTTCAGCTAGGTTTTAAGAATCAATTCACTAGCTGTTCATATCTATTGTTTTGCACAGAATGGCTGTGTGAAGAATAATCAGATCCATGTATTCACAGTTTTCATCAAATCTAGAGATCCTCATATTTATTTTACAGACATCGTGTGCATGCATACTCAAACTTTTCCACGGTCTCCTGTAATTGGATCCTACATTGACTTTCATCTATCTTGAAGCGGACAAGATTTTATTCTGTGTAGATTTGTATGCTGAAACGTCAGGATCATAAATAAAGAGCAGTTTCCTTGAAGCTCATCCGAAGCTCCTGCCAAATCTTATCAAATTTGCAAACCTGGAAAAGGAGCAGTCTGAATTCATTTGCGTGGGAGGAGATTCAGGGACTCTGCGCGTGAAGGATTTTTGTTGACAAGAGCATCAACAACCAATAAAAAAACGTGGATCCTTGGTAAACTGCGTTAATGTTTTGTTAGTCTGTTTTAAATTACTTTATTTTGCTTTAATAAAGACAAAGTATTTATTTCTAATGTATAGCCTTCGGCTATATTAGAAATTAGAATAGAATATTGTCAAAATATCCATGTAAAATTTAAAAAAGTAATTTGTTCTTATTACTTTTTAAATACATATTGTAAATCGGGAGCAATATCGGTTGAATCCGACTCCCCTAAGAGTGCATTTTCGGTTGAAACCGACGCTCTAAGGTATTATGGACATTCCACTAGACAAATTCAATGGATTGAACTTTCACACCTGGAAAGTCAAAATCCAAATGCAATTAATGCATAAAAATCTATGGAGGATTGTATCAGGAGATGAATCAAAACCCACAGACGCTGCAAAACTAATAGAGTGGGAAACAAGGGATGATAAGGCAAAATCAATAATAGGACTTGCCCTATCTGACACTGAGCTACACTATGTGGATCTGGAAAAATCCTCAAAAACAATTTGGGAACTACTCGCAAAACTTTTGGCTCAAATGCAGTCAATGCTAAATTTTCACTAAAACTGCAACTATTCAAACTCAAGATGAATGAAAATGTGACAATGTCAAGCCACATTAATGAACTAAGATCACTCATAAGGCAACTTGCAGAAGTGAAAGTTGTAATAGAAGATGAAGATGCTAAAGCCATACTTCTAAACAGTCTTCCACCTAAGTACAGTAATGTTGTGTTCACTCTCGACAGATGCCCACACAATCACTTGAAGACATGATATCTGCACTTCTAAGTGAAGAGAAAAGAACAAAAGAAGATGTAAAAGAAGAAACTGCTTTGTTTGTTAAAAAGAGATACAAGAATTTTCCTAAAAACAAAGAAGACCCTGAATGCTTCTATTGCAAGAAAAAAGGACACACATATACATATTGCAGAATTCGAGCTAAAGATCTACTCAATGGAAATCTTAAACCAAATGAAGCAAATGTTGTTGTGGAAGAAGAATCAGAATATGAAGAACCAGCACCAGAAGAACCTGACTACAATTCCGATGACTTTCTATTCTAAATAAAGATCTCGGAGGTGGAGGCAAGGAGGAGGAGGCTGATCAGCATCTCTTGTTAGTCACCAACAAAGAGACTGCTTCAAATGTATTGGTGACCTCCTTTATTTCAGTTGTGTGTTTGTTTTCTGCTATAATAAGAACAGAAGTGATATTCCTGTTCATATTTGTAATAATCTCCTTCTATGTGAAAAATGATGAGGGCCAATGATAGTACTGCATATCATGATGTGGTTGTAGGTAAACCATCTGTAAAACCTTCATACATGGTTTGTGGTAAACCATATGTAAAAACCACCATTCTCGGTTGTTGGTTAGCCATATGTAAAACCATCGTTCTAGGTTTGTGATTATCCTTTGAAAATCACCAGTATCATGAAAGTAGATGCAGGTACATGATCTAGGTTTTCCCCATGTTCACACTAAGGGGGTGATTGTTAGAAATCTTATATACTATAGTGTGAACATTTACAACTCACGTTGGAATGGGTCTAAGATTGTGAGTGATCTGTGAAGATCTTATAAGTATTGGGATATGATCAAATTCCATATTATGTGGAAATTGACTTCCTATATATGTAATGCTCAAACAATGAATAAGAGATTCAGAGTTTTCTTTTCAATGTGATTGTTCGATTTATGACTCGCCACTTCAAATAAACACATAAATGTGCATGTTTTACGTGCTTTTGAGCATTCTCATTGTACATATCACTGAAGATAGCTATTCAACTAAGAACAATTTGTCGAGATACTTCACCTCAATACTGTTCTACCCCGAGCATCTCTTCACGCTAGCTTATTTCTGACGTCTTTTCTTCATCTAGTTGATCAATCTCTGTTGAATACAAATCGATTTATTTGCATTCAACTTTTATGTTCTAAATCGAGCCCTTCTTAAATTATCGTAATGCATGACGTCCACGTGGTCCATTGCCTTCCATCCACTTGCTTTGGATCCATGAAGAGTTCGGTTAGTTGTCAATTTGTTTTATTTGTTTTATAGTTTTTTTAATTTATTAACATATTTTTTTGTGTCCATAGTCTACGGTCAAAGTTTAATTTGGTAGAGTAAATAGTCTTAGTCTTCGTTTAAAGACCTCGTTTTGTTTAGATAAATTATATGTGGTGTCATTATTTATTCTTGGTATGGTTATCGAATTTTATTTAGGTCTAAAGTCAAGTGTTTAAGTTTTGAGCATGGTCAAAGCCATATTTAAAAAGTATTTCATTATTTCTTAGGTCTCCATTGTTTATAAAGTTATTATATGCCTTTGTTAAATAGGTAGTCTTAGTGCAAATTTATAGATCATTCCTATTCAATAAAAAGTCTAGAGTTATTTTGAGTGTCTTTTATAAGTCACAAATCCCTTATGATATTTCTTGTCAAAAGAGTCAAATATTTTCTAGTCATCAAAATCAATGTAAAAAATCCAAGACGTCATTTTGTGTAAATATGTCATTGTGAGTCATTGTCATTGTAAAAGTTCGTGAAAATAAAAAACAATTGCCTTATGGATGCATTATCACCGAACGCGATGTACAAGTTATGATTGAGCCTCAATTCAAATTCAGCCAGCTAGCAGCATGAAACGGGAGGATGGAGGAAAACAGAGGCTAGAGGTCAATAAATGACCTCTCGTCGGGCCATGCGATGGGGCAACATCATAGGTTTGGTGGCACATTTTGTTTTAGTTGTGTGTTTGCTTCAAGTTGTGCGTGGTGTGATGCAGTTTGCAGTGTTCTGTTTGAATAAGTGGAAATTTCACATTGTGGGGAAACATGTTGCAATGTTCGATTTCCAATTTTCAGTTTGTAATGGAGCAGCAAAATTTAGCAGATTTTCCTATGTTATTCCCTGCGGTGAAATGTGATGAGAGCTGATAATAGTACTTGGCACATCATGATGTGGTTGTAGGTAAACCACTTGAAAACCTTCATTTTTGGTTTGTGGTAAACCACTTTGCAAAACCACCACTTTTGGTTGTTGGTAAACCATATGCAAAACCATCACCTTTTTGGTTTGTGGTACTCCACTTTGTAAAACCACCATTCTCGGTTCATGGTCAACCGTATGCTATGTTGCCGGAAGCGGAAACGGTACGAAATGCGGAAACGGCAATTTTCAAAAAACCTTGGATACAAAACGTTACGGGAAACGTTCGTACAATATATTATTAAAATATATATATGCATAGTACTCATTTTAAAATTGTACTCCATAGACCATAAGCAAAGTATAACTGATAAAACACTCAAAATATTTTGTATTCATTGAAATAATACATTATTATCATGTATACTTATCTCTAGGAGACTAGGACGTTTCAAAGGAGTTTCCGTTTTGGAAACATTTCAAAACGAAACGAGGGGCCCCTAGGCGTTTCTGTAACAGAGACCATATGTAAAACCATCTGTTGGGTTTGTGATCATCCTGTGAAAATCACCAAATCATGAGCAGGTGCAAGTACAAAGGCAAGTTTTCCCCATGTTCGCACTAAGGGGGAATGTTAGGAATTTATTAATTAGTGCTCATGGTTATGTTGCTAAAATATAAATGAGTTGTTGAATAACAACTCATATTGTTACGTTTGTTTTACCCGTAATATTATAAACGGGTTATTAGTTTCCTATTTTGTAGGAGGTAGTTTTCCTACCTCCATGGCCATTGTAATATGTAACATTTATGCTGAGAAATCGATCTATTTAGTTGCATGAATTTGTGCCTGTACCATCAAGCTAGGGATCTGGGTTAACAAAAAAAAAGAACCTTGCACAGGGTGCTATGCTGGTATGGAGACTTTATTCAAAACATCACTCCTTATCTAAGGAGAAAATACTAGAACTTGATGGCCCCTAAAAGAAAATTCAACACCAATGAGCATTTGAAAGAGTTGTACAATTTCGAATTGAATGACAAAAGCATTAGGCATCATAACTCCTCATCTCAGATGGAGTGTGGGCAAAGGAAATTAAGTAAATTTCTTGACAGAAGCCTGGATTTGCCAATTCCCCTTTGCCAATCTGGAGCAGTTAGAATAATCTGCAAGATTGACGCAAAGAAAGGTATGGAAACCATGTCAGGGACTACTTCAATGCCAGAAAAGATGGATGGGAGACCTGCAATCCCCTCTTCCTCTCCAATAAGAGATGAAAGCAGTTTCAACCATCCTCAAATATTTTCACTTCTCCAAACAAGAGGATAACCTGGTTTGGATGGGCTCTAAGACTGGTAGCTATAATGAATATGACAGATACAAAGTTCTTATAGCCAAGGACCTGCAGGAACTGCAAACATTCCCTTCAAAATAACTTTGGTTCAGATATGGCCTCCGTAATGCAAATGCCATCCTTTGGACTTCTTATTGAGAAAAGATTCTTACTCAAATAAACTTGAGAAAAAAGGGCTTTCGAGGCCCATCTTGGTGTATCCTCTGCAAGCAGCATGTAGAAGATACAAACCACCTTCTTTTCATTTCCGCTTCTCCCACCAAATCTGGAGTTCAATGATTCACGAGTTCAATATTTCCAAAGCAGTTCCTCAATATCTGAAGAGTCTCTTATTTGCTTGGTCTCCCACTCTTAAATCTTCACCACTCCTACAAATGGGAAATTTTATCCCTGCTCTAGAATGCTGGAATATTTAGCTGGAAAGAAACAGAAGAATCTTCAAGCAGGAAGCAAAGGATGCAAGCATAGTTCTCTCTAGTATCTTGGTTTCTATCAAAGAACTGATTCATACTTGGCCCTCAAAAGACAGTAAAATTGTTCCTGAAGATTTTGGATCTTTAAACTATTGAAAGAGCATACTTGATGGGGTCCCTGATAATAGTGTTAGTAGAAATAACAAGGTACGCAAGAATGTAGAGTGAGCTCCTCCCTAGGGTCTGAATATTAAGTTTAACTTCGATTGTGCAGTAAAAGGGAACACTGGGGGCAGGAGCTGGGGAGATTTTCTAAATGAGAAAGGCCCCCTCTTCTTTGTTACAGAGAATCCCAGGCAAACACTCCAACATCTTTTCTGAGGCAAAAGCATTGTGAAGAGATCCAAATATCACACTTGAGCAAAACTGGACATGCTTGGATATTGAAGGGGACAAAGTCATTTTGGATGCCTGATCGTATCAGCAACTGGCACCTCTCCTCGGTATTGAAGACTGTAAAGTTTTACTATCAGCCTTCTCTGTTTTTACAATTAATCATATAAGGCGTTGTGCTAACAAGGTTGTGGAAAAAGACCAAACCTCCCTCTAATGACAACTAAGGCTCTTAAAATCATGGAATTGCATAGGGCGGCGGGCAATTTCCTTCAAGTATTGACTCCAAAATATTCAAACCAAAATTATGACAGTTGTTGATTTGATTGCAAGAAGGCATGTTGGATATGTGAGCTGCTGGAATTGGATTGGTATGCAGGCTGAACCAAATTGAACAAGGAAATAGAGCTTACAATGGGCTGGACAAAAATGGGTTGCCAACAACAAAGATTCTTGCATATATCAGAGAGAAAAACGAAGTGAATCAAGCAGCTGCCTCAAATTGAAGCATACTTTGTCAAAGAAAGGATCTCAATTGAACAAGCCACCTACTGCCCTATCAAATATTTGTGGCCACCTCACATCATTTTTTGGCAACACCATCTTCAGATGAATAACATGCTCCTCTTACTTACAAAAGAACAAATATGTACGCTCATTGGTAATGGCATTTAAAAATGACTCAAGGAGAATTGCCGATGAACAAAATATGTATGCCCATTAGAAATGGAATTTAAGGATGAATCAATGGAAATTGACGATGTGCTCATTGGGTAAAATATTTACACCAATAGGCTTCTTCATATTAAGAACATGCTCCTCTTACTTACAAAAGAACAAAATATGTACGCTCATTGTAAATGGCATTTAAAAATGACTCAAAGTGAATTGTCAATGAACAAAATATGTATGCCCATTAGAAATGGCATTTAAGAATGATTTGAGGGCAATTGTCGATGAGTTCATTGGGTGATATATTTACACCAATGGGCTGCCTTTCAGCCTCTCATTAGGTCACCATACTAGCAAGATGGTGATGGGAATCAATGAAGCCCCTAAATGATACACATGCCTTGGTTATGAAAAGGTATGCACCATCTTATTGAAAAGACAAAAATATGTAGATAATTCATGGCAGCCCATTAGGGATTCTTGGAAAGCAATGGGATGTCCATAATTTCTAATGCACATAAAGATTGCAATAATAGGCCCTTGATTAATGTGATTGTCGTGTGCCCTAAACGGGCAATGTTTTTCAGGCATTTGATTGTAAGAGGCAAGTGAAAATGCACAATTCATCACTAAAATCCTCATAGAATCCATTGAGGTGTGGGGCCTTAAAACATTGTCCAAGTCAAACAGACGATGCTAAAAATTGCAATATTATGGGGATGTTGATTGAGAGCAGGTACCAACACATATTTTGGACACATATGTTGTTCATTCACTCAACTTGATAATGCAAAATTTGGGTAACAGGATCAAGTGGATCAAACAAGTGTATACTTAGGCCAATGATATCCAAATGTTTGTCACATTTATCATATGTTGCAAGCCATCTTCAAGCCATTCTTGAAGTTGAAACTATTAAAGGGCAGTGAAACAATCTTATTTTTTCAATTTGTAGATGTTTTAACTTGTAACTAGTAGATTTTTGTATATTTTCAAATTTTATTTGTTTCAATTTCCTATTAAGTTGTTGAAACAGAAGTTGCCTCACACACAACGAATATACGGGGTTGAAATAAAATGGAGGGAAAAGATCCTTATTGCTCAAATAAGGACTAGCTCTCACATGCTTAGATGTGAGACAGGGAGGTGGACATTGCCTAAGGAATAGTGGGAAGAGAGGACTTGTGTGATATGCAATACAGGGGCAATCGAAACAGAGGAACATTTCATTCTTGAATGTCCAATGTACATGGATATCTGAGCCAAATATGAGGAAACTTTAAGAGTCAGTTCCATGGTGGAGCTATTTGAGGAAAATAAAATTAAAAATTGGGGGAGATGTTAACTCAAATCAACAAGAGGAGGAGCAGCCTTTTAAAAGATACCATTCAACCCGCAAATCTTTAAGTGGTTGGTGCAATCGGTGGTCCCATAGACCATTTGGTCTCGTGGACGTAATTAAAACCATTTCATTTCATTCATTTCACAATCGTCTTGAGATGGCTTGTGAAGGCATGATAGGTGTTGTGCAGCATGGTTATCTAACACAAAGGGGCCCAAAATGTGAAACTAATGACAATTGATGGGCTCATGGGATCTATTTGCTTAGTTTTACAAATCCCATTGTGAGTATGATAAAATTTGTTGTTACATTTCAGGAATATTTGGGCAAAATCTATGATGGCATCAACTTAATGATTGAAAAATGACAAGCATTAAATCAACAAATGAGAAAGATCCTTTTCAACAAATTCAAACAAGTGCAAAATCCACCCCACATCTTGCCTTTTGCATTAACTCTAAAATACTGCAACACTAAGATTTTTCCTTACCCAACAAGTGTCATTATACAGGAATGTCAAAGTTAGTAATGGATATAAGGCAGAATTCATTATAATCTTCATGATCCAGATAAAGACATAGTTGTGGGTGATGTGAAGAACGGATCAGAGTTGTTACAGAGAATAGACAAAATAATTACGAAAAAATTCAATACATACATTAATCTTTCATATTACATACAACCATTTATATAGGAAATAGCTTTCCTAAAATATAGGAGGTAGCTATAACCTCTCCTCCCTATCTACGTGAGTTGTTAAAACTCACTCACCCATATTTGTTATAAGTTGTTTTATATAACAATATAACAAATTACTAACATATTTACTAACTCAAAATTACATGATAATAATTATTATTTACCCACACACATGGAGCACTAGCTCATATTTCCTACCTCCTAGGTGAGTTTCAGAATTGAATAGCCTCCATAGAGCACATCCTTAGCAAGTTAGCGCTCTTCAAGACAAGTACAAGGACTCTCATATGTGGTGGTACATCCACAGCTAAGGACCATGCACTCATAACCTAGTGCAAAATTTTATAACAAATATGATTTTTTAACCTTCATTTTTAAAACATTTTTATCTTTTGCATAGTAAACAAGAGACATGTCTCCCGACTATCCGAGACGTGTCTCAAAAAGCGAGAATGCATCTCAAAAAGACGAGAAGGACAAAGATGTCTCCCAAGTCATAAAAACTTTGTTTGGAGTCTCAAGTCTCCTAGGGGTATCTCCTAAGACAATCTCCATCTTTTACCACTTTTTAATTTAATTTGACAAAGGAAGAGGTTCTATTCCAATAAAATCTAGGTTGTCAAGATACACCCCGCCTCAACGAGCCCCTTATCTCGATACGCATCGTGCACGATACGTCTTGGTTCAGGGGACGAATACGCGAGGGATATGTGTGGGTCCCCGCAAGTACGCCACAAGTACGTGTGGATGTACCCGTGACGTACCCAAGAGGGACCCACACAAACCTGTGGCGTATCCTCGCCAAAAAAGTCTTTTAAAGGCTTTAAAAGTTTTTTTACTTTTCTAATGCATAAAACCGAACCCTAAAAATAAAATGAATAAAATAATACACCCTAATCACCACAAAAAGTTATAAAAAGCACCCACCCTCTCATTTGAAATCACACAAACAATTTCATTGTCTTTTTGCAAGTGTATGAGCAAAGAGCCAAAGAAGAGTTGAAGAGCTTAGTGTTGGAAGGAGGTTTTGCGAGAGGTTAGAGAGGCAAAAGATTTGAAGGAGGCTTCTTTTGTTTCCACCATTGAAAGAGGAGAAGGAGAGAGGAAGCCATTGTTGAACCTTGAGAGGAAGATTTGAAGGAGGGGAAGAGGTAGCATTTGTTTAGCCATCTGCTTCTTTTGTTTGGAGTCCACCATTTTTTACGGTTAGGAGGAGAAGGAGAGGAAGCCATTGTTGAGACTTGAGAGGAAGAGATTGTTTTAAATTTATTGTTCATTCAAAACTAAAAGAGTAGACTTGAGAGGAAGAGGTAGCATTTGTTTAGAGGCAACAAGGATCTACACTACAAGTATACCGTATTTTAATTTTTTTAATTCATCCTTTTGTTTTATTTTTTTACGATTATTTATTTATTATGTTTTGCATATTTTTTTTTTTGCCCTTCCAAAAGTTTATAGTTTAAACACATCCTAAATCTGTGTATGCTCTCACCTCGCGCCTTTATGGCGATCTTGGTGATCAAAAACAGATTAGGATGGCATAGTTTAGGGTTATTTAATTTAATAATTGGTAAAAAATATTTTTTTAATTTTAAATGCATTGTTCAATGTTAATGTATTTGTTTTTTATTTTTTTAGCTTCCTAAATCTGTGTATGCTCTCACCTCGCGCCTTTATGGCAATCTTGGTGATCAAAAACAGATTAGGATGACATAACTAATTTATTTATGTTAAGGCAAATTGTTTTTTGATTTTTAAACATCCTAAACCTAAGTATGCTCTCACCTCGCGCCTTTATGGCAATCTTGGTGATCAAAAATAGATTAAGATGACATAACTAATTTATTTATGTTAAAAAAATGTTTTTAATTTTTAAACATCCTAACTCTATGTATGCTCTCACCTCGCGCCATTATGGTGATCTTGGTGATCAAAAACAAATTAGGATGGCATCAAGTTCTGCTTCAAGTGGAGTGCAAGGCCAAGAAGCTGCTTGAAAACACATCAATTCCTATGAGACATGATCCTAATTCCCCTCTTTGGAGACATGTGACAGTGGTAGACACCATTGTTGGTGGTGGGGGTCGGATTTGGATATGTCATGGTTGCCAAACTCAATACAAATCCTCATATAGCCAACTGAAAATCCATTTGACTAGTGTTGGAGGTGTGGGGATAAAGAAGTGCCCAAAAATAACAAATGAAAAAATGGCAGAGTACCTAAGAGAGCAAGAGGAGGCTGATAAACAAGCTGAAAGAAATAGAACTAGAACAATTCCTTTGCAAAGAAGGCCTTCATCACGACCACCCGCACCTAGACCTACTTCTCATCCTTTCATCCAAACTCAAAGTCAACCACATGATTCCCCTTTTGATGAAGAGAGTCTAGAGAGCTCACGAAAAAGGCCAAAAGGAGCATTGGAGAAAGCATTTAATATTGAAAAGAGGGAGATTGTTGATGAGGTTGTTGCTCGATGCATTTATGCATGTGGGCTGCCCTTTAATGTATTGAGATCTCCATATTGGCATCAAATGGTGAAGGGTATCAATGAAGCTCCACAAGGGTACAAATCCCCAAGTTACAAAAAGTTTGAACCACACTCTTGGGAAAGGAAGTGGAACACATTCACAAGACTTTGCAGCCAATCAGAGACTCGTGGAAGGAAACAGGGGTTTACATCATTTCGGATGGATGGAAAGATGCTGAAATAGACCCTCATAAATGTTGTTGCAGTATGCCCTAAAGGGGCAATGTTCCTTAAAGCTATTGATGTGAAGGGAAGTCAAGGATGCACAATTTATTGCCGACATTCTGATAGAGGCAATTGAGTCGATGGGCCCCCATAATGTTATCCAAGTCATCACGGACAACACTAAAAATTGTAAAGCGGCAGAAATGATCATAGAGGGTAGATATGAGCACATTTTTGGGACCCCTTGTGCTGTCCACTCCCTTAATTTGATGCTCCAAAAGATTGGAAAAATCCCATGGATTGAATAAATTTATTCTCGAAATGATATTCAAATGTTTATCACAAACCATCATATGTCACAAGCCATTTTCAGAAATTCTCAAGGTTGGAGTTGCTCGAGGTTGCGAAACTAGATTTGCCTCTCACACGCTCGTTTTGAGACGGCTTGTGAAGGTGAGAGAGGCTTTAAGCAAGCGGTGGTGATCAGCAATGTTTGGTCAATGTGGAGGTAGTCAAATGTAGAGAAAGCTACAAGGGTAGAATCATGGATCTTTAATGAGGATTGATGGGCCAAGGTTGAGTACTTGGCTTTGAGTTTCTACAGAGCCCATTCTCTCCATGATCCGATATAAAGATATTGATGAAGCATGTTTGGGAGAGATATATGATGGCATAGATTCTATGCTTGAGCGTATCAGAGATGTAATACAAAAAAAAGAGCAAGATCCAGGAAAGACCTTCTACAGTGAGGTCAAGAGTGTGGTCATGAAGAGGTGGAATAAAATGACCACCCCATTACATCTTCTTGCTTATGCATTGAACCCAAAGTACTATAGCTCTGATGTACTTGGGCTACCAAACAGGCAACCACCATTCTCTGACTCCAAAGTTGGAAATGGAACCAGGGCAGCATTCAGAAGAATTTTTCCTAATCCATCTATAGCCAATGTGGTCAGAAGTGAAATGGGCATGTTTACTAGTTCAGAAGGCCACATGGGATCGATTGAGGCTCTTTTCAACAAGAGCAGCTTGACTCCAACCACATGGTGGCGTGTACATGGCCATGATGCCAAGTACTTACATCCTATTGCTATAAAAGTTCTTTCACAGGTATAACATTTATAAATTTTAAAATTTATAATCATTTTGAATATTTTAAATTTTATTAAGTTAGGATTATTTAATTTATTTTTCACACATTCTTAGTATGTTACTAATTTGTCTTTGAATTTCAATTTTCTAACTTTGTTGTAATAGGTGGCTAGTAATTCTTCCATGCAGAGCGGAATTGGAGTACTTATAGCTTTATCCACTCAGCTAAAAGAAACAAGTTGGCATCTAAAAAAGATGAGGATTTGGTATATGTGCACTCCAATTTGCACCTCTTGTCACACAAGTCTGAGGACTATGCTAAAGGGCCTCACAAACTTTGGGATCTTCTTCCAGAGACCACAGACTTGGATGCCTCCGCAGCCACGCTTGCCCAACTTTCATTATTTGATGGCAAAGATGACGTTCAAGGGAGTTCGCAAGGAGCGGAGAGTGGAGTTAATGAGAGTGGAGCTAGCGCAAGTGGCACACAAGAACTTGATTTTGAGGAAAATCTAGATGATATATTCTAGATTTGTTTGTATTCATGTTTGTATTCATATCATATGTTTGGCAGCCACATGATTCAATGAAATGTAAAATCTTAAGTATATTGTATGTTTTGAAAATTTGAACATGGATCCTAGTATATTTTTCAAATTTCAAGTTTTGTCTCGTATTCATGTTGACATGATATTCATATATCATATGTATGGCAGGCTGGCAGCCACATGATCAATAAAAATGCGAAGTCTTAAGTATAAGAATGTTTTGAACATTGATTCAAGTTTTGTATTACTATTTAGTTTTTATGTTTAAAATGAATATTGATTCAAGTTTATATATATCCTATTTGCATGTTTTATATATATATACATAAAATATGAGTAAAATGTATGGTATGATGAATATATATATATATATGCATGCATATATATATATATATGTATGTATATATGTATGCATGTATGTATGTACGGACATATCCAAGACGTATCGTACCCAAGGGTTTTTAAAATTGACGTATCTGCGTATCGAACCCGTATCCTAGCAACGTAGAATAAAATCATGTTACATAAGAAATCAGAGTAGATCACTGGTATAAATTTCAAGTGGCCTCCCATTTCAAAAATAAACTATACAATTACAGCAGGAGGGGCCATCCATAACATTCATCAAATTCCAAACAAGTGTTTAGGGCCAAAACAACATACATAACATACTTCGAGCTGTACATCAACCTAATATGCATCTAAGAAATGAAAATTCAGACCACTAGAAGCCAACCGGCAGGGAAGGAAAGCTACATTAGCTTCCCTCAATCCCACATCCCTCACAAAATCCTTATCCCAGAGGAAAGAAAGTCTATTGCAGCCAATATTAGGAGGTAGTCAGAAAAGCTTACAGCAGCTCCATTCATCTCATTGTTCTCCATTTGCAGCCAGAAATAGAGAATACAAAGCAGGAGACATCATTGTTCCTCTGAAAACTTATAAAACCAAAAACATTATGTTAAAACTTATAAGTTAAGAGCTTAAACGTGAACTGTGCATCTCGTGCAGTGTGCTAAGCCTAAAACTATTTACTATTTATGCATTTTGTATCTTTCTGATTTTTTTCATTGTTCAATGTTAATGAATTTAGAATTAGACGTATTTTAGTTTTTCAGAAATTTAAATATATCAATGTGCTTCTCTTTTTTTTCACGTCTGCAAGCATCCTGTCCAAATGTCTGAAAATTGGAGTCCTCGTTTGGACGTGAATATGACTCCTTGGCCCACCCGGTTAAGTGCATGGCAGCCAAAAATCAAAGGAATTGGTGTATATGCATTTGAAATTGCAGTTCCTATCACACAGGTGGGCTGATTACAAGAAAATGGCGACGATGTGTAGGGATGTAGAACAAAAGCATTCCGAATTGAATGCTTTCATTGCCCAATTTGCTTTAGTCGGCATCAATCGAGGGGCAAAAGACTTCTACATAAGACCCACATAGTGCAACTAGTGGGATTGACATTATGATTAACCAATACTACCACTGAAGGGCACTACTACAGTTTGTGGTTCTAATGAACCACATGATGATGTGGATGCTCTTGATGAAGACCAGTATGATGATTTATTTCAAGTTTGTATGTGCACCATGTAGTGTGACCACTTACCATTGATCTATTTTGAGCATATTCTAAAAACCGTTTTGATTTATCACAACATTTGGCATTGAATTAAAAATTTGTGGTTAAATTTGTTAGTTCTAAGCATATTATGGTTAATTTTGTTTACTTGGTTATAATTTTCATGTTTTATACATTTCTTTGGCACTCGCACCCAAGCCGCACAGAACCCAGGGAATGCCAAAATTGGCAAACCAATGTATGAAGCCGGGTTTTTCCCTTGGAACCCCTCATCCCAGTCCTATTCAACGAAGGTATCAATCCTGATACGATTCAGCCCCAGTTTTTCCCCAAGTGTTGATGAACGGTGGGGCATACCTAGGTGATCCTGTGGTCCTTTGACATTTTTTAAAACAAATTTCTAGATGTAAAAAACAAAAAAACAAAAGAGTAACTTTTGAACATTAAAATATAAAACAAACACCTTAAAAGGCTAAAACGTAAAGAGACCAAACTTTCCTCTCATTTCAACAAAGCAAAAAGGGAAGAAAAACAAACTTTCCTCTAACTGCAGACTTACATTTCATTAATGCTCGTCAAGTCACATTTCCAACTTTATTGTTTTGTGATTCCTATGCCATTGCAAATGCTCATTTGCTATAAAAAAATAATTAAGGAGCTTGACACAAGGAGCAATCTTTCATTAAGGGAAAGTTTTGTGATTTTTTTAGTTTTTTAATTTGTTTTTCAATCTCCACAGGTTTTTGTTTTATTTTTTTGGTTGATGTTTTTAATTTTTTCTCAGTAGACAATGTGGTATCTGAAGGGTTTTTTCCATAATATTCTGTTTGTTTAAAATTTTAAGCTACAATATTTGCTACAATGGCAACAAGCTCTAGCATTTTTTTGCCACTTTGGAAACAAGTGACGATGATAGAGCAGACTCGAGGAGGAGGGGTTATATTTGGTGCTGTAGTGAGAACAAGGTTGAACATAAGAGCTCAAACAGTAAGGTGAAAGCCCATTTCTGTGCACCTGGCAAAGGAATCAGAGCTTATATTGGCAAAAAAGAATCATAATCTAGCAAGCACCTACATGTCCATCTCATACCCATTAATTCCTAGAATATTTTTTCACGTCCCCATCTTGTAAAGAACAGGATCACCCACATAAGAACAAAAGATATGTGCCCATTGAAAAGGACTTTTAAAAATGATTCAAAGGATAATGTTGATAAGTTCATTAGGCAACATATTTAGGCTGATTTCCTGAAATTTAAACATGTTGGACCGCCATACTAATGAAAAATGGTGAGGGAAATCAATGAATCCCCTGATGGGTACGTAGGCCCTAGTTATGGAAAGATGCACACCACACATTGTTGGGCAAGAGCAAAGATATATGGATAATTGATTGCAGCCTATTAAGAATGCTTAGATCATAGTGGGGATGTTCATTTTTGATGGATGGAAAGAATGCAAAAATAGACCCTTAATTAATGTGAATGTCATTGCAATGTGTTGTAAAGGGGCAAAAAAATTTAAGCCAGTTGATTGTGAGGGGGCCTCAATTCATCACTGACATTTTCACAATCCATTAAATCAAAGGGACCTCAAAACATTACCCAAGCAGCCAATGCTAAAAATTGTGTAGTTGTGAGGTTGTTGATTGAGGCAAGGTAATCCATTAAGTCAATGGACCCTCAAAATGTTATCCAAACGAACAACACTAAAAATTGCAAAGTGATGGAGTTGTTGATTGTGGCAAGGTACATGGACATAATTTGGACACCCCGAGTCATTCATTCATTCAATTTGATGGTACAAAAGTTGGGCAGCCAAATCAAGTGGATCAAACAATTTTATATAAAAGCCTAAAAAGATGCAAATGTTAGTAACCCATCATCACATGTCACAAGTCATCTTCAAGTCATTGTTGAGTTTGGAACCACTAGAGCTAAAATGATCTTTATTTTTTAATTTGCTTCAGTGATTTTAAATTTTGATTTTAGTCCTACATTCTCTACATTAACAAAATGAGGCTTTCAGTCCATAACATTAGGAAAAAGTTTTCGAAAAAAGTACCGTGGATTTTTTAAAAATAGCAACATTTTGGGTCAACTCATGTGATCCAATATTAGTTTTTTCCAGAAGCTGTTTTTAATTGTTATGTACTTCGATTTTGTATCTAAAACTTATGAAACAAAGAAGATGATGTTGTACCCTGTAGATTATTGAAATTTTAAATTAGTATGTACTTTGATTTTGTATTTAAAACATAAAATACAAAGAAGGTGATGTGGTAGCTTGTAAAATTTTTTAACGTTTTTAAAATTTCACATTATTATCTATAATTTATTTTATGTGTTTTAACTTTTTGATTTCATGTGAGGTTGTACCTAGATTCACCTTGCACACAACAGTCTTGAGGCAAAATGTGAAGGTGTGAGAGGCATTATGCAAGATGGTTGGTTATCAGCAACCTTTGCGTTGTATGAAGTCTGACACAATGAGGGCCCAGAAACTGGAAGGGTTGATCCTAGATGATACTTGCTCAGCTCGTGCGAATTACAGGTCAATTTTACTAATCCCATCTTGAGTATGATCAAATTTTTCAATATGGATCAGCTATGTTTGGGCAAAATTTATGTTGGCATCAACTATGATTGAAAAGATGAGAAATATTATAGCAACAGAAAAGCAAGATCTTTGTGCAATTTGATTCATAGTGACATTTAGCAGTGAATTCTCAATTATCAAGTTTGTTTTGCAATTAACTTTGTGTATTATATTATAGATAATTTTGATTGTTTGGCTAGAAGTTTTATACTTTTATATTTGCTATATGTTTCGTAGAGTCCTACCCAAGACATGCCAAACAAGGGGCCAAATAAAATTGGTAAACCACCATACCCAAACCCATACCAGGACTAGCAACTCAGCGTGGGATCAATCCCCACTTACATCAAATTAAAGTATAATTAAAATGTTCAATATTGACATGAACTGAAAACTAATCCCCAACTGACTGTTTAGATTTTATAGTTCATTTCAAATGCACAAAGAGATCCCACTCAACAAATAAGACTCCAGTCTAAGTTGCCGGTACATTTTGGGTATGGGCTCAGATATGGCGAATCAAAAAAATTGCCACAGATATAGCCGTACAAACAAATAAATTCTGGCCTGATAAACAGGAATTACCCGCAGAGTATGCATATAAAAAACAAAATAACCACAAAACAATACTGATAATTTATATAATGCCAACTGAGTGTCAAATGTCATGATAAAAATTAGTATTCATCATCCTACTGCCCTTCAGCGAGAGCATCAGCATCATGCATTATGTTTCTGACTTTTTAGGGATTGAATTGTTTATTTTTCTCATTTTACATTTTAATGTTTAAAAAAAAAAAAACCTTTTAAGCCCTGACAAGCTGCAGAATCATCTCGGGTACATCCAGGACAGCTCAGGATATGGCCAGATTCATCAGCAGAAAAAGCCAACTGTAACCAGGCCATCAGACATCCCCAAGAAAAATCTGCAGGCGGATCAAATCCATACCCAAACAGGATATGTACCGAATCAGAACCCACAGTGTGTGGGGGTGAATAGGCAATCTAGGTTCCAACAATAAGTAACAGGCTGGGAATCTTAATCTTATGATTAAAGTATTTAACAATGTTGCACCCATCCTTTGATCATATCAAGAGACCGTAAAACTTGGTTGGATTACCAATTGATAACAGAGATCCAATACTTTGCCAATTAATAGATCACACCATCTCAACCACAAGACCACAGCCCGGTCGATATAATATGCAAGGGTGTACCTGCTGTTACAGGAGCCCAAACCCAACCACTTTTCATATGCTTCTATGAGGGACTCCTCTTACACAAAGGCCGGCCATTAATATGGAAGACATTTGGCAATTAAATAGTAGGATGGACAATCTTGCAACTGCTCAATCTTTATAAATTTTGACAGATGTCCAGCAGACCAAGATTATGAATCGGGTTTAAACCCTATAATAATTTTGCTGCCCAGTTATTTGAATGGGCCAAAAACAAAGGACGAGGTTGGGTGCAACTCCAGGGCCTTAGAAACTTAGATGCACTGCATCTAAGTTTGACGCTGCAACGCCAGCACTTCAATAGTTCCCCTAGCCAAAAACTATACAAAACCCTCCACTGTATCCGCAAATAAAATCCACCAATAACCAATATCACAGTCTATGGTTCATATGGCACCCATTTCTTTTCAGATTTAGTAAATTCCCCTTGTGGAGGAGTAACTTTTCATCACATTCACGTTGGACCTGCACCCAGCCTTTCCTGTTGGGGTACACCACACTGAACGAGTTGAATGCCGTATCTCACCCAAATTCAACACTACCTAGTGGTATTTCTTGTATCTAACTCACCAGGGAGTAAAACTAGAGTGAATGAGTTGGACCCAATTCCATCACAATGTGTTGTGAGTCTTCTGACTTACACCTGACCTCGTTTGTTGGGGTACACCACATCCAGCGATTACACCAAATGTCAACACCCGGGAAATTTGAACCCGAGGCCTTGGTATAAAAACCCAACAATTTATCACTTGAGGACATCCAATGTGGGCATCAATAAAGTAGCTAAATATGAACAAATCAAAATCAGGACCGCACTGCAATCAAATCTAGGGCTTTGGAACCCAAAAAAACATGTGGCAATTAACTTAGCAACTGTAAAATTAATGAAATGGGTACCAACTAAAACGGTACTAAATCCAACCCAGTAACTGCCGACTAAATCTTTTGATCTTTGGCTGATTGGGCATATAAAGAAAATGAAAAGAGATAAAAGGAGTCAAAGAAAAATGTTGTTTATACTTACATTGTTCTTGGATGGCACGATTACCCTGAAGAAACGATCCGAGACGATCAATGGCCTGCCCTGTCTCTCGAATCAACGAGCCTGCTGTGTAGATTACTTTGCCTAGCGTGCCCATTTCCTTCCAACCGTAAAAGAAAGGGTGTAAAATGTAAGGTTTGACGATATTAACAGATTTGAAGCTACGAGAATTGTTGGAACTGCAAAACTCAGTTGTTATAGCCGCAGAAAGACAAGTTTTAAGCGCCCCACAACAAAATAAATGATCAAGAACCGATAATAACAGTGGAATAAATAATAATAATAATAATAATGGTTTTTACAGTCTACGGGCGCCCTGTTTTTGGGTCTACAAGCGGCTTATAGCATAAGACTATAAGCCCTTCCTTATGTTGGGAATTGTTTTTTCAATTAATGAAATAAGACTATTATTTTAATAAATAGTGAAATTAGGACTATTCCCGTTTTTAGAAATATATGCCTCAAAATTCATAGATTAGGGGAGAAGACCCAGTATGTGAACACGTCCCAATACTTGAACACTATTTTGCATTTAAAATATCCAATACTTGATGGAATAAAAACCAAAATTTTGATTATTGAAGTTCAAAAATTTGTTTTTTTATAAACCATATGTGCATAGGGTCAACATCTCAGTATTACTTAGTACACAATAAATACTGATTGGTACTTTCATTTTCTACAATAAAAGACTCATTTGTTCAAAGTATAAATACAACATATCAGTTGACAAACCCATCATATCTATTTAATGGGTTGAATATTTCTCTTTCCAATTCATCTCTTTCCATATTCCAAGTTGGGTTGTTCAATCACCAGATCTTTCATATCCAGACTTTAATACATACCTGCAAAAAAAGAGGGAACCTTCTTCTCAAGATTCAAATTCATCCATTAAAAACACAAACAAAATTGTACACTTGAAGGTAAAAAATAAATATGAATATCAAATCAAATAATTTCAGCCACAAGATCATCTCAAAATCAATTTCAACCTTTGATTAAAAAGACCCTACACCTTGATCCATGTCTTACATTTTGATTGGATACTCTCAAATCAATGTTGGTATTATATATTCACTTTCCTAGTCTTGTTTACTGCTGATTTACTTCTGCAGGGTGCCTGATTACAGTGGATTTTATAAGAAGAGATTACTTCTATCAAGTTTTGAAAGGAAAGGTCCAGCAAAGCAAAAATTGCAGGTTAGTTTTCATACCTACTGCTTATAATTTCCAGAGCATGAGTTTCTTGTTATCCAGATGAATGCTGAGAATGTCTCCCAAATCCCTAGAGGTGTGACAGAAATCTCATAAAGTAGCTATCAAACAACTTCAAGAGGACACTTAAATATGTAAAAAATAGTCAAATTTATTACTTAAGGCCTTTTTCCACTGGAATGTATTCATATATAACCTCAACTGGTTGTTTTCTCTGATATAAGCTAACGTATACCTTGCACTTCTGCTGAAAGCATGTTGTGATCTACTTTTTGTTTGACCAAAGATCTGTTCAATTAAGTTAGAATTAGACATAACAGATTGCTGAGCAGAACTGCAAGTTTATGGACTGATTTCTATTTAATTTATCAAAAATTGGCCCATTTTGCAGAGCACATTAAAAAAATATTAAGATTGGAATTGAGTGATTCTTGATCATAAGATCCTCGCTAATTAATTTCGTGAACATCTATTAGATAATGGCTTTATGTTTTCTCCTTAAAGTACCTTAAAAGCAAATAATATTAACTTCACAATAGAATTAGTAACTTAATGTAAATGTGTTTATTTTGAGATATTTTATTTGATCGATCATATGTAAGCAAATAATATTACAATATGATTCAAATTAAAGGCTTAGGATAAAAAATTGTTTAATTATAACTAGTCACAAAGTGGTGATCCTACATGGCAAGGAATTGGCTCCATGGACTGCGATCATATGGTCAAGTCTCTTGTTATCCAAATTGAAGTATTTTCCTTACTTATTTGACAAGAGAACTATTAATTTCACAATGTCTTCCCTTATTACCCATCTGGACATAGTGAGGGGGATAGGCCTTTTCTAAAAATAAGTCATCTACAGATATATGAAGAATGTGCTGGACATATCAATTGGTATCGTCCTCAACCCATAGACATCTGCAAAATATAGAGAACTGAATTTTCTCACAAACAACATCCACTGCATCCTATAAAATTGAAAAACTGAAATTCAAACCATTATCAATATCCACAAAGATTAATGGTAGTGAATATAAATCGTAGTACAGTGTAGGTAAGAGAGAAATCATCTAACATACGTGAGCCAAAACATCTTCACCTTTAGAAATAGAGAATGTAACAAAAGTCCAAAACAGCTCAAACATATTTCAGAGTTGTGGCTTCACCTAAGACGTGATTGGCTTCACCTAAGGATGCAATGACCAAACATATGTCCAAAGACATTCTTTATATATCTCTAGCTAACTATGTAAGATATAAAATCAGCATGTACCATTTAATACAAAATGTAAATCTATAACTCTATGTGAACACCGCCCAATACTAAAGAGATAATATAAAGAGTTTCCAAACTACATGAGATAAGATAAAGAAATGTTTATTTATAAATGTAAAATTGATAAACCTACATGACAAGGAATGTCCATGGACCCGTGAACTTAGGGTGTTGACATAATGGCACTACTCCCGTTAAATTAAAGATATAGGAAAGAAAATGTTTATTTATAGGGGAAAAGGGCCGTGTGCGAACACCCTAAGTTCGCAGTCCATGGAGCCAATTCCTTGCTACGTAGATCACCAATGTAATATTATTTGCTTACATATGATCGATCAAATAAAATATCTCAAAAAAACACATTTATCGGTGGAGACCCAAGTGGTTCACACAACGGACAGGGTTGAGCATTTAATTTGAAATAAAAGAGGGAAACAAGATTCTGCCCTCCTCATCTCGACACGCGTAATAGATAAGCCACAATGAAATGCTCAACCACCATTTACCAAGCTTGTTTTGGGCGCTTCCCAAACTGGTTTCGCTTTCAACCACCATTTACCAGACTGTTCCATGGCGCGTTTTGGAGTCGTTTCAGACTGTTTTGCTCAACCGCCATTTATTTAGAAGAGTTTAGGGGAGAAGGGCCAGTATGCGAACACCCTAAGTTCGCAGGTTAAGTGAACCAAATCCTTGCCACGTAGGAGTGACAGTATGCCAGCTAGGTATAAATAAACATTTTTTAATCCTATATCTTTAATTTCGAATCATATCTTAATATTATTTGCTTCCATATGATCGATCAAGTAAAATATCTCAAAAAAACACATTTACTGGTGGAGATCCGAAGTGGTCCATACCAAGACCTACAGTAGTACAACATTTCTTGCGCCACCATAACAACATATGTAGTCAAGCTATTACAATTACGATTCTTACATGCATTCACTTCTGAAGATGATTTGATGTCACAAAACATTACATTAACAAGACCTGCGTCAATTGATCGATATGAATTACAATGTCGAAAGGGGCGATTGCATGTTCGAGTGAAACATTCTAATTGATATTGATCAATTACAAACAAGCTGATGAATGTAGTGTTATTTGATAACACCTCATCTTTAGAAGTGTTTATAGATGATCTTATTGATATATTAATACATATTTTACTAATTTTATATTGTTTCATACTACAGCATTTAGAGAAGATGAAGAGAGAGGAGTTTACATCGAGCACAACGTATGCCCAAAAAACGAGGTGTACAATTTGAAATTGAACCATCTAACCATGAAACAGATGAACATGATGCTACAATAATAAGTGAAGAGGATGGTGCAACAACAAATCAAGGAGATACAAACACAACTGATGATCATCAGCGAGAACCTGCTGGATGTGAACTAAATAGGCATGAACTACAGGAGACTGTGGTTGTTAGAGGCAACACTTCGACCAAGAAGGTTAGAATTTTGTCTAGTTGGTCAAAAGAAGATATGTTAAAGGCCATAGATGATATTGAGTTTCTCGCATTATTCAATTAGAGCTGTTGCACTGAAATATCATGTCATCCGTGACATGATATTTCACTTGAACACTATTCTGCATTTAAAATATCCAATACTTGATGGAAAAAAAACCAAAATTTTGATTATTGAAGTTTATATAGGGCCAGTATGCGAACACCCTAAGTTCGCAGGTCCATGGAGCCAATTCCTTGCCACGTAGGAGCGCCAATTTGATAGCTAGTTATAAATAAGCATTTTTTTATCCTAAGCCTTTAATTTCGTATCATATTTTAATATGAACAGGTCAGGTGTTGAGCATTAAATTCGAAATAAAAGAGGGAAATGCAATCTGTCCTCGTGGATTTTAACGCGACCTGATAGATAAGACACAAATAAATGCTCACCAACATTTACCATGGCTTGTTTTGGACGCGTTACACACTGCTTCCTTTGATGCGTTACATTGTTTCCTTTGGATGCGTTGCATTTCCTCATGCCGAGTTGTAATGCAAATGTTGGTTGTTTGTGAGTGGGCTTACAGCCTGTATGCGAGGTTTGCATGAAGGGGTCTTTCTCAGTGCCTTGCTCGAGATGTTGACCCTATTCACATATGGTTTATAAAAAACAAATTTTTGAACTTCAATAATCAAAATTTGGGTTTTTATTCCATCAGGTATTGGATATTTTAAATGAAAAATAGTGTTCAATTATTGGGACGTGTTCACATACTGGCTCTTCTCCCCTATGTAATCAACAACCCAGCTTATAAATTCTGTCTTTATCAAATAATATGAAATTAATAAAACATGTATTCGATCATCGTTAATGGCGCCCAACGGGGTAATCACAAGTTCACCTACAAGTTCAGTTCATAATTCATACTGTCATGTATCATAAGCTTGCTAAAAATTTTCCCATCAGAGATGATCTTATTGATATATTAATACATATTTTACTAATTTTATATTGTTTCATACTGCAGCGTTTAGAGAAGATGAAGAGAAAGAGGAGTTTACATCGAGCACAACGTATGCCCAAAAACGAGGTGTACAATTTGAATTTGAAACATCTAACCATGAAATGCATGAACAGATGCTACAATAATAAGTGAAGAGGATGGTGCAACAACAAATCAAGGAGATACAAACACAACTGATGATCATCAGCGAGAACCTGCTGAATGTGAACTAAATAGGCATGAACTACAGGAGACTGTGGTTGTTAGAGGCAACACTTCGACCAAGAAGGTTAGAATTTTGTCTAGTTGGTCAAAAGAAGATATTTTAAAGGCCATAGATGATATTGAATTCAACAATTATTCTATTAGAGCTATTGCCTTTGAAATATAATTTACCTCCTACCGTTAGGTTGTGGAGCTTGCTTTCATGTGTGAAAGTGTCAAGACCTGACACTAAGAGTACCGTACACTTTTCATGTATCCTCGTCGGGTTCGGGGCGGGCCGGCCCCGAGCTGGGTCCTGGGGTGCGGCCTTGCCCGCACTGTGAGGTTTGGCCCTCGGAAAAAAAAAAATTAGGTGTAAAATTTTTGGCCTCGAAAAATGCACCCGACATATCGGGAAACGTGCTTTTCTCATATGGGCGAAGTTTTTTTTTTGACCCATAGGTTTATGGGATGATTTTGCCCATGGTTTTGATACCCACGGCTTTTGTAAAACCTGCTTAAGCAGTTGTCTATTTATATGGTCTTATGCATATGATAGATGTACAAGCAAATGTATTGCAGATGTGTTTTGAATTCGGGTGTGAATTCTGTAGAGTTTGTTGAGCATAGCTCCAAACGGATCTGGGTATTGTATTGAGAGAGCGGTGGCTTGTAATAAAATCTGAGCAAGTGATTCTTGGTGGACGTAGCCCAAATTGGGTGAACCACATTAAATATTGTCTCTTTGTGTTGTGTTATTTTATTCTACAATTTTATTTGAGATCCGTAATAACTTCATGATATTAGTTTCTACCACTGCGATTCGTGAGGGGATTATTCCGCATATTTTATCCCTTATTTTCCTAACACCTACATCTGCTTCATTATTGGGTCAATGGTCTCGACCCATACAAAAAGGAAGGGCCCTCGCACTGCTTTGAGTGAAGGAGAGGAGAAAGAGATAGTTGAATGGCATAAGCAAATGGCAGCATTTTAGGGCATGGAGTGGGATTTATGCAACTGAGGGCATGTGTTGCACAAATTTGTGAAACTAGAGAGACTCCATTTCGAGAAGGATTACCTGGAAAATCTTGGTGTGAAGGATTTAGAAAAAGACACCCAGACATAGTCCTTCGGACTGCTGAAGGTCTAGAAAGAGATCGTGCAATAGGTTTACGTCCAGAGGTGGTTAGCAAGTTTTATGAAAAACTAGCTAACATTTATATCAATTCCTATGGTGCAGGCAAAATATGGAATTGTGATGAGACAGGAATCCAAGCAGGGAGAAATTGTGGCATGAGGGTGCTTACCACCAAGGGTCATAGAATGTTCCCAAAATCATTCCTCGTAGCAGAGAATGGATGACAATTCTATGTTGTAAATGCCAGCAGGCAATGTATCCCTAACTTTTACTTATTTAAAGGTCGAAAGTTTCACAAAATTACATCAAGGGATGTGAACCAGTAAGCCAGATTGCGTGGTTGCTCATCCAAGTGCTTGATGACTAGAGAGCTCTTTATAAGTCGGTTGTATCATTTCGATAAGTTTGTACCGAGGGGTGTGCCCTAAAAATAGGCATTTACTTATATTTGATGGTCATGGAAACCATGTGGCATTGTCAACTATAGAAGAGGCCAAAGCGATCGGGGATTGATTTATCGACATTGCACAAGACATACTACACACAGTCAGTCAAAACCACCGGATGTTAGTGTCTTTGGTCCTTTTAAAGCATATTTCAGATCCGAGAGGATGCAAAGTGGATGTGTAATAATAAGTACCAAGAAGTCAAACGCTCGGACTTGGTAGAAATAGGTAGTAGAGCTCTCGCCAAGGCCTCGACACTGCAAATATTCGTGTTGGTTTTAAACGCACGTATATGGCCACTTGATCCAAATGCATTACAAAATGACATGGAATGTAGTAAACTATATATCATTGAAGAAGATGCCAATGAAGATGCTGCTAAAAATGTCACAGATGATGATACTACTGAAAACATTATGAATGTTGATGGTACTGAAAACATAATAGATGTTGATGCTGCTGAAAACATCCTAAGTTTGTCAAGAGATGTAGCTCCACCAGTTGGTGACAAAATAGGAGAAAATTACTTAATGGAATCAGTTGAGAATCTGTCAACAACAAAAGAATTCCATCCAACCATTGAAACAATGGTTGTTGCTAATACAGAGACGGAGGAACCAAGTGTACAGGGAGAAAGACAAAGTATAATGCAGACCAAAGATTATGAAGTGAACCACATTGTGAATACTCGTGACCAAGGCACATCCAACTGCAACACCGAGGCCCAAGGATTTGGAGAGGACGATCTCTCATTGCAAGTGCACCGTAACAACCTACTTAGCCGCAAGAGCATATCGCAGAGTTGGGACTTGATCAGATTGGAAACACTGAGGATGAAAGTATATCTTTACCTTCGATGCCAACCAACCTTGAGCCAGCAGACTTTGAACCAACAAACTTTACTCATTATTATGCTGACACAGAGGAAATTGAGGTCATTGATAAAGATAAAAACGAGGAAGAGACAATTGGCCATGATGTTGAAAGTGGTATATCAAATGATGGTGTTGCTGCAAATGAGAAGAAATTGGGTAAATTTTTAAGGTTACCGACACAATTTGTACGGGATCCTTCCAAAGGTAAGAGTGATGTTGCACTCCGGATAAGTCATGCTTCACAATTGTTAACATCTGATGCTTATGTTTAGATGTTAAAAGATACACAACAAAAAAACAAGAAATATGTGAAGGGAAACAACGTAAAAAGGAGCATATTAAGGCAAAAAGCAAGAAAGGTCAAGCAAAAGGAGCAAAAAAGGAAGAGAGATTGCAACGCATTAAAGAGAGGCAAGAAAGGGATCTACAAAAGTTTGTTGAAAGACAAAAGCACGAGAAACAACGGGAAGTAGCTTGCCAAAAAAAGGAATTGGAATTACAATGTAAGGAAGCCACTCGATCAAAGAGAGAAAGAGAAACAAGAAAGAGATAACAAGTTCAACAATCCACAGGTTTTGTTTCCCATGCATCATTCCATGCCCATACAGAACTCCATGTTACAAGATATGTTGAAAGTTCCTATCCTAGATTACCACCCTTACTTCCTCGACACCAACGTAATGCAAATAACTTCAACTCCAACTACACACCCCATTATCCCACAACCTCCTACTTCACATACAACCTTTCATACCATATCCGGTTTTCCTATTCCACCATGGGTTCATCCAGTGAACCTCTTAATGACTCCAACAACATCTGTCAATGATACAATCGTTCCTGATAGTCCAAACTCAGGGCCTTTTTGAAGGTGTGACATGGAAATTGACTAACAAACTTATAGTAATAGTTTATAGTTGGTATGTAGTTTATAGTTTATAGTTGGTATATTTTGCTCCGAATGTAATGAATATGGACACATACAGTATAAGTTTATATGTTTTGCTCCGAATGTAATGAATATGGACACATACAATATAAGTTTATATGTTTTGCTCCAAATGTAAGAAATATAAAGACATGCATTTTATATTAATACATTTTGCTCGAAATGTAATCGTTGTTTCAAATGTGGAAACCAAATCAGCTCAGAATTTGTTAAAGGTTTATGTTAAATTGTTGCAACTTAAAATGAACACCGTGAAATAAAAACTGAAAGACAAGGATTTATTTGAATCTTGGTGAGGTAGAAACCTCACCTCTATATGGCTTAAAAACATAGAATTGTAGGTAACATTTTCCTTGAGTATTAGTAGTGTGAATACACACTGTTTCCACCCTGCTTCAACCGATCTCGACGCATAAAATTGCTGCTCCAAATTTCTCCATGCACCGCACATGCATGTTTAGCCATTTATTAAAAAACTGAATTTGTTTGAACACAGAGAATGAAAAAAGCATAAGGATCAAATAGATAAAAAAAATGGCACATGTAGAAAGGCTTAGAAAATTTGGCTCAAAACCATCTCCAAAAGGGTCCGAGATTCAACTCTCGTCCAAGCACTTCGGTCTGATGAGCAATCATGCAAGACGCCTGAGCTAACAAACCGGAAAACAAAATGCGCTCGAGCTTGAGAGAAAATGACGAAAAAATGGCTAACAAAATGCAATGAGCTTCAGAGAAAATGAAAGAAAAAAATGGTTAACAAAATGCAATGAGTCAGCCGAGAGAAATGAAAGAAAAAATGGCTAACAAAATGCAAATAAAACTACAGAGAAAATGAAAGAAAAAAATGTGTACCGTAAGGTCGTATTGTTCACCGTATAATGTTGTGGGCAATATGAATCCTCAGTTTTCCCGAACACCTCGAAAGCAAGGCACCGAGAAGCCACCCTTCACACAAACCTCGCACAGTCAGAAGCCCACTCACAAACAACCACCATTCGTAAAAGGAGAGGCAGTGTGTAATGCGTCCAAGGGAGATAGTGTGTAATGCGTCCAAGGGAGACAGCAGTGTGTACGCGTCATACCTAGATAGTGTGTAATGCATCCAAGGGAGACAGCAGTAACGCGGACAAGGGAGACAGTGTGTAACGCGTCCAAGGGAGACAGTAGGTAACGTCCAGAGGAGGAGACAGTGTGTAACACGTCCAGAGGAGGAGACAGTGTGTAACGCGTCTGAGCAAAACAGTCTGGAACGACTCCAAAATGCGCCATGGAACAGTATGGTAAATGGCTGAGAAAACAATGCAAACGACTCCAAAATGTGCCATGGAACAGTGGTAAATGGTGGTTGAGCAAACCAGTTTGGAACGCGTCCAAAACAAGCGCTGGTAAAGGGTGGTTGAGCATTTAATTGTGGCTTATCTATTACGCGTCAAGATGAGGAGGACAGACATCGCTTCCTCTTTTATTTCGAATTAAATGCTCAACACTGTCCCGTTGTGTGAACCACTTCGGTCTCCACCAAGAATGTGTTTTTTTGAGATATTTTATTTGATCGATCATATGTAAGCAAATAATATTACAATATGTTTCAAAATTAAAGGCTTAGGATAAAAAAATGTTTATTTATAACTAGTCACAAATTGGTGATCCTACGTGGCAAGGAATTGGCTCCATGGACTGCGAACTTAGGGTGTTCGCATGACACCGCCCTTCTCCCCAGGTCCCAAGTTTAGGAATACAAATATATGCTAGCAATGCATTCTAGAGTGCAATAGATATGTCGAAAGGAAAGGGAAAACGAGAAAAATTGCACCAGAAGTGGATTGACGAAGGAAGAGATGAATGGAAGAGCATTACAAGGAAGGGAAAATGTTGAGGGAAAATATTTGTTTTAGAAAGTCACATTAATACCATGTTCCATTTGTGCAAACTATTTGAAGGTAAAAAGGGTGCAAGGTAAAAATCCTTGAGGCAACATACTTTGGTATTAGCTCTAAATGTAAGCACTTTTCATTCAACACTCCTAATGTAAAAATCATTTTTTCATTGGTATCGTTTGTTGTCTCTATCATTTGAGCACACAACCTAGGATTATTTTTTATTATTTTCTCATTTCTCGGTGGAACTCAAGGTTTTGTTCATTTTCCTCTTCTTAAACATTTTTTTCTAGGAACATAAAACACCATTGATGGATTGTTTTTGTGTGAAATGCAAGAATAATAGGATATAGAAAATAGATTTACACAATTCTTCAGTTTGATGTTGTTTTTCTTTCTCATGAATATGTAAAACCGTCAAAGAAAGAACCAAAAAGGTTTGAGCATTAGACAATAAAGGAAACAAATTTGATGGTGAAAGGCTTGAGAATTTGTTCATTAGACTCTATTATAAAGGAATCTTGACACACACGATAGGAGTCATGAACCACATATGTGGATTCAAAGGAGATACAACCAATGTGAATCCAAGGGAGATGGTCAGCCCAGTTGAGAACCCCCAACAACTTAAGTCCCTCCTCTGATTTATGGTCCTCTTCTTTCATATGGTAAAAATAACATATGGACTACATGTCATTTATGCAAACCACACAAAGGAGAGAAGGGGTGCATACTACATGAAGGATAATGGCAAAAGTTGTTGACATTTCAATTAATGATCTATATCATATATACCTTCATTCTTCCTTCTAACCATAAATGGCAAGAATGGATTCACTACTATTATCGGCATTCATGAAACTACTTGACATTAAAATTAGTGACCTCGATTTTTCAGAGATTTTTTCAATATGGGATATGAAATTGCCATTTCAATGTGGAACCTCAAATCATATGATATGGTTTCTTCACACTAATACCACTTATAAAAAAATTGATAACATGAATATGTCACCAGTTTCTTAGGTTCCGTGAGACACGATAGGTTGTGGGAGCCATGTTTGATATCACATAACTATGATGAATTTGATGAAGAAATAAGCAAAAATTTATTAGGGAATTCCTTAGAAGATGGAGCAAAATTCTTTGGTGAAAGGATTGAAAATTTATGGCTTTGATTATATTTGTAATGAGCTTGCTCATGTGTGGCATGAGGCAAGCCTAATGTGGCTAGACTTGAATGAGGTCCAATAATTAATTGCTAACTACATCATTACAAACCATCTCTCCGAGTAGATGCACCCATAAAAGCATTACATTTTAATGGCATTGCATATTTTGGGATTACCACAATTTCATTATTTTGAGCATTGAATTGATACAATAAAAATATGTAAATGCCATAAAAATATAATATACTTTAGAACCTAAAGATGCAATATATTACGTAATATATTCCGGCGTATAGTAAGGGTTGAAGCAATTCATTACTATTCTCGTTATCCATGAAACTACTTGTCATTGAAATAAAAGATATGGAATCATTTGAAAAAAATTAATACATGATATAAATCATACGGTTATGATTCTGATGTAGAACCTCAAATCACATGGCATACTTTTTCTCACACTAATACCATTTGTAGATAATTTCAATAACATTAATATAGAGGGAAAAACAATGTGTAAGTACTATATAGTCAAGACACCAAAATGTCATGCAAAGTTTCAAATGTGTATGAAGAGATGTCTATCGAAGGAATGACGAACTGGAGAGCATAGGTAATCGATCTAACTACAAAATTAGAGCTACAAGTGAAGTGATATAAGATTAATTGTTGAGGCCAAGTCATGGGTTAGCAATCATATGGTGTTGACCTACCATGACACATAAGCTTCTAAAGGTAAGGCAATCAAATATGTGATTGTGCCACATAATTACAAATGTCGCATGATCGTGGGCAATTCAAATGGGAATTTAGTCGATGTCATTTTTTCGAGGTGCCCTAGGAAAATGTCTTGCTCATGTCAAAAGGGTTGGTAGATGCGCGACATTTTTAAGGCCAAACAACCAAATATATTGATCTCACGAATAATCAACCATTATGTTGGTGAGAGGGTCACTTCCAATGCATCATCCCTATCGGCATTAAGACAACGACACATTGGGGTTTATATGTAATTGAAATCCAAGCCAACCAATCGATATGTAAGTTTGATTGGTTAAATGAATGTAGTATTTTAGAGTATGTTAATAATATAGATAAAGAAGAGAGAAATTCTAAGGTGATACGTATGCAAAATCAAGTTTTAAGATTGTTAAACGTGAATATAGAGGGCAAAACAACGTGCAATGACTCTAGAGCCGAAGACACCAAAATGTTGTGTAAAGTTTCAAATGCACATATGACGAGGTGTCTATTGAAGGAATGGCAAATCGGGAGCACGTAATGGATATAAGTACAAAATTAGAGTCAGCAAGTGAAGTGATATACGCTTAATTGTCCGAGGACAAGTCGTGGATCGGCTGCATGTGGCATCGCCCCCATGTTGAATATTTGACTATGCCACATAATTCAAATGTCACACAACCATGGGCAATTCAAATGGAAATTTAGTCTTATGCCACTTTTAGAGGCATTTTTGAAGGTCAAGCAAGAAAGTATATTGATCTCGCAAATAGTCAACCATTATGTTGGTGAGAGAGTGATTTCTTGCGAATCACTCCTATCGCACCGTGAGCATGATATATTGGGGTGTTTATATGTCACTCGCATCGAAAAACTAACCAATTAATATGCGGTTTTGATCGATTGATTGAATGTGGGTTTTAGAGTATGTTAATGAAAGGGAACTTCCATTATGGCATCACCTAGTTTAACAAATTCATGCAAGCTTGAGCCTCTGATCCACAAAGGAATGTTTAGAGAAATTGACACTACACATGTTAATTGTTTAATGAAGCGAGATATGTCTCCCTACCTATCTCTTTCAAATGGCTATTAATGCATTTTATTGTGATGGAGAGAGCTCCAACACAACAAACATGTTATAAATCATGAGAGCAAGTAGTCTCTTAATGCTTAAGCAAGGACTACTTACAATGTAAGAACAGGGCCATCAATCTCACTAATAATGCTCCAAGAGTGTATTTTATGCAACCCTCCTATTACGATTGGTATTGGTGGAGGACAAAGAAATGCATTACATGGGAAACAAATTAAAAGAGTTTATTTTTATTTTTTCGCATATCATGATGGCTATCTCTTTCAAGCATTTTGTCAAACAAATGCATGTGCATTGTGTATGAGAGAACACATATCTTTTAGGCATTTTATCAAACAACACGTGCATCAGTGTATGCAAGAATACATATATCTTTCAAGCATTTTGTCACAAACAGCTTCATGTGCATTGTGTATGCCTCCAAGCACCCAGTAGGCCTTATTAGGTAACCTTGTTGCCTCTATTCGATATATATTTTACTAAGCAATTGCACATGAGTTGAAAATTATGCCGGAGATAACAATGTTAAGTTTTTGGAGTTGTAATTTACAACGAAGTATATGCAAACTCAAATGATCATCAAAGGTCTACACCGCCAAACAATTCAAATGCTCGTGAGGAAGGGACACATGGTGGGATTCCGGTCTCTTCATAGCATTTGGGCTCTGCACCTCAAGTCCCCAAAATAAATTAGAGTGGATAGAGTTTTAGGTATGAGGCAAAGCAAAAAGTCAACAGGTTAGCAATCGATCTAAGGCTAAATGGTGGACATGTGTCGCGATTCGCACTCTTCAAATCATATGCATTCTATGGAACTCAAGTTTGTGGAATAAACTAAGTTTCATAAGGCTTCGATCCGAGTGGTCGGGCAGTCAACAAGGACATGCAACAAATTAGAAAGAGTGGACACGTGATGAGGTTTGGGGACATGTGTTGTCATTTTGGAAAACTTCAAGGTAGATGCACCCGATGAATGTGAGGTTCACTGGAATCAACCAAGGTTAATAATATTTCGTGTCCAGGCAAGGGTTGATACAAGTAAGTGGGGTGAGTAAGACAAGTGACTTAAATGAAGGCACTACGTGGTGTAGGATCAACAACCAATGATAAACACATGTCACCATTCCGGTTCAAGGTGAGCAGATGGGCTCCTACAGACATGAAGTCCACGAAATGAGACGAATTTCAAAGGTTTCGGTCTACGGGGGGTAGTATGCAAGGCTAAAGTCAAAGGCCTAAACCCATAACCAATGAAAGGTGAACACATGGCAAAGGAAAAGCAATGCACATGTAGACAAAGGAAAATCCCGAAGCCAATTAAACAATGCCACGTGTCACTCTCATGTTCATCCCAACATGTAAATTTTCAAATGGCCATATCTTTCACTCTATAGCTCCAAATCACACAAAATCGATCACGTTGAAAGGTCTCTCGAGGCCTTTAATTTAGAATCATTTGATTCAAAAATTTATGGCACTTGTGGGAGAAAAGAGGAAAAATAGTTTGGCCATTAATGCACACATCCAGTCGGCCCAACCACCCAGATTTCTTCATATTTGGTCTCCTTCTTCTACAAGCTAAAATAGACATGGGGAGGCACATCTGACAACATTAAAGGTGGATTTATAGGCATTTATTGCTTCTGTTGGTGGTTAGAAGGGGAAATATGATTTTCTCTTTTTTCTCTCTCTCATCTTTTATATATTGTAAAAATCTCTTGTTTATGGGGGTATTATGAGATGTAAAGAAACTTTGCCAAATGGTTTATGAGCAAATGTGAGTTGTAAGCCTTCACTCGGGCTTGACAAGCATTTTGTGCCTTCATCTTCACATATAATCGATAGTGTATACTTTGAAAGCTATAACATCTCTTTTATGTGGTGCTTCTTTTAACCCCAAATTTTAAGTTTTATTGTATTTCCTTGCCTCTCCATTATTCTTGTTGTATTTTGTGCATGTATTTCTCATTTACAGTTTATTTTGTTGTGTTTCATGGAAAAAGAAATAGTGAATGAAGCTTTGGGTCTCTATGCCACCTCTATCTCGACATCTCCCTTCTCTATTTTCCTTTCCCTTTTCCCTCACTAGAGTATTTCCACCCTTTGCTTGGTGATATCACCTATCCGTAGCTTAGGATTTCCATTTTTATGCATATTTCTCTTCCTCGTGGTCCTTGGATTGTTAGAGTAGGATTACATAGCTACATTTCCTTCCTTAAGGGTAGTTTAGCATTAGGATTAAGTAGAGGAACCAACCTTCTCTGGTGGTTTTCTCACGTAGAAAGTCCCACAACTTGAGAGACAATCCCATGTTACCCAAAAAAATCGATTGCTCATCCACGCATACATGAAAAATCAGAGGGTGTTGTTATTTGGTGATAACACTACTATCACAATCCATTCTTCACACTTAATCTCTCTCAAGTACTCTTACATATTTTGATACACACATTGTATCATCATTACCCTATGATGCACTCTAGTTCCATGGTTCATACTCGACTGCTGAGGGTCTAAATCTAAAATGAACCTCACCACATTCACTCTTCACGCTCTACACTTCATGTTCTATTCTATCTAACGCACATTTTCAAACCATTTCTTGATGATGCACTCTTGTTTTATGGTTCATTCTTGATTGTCAAGGGGTCTTTTATAAATGAACCTCATCTCATACACAACTCATACACATACACTTGGGGGTACACAACCTCTTCAATTTTCACATTCACATTACATACCATTCCATCTCTCGCATACACTGCATATTACATATCTTGGTTGCACTTACTCTTGCTTGCTTATACTCACATGTACACTTTGTTTCCTATGCTAGAAAAATCCTTAGTATCTCAATATCTTTTCTATATACATACATGTGTTCAATTGGTATTTTGGAGTAAATGTAGATCTCTTACAAGTCCTTACACACTATACTAATGCTTGGAGTTGTGCCACTTACCACTCTCACCAAGGCTCCTGGGGGCATCTACCTTCTCACCCATTACAGGTGTTATCATTTCATCATATAATACTTCCTATTCTTACTAGCACATTACTTATCCCATTGATACATACATGTTTTGACATACTTTTTATCTTTCTAACATGCCAACGGTGCTTCATGTGCAACATTTTCCTTACAAGACTATATGCCACCATGGTTGTCTGTTACATCTTACTTGCTATCAGTATGTTATTATTTGCGGGCTATGCCCTATGTTTTGTGTGATCATTATATGATTTTGGCCACTTCAACCTTGATTGCTTTGTCACATTATGAGAGATGTCCCATGTATGAAACCCACTTTTCATAGTCCATCTTGTTTACACACTTTCTTGTTACATTGTTTTCTATTGCATGTTAGCTATGTTTACTACTAACACATGTTACTAGCCTACTTTGTTTGCATGTGCCTTGGTTTCTACCATGCACATCCCCTACCCCTTGTAGGTATCGCCATATTAACATTAGGTCCTCTCATTTGGGCCACATTCTCTTGCAATGTCGCATGCACCCAAAATGAAATGGGGGCATACATTGGGTGAAAAAATAACCCCATACATTAGATCATAGCTACACACAGAGAGTACAACACATAATCAATAGAGATAACACTTACAACACCGGCTTAGAATTAGACTTGGGTCGAATCATAAAACAAACACTAGTGCCTTGGCTCGAACATGAGTGCCAAAGTGTTTGTGTCCTCCTCGGGTGCTAATGTCTGGGGGCACATTCAGCTTAGTTTTCTAGATCAACATTGTTCACATAAATCTTCGAGTAGTTTTTAGCTACATGAACAATCGTCCATCAACATAATACAATTTAGCTCTTATATTCAGTTTAATTAGTATAACTTGGAACTAATATGGAACAATTGGGATAATAGAACAAAACAGGTCACGCCATTCAGAAGGTGTTTATCGGAAGAGTCATGGATGGAGAGTAACACTAGACCTCTCTCCCCAACACTTTCTCTTTGGCATGATATCACCCAAAAACTCACCCTTTGCAAAATTTCAAGACATCTTTCTATCCTTACACTCTTATACATTAGGTGCACACTTTCCTTTACACACTTTTACATACTTTTACATACTTATGCACATTTTTCTCTGATTTATCATATACAAGACTTTGACTACATTCTTGCTCTTCTTTTGTAGGTCCATCCTTACAAGAAGCAACAACAACAAGCTATAAAACTCGGTACGACACATACACTTCACCCCTAGGGCCATTCTCTTCTTAGTTTCCGCACTTCATTTTTACATCATTCTATGCTTCACTTGTCCACTCAGCACGTTCTTCGCCACACACTCTACATGGTTATCAGGTACACATCTCTCATCTACTTTATGTTATCAAATATTCACTTAAAAACATAAAGTGGGGTAAAATGTAGACACTAAATCATGCACTTGGGTACATTTATAGGTCCTCAACACATACTAGTATTCATATGATTCCTAAGCAAGAAAACTAATAATTGACAATTGTATTTGGCCTCTTGTCTTTGTTTTTTATTTTCTATTTGGTCTTTTACACCCCATATCATAGATGATATTTTACTTATTTACCTTTTATGTCTCCAAACACTATTACCTAGCTAGACATGCCTGGTGCCTCCCCTCTGCCCCCGACCCTTTTCACCTCACTTATTTATTTTGGGTCTCTTTTATCTTTTAGGCATATTTTTCACTTATGGGTCGACCTTCCAATTATCAATTATGAAATTCAAACAAGGGAATCATATAAATACATAGTTATGTGTTCAAAATCAAGGACCAAGCACTAAACATATACTACCGATTTAACAAAAATAGAATTATTAAACCTTAATTGCAGAGTAATGAATGTACACTATGATATACAATCAAGCTAGATACACTATGACAAAAGTAATAAGCTAATAAAATATGAACCCTTAAGTGTTGGAGAGAGAGAGGAAAGGACTTAGCCAATTGACACTTTTCCTGGAATTGATCTGGATTGGAAAATCAATGAATAGGAAGATAACAATGTCATCGATGCTCATATAAAATTTTACAACTATCGATAAGGCTAGACTAGGGCGCTTTGAATGGGTCAGGGGTGCTTGGGCACCAGAGTCTACTATTGGGTGCCCGTGATTGCAAAAATGCTCAAAACTAGCTTTTTACAATGTCTCACAACTCAAGTGTCGATAATAGTTGCTATTGGTCACATGTATATCACAATATGATCGCCAAGTGTGCATGTATCTTGCAAAACAAATATTCACCTGTAAAACCCACAATACCACATCAAATCCAAAAAAATAAAGATGTAATATGGGAGTCAGACTGACCCCGATGGTCACCCAATAAAGTGAAATTACAACCGAGCGCTGCACTACATCTCATAATCCATGTAGCTCTTGCGAGTGTGTGAAAGAATCATGCCATATGATTCCCTTGTGTAAGTGTACTTGATATCAGATGATAACTAGATATATCAATGTAAGTAGATGATGTGTGGATGAAATAGATAACTTCCCCTTCTTATGTAGTGTATGCATAAAATGTAGTCCTCAGATGGATGCTAAATGGATGCCTTTGATGCTATTAGATGCCTTTAGATGCAAGCTTAGGTGATGATAATATATGCTTAGAGTTTGATCCCTTATTTTAGTCACATAACTTTATATTTATGTGATTCCTTGGTTGAATTTCGTAATTAACAAAGGAAAGGCCAACCCATAAGAAAATAAGATGCCAAAAAGATAAAATAGGCCCAAAAAGAGTGAGTAAGGTGGAAAGAGGTCAAGGGCATCCTGAGGGGACGAGGGTGCTTGGGCACTAGCTTCTGGTAGGTGCCATTATTCAAGTCATAAAAGATAAATAAGTAAAGTTCCAACTAGGTCAGAGGGTGTGTAAGACCAAAGAGAAAATAAGAAACAAATAAAAAAGGCCAAAGATAGTTGTCGATTATTAGTTTTCTTGCTTAGGAATCATATGAATGCTAGTATGTGTTTAAGACCTTGAAATGTACCCAGTGTGTGATTTTGTGTCTTCATTTCCCCCACTTTATGTTGTTGAGTGAATAATTAATAACATAAAGTAGATAAGAGATGCATGCCTGATAACCATGTAGAATGTGATGGCGATAACGTGCGTGGCGAAGAGACAAGTGAAGCATGATGTGATAAAAATGAAGCATGGAAACTAAGAAAGAGAAAGTGACCCTAGGGGTGAAGCGTATGCATTATATTGTGTTGTACACAATTGTTGTGTTTGATGTAGGGCTCTTCTTGTTGTATATTAAGGATGGACCTGCAAAAGAAGAGTGAAAGAGTAATAAAAGTCATGTATTATGAAAACTCTATAAAAGTATGTAAATGTGTGTAAAAATAGTAAAAGGAAAGTGTGCACTTGATGAACATGAGTGTAAAAAGATAGAAAGATGTCTTGCAAATGTTGTGAAGAGAGTTTTTTTGGGTGATCTCACACCAAGAGTGAGTTTTTGGGTGATCTCATGCCAAGAATGAGTTTTTGGGTGATCTTATGCCAAGTGCGAGTTTTTGGGTGATCTCACGCCATGAAAGAAAGAGTGTTAGGGAGAGAGGTCTAGTGTTACTCTCCTTCCATGAATGCTTCTTGATTATACACCACTGTAGATGGTGTGATCCTATTTCATTCTGAGTTATACTATATTAGTTTTGAATTTATTTCAATTGTAATGGAGATAGAATGTATTCTACTTGCTGGAGGATTGTGCATGTACTATAAAACTGATCTATGAACTACTATAAACTGTGTTGATATGAGAAAGTAGATGTATCTAACCCTAAGACATTAGTGCCTAAGAGAGGTCAAGAGTGCCCAAGTGCTTGTGTCTATATCTAGGTGCTAGAGTTTGTGCCTAATTGAGGACCCAAGTCAAATTATGGGCCATTTCTATAACTCAGTAGTATGTTTTTTTCCTATACCATGTAGGATTGTCTTGTAGCTCCGAGATACTGTATGGGGTGATTGATTCACCTAATGTATGCCCCCTCATTTGAGGTGTATGCGATGTTCCTATGATAATTCAGCCCAAAGAGAGGACCGATGCCATACGAAATTGTATTCTTATAGGGGGGGGATGTGTATGGTAGAAACCAAGGCACATGTAAACAAAGTGGCTAAAAACATGTGTAGTGCAATAAAAGCTAATATGCAAGTAGAAGAAAATGTGTAATCAAATAAACAAGAAGACAAGATTGACTATGAAAAGCAAGTTTCAGACATGGGACATTGCTCACAATGTCACAAGACAATCAAGGTCGAAGCGACCAAAAACATGTAATGTGTATACAAGACAAAAGGCATAAGTCTATAAACAATAACATATAATGGCAAACAATGCCAAGCAAAGTGTAACATATAACCATGGTGGAAAATATTCCTAAAAAGCAAATGGTGCACATAAAGCACCCGTTAGCATGTTAGAAAGAGAGAAAGTATGTCAAAGCATGTATAGATCTACTGGAAAGTAGTTTTAGTAAGATGAAGTAGTAAATAATGGAACCATAACACCTATGATGTTTAAGAGTAGTAAATGTAGATGCCCCCAGGAGCCTTAGTGGGACTGGTAAGAGGTATAGTGCCAAACATCATTGCTACGTGTAAAGATCTATAGGAAGTCTACATTCACAACTAAATATGAAGTGAATGTGCATGTGTATATAGAAAATATATTGACATAATAAGTATCCATCTAGTATGGGAAACAAAGTGTACATGTAAGTGTAAGAAAGAAAATAAGGATGAGTGTAACCAAGATATGCAATATGTTGTGAAAGAGTGTGATGGAATGGTATGTAGTATTAGTGTGATAGGAACATTATTCCCCCCAGTGGATGTGTATGAGTATAAGATGAGGTTCATTTATAAAAGACCCTCAACAATCAAGAATGAACCATAGAACAAGAGTGCATCATTGGGAAATGGTTTGAAAGAGAGATGCTAGAAAATGGATCATGAAGCGCAAAATGTAAAGTGTAGAAGATGTGAGGTTCATTTCAGATTTAGAACCTCAATAGTTGAGTATGAACCGTGGAACTAGAGTTTTCATATGGTATTATAATGTGTGAGAATGGAATACTTAGAAAGATGTATCATGAAGCACAAAACATGAAATGTGTAGTTTGTGATGTTCATGGATGTAGTATGCCCTCAACAGTCAAGTGTGAACCTTAGTACAAGAATGTGTCATAGGGTAATGACGATACAATGTGTGTATTAAAGGGTTTGTATTGATGCTTAAGAAATATTAGAAATCAAGTGTGGAAGATCAAGTGCATGAGATGATAGAGACATTTGATAACAATGTAATGGGGAGAAGCTATGATGCCCCTAAGTATGTGAGTGATGGAGATATATGCAACAATGTGAGAAGGACCATGCCATGGTGGCAGAGCTTAAAATGTGTCTTGGACTTTAGTATAAGGAATAGTTTGTTTGAAAAAATGAATTGGAAATGGAAGAGGAGTAGGATGGGGAGGGATATTGATCGGTGGTAACTTAGGTGAGATTGATAACATTGCAGAAGACTTGATAGGAGATGAGGATGGACTGATTTTGAGAGGTGGTTGCTTAGTTTGACTTGGTAATGTTGTAGAAGACTTGAGAGGAGGAGGGGTTGGATTGATTTTGAGAGGAAGTTGCTTAGCAACTCTTGACTTTCAGAGAAGGAATATGAGTAACAATAGATGAGAGGATGTTCATTAGACATAGATGAATCAGATTTAGGAACCCATTGAATGCAACAATTGGAGATGAACATGTAGCAGAAAGATGTTGTGTAGCAAATGAGATAAGACCTTAATGCTTAAGGTGGATTTTTTTCATTTTAGAGCATAACAATCATTTTCATTATGCCCATTAATTCAATGATAATTGCAATATGGATGACCTTGATATTGTGCAAGCCGATAAGGATGATAACAATGAGTAGATGATAAGTTGATCAATTGATGAGTGAGGAACCACGAAAGAATATCTTGTTGTTTAACATTTAAATCAAACTTGAGAGGTGTAGGGAGTGGTAAGACTTGGGATTCACTGATATGAGCACATGTAGAAGACATAGAAGGAGAATGAGATGTGGAAGAAGAATAAACATGGGCTTGAGAAGCATCTTTGAGATGTTGAATTTCATATTTAAGAGATGTAATCATTGTTTCCATAGCTTAAATTTTGTCTTGAAATAAATAATGCAAAGCTTGAATTGAATCTAATATGGGTTGATTGGATTGAGGACTATGATGAAAGAGAGTCATCGATAGATAATAAAAATGACACTTACTTAAGCAAGCGACATATTATGAGAGAAATAGATAGTGTTTAGGGATTTTGAAGAAGAACATTTTAAGATCCATGAGCAAAGAAAAATGATGATCAAAGAGTGTTCGAATGTAGGTTCACCAAATGATAAATAACAAAAATAGAATTATTAAACCCTAATTGCAGAGTAACTGAATGTACACTATGATATATAAATGCTAGATACACTATGACACAAACAATAAGCTAATAAAATATGAAACCCTAAGTTCAGGAGAGAGAGAGGAAAGGACTTAGCTGATTTACAATTTTCCCGAACTAATATGGACTTGAAAAATGATGAACAAGAAGATAATAGTGTCGTTGATACTCAGATAAAATTTTGTAACTATTGGATAAGGCTTGACTAGGGTGCTGGGTGCTAGAGTCTGTTATTGGGTGCCTATGACTATGAAAATGATTAGAACTTGATTTTTACAATGTTGCACAAGTGTCACTGATAGTCACTTTTGGTCACTTGTATATCACAATATGATCACCTAGTGTGCACTATATCTTGCAAAACAAAGATCCACCTACAAAACCCATAATACCACATCAAATCTTTAAAAACAATGCAATATGGGGAGTCGGTGACCGACCTCAATGATCACCCGATAAAGTGTACTTACGACCAAGCGCTTTACATCTAAGAATCTATGTAGTTCTTGTGAGTGTATGAAAGGATCATTCCATAGGATGCCCTTGTACAAGTGTACTTGACAAAGTGGATGATAGCTAGATGTATCGAATGTAAGTAGATGTGTGATGGAATAATGAACTTCCCTTCCTATGCAAAGTGTATGTAGAAAATGCAGTACCTTATCCCTTGTATGGATGCTAAATGGATGGCTTTGATGCTCGTAGATGCCTTTTGATGCAAATTTAGGTGATGATAATAGATGTTTAGAGCTTGGTCCCTTATTTTGGTCACATAACTTTATATTTATGTTATTCCTTTGTTGAATTTCATAATTGACAATTGGAAGACCGACCCATAAGAAAATAAGATGCCCAAAAGATAAAAGAGGCCCAAAAAGAGTGAGTAAGGTGGAAAGAGGTTAGAGGCACCCAAAGAGATGAGGGCACTGGCGCCGATGTTCAAGTCATAAAAGATAAATAAGTAAAGTTCGATTGGGTTGTAGGGTATGTAATGCAACACCCTAATTACGCTTCAAAAAACCAATGGATTTTTTAAAACCATTTAATCAAGTTGATGCCTTCAATGATTATCAACACACAATAGATTAATCCAACATACTAATTAAATTTATAAGATCCCTTAATTATTTTCATGTTGTAATGTTTAACATCATTACTTAGATCAACACTAAGTAATCCAACATTAATTAATATTCCAAAATCCATCTTGAAAACCTATGATAACTATGTGCAACTTCAATGGTTTACAAATCCTTCTCGATCTCCCCTCATCACTCTATACAAGCCAATATACATTGTATATCATTGGTTAGACCTTTTTGTAGGTACAAAAATCATGTACACTTCTTGATTTCAGAAAGTGAAGCATACAAAGACTTCACTCCAACTCAAAACACAATTGAAAGAAGAAATGGTGAAAAACAATGCAATCATTCCTTTTGCACTACTAGAATCGTAGTTTTTGGCATTGCACTAGCAAGCCTAGTTTCTTGGTTGTCACAAAAAGTCACTTGAAACCTATCTTCCCTTCACCGCATAATTTTCTCAACATAGTTATCTGGATTCATTTCCATTGATTAAGTATTAAGTTTACTGACTAACCATTTTAATTTATTCATTTCTAATAAGGTATGCTTTCATGATGATTAATTAAATTTCATGCTAATATATAAACATAATAGAGGTATACAATGTGTAGACAACAAATTTGGGTCACACGCCTTTAGTCCTCTTCATTAATTAACGTAACATATTAACTAATCATGACCCCTTCACCCCATATTAATATTCATCCTTGTATTAATTATTAATTTAATTATTTTAATTAAGTTATTTTCATCCTCACTCCTCCACCTCATCATTAAACCTCACCCCAGTAAGCATTTAACCATAGGACCCACTCCAAGGGCATTTAACTCATAAAGTGACCAAGTCATCACTCTCATGACCTTCCCACCTTTTCTATGAGAACCCCACTTCCCTAAGTGGACTTTGGAGTCACCACTTGACCTAACTAACTAAAAATTCTTCTCAAACCTAATTGAACTATTCTATGACCTTCCCACCTTTTCTAACGTGAACTCCACTTCCATGAATCTAAGTGGACTCAACTGATGGAAAACATGCCAAATCTGGGAAGATCTGCACTATTTTTGGTAAACCTAGACTTATTCACCTTAATCGATGTCGTAAGTTATTTTGATCCTTTGTTTTTGCGCCAGCTACCTAACCGCCATTAGTTCCTATATATGCAATTTTACAACCTTTTACCTAGGTTGGTCATTTTTAGTTTTTCGGGAGAGCCTCCTGTATCTAATATTCAAACATGAATCCACACCTACATTTAATCATGAATCCAAAGCTTGTTATTTCATTCCTTTTGACCTAGATCCAAACGATTTACAAAATATACTCAACCACTATTAGCCCAAATAAGCATCCTCTTCTCTCCTCTAGAGTATTGGAATACTCATGAGAACCTACTTCACGGGAGTTTCTTATTTCATGATATTTATTGCATTAAATTGTATTTGAACCTAACCATTGACAACCTTTTGACTCCGCTTCGAATCTCTTCACGAATCAACTACCATCCACCTTCACCTACCGATCTATAAAGGTAAGTAAGTAGTCATGATTTCATCATATTGTTCTTTCCACTTAAAGTATAAATTCCTTACCTCTTTCATTATACTTTAAATTTTTATATTCCTTTATCTCCACATCCTCACCAATCTAAACCATCTCATAACATCGGGATTACCCACCCCTATAGCATTTTTGCCTTCCGTGACTTCCCCCTCTATATCCCCGAGTCTTCTTAGTAATATTACTGAACCTAACCACAACAATAATTTTTAAACAAATTTTCTTTTATCTTCGTAATCACAGAGAAGCCCAAAACCATTTTTATAAAATTATTATCAATTGCCCCTTTGGTTAAACTTATTAGAAGTCATAATCATAAAGAACCCCTCAAGATACCGATGTTATACATTATGATACCTAACCATCATTTGTTTACCTCTATAACATCGATTAAACATTATTAATCACCCACCAATATGTTCTTATGTAAATGGTCTTTCATGTGTATCATTTGTTGTTTCTCATTCCTTCTTGACGATAAAAGTGTAAGTTGTTGCAAGCCTTCTCAATGATCAACCATGTATATCTATACCAAATATATACTCATGTTTAAGAAATGTATACTTAACCTTAATGATTAGAAGTCATAATCATGATATTAAAGCAGATACCAATCATTATTGTCTATACCTCTCCGATCAATTTGATTTCGTAATACTTTTCAACACTGAGTGGAAATTTGAAAATAATAGTTTATACATGGTCATTTTACTCGTCAAGAACATTATTGCATCAATATGGCATGATTTAGAATTTGAAAATAATAGTTTATAAAATGGTCAACTCAAGTCTTTGCATCTATCAAGTTATCTCATTATGAAATAATTGAATATCTTCTACGTGATTTATGATAATTAATCAAATCACATGTCAAGTAGTGTATAAACAATAATGAAGTTGGTCTTTGAACAATGTAAACCATGTTTCTTTCTACAACTAGAAAATATTACTAGATCACTATGATTCACCATATTAACTTCATTTAAAATTCACATCTTATTAACTACAAGAGTCTTCTTTTACTCAACAATGTAAACATTGCAACTTATTCCATGAAATTAAATCCACAATGATCTACTTAGTTGTCTTTTACATAAACCAGAAAAAAGTGGAAAAAAACTCTTTTCTCAAAGTCTTGATTATCAATCATTCAATATCAACCAACATAGACTGCCTGCACTATGATAATTAAAATACTAAAAAACATTTAAGTTACACAATAGTTAAACAACCATTTTTATATCTAATACCTACAATATCTCACCGTATGATTTGCTTAACCTAACAATTCGTAAACGGTTTAATCGGAGATAATAATAGCCTATTTTCCAAAGACTCAGCTTAGTCTTGTAGATCACAAGTGCCCATTTACAAGATAAAAAAATGGGATAGATTTTCAGTGATGATGAGGATACCTTTAAAACCCATTTGAGCCCAAGTTGTACTTAGTCAAGTCATATCATAATTTTTGGGGCTAAAATTCCCTTCCCATAACTTTGTTTAAGAGGGAAGATTGGGCTATTCTTATAAGTTTAAAGAGGTTCAAGATGATCAAAATCATACAATCTATCCATTCCATGCATTCAAATCTCTGAGCTTTGAATATATGAGCCAATTAAATTTAATCATCTTCAACTACCCAAGAAGGAGTCAAACCAATAAAAACCCACATCCCATCTCAAAAGTATGAAAAAAAACAATAATCACATGCCATAATACAAGTTCGAGGATAAGTAATCCTTCCAAAACATCATAACTAAATTTCATATGATGGATCCAAAAGAAAGATAACCCAATTTACTTTTCAAGTATTTACCATCTAATAGCAGAAAATAGAAGAATAATCAAACATGTGAACTGTAGACATTCAAATATTTCAAAATGAAGTAACTAGAAAGAGAAAATAGTCCATGCATGTAAAATGGAGAGCTATGATCTTTCTATTTCCTTATAAATTTCTACCACAGGTCGAGCAAATGAGCATCTAAAAAGCCTGAGCACTTGAACACGATGAAACCCCTAATATCCTTTTTTGTTTAATGCACCCATGAAGTCAAATAAAATATCTATATATAGCGAGAGAGGCCACAAATAGCTCAAACACCTCCCATGCCCAACTCAAAATAAAACATCCAAAATTAGTAAGGAAGACCCAAAAATAGTTCGATTGCGATTAGCTTGTTGAACCTTCATGCATGGTTTCCCAAAAAGTCGCTAAACCAAAAACAATGTAAAATAACTAGAATGAGATTATGCATGGGAAGTAGCTTCTTAGGGAAGATTCATTGTTTCTAAGGGAATTAACTACACATTCAATACCAAAGTGTCACGACATGGCCTCATTTAAAATTTAAAATTATTCCCTCCAACTTTGGTGGTGGTTGGTCCCAATTTATCTAGACTTCACAATAAGATGCCAAATAACATGATGGACTGTGTCCAAACAAGAAATAAAATAATCTAATTTTTTCACAAGAAAATTTTGAATGAAGACCTATGATCGTTCAAGACCTTCTCAACCAACCATCAATTTCCTCGAGTTTATGTGGTCCACTAATCGACCAAGGTCCAATTTAGTAACCATTCCTTATGTTTATCAAAACAATATTAATACCATGACCTTATGGTATAAGATCATTTAATCACTTAATTATATTCATCTTATAATGCCACCATCATATGGTCTTTGCTCTTTTAAACAACACATCGAACCTCAATCGAAGTTGCATGGTGGTCTTAGACCGACATAATTCATCCTAATGAATTTACTTACAAATGCTATGGTCAAGCCATAAAAACACTCAAGTAGATAATCAAAATCAATAATCCGAATTAATATTTTCTCACAACATAATGAATTGAAATTTACTTGGCTTGATAAAAAATATGATTAAACCAAATTTGAAATTTTTACCTTGATAGTCCCACATTTTACCTACCCTTTCCGAGGACCACTATTATACTTTACCGTCTTTAACCGTCATGATAAGAAAATAAGTTTAGAATTATATAGTTATATCTTTATCTCAATACTAATATAATACTATCAAATCCATGTACAAATTACCAATCATCGACAACCCATTAACTTTAGTAATAAGGTATGCAAATCTCATAAATAGGTAAACAACTAAGGAATATATTGATACATCAAATCATCATATTAAAAAGTAATTAACTCATAACACACAACATAACAAGTGCACTATGTTGAAGGTGACAAGGACTAAGAGGGGGTGAATCAGCCCCAATAAAACTTTTTCACACTTGTGCTTCAAACCCTAACCACATATGCTCATATACAACACATCAAAGTAGATATTTTCACAATGAAATTAACACAATGCAAGGATCACAATATAGACTCAAACAAACTTATATTGATGCTCAAAATCAGATCAACACACTTCAATTTGATATTCAAATCAGATTACAATATGTAGTGTCTTCAACAATGATCAACAAGATACAACCATTAGCTCTTGAGACAATCAACTATGTCTCATGAATACATATGAAGATATGGAACTATGAGAATGTATTCAACTCAATATCAGATCTTAAAGCACCTTAGAAACCTATAAATTACATCAACATGTTATGAAGATAACATCCAAACTCAAACATCCAAATTTTCCCTCCTTCTTCAACTCGCTCTCAAAGAAACAACACCAACTTTTCCTTGCTCAAATTATCCTCATGAAAAATCAACTAGATGTTATCCTAGAATGGAATTCCAGGGCTTTTGGGCTAGGCCCAAAGGGTTTTTCTTTACGAAAAGGGTTCTTAAAAAAAAAAGGTTCCAAAAGATTAGCACTATCAGACTCAAAAGTACATTTTTATAGCCTCTCCTTGATTCAAATTCAAAAGAGGCCAGTTTCCCTCCACTTGCATGACCATAACAGCCTAAAAACATCCCATAATAATCACTAGAGCATTCATAATTAACTCATATGGTTCAAATTAGCAAAAATACTTCATCCATGCACTAAAATCCCAAAAACCCTTCCATCGGGACGACAAAAATCTCTTAATCCCAAATATATTTTTATTAAAGCTCTAAAAATCATCAAAGTTTTTAAAATAACATTTAAAAATCATATATGGTCACAGTTTATCTCAACCAATCAAATTATTTTGTTTACTCAGCCTAGTGCTCTTTATATTTCTCAAAACAATTGTTTCCTACACCCTTTAAAGACTTCAAAAAACTTAATTATGCCACCAAATGACTTAAAGTAAACCAAAATATGTCTTGTATCAACTTTAGGGAAATTCCATAATCATGTAGAACACTTCTAAGTGAATTATAATCCTTCAAACAATATACTTGCTCAAACCACAACAACGTTTGTCTTCACCAAACCATCCTGCCCAAAAATCTATTTCCAAATATTAACTGATAAAAACATTTATAAAATATTCAATACCTATGTATGGATTAATTTTATGAAAAATTAATCCCTATTCACATTCAAGGTGATATAAAGCATCATCTATTCCATTACATGCTTCATTTAACTCAAAACTTTCAAATAAACACATCTTGCCTTGAACTAGTAAAAACCTTCCTATCCAAAGAATGACCTGGAAACCATATCAAATAACCTCATCATGATAAAAAAATCATACCATTGGAAATATATCTGAATCCTCTTTCGAACACAACTTGAATCACATCAAAATTTCACATGTAGCCCCTGTTATGGCCATTTTACTAAGAACTACTTTTTATGGCCTCAAACCGCCTTTGACTACCAACTCGAATGGAGCTCAAATTGCACGTTTTCATCACAAAAATGATATGAAACATTTAATATACATAAATAAAAACTCACATAAATTCCATAACATCAATTTATCTCATACCTCATTTGGACAACTTTTCCACAAACTGGAACTCTTCAAAAATGAGAATTTTTAGGTGGGGCCCACATATCACCATGACCTCAACCATACATTTATGGAAATATGGAAGAGTCCTATACAACATAAAATCATCAATTTTTCATAAAAAATAAAAATTGGCTCATTATACCTCTTCTTTTGCAAACTAGTCCTAGCTAGGGTTTAGCTAGGGTTTTAAACACTTTGTCTTCTTAACCTTCGTTCATAAAAACTTGATGATAAAACCTCCTAATTATTTTTTTGAAACCTTATAAAATCACCATAGAAACATCCCTAAAATACACAATGTCCCATGAAAATCACACAATTCAAGGTGAGCATTAGAAGTGCCAACTTGAGCTGGATTTTCAGTAGATTTTGACCTTGTCTCACTAAAATTGACATATCTTGAAAAATACTCATCATGGCATCCTAAAATTTTCCCACAACATCATGACACATCAAAGTAACATCTCCAATAATCATAAAGTCAATACCATACCTCAATCTCTCCAGCCATTAAGACTTACCTTTGCTTACATGCATGTTTCTCACTATAAAAGCTAGGGTCAATTGAAAGAATGTAATAAATCATCATAAAACCTCTAAAAATGATCCAAAAATACCTGATATACCATGATATACCAGAATGCAATCATCCATGAGATCTTATAGCTCCAAACCCTAGTATCACACCTCTAAGCAACCATACCTCGCTCCAAATAAGCACTTGTATCCTAGTGGAACACCCGTCTCTACATCACGCAACTATTTTTAGTGCCTAAAAAGTCTCCAAACCTATTATCCATCATGTCCACATGATTCTCAAGAATCCAAGAAGCTTTTATCTCCATGAAACATGAACTAGGCACCTAAATAGGCATGTAAGGGCAAGTAATCCTCACTCGAATCTTCTTGTAGCGATCATGGACTAACCCGAACCGAATGGAAACATCATCCACAATATCATCCGACCCCCGATACATCATCCAATTTTTCATTAATGTGTTTTTTCATCATGAAAACACCTAATAGGACCACGTCAACACACTACAATATCCACTACATGTACAACATTCCTAGCTATATCTCCCATCATCAAAATCATCGTAATCAACATGGTAAGTACTTTATAAACACTTTGTGATAAAATTGTTACGTGGTTGGACATGTAACTACACATAATTATGTATATCCTTTTCAGGATATACATACACATTTATAAATGCATACTCAACTATGCAACAATGCTTATCCCCCACCTTCGTAAATAACTTTCCATACAATAAATTAACTTGCAGATGAAACATAATGAAATTGTGAGATGTGACATGTAAGAACAAAGAGAAAAAAAAAACAAATCAAAAGCAAAAAGATAGTTTTCAATTATTAGTTTTCTTTCTTAGGAATCATATGAATGCTAGTATGTGTTTAGGACCTAGAAATGTACCCACTCGCGTGATTTTGTCTACGACTATCATCACCTAAGCTTGCATCCAAAGGCACATAAAACACTCCAAAGGCATCCATTTAGCAATCCATTCAAGGGACAAGGGTTGTAACTCTCCATACATAACATAGGAAGGGGAAGTTCATTTTTCCATCCATAGATTCTATTACATTGTTACATCTAGCTACAACCCGTTATCAAGTACACTTGCACAAGGGCATCCTAGGCGTATGATTCTTGTGCACACTCACCATAAATACATGGAATCTGAGATGTAGTGCAACTCTCGGTTGTAAGTTCACTCTCACGGTGAAGTTCACTTTCCTTGAACCGAGGTCAGTTTGAATCCCCATTCTGCATTTTTCTTTTTGATTTGATGTGGTTTGTGGGATTTTATAGGTGATATTTGTTATGCAAGTTACAAGTACCCTCATCGATTAAAGAGTGACACGTAGTGATCAAAAGGAATATTTTTGACACTTGTGTGACACAATAAAGATCAGGTTTTGACCATTTTTGTAGTCACATGTGCCCATAAGAGGTCTTCAAGGCCCACGCGCACTATCCTATCGTGGGAGCCCATGTCCGACCTTATTCTTGGAGTCCTGAATTTATCCTGAGCATTTACAACATTGTTCACTTCTTATTCAATAGTTTTCCTAGTCTAGAGCACTTCCTAATCAAAGCGTAAATCGCTTAAGTCCTTCTTTCTATATCTCTTGCTCAAGGTTTCATAGTTTCTTATTTGCTTGTGTCATATTGTACTTAGCACTTGTATATCATTGTTTACATCAGCTTACTCTATAATTAAGATTTAATAAAATCTATATATTTTTAAATCGGCAAGTTTGACTCCCATAACCTCCCAAATCCATCTATAATCAGCTAAGTGCACTCATCCTCTTGTGTTTTCAAGTTTCTATCTTATTTCATACATTATTTGAAAGTATTAATGTGTTGTTATGATATTACATAATTAATGTTGGAAATTAATTAATCAAAATAACCCCTGTAGCTCCCCTTAGATCATTTAGTGTACCTAATTCACTAATTCTTAGATTTCACATAATCTAATAAGGGTGTAAACAGTAAGGCTCGGGATGCCAAGAAATTGTTTTTAAAATAATGAATTCAGAATTGAAATACAAATGTAATTTACATTAAATCAAAAACTACTTCAAATGCATTACAAAGGTAAATTAAATAAACTAATAGTAATACAATACAAAACCAAAACACAAACTACAAAAAGAAAATTTCATATATTCACTTACAAAACCTTGTCTCCGAGACTTCGTATGGTCACTTCTTTATCCATCTATCACCGATATTTGGGTGATCACGGCTCAACCTATAACTATATTATTTGACCCATTCAGTTTGTGGACCATCAAGGTGAACCTACGATATGCTATTTTGGTTGTGTGAAAAATGAGGAAGATCCACATCGAACTACTAGCTCTAAAAACCACACATGATTGATTATGTAGCAAAGCACAAATACACACAAAAATATTTGTATTTCTTACACTCTTCAAACAACACTACCATCGACTTTAAGGTTTTTGAAATGACCATCAATTCGTTAAATTATTTCATGCAAATATTCAACCCCTTTTCCGCCATATGCATATATTTATGGGTTGAACATAAAATGTCATTACCAATCCATGTAAAAAAATAAACTTTTGAATCACCATGCAAAAGTGGTGAGACATACAATTATGATATTCAACATTATCTATCTCTATTGTTCAAAATGGTTATTCATATGTTGTTACAAAATATGAACTTATCGTTAATTTGTCATAGGAAAGCATTTATAAAAAAATAGTTTGAGTTCAAATATTGACATAGACACAAACTTAATAAAGTGGTTATGTGTTAAATTTATGTCCACTTCGTGACACTCTCTAACTTAAATTATTTATGCACTCAAACTAGATAGAAAATCACATGAAATAATCAATGTTTTGTCACTTTTTTATTTACCGCTTAAAATTAATTCAATTTATCGTGCATCAACCATCACTTTTTTATTTAGTATATTTGAACATGGGTATATATTAAAATGTCAAGGAACTCACTATGTATTATGATGTTATCCCAAAGGAATATTATAGTAGAACACATGATAGGGTGTCCCATTTGGTGGCTAAAAATATTTTAAAACCTAGTTAGTAAATAAATCTTTAAAAATACTTTTAAAACTCAAAAAATTAAGTAAATTATGGATCCACATCTCCTTGGTACATTTAAGCTCTTAAAAATACATGTTTGGTAATTTTATGTGTGTTTGGTCATGTTTTGTTTATGATACCTATTTTTCTAAAGGTACAAAAAATGCAAAAATTGGGACACAATTATATGCTTTGGTTGTGCATACGTGATTCCACAATACCCACTCTTAACTCGCACTTTTTATTCATTGTTCATTAATAGGAAGTCTGTCTTCGTCACCAAGTATAGGTTTATAAGACTACATTTTAATCACTAATAAATGCCTAAATCTGTTTTAGGTGCTACATCAAGATAAATGATTTAAAAATATACATGTTTCCATTTTTAATATTTGATTTTCATAGATATGTATATTATATTGGGCATGGTAAAAGGTTTGTCATAGAAGATAGGAGAATGACATTATTAGGAAGTTTGAAGACATATCTCGATGCATTTGGAAGGTGTTTACATATTTAATGCATTTGATGCCTTTAGTAAGCTCTAATTATTTTATTCCACAAGAAATTTCCTCACTTTTTATGTCTCCAATAACATAAGAGTGTCCACCAAATTCTAAGATGTTTCTACTTTATAGGTGTAAGTTACAAGTTTGATGACAAAGTTTAGAGCTTGTTCAAGATCAAGCTAACATATCCAAAGAAGGTAAGTGAGGGTTGGTAATATAAACATGTTCGATTCATTTTTCAAAGTTATAATTATAATCATGACAAACATTTTGCTTATACAAAGTCTCTATATTAGATATAAATGAATCTTAAGAATGAAAATAAGTAATCGGTATTTTAGAATGTTTAATAATATTTATACAAGTAAAGAATTCAATCAAAATCAATTTGATTTTAAAATTAGTACTTGTATTCTTTAAAATAATTTCATAAGAATTTTCTCATTCATACGTAGAAATTTCTCATTTACAATTATCTTATATTTTAGTTTCTTTAATTCTTCATTTTAATGTCCTTTTACTCATTACGACACCAATTTATTTTAGAAAACCTTCGTGAACATAATCAATACAATTAAGGAAAGTGACTCATCTTACTTTGTGTCTTCAATGGAAAAAAATGTGCTTGTGTCTTCTAGATAGGGTGAGTGTAAGGTAATGAGGAGCTAAAAGGGGGCCTTAAGTGGTAATGTATTTTTAGAAAATAGACATACCCCAACTTCGATTGATGATTTGAGGGGCTTCTTTATGTGGTCCAATAACATGTCTCAATAACTTGCACTCTTGATTCATCAGGTTTGACAGGGTATCGAAACAACGAGTAGGGTTTCCACATGTACCAAATATAAGGAAGGAACCATATCTAAGAATCCTACGTCAGGTCAACCTAGGGTTTCCAAGGCCCATAGTGATAAAGGAAGAACCCTTAAATCAACAATAAATGAAATTGAAATGAAAATAAATGAAACTGAACTAAAAGTGACTCGAAAAGAGTAAGGTGTTGTGAAAAGTAAAAATAGTGTGTCGTAGATAATGAATGTGGATAAACAAGGTGCCAAGTGGTGAGATGCAAACAAGAAATTGTGAATGCAATATACATGAGACCTAGGAAGACAAGGATACCTAGTGCAAGGAAAACTAAGGTCAAGAACAAATAACGTCACTATAGTCATGTACTTTCTCTAACCCATAATTGTTACGTGAATAACCATTCCCCATTCCTAACAGGCCCCTTAAGGCACTGTTAGAGAAATAGATGCATCAATGACCCTTATCTACATAGAGGAAATTATTAGTAACATGTATGAAAGATAAAAAAGTGAAAAATTAGGTGTATACATATGCCCCAACCGTTGATCACCACATGTCACAATAACAAAACATGGGGTGGTTAACATCAAAAGATATTCCGTAACACTGATATTAAAAGTAAGTACATAAAATAATGTTAAAAGGATTAACTAAAATGAAATATACCCACCAATGCGTATTCTTGATAGTGTTGGTCATCCCGCACGCAAACATGATGTTGTAAAAACCTGTAAAAGCAAAACTAAAAGGAAACACTAGATGATCATCAGTAAAATAAGACATAAATCACCTAGCTAGGGGCCATGGGATGGATATTATGTCAAGATGTGGTAATGTCATAAATATCATATGGTGATATGGTGTCATAAAAATAGGAAAAATCAAAGACCCTCGAAAATAGTCATATAATAGGTCAAAACAAATGGTGTGAGGTCATAGTCATAACACATCAAATGACACATGTTACGAGTTTAAAAGTGAAAATGTTTACTTGTTATCATTTTGTGGATGCATGTAGAGTGTAGAATCTGCCATGGTGGAGTGTAGATGTGTCATGGCTTAGTGTAATGATTTCTAAATTATCATGGGTAGAGGTCACCAAGTTGTAGGGTTGGGGATTTGGGGGAATCATGCAAATGACCAGGATACCATTCAACATGGATTTGTTATAGATGTTTTTAACCACATGGGAAACCCAATCAAACACCTTTAAGTGGTGAATAAGACAAGAGATTTTGAAGATGACCTTGACTTTGAGGATGTTCATGAGAATTTGTGGTTACCGATTGGAGGAACTTGCGTGTGTATCATTGTGATCTAACACTCGATGCTACAGAGCGAAGATCATTGGCTATATGGGCTATAGGGAGTAGTACATAAGATGAGCACATGTTATGCATTCGACTCAACATAATACAAGTAGTAGGGATTCCGATATCCGAAAGGTAGTAATGAGGATCGTGGTGGCACAAATAGTGTGCTTTGTACAAGGTAGATAGAGCTATCCCATTATTTTTAGTAGCAAATATGTCGAGACATAGTAGATCATGGGGTATTGTTTAGCTGGGAATTAACCATATGGGTGCAGTTAGTACATGATTTTTACAAGGTGTGACACATAGGCCGAGGGTCATAAAACTCGTGATCTTATTGACAACCTAGATTTATGAGAGGTTCCCATGTATGCTAAACGACAAGGACACCATAGAAGTAGTAGTAGATGCCCAGAGAGTACTTCAAAGTGGGCATAAGGGATGACAAAGTGAGAGAAACTTGGGTATATCACCACTAGCACATGTGGGTCTAGGTGATGGAGTATGACAAACCTACCTAGGTAATATAGATCTGTGGCCTAGTTGGCTTAGGAAAATTCTTAGACACCATCACAAAGGTGACAAAGAACTATGCTTATTGGGTGGAGACCCACATAGTGATTAGGATCCCGAGATAGTTTTAGTGGACCGATGCTAGTGGTGATATCACCATCAAGCACCCTATGAGTGTTGTCATCTTGGAGAGGTTCTAGGAGTAGAGGTTATGGTGCCAAAACTTCAACATCGTAAGATCCGAGAAGTAGGAGCACTTGGTCGAAGGCAATGGAGGCATGATGGGGATGTTTAGGGCCCACCGTAGATTATAACAATAAGTGGTTTAGAGGAGATATCTAATAGAGGATCCATAGATATAGGACTCGCACACTAGATTAAGTCCCATTACCAGAAGGAGGAGGAGCTGGAAAACTAACACCATGGCTCAAAGAGCATAAGATGCAACGATTTGAAGGAGGACTCTTGATGCCATTTAGAGTTTAGATGGCCGTGCATCTAAGACAGAGGCCCAAACCATAGTGGAGAGGAGATATGATTTTGGTGCCCAGATACAGGTGGGCATAATATGTAGGAGCCATACCTCATCGTGATGATGAGGCGACAAAGGTGTTTGGCGGCCGAGGAGACGATTTGAGACCATCGTAGAGAGACCAGAGAAACCATGTATGATAATATTTTATTTAGATGATTTTTGATAAATATATGTGATATTGTTAGTGATATGTGTCATTTTTTTGTTTTGTGGAGAAACGATGGAGGAGTGGCACTCTTGATTGAGAACACCCACCACGAGATCCTAGAACCCATGTTAGATGTCCAGGATACTACAATGATGGTGGATCTAAGAAAGATCATTAGTTGGGGATTCAATGAGAGTCATTTTGTCCAGTGGGTGAGGCATCTAAGACATTGAGGAGATATGGGGATGTACAAGCACAAAATCTATCGAAAACATCGATGTGATGCTACTGAGTTTATTGTTAGTGTAGGAAACCCTTGTACATGAGCAAACAAATCACCTAACATATGCCCAAAAGAGCTATGACCTAGATTACTTCTTTAGAGGCCCATCTAGCAATAATATAGGGAGAGGCTTTGGAGCCCAATTTTGGGTGACATCCCTAGCTTGGGCACAACGAGAGTAGATGGTGCGGCCCCATCAGCCCAAAGCATCTAGAGACCCCCATAGGGGTGAGGGTGCTTGAGTCATATTGTAGATGGGTTAGATCCATTTTGTATGATTTTGTTAATGTATAAAACTTGATTCGATATATATATGATTTTTTATGACATTTATGTATTTGGTGATGTGTATGTTATTTTCTTATCATTTTCCTACTTTTACATGTATGTATGTGATAATACCATGGTACTTAGGAATAATGATAATGTGATAGATAGGTAAAGTCAACGAGAAGGGGATCAATAAGATATCCCAACTCATGTGATGTGAAAAAGCTAAGAGGTGAATAAGGCCAAGACATCCAATGGTGGGATGGCGGGCCCGAATGGTGAAGAATCCAAGCGTAGAGAAAACCTTAACAAGGATGTAATGAGATATTTGAGATTGTGTGATAAACCTAAGGGGGATCGAGAGCCCAAGTGAGGGAGAAGGTATTTGTGTAAAGCCCAAGTGGGGTCGAGAGCCCAAGTGAATGTGAGGGATCAAGCCAAAGAAAGAAAATAAGATGTAGTCAAGGTATTAAAGATGACTAGCCATGAGGTGAAAAATATTGTAATATATCAGTAATGATATCATCAACTTGATTCATGATGTGGCTTTTGGCACGGGTCACGAGGTCCTTAATGATGATGTTATGTAATAGTGACTTTCGATGCACTTCACACCATGTAGAGAATAAGGTATCATCGATATAGTCAATCGAGGAGAAGTTGGTTGGTTCCAAAGAAATCAACTCTAAGCTTTTGATTGTGAGAGGAAGTTTCAGGAATGGGACACTTATTGTATGCAAAATCGATACCAATGTCAATGTGGGCACAATATTTATGATGAAAGTAGAAGAAAGGAGTTGAAGCAAAAGGATGTGTAACCTCTTTGGTTTGGTCATGTTTGACATTAACTTTAAGCTTCTTCATGTGGTTCTAATAGGATCTACAATCGTCAAATATCATGCCCCGTAGCCTTGTGCCATGTGCAATATGACTCGATCGTATAGGACTGAGGATCCATAAGGGTAAGAGGTAAGGGGAGAGGTATTGTAGGTTGTAGAGGGATAATGAGAGTATATGATTAGGGTACTTATGTAATGGGAAAGGATGGTGTTGATGGAGTAATATAATGCTCAACCATCGAGGCACAATAAATAGGATCGTCACCCATGAGATCATCGACTTTGTAGTCAAAACCAACATCTTGATCATATGCTTTTGTTAGGGAAAGTGGTTAGTTAAGTCTATGTTAGTATGTGAGAGTGTGACCAGTGGAGCAATATGAGGCTCATGCAATCGATGGGAAAGAAGTGTCAATTATATTTATAGGTTCCTCTTGTATTAGGATGACATTTATGTCGTGAGTAATTTTGGTGCATAGGGTTTTTCGGGCAAAGTATGAGACTTCGAATCACGAATATGGCATAACCAACTAGATGGGGATTGTTCTAAGGTGTAACCATCATCATAATCTGATATGGAATCATCCACCAAATAAGAATCAACTATGGTTTTGAGTTTGACCATACGGTCCTTGTGGGGGATGTGGTGTTTGTGAGATAACTATAGGAGTTGAAGGATCCTTCTTGCGATGCCAAAAGAAGGAGGTAGATGAGATATGATGAGATTAGGAAGATCGAGGTATTGACTTCTAAGTGTGACTTCATCAGATAGTTATCATTTGATTCCAAGTGATCGGGAGGCATGCACCCGATCAAATCGGGATGAACAACTTTTTATCGTGAGAGTATCTATAGGGTGGTTAAAGTGCTGATATTTCCAAAAGGGGATAGGTGATAGTTCATCAAGTGTAGGGAGATTGCATGTCCCATTTTACTCAAGTGGATCGTAATTCAAATGATTAGTATCCCTTTGAATATTATAAATAGTTCCCTGGTGAGTGATCTTCACACACCGAAATGTGGAAGAAGAAATGATGCACATACGATGAGGCCAAGGATGCTTTAGGAAAATGTTATAAGATAAGGGAAAATTGAATACCCTAACTTTTACCTGGATAGTCCTAGGGGAACCATGATGGGTAACCAAATATACCCCATAGGAAGGATCTCGTCGATGATCATATCCTTGACAAATGGCTCATGTGGATTTTAAGTTATTGATAGAGTAATCAAGAGCCTTGATGAAATCTAATGAGGCCACACATGTGCCTACTCCCTCATCAATGAGAGAACACTTAACCGAAGTGTGACCAATCTAAACTAAATGAAGAGTGGCGGATCATTTGCATGAATTAAGAGCTCATTTGGGATAATAGAAAACATGAAACCATATGTATGAATGAGCATCCCTCGTGATATCAATATGAATGAAGAGTTCCTCACATTATCAGTAGATACTTTCTTTCAAGCCATACAATGTAAGAATCTTCCCAAAAGAGGGAGGAAAAGGGATGTTCATGTTAAAAATATATTCATGAGATGCTCATGATGGTAAGGTGAAAGTGCTGACAGCACATAAGTTCTAAGAAGGTAGGCTAAGAGTGCCAGGAATTTGGGAAAGTGGATAGGGTAGTTAGAGAAAAATAGCACTCATCATGACTAGACTGTGTAGTAGGCTAAGAGTGTTGGGATTCCTTTGGAAAAATTTCCATAGTTGGAAGGAGTAGGGGTAGTTAGAGATCTTACTTTTAAAATTAATTTTTGCTCATGATTCTAGTTTCTTAAGATATGAGCTATCATCCATTTTCGTGGAGGGTAATCCGTGTCAACCGCAAAATTTGATTTTCACAGGGAATAGAGAAGATGTTTAACTTTTCTAGTTTATGTCTTTAGATAGAGATACACAATCTAGACATAATCAACCTTGTAGTGCATGAAGAATTTCCATAGGGCCAATGGCATCTAGAGGAGGAACATGTTGAGTTTTCATGGTAAAAGGCTTTAGAGGATCAACTCTTCCTTACTCAATGCTTGATGATAGTTAGGTTGGATTTTGTCATTGTTAGGTTATTGATCAATTGAAAACCATCCTATTTGAAGAAGCGACGAGAGTAAGATTATCTAAGATTCCATCATCTACCATGTTTTTATTTTTAGAATGTTGAAGGATTTGGACTTGTTTTTTAGTTTGTGTCTTGGATGGAGCCTTCTCAAATTCCCTCATGAGATAGTATTTCCTTTTGGCTTGTTCAAAGGCCTCTTCCAGGGAAGTAGGAGAAAATGACCTCACCTTGTATTGAAGGTGAGGCTTAAGGGCTCGTAAGAAAATTTAGAAGAGGCTATCATTAGGCATATTATGCTCTACCTATATAGATAAAGTCTTCCAATACTTAATGAAAGATTGTGTTGATTCATTCTCAAATTACTGATAATTGATGAAAGCATTGATGTTGTTTTCGGTAGATCATGATATTGGAATTCATTTACTAGGGTTGTCACTAGGGACTCTAGCTCAACTATATAATTAGGAGGAAAAGTATGGTACCAATCTAAAACATCTCTTGTAAGTGTCTTTGCTAAGAGTTTGGTGGTAGTGTATGAATTGGTCCTAATCCATTCCTTGTAAAGATTGCCAAAGGTTTTGATATGAAGGGTGGTATCAATAGACCCATCATAAGAGATAGATGGAGTAATGCCACCAATATCCATACTAGTAATATAAGGTGCTAAAGGATCTTGTTGAATGCTCTAGAGGATTTGTTTTGAATGGGAGGTTGAGTGATGGGCACCCCATTAGGCACATTTAGAAAAGGAGGGGAGTGATGCCCAAAGAGCCTATTGGAGGGTGGTTAGCTAATATCTAGCCATGTTGGCTTGCATTTGGAGAAATTGAGCCATCATAGTGGATTTTTGTTGGCTCATTTTGTCAATGAGTTGGAGAATGAGGTTGGTAGGGTTAGAATTGGAGGCATTTTTAGATGAACCTATTTCAATGTATTTCCCTTTTCTACCCTATGGTCAAGTTATTCGGAGACAAATTTGAGAAGGCGTTTGCTAAGTGTTTCTTTTGATTCTCCTTTGTATTAAGGAAACTGAGATAGAAATTTCTGAATCTCAGGAGGATGGTCAAAAGTATCATCATTCTAGTTTTCTTCTTCCTCATCCTTAGGTGGACCTTGATAGTGGGTAGAGGGATTATTTCTAGTTTCTCATATGACACAACAATCCATACAAAAGGGGAACTCACCTTTGGGATGATATGTCTCAAGAAAAGTCTACATAGTAGATTTAGAGGACGTTAGGCCCAGATACTCCATGGTGAAGTGATAATTTGGCTAAGAAAAGGTTTAAAAATTAAGGCTACATACACAATCATCTATATGAAGGATGCACATAGGGGTCAAGGTGTCTAGAAATATATCCTAGAAGATAGATGAGATCTCTCATGAAAATAGGTTTGCATAGGGGTTAAGGCATCTAGCTATGAAAAACAGAGAGGCAGACAGGATCGCCCAAGGGTGATAGTGTATGCAGATGAGTTTTTGAGGTTTTTGGGTTTTTTTGGTATTATATGAAGTCAAATTTGAAAGTGGATACGCTTTTAATGAGTTGTGCTTGATTATAAGATTGTGTGTTTGATTTACATCAGGTTCACTAGAGATCAGATGTATGAGCCAAACATGTGTCTCAATAAATTTCCCTCTTAAATCATCTATTCAAAATGGGTATCAAGGAAACAAGTAGGAAACACACATGTAGTGACATCCATGTGGAATACTTAAAGGGGATACAATGAGCATTAGGTTTGCACATATCTAGAGGGTAGTAATCCATACGCTAGGTTAACCTAGGGTTTCCAAGGCTTGTGGTCAAGATAGAGGAAAGAACCATACTAAGATATCGATAGGTGGGTGTGGAGAAGTATAGGTCAATAATAAATGAAACTAAAATTTGAAAGTGATGATAACCAAAGAGATGGTAATGACTAAGAGTATTATGTTAACTAGCATTTAACATGTATAATACTAGGCTAACATAACACAATAAAGAAGGAAACAAATGTACATATGAAAAGATATGGTTAGAGCACTAACCTTGTACATGTAGGGTGGTCACTAATGCATCTATCTCTCCAAAGAAGAAACACACCAAGAGAGATTCACTATTAGATGAAGAAGGGGAACATTGTTCCTATCCTAGTCTCACTATAGGTGACCTAATAGTGTAAACAACCATCTAAGAAGAAGACTATCCAATCCAATCTAAGAAAGATGCAAGATGCACCGAGAGATAAGAAAACATATGTGAAGATGGTGCAAAAGAGTAGAGCTAATGGCAAGCTGAATGATTCTGGATTCCTTTTTCTTATGAGTGTTAAATGAGGTGAGGGTATATATAGGATGTCATCTCCCATGGACAATAACATTAGCCATTAGTGCTAAAAAGAGGTAAGGTGTCATGAAAAGTGAAAATAGTGTTTCATAGATCATGGATGTGGATAAACAAGGTGCCAAGTGGTGAGATGCAAACAAGAAGTTGTGAATGTAATGTGTATGAGACTTAGGAAGACAAGGATACCTAGTGCAAGGAAAACTAAGGCCAATACCAAATAATAACACTCTCTCTTTGTATTATCTCTCCCATTGGTGTATTATCTCTAACCCATAATGGTTACGTGAATAACCATTCCCCATTCCCGAAAAGCTCTCCCTGATGAAGGCCCCTTAAGGTACCCTCTCTAGAAATAGATGCATCAAAATGACCCTTATCTGCATAGAGAAGAAATTGTTAGTAACATGTAATGTAAAGCTAAAAAAATTTGTGAAAAATTAGGTGTATACAACTTCCATGAGGAATTTCATCATAATGTAAAAGGATATTTCCAACCTAGGATTTTGATTGTAGTTTATGATCTCAAAATATATATTTTCATCTAATTGGCTTTGGCACATGAATTTTTTCATCTATTTCAGATATCCAAATCGTATAAAGCATTTCTAACTTTTAAGGATTATAAAGAGTGAACATGTGTCCCAAGGCGCAAAGCATGGTGGATCCATTAACCTTTATTAAAACAAATGATGAATATCGTCGTAGTTTTTTTTTCGTGGATACATGGAGAACATGAAGATGGATGTTAAGGTAATTTTTCCTATTCTTTAAACATATGTTTTCATTTAGTTTTTAATAATTCATCTGCGCATCTCATATATATTTTTCAATTAATTATTCAATGGAGTGCTTACGAAAGATAGAAGGTCATTTGTCCTTCGCGAAAACACACATTCAAAATTTATTGTAAATGGATTTTTTTTTCAAATTTTTTTTTCTATATCTATAAACTATGTGTAAAATGTTTTGATAGTTGAAAATTTGAAATATATTTAGTTTTTAACACCTTTTAAACTTATATGTGTAGTATATGTAATATAGGATGCAAGAGGGTTTTACAAGTGATTATTAGCTTTGGTATTAATTAAGTAACATTAACCATGTGCATTCAAAATAACATGTTAATACAAAAATTATGCTAAAATAATAAGATGATTGTTGTAAAATACACAAAGGGATAAGTACTTAGTTGTGTAGAGTGGTACATGGAGGATATGGTTGTGCAAAAATTGATGGACGAATTATTTTAAACTTGAAAGTGCTTGTCTCCAAAGTTTTTACATTTAGAAAGCTCCCGTCCCAAGACCATACAATGCTTCTAGAATGTAATACAATCATAGATCCTTCGTATGGTTTTGGACCTATACATAGTGGGGTATTGTAACTTTTCTTTCCCTTATCTTACTTAGAAATGTGTGTCCCTACATGTCACTTGAGCTTGCACAACCTTGAAAAAACCTATGATAACATGTAATAATTATAAATTCTATATACTTATAATACCATCACTCAAAGCATTATAATGACAAAAGGAGAAATTATTGTGTGGGTGAGGCTAGACTACCCTTGAGGTCAACCCCCATTTAACCAATATAAGTGTTGCACTACATCCCCTCGAGTAGATCAATATTCTCGTACTTCTCATACTACAAGTGCAATTAGTGTATGCAATCTAAGCCAACCCATTATGTGTGCCCTCGTGTCTCTTGACACAAAGATAATAGGCTAACTATAGAGTAGAGAATGTACCCAACATAGTATTAGTGTGATGTGGTGTTCTTTAACCACTAGAATAAATATTTTTTCCATTAAAGACATTTGAAAATTCTTTAGAGTGACTTGCTCTTTCTAAAACATGGATCTCAAACCTTTGAGTGCTTGGAAATGCGGGAAGGTGGACTCTTTGATGTAGTCGAGTGCTTTAAACCTGATGTCTAAATTATTTGCTACTGCTTTAGGGATATTTTGGAGAGCCTTGAGTGCTTTAGTGTTGATATTTGCAATAAGAGCTTGTGAGAGTGTTAGGTGAGTTATGAAGTGTAATTGAATTGCTTATATATGCTTCCATATGTTAGATATTCACATTATGGATGACCTAGAAAGATGAAATGACATGTATGCAAGATATTAAATTGGAAAAGGATTCCTTAGATGAAAGGATCCAAGACTATAATACACTATGGCCCAAAATTGTATGGTTTGCACAAACATACATTGATGCAAAACCTAAAGATTGATAATGATGCATGTGGATGAATTATTGATTCATTTAATTAATATTCTTTAGATATATGATATATTAGTATGTAAACATGAGCAAGTCATGAGAGAGATATAGATATTGATTAGGCTTAAAATGTGAGATTTTTCTTAGCATAGGAACAAAGTCAAACTTGTTATCGCCAAACGATAAGTTACCAAATTTTATTATCTACAATAATGAGTCAAAAGTTAAGATAGTTTTTTCAACACATCTATCTATTTACAACTAACACCTACTTAAGGAAATAAATCAATGTTAATTGGTGATATAAATTAAATTTATTAAATTATATATATTGTAAAATGAGTTTGAAAACTTCAAAAAACCTCTCGGTGTTTTACGAATGGATGTAGATAAGTAATAAAAATGTTGAAGATAAGAGAACTCCATGAAATCATAGTATGCCCATGTGTTACAAAAACATAACTAGGCTTAGGTTCCCATTCCTAAAACCAAGGAAAACCCAAGCCAAATTGAAAGGAAATGTTTTTCAAATAGGAAACATATATATATTTGAAATGGATCTATTTCAAATGGATATTTGTTTCTAAAACACTAAATGTCCTCTAACTTACAAAGGCCATAAGCTATTGCATGCAAACCTAAAATTGGGTCCATTTTTCTTAAAAAGTGTATAAAATTTCAAGGAAACACAAATATGTAATCAAAATGTATTTTTAATGAATATTTTCTCCTTTTTCCCTCGCTACCAAAACCTATCTAGTTTTAGGAATAATATGTTTTAAATACTTTTAAACCCTGTTAAAATGAAATGATTTGGTGGTTTGGGATGAAACCACTAGTTTAGACCAAACCATTTGACACTTTAGTCTTTATTAGGTAGTCCCATATAGGTAGGGAGTGAGGTGCTGAAATTTTTAGGCATGAAACTTGGGAGTAATAGACCATTGTGGAATGCATGCAAGTAATTTTTGAGTGACTAAGAAGTGTAAGGAGGAGAGAAAGTCATGAAATATGGCTAAGGATAGTCCATTTAGATCAAAATGTATGCACAAGTCATGATTTAATGATTAAACCAATATTGACATTATCAAGTGATAAATTACTAAATTTAGATGCCTCTATTCCTCACCCACCCCCAATCTAGGAAATTAAATTTATATGCTCAAAAGAAAATATACCTAAGTGTGTAGACAAACTTTATCTTTGCTCATGGTGTTTAATCTAAGTGTTAACATGATCTCCTTAGTAAACCTGCGCAACATAAAGTGCAATAATGTCCATAAAAAGAATCAAATTTTAACTCGTATTTTAAAATATATTTGGAATTTATAATTTTAATTTGAAACTTGTAAATTTGAAAAGTAAGAAAAGTATGGAAGGAATACACCTATTTACCTTATCAAAGGAAAAAATCCTTGATAAAGTGGTTAGAGAAATATATTTGAACTAAGCCATCAAGGATTGGGGATGATTAGTCCCCAATTTATTGAAGGAAAATCCAAATCCAAAAGAGAATTGAGTTTCACTTGACACAACACCAAATATGGGTGTCACAGAGCTTTATAGTTACCCAAAACATATAAAAGGAGGAAGGGTGTCACAAGATGTCTAGTCATACTAAAACCTCCTAAAAAGTAAGAAGAAGAGTGTTACATGGATTTATTATCACCCCTTTAAACTTATACCCATGGAACCACACCATTGTAAATGGATCTAAGTCCAAAATGTGAAAAATAACATAATGTTGAAAGGGAATGAAGTATACTCATTATAGACACTAACATTTTCAGTATCTCATCCTTTGAAGTGATAAGTTTGGTGATGTTCCCTTACTAAGACAAATGCTCACATTCAAAATCCAATCAGTATATCCCTATATATGTTTCATGACATGATCAGCTTTACACTCTTCTTGGTCACAAATTAAGGAAAAATTAATTAATCAAAGTAATAAACTATTCCTTTATATCACGCTACAAATTTTTGTTTCACGTCACGCTTATTTTTTCTTGATCAGTATAGTTTGGTCAAGACATAAAATATAGTCTTGGGAAACTTGTATGATACAAACCTTTAACACCTTCTAACTCTATTTTAAATTTGAGTATCTTTATTGTGTCATTTCATCTTTTAGAGTTAGATTTATTATACTATTTCACCAATAAAGGCTATATAAGGAAGTCAATATCACTTTATAACTCACATGACATTCTTAAAACCTATTATTACAAATATCACTCCAAAGTCACTCAAAGCTCTCTCCCTAAATTGTTTATACATCATTTAGAGAAGCTCCTACTGCATGTATGAAGCTCAAAGAGTCTAGCTTAGTCAATTTTCAAGCATGAAAAATCGATAGAGCCTTGTTTTAATAAGAGAAAAGTCACTCCAAACATTGTCAAAAGGTTTAAAAGAATAAAGGGTTAGGTCACGTAGTTGAAGAACACCATGCCACACTACTACCATATTAGGAAAATTCTATAAGATAGTTAATCTGATATCTTTTTGTCAAAATACATGAGGCACCCTTAATGAGTTAACTTAGATCACACTCACACTTACACAAGCACCTAAGAGATCTACTAGAGGCTTGATCTCGCACAAGGGAATCTAATGCAACACTTGGATTAATTTGGTCGAGTTGACCACTAAGGGTAGTCTAACCTCACCACACACATGATTTCTCATTTTGGTTGTTTATGCTTTGATGAAGGGTATCAGTATGTCTTTAGGGTTTCATTCTCTTGTAGGTGAATACAGGTCATCCCGAAGTTGTGTAAACAAGAGAGACATACAACAAGCTACATTTCCAAACAAGTGAAGCACATAAGAAATTGTAGAGCTCAAATTTCAAAGGGTACAAAAATGTAAAATTCTACTTATGACCATACAAATTTAGGTCTAGGTCATACAAAATTCCTACGGTCCTACACTAACTCAATTTCTAATTCTAGAATTGATATCAAGCATTCCCAATTTTTGGTCTATCTTTTCCACCTACCTACACATCCTGGGCTATCCTTTTTTGACATGTACGCAACCAAGTCTTTTTCTCCTATTATGTATTTAAGCTATCATCTTATCATTTATCAATCATTATAAGTATTAATGCATTATTTTGATTATGTATGGTTAATTGTAAATTGATTAGATCATAATATTCTCTTGTAACAAACCCTTATATCCTATTTACTACTTGTTGATCAACCATAATCTAGCACTTAGCGAAGGAAATACATAAGGTTTGCATGGGAGAACAGAGTGCATTCAAAGGCACGGAAGTATCAGAAAGGATCGCGTGCGAAGAACAGAAATAGGTTCGGGACTTAGCCATTTTCACGACAAGGATCTATTTTTGGAGATAGCGTGTGGAGCACTCAAACCGATTGGAGACTTGCGCATCACACATTGGCTATTTTTGGAGGATCAACTATGAAGCGCTTTACATGGACATAGGCCAAGAATAGATCTACTATTATCAGTTAACTAACAATAGTCTATTGTTAGCGCACTTACATGTGTGGCTATTTTTGTAATGACGCGTGGCTAATAATAACATGTGACCTATTTTGGGATTAGATAAGTGGTGAAGGGAAATTCCCCACCCTTATAAGTATGTAGTAAATTGTGTAAAGATATATACATAGATGCATACATGGAGAAAGAGAGAGAGCATAGTTATACGTGTGAGAACTGAGATATAGTGAGATTATGTTGCTAAATACATGCGCATGAGCGTATACTATTATTATTGTAATGAAGCTTCTATGTACTTATTACATTTAATCTAATGGAGGTTATGGATTGAATCAAGGTGTTATCATGTTTACAGTTCAGTATTGCATGCTTGATTTCATTATGGGTATCTGTTAAGTCTGTTATTTTCTAGATCTAGATCTGACTATGCACTATATGAAAGACATATTAATTATAGATCTGAATGATTGAAGTCTTCATCATGCTAACATCCTACAACAATAACCCTAAGGAGGGAATGGTACCATTACATGCTTCGGGTGAGCGCTCGCCTAGGTTGAGTGATGTGCTAGCGCAAGTAAGGGTTTGTGTATTGCTAAAATTCTAGGCGCATCAACTACTATTCACGCCATGTAACATAATTGAACTAGGGTGTAAACACTATTTTTTCCACAATGTGTTGTCTAATGTATTAAATGTGCAACATTGAATATAATATAATGAGGAGGCCCATCCCCCCATACTTTACATTGGAATGTTGCTGAAGATATTATTTGAAAGGGAATGAAGTACTCATAACCCCTATTTTTGTACCAATTTTTAGTAAAACTCTACTTTGGACTATGCCTCATGTTCTTGAACCTATATTAGAAACCTATAAAAATTGTAGATTCTAGAAATTTTCAAATTTGCTGCTGAAAAACTGCCTATGAAAAAACCATTCATCCTAGATACTAATGTATGATTCTTATGTCCCATATTAGATAGTTTTTCCATGTGTAAATTATAATCTCAAGATTTGTATCTATTCATGTTCTTGTGTATTTGCACCCTATTCCACCCAATTTTGAATTATGTATTCTATTTGTGTGTTTTAATTGCATATATATCCATGTGATATCCCCACTAAACCTCCCTCTTTTTAGGTGAATGATATGTGCAATAGATCACTCAACTCAAAATAAGTGAAGTATGTACATGTCGATATAACATATAACTTAGTGTTAGATTACATTGAAGGTTGTTATAGGTGGCCACCGTAGAGATCATGTTTCTACAAAAGAGTGCATAGTAGAAACTACAACATGAAGTGATATCTAACAAAAATTCAAACAAACCCACATATAAGAAAACAAGTATACAAGCATACAAGTACAAACAATGTAACATAAGAAATCATTGAAAATGCCAAAGGTTACATACAGAGGGTATATGAGTGTCACACACACAAAAAACATGAGCAAAGGAAATAAAGGCCACAAATAAGGGACACGCAAGTGTCGACACAATAATGGAAAAGGCCAATAGATCAAAATATATTAGTGTATACATGAAAACAAACATACAAGTAAGTAAGAATACAATAGTAGATAATGGATCGAACCACATAGATTAAGAGATATTAGTTTTACACAATGCACATGTGTTAGCCACATTAGGCCAAATAAATAACATATATCATAATATATAATATAATAATAGCGATGAAGTAAAAATTAACGAGTAATGAATAAATAACACTTAATAGTGTAGAAGAGGCCCCAAAATTATCAAATCTAGTAGGAAAGGGACTAAACAAACACCTATTAACATGAAAATTTATGTGTCCCGCATCATGATCAAATACCTCATGAAACATGTATGTAAAAATATGTTATTTATCCAACCATATGATAAATGACATATGTAAAGGAAATAACCGGCAAACCAGTCATATGCAGGTCCTAAATTTGTAATTTGATAATATTAGAATGTTTTTTAGTGTTTATTAGATTATTTAAATGTTTTTATGTTATGGATATTTATATTTGTGAAAATCAAATACTACCTTATGATACTATTAAGAGGGCGAGGAGAGGAATATGTAGATTTGAGAGGTTTAGACCTGAATTTTCATTGTCCACACTAGATGTGGAATGTATCACCTCAAGTCGGGTTATAGTACATACTTAGGAGCTTTGTTACTTATAATATGAAACATGTGAGAAATCCTATACATGATAGATACTATATATATAACATGAATAAGTTCACTTATAATGGGTGTAGAAACCAATGTTTCTTAGTAAATGGATTAGAAAAAGAAAAAGAGTCTCATATCGATACACTTACCTATAAAAACTTTATTGTCATGGATATATTTAACAAATTGATGTAGAACAAAATGGATAGCCTTAAGTTTATGAAGCCAAGGGAATCCTAGTAGCATGTGACATGCACCAAGAGAAAACATAACCATGAAAGATATAGCCATAATAATGGATCCCACATTAAGAGGAAAATGATGCACCAAATAGAATTTTAGAACTGAATTGCATATGTTGCTTAGTAGAGCCTAAATAAAAAAGTAATTTGAAATGTACATAATTATTATTATGTTTAAATCCATTTCCAACCAAGATACTATGGATAGAAATTTGACCTGAAAAGTCTTCAATATAAAATGAAATGAGAGGTAACATCATTAATAATATCAACATCATCGAATGTAATAAGTACACCTATAAGGTTGTTTCTACAAATTCCTAATTATTTAAATACAAGTTAATGAATTAGGAAATGTAACAAAATGTTATAGTTTGATCATTCTAATAAATTAATTAACGCTAATCATAAAATCTAGAATAAATATTTTAATACTTATAATTGTGATAAAATGATATAAAAATTTCTTAAAATAAAAAAGGGATAAACTCTTACGTGTTGAAAGTGATATAAATATGATTGGGTGTAAAAATTGGTGAAAGAGCTATTCTGAATCAAAAATATTTCATCTATGGATCTCAAACTATAAACTACTCCTATCTACGACCGTATAACTTAGTTTGGGGCATAGTACAATTTTGGCATGAAGTTAACAATCTCATATCTATACACAATAGGGTTCTAAAATTTTTACTACCATTCACTTGTTTTGAAATGATTGTCACTTTTTTTTGCTAGGAATTAAACAACTTCAACACTACTTATACTGATTTGCAATAAATAGAAACCCTAAACAAATACAAGAAACTTCGTAAAAGCATTAAATACCAAAAGGATAAATCACGTGTGAGTGAATTTGTGCTACCCTTGGTGGCCACCCTCTTACAAACCAATCTAAGTGCTACACTACATCCCTTAGAGAAGGAGAATGCATCACGTAGTTGTCCTATAATTGGTATAAGTAGTGTATATAATTTAAACCAACCCTTGTGTATGTTCTCATGTCTCTTGCCACAAAATCTAACATGTTAACTATAGATTAGAAAATGTACCCAACATAGTATTAGTGTGATGTAGTGTGCTTTAAGTGCTTGGAATAATCCCCATTTCCTTTAAAGATCTTTGAAAATTTGTGGAGTGATTTTCTCTTACTAAGACATGGCTTTGGGACCTTTAAATGCTTAGAAATGGAGGAAGATAAACTCTTAAACCTAGTTTGAGTGCTTCACTTCACCCGTGACGTGGCTACTCTAAATGATGTGAAACTACTTTAGGAAGATTTAGGAGATACCTAAGTGCTTTAGTATCATTATTTTAAATAATATTCTTAAAAATGTTAGGGACCAATCAAGAGAAATTGAAATGCTTATGTAGGATTCCATAGGTTAAAAATTTGCACTACGAATGAAATAGAAAAGAAGAACTAATTCACATAAGGTTTTTAAATTAGAAAAGGGTAATTAGATGAGAGGTTTTAGGACCATACTAAAGACACCCTAAATTACTCACTTGTTCCCAATGCTATTCTAATGCACCCTGTTATCCACCCATTTGTGATTAATTGATTAAATTGATTAATTCATACACATTGCACCCTTTGGATTAATTAAATTAATCCGTAGTACCCTTTGTTCCCTTTGTGCTAAGTTAATTATCATTTATTAATTAAATGGTTAATTAATTAAGTGTGCACATCCTAGTCAATTGCCACTCAGTCAATAGCCACTTGACTCCACATCCTCATCCTAGTTAACTACACTTCTAGAATCCTAGAAAGGTGGGGGCAATTAAATTACACTTACAACCATGCTTTTCATTTGCAACTTTAGGGTTCCCCATCATTATTAATTAGGTTTCTAGAGATTAGTTCATGCAAGTTTAGGGTTCCTTGTCATTTTAAATATGGCATTCTATTTTATTTCTTTTAACTCTCCTCACCTCGCTTTTCCTTTTTAGGATTCTTTTATATATTTTATTTTCTTATTGATTATTATAGCTTCCTATATAGTTTAGTTTATTTACTTCTAACCTTTTTTAATAAGGTACCCTTGTTCACTTTTAAATAATTTGTAGTTTATTTTATTTAGTTAATATTTAATTTAATTCGTTAATTTTAGAATTTTTAGTACACAATTAGGTGCTTTCGTCTTTTATTTTTCATCCTTTTTCCAAGTAGAATAATCACGAATCTCATTTTTTTGCAGTCGTCCGACAGTGTTTTTGGGGGTCTCATTGACTTAGACATTGTTATTTTCATCCCTTTATTAATCATGACTAATCATCAAACTTTCTAAAATAACGTTATTAGACATTTCTACTATTTTTTATCATTTTTACAACCATTCTTGTACACATTTAGTCATTTTTCACACTAGACTAACACTTTCTCATGTGTTTTTGCATGCTTTCTATTATTAATTTTTTTTTTGTGAGATTAAGTCATTGTGTGATCACGCATGCTCTTCCCTCACGCTTTCTAAGAGACCTTAGGAATCAAAAAATGTAATCGTTTCTCATTTTGTTTTTGGGAATTAACATTTTTTCTTAATCAAATCTTGTTCGCACATATGTTATTTGCTTGCACTTTCTAAGCAATCTAGGAAATCAGAAACATGAACTTTCTTCATTGTCTTGGCCTCCGCCTACCTCAGAAAAAATTTTGATCCTTGTTTACAGGACCCGCTCTCATAAAGGTTACTAAAAATTGAAAACTACTAACCGTAGGTTGCCTCACTCATGTGCTTCAAACTATTAATTCTTGTGTGTAGGAAATTGATGATAAATAAGATGAAATTAACATTTTCTACACACTGTATTTGCAGGTTTGATAAGGGTTAAAACCCATCTACATAATTGTGGGAAGTGCCTTGGCATAAGCCATAAAAATATTTTGAGGATTACCATATGAACCCAAAAGTAGTCAGCACATTGAGGGAACTGGATGATGAAATGGGCACCTTTTATCCCAACTAACTAGTAAAGCCTTATGAGTTAGAGTCACAGATATCCATTAGTGGAAACCCAAATGCGATTCATTCTAAGCAAGATCTTTTCTCAGGGTTTCAAAGGGGGTAAATTAAAGCCCTCAGCTAGTAATAACATCATGCTTGCTCAGTATATTGGTGACACCTAGTTGAGTGAACCACCTAGGAAGCCACACCTTGTCTAAGCCAATCTAAGGTAGAGGCCAAAAATTTCACAAACATCATTTTTCTTTTTCTCTCAGTGTTACACACTTGTGTTTCACTTTTGTTATTCATGTTTTCTCTCTCATCCACATTGTTGCTTTTTAAATGTGTCTAAGTCTCGAGTTACGAGACATCCATATCCACACTTGAGCACTTTCATTCTTCTTCAAGACATCTTGGATTTGTGACACTCACTTTATCACCATCAAGCACCCTCTTAATCACCTTCGTATTTATTTGTTGTAAGTCTTAAGTTTAACATTATCTTGTTAAAATCTAAGCATTCCACACTCTTATGTCATCGCATTACACATTCATTTTTTTGAATTGATGACATTTTTCAATCTCACTTTCATCAGTCTTATGTCATCACTTTGCACATTCACTTTTTTGAATTGATGACATTCTTCTATTTTTCTTCTATCGATCTTATGTTGTCGTACTTCGTAAATCATTTTGTTGCATTATAGACATCATCATCATTTATTCACTTCTCTCTTTCAATCATCCACTTTTCTTTGATTTTAAATCACTAATAAATAATTTCCCTTTGTCTCTTATCTCCATTTTTGTGAGATTCAAACCTTCTCATCATCATTACTTCACTTCTTGTGACGAAATTCACTTTGTCATTATTTTCCTGATCCCCTTTCTTTGTTGTGTTTCCTCTTTCAACATACTTTTGTTAAGAGTAAACCTCTTTCATCATCTTCTTAAGTCTCCCCTTTTAACATACACCTTGTTAAAAGATGAGCAAAATCATCATTTTTCCTCAGTTTCTTCCGCTAACACATTTTTGTCAAGAGTTGAGAATTGTCCATTGTATTTTAAGTCTCCTCTTGTCATACTTAATTTGTTTCAGAATGAACACGCTAACCATTTTTTTCTCTTCCCTCTTAGCACTCATTTCACTAAGGGTTAAGATTTTTCATGTTCTTCCCTCTTTCATCTTAGCATTCACTTTGCTAAGGGTTGATTTTTCTATCACACCTCTTCTTGATCCTCCCCTCTTTCAACAATGGTGGGAACACAACATTATGACTATATTCCTTTTTGATGGGAAGAAATAAATCCTTTCCATATCAGCTCTGGATGAAGAGGATGCATATCAACTTCAAAACCTTTCTATTGATGCCAAAACAAGAACCAATTCCTTCTTTTGCTTCCCCTGCGCAAGGGAGAAATATTTCCATCAAACTTCGATGCGAGAAGAATTGAAAGCCTTAAAGGGGTGACCTAAATCCCCTAAGGGTCCACCATTCAAGTCAAACAAACATAACAATGAAGGACAAAGTAAAACAAAAGCCAATAATAAAGGAAAATATAATGCTTTGTCCTCTAATCCCAACCAAGCCTTGCTTGATCAAATCAATGCAATGGTGAAACAATTGGATCATCTATCCTCTACGGTCACTAACAATGATACCAAAGGTATCAAACACACGAAGAAAAGTGACGAAACCTTCAAAACTCATTATGAGACTAATAACAAGAAAAAAATCATACGAATGATAAATCACCATTCATCCCAAAACTAATTCACCATTTTCTCAAGAGTGGAAAATGATGAAGGACACTATTTCGGGTATGCAAAAACAATGCAAACAATTTAATTTTGATGAATTATGTCCATACCCTTTTGACATGGACATATTACACATACCTTTCCACGCTCTTTTGAGATGCCTAAATTTGACAAATACAAGGGCAAAATTGATCCTAGAGAGCATGTCAAGGAATTTTTCATGGCATGCCAAGAGGTGGCTTATAATGACATCTTTCTCTTACACCTCTTTCCTAAGAGTCTAGGTGGACAAGCTTTGGACTAGTTCTTACACCTTCTAAAGGGATCTATCTCTACCTTCACAGACCTCTCTGAGAAGTTCATCAAACACTTCTCTCGCTTGAATCAACCATGAATCCAAACAAAAAAAATAACTTTATGATGGATTTGTGCAAATGCCAAAGGTCAGTGGAGCAATGAAAAAACGAGATCTTTTCAGCACAATTGCACTCACATGAGTACAACGATGGCAAGGAATCACAAATTGATTCCCATGTTCACTCCTGAAAACTACATTACATGGTCTTGTAACTTTCATGATGGGCCTCAGTGGGGAAGTTGGAGTGTCTTCCAAATATCGATTGACCCATGATGAAAAATAGATGGTTATCATATCTATCCCTAACCTTAAAGATGAGTTGTATTTTCACATGCAGATGCACTGCCTTCAACAAATTTGAGGAAGTTATCAAAAAGGGAACTCAAATTGAAAATCCCTTTATTTCTAAAGGCTTGATTAAGCCTCATTATAAAGACAATGGGCACAATCATAATCATCATAACAATAACAATAACAATAACCCTAAAACTTCTCAAAATAAATCTAGGTACATCAACTCGAAACTATGTATGTTGTCAACGATAGTGTCATAATAATCATAACAATAATCACAACGTGTAAAACTTATAGAATAATCCATTAAAACATATTAAGTCTAAACCATCTATCACCATCTCAAAAAGAGAGAATTTTCCTCCTCCTCATGATTACAATCGAAGACAATATATGTCTTTAGGGAATCTCTTTCAAACGTCTTAAAACAACTAGTAAGTGCTAATATGGTCACTTATCCTATCATGTAACCCTTCCCTGAAGGTGAACCTAAGCCAGTTGGTATAAACCTAACACATATTACAATTTTCATCACATAGATGGTCATCAAATGGAAAAATGAAAACAAATTTGCAATTACATCCAAGACCTTATTGACAATGGAGACATAGTGGTTGGAGATCTACCACCTAACCATGATGCAAAGGGTAAATCTCATGAACATGGTGCATCTTTGAACAACGTTGATTATAAATCCATCATATCCTATATTGATGACACTACTCCACACATCGTTGAATACGCAATTTAAACCTCTCAAAGAAAGTCTATCTAGTGCCTTTCAACAATTAGTAAAGGCTAACATGATTGAATATCCACCCATTTTTCTCGATGGGGAACCAAATCCTACATCGTATAATGCATCCGAACATCAGTGAATTCCATCACATGCATGGCCATTTTATTGATAATCAGTACACCTCTTAGTCATCATGTTCAAGACTTAATTGATGAAAAACCATTTCCATAGAGCTTGAAAATGAAGCTCTCTGTAATCGATGACATGTCAATTTCCACTTAAAATGAAGAGTTGACTATTTTTCCCATTCCTATACATACCGATATTCCACGAGGTCATGACGAAAGTCAAGTATATCTCCCTTCTAACCAATTTGTTTCTTCTACGATTTTTTTCCTTTAGTCCAAACAGACATTAAACCTATTTCGATAATCTTCTAACACCAAACGAGATCTTGAATTTTATCCAAGGCTCTCTTTCAATCTTTGACATAACATAATAGGGTCCATCATCAAGTTCAATTGAGCTTGATTACATTCTTCCCATTCTCATCTCTTATGCCTAACATCTTTGGTCTTGTTTTCAAGTACAATCACAACAAGCTTGACACTTATGACACAACACAACCTTCTATGTCCATTATATCTCAAACGAACACTCTTGTAGGCATCTCATTAATGAAAATTCCCACTTTTCAATATATATATACATGAGTATATTATGTAAGGTAATTATACCTGTGAATATCCTTATACAACTTTTCAAGCTTTAATTACAAATATTTTTCAAATCAACTAATTCATAGCCTAGAAGGAGTAATTTTGGTTATCTCCTCTCTATGGCCTATAAGGAGCCTTGATATGCATATGGAGATCCATCCTTCTCTCCTCACACTCTTTCACTCATAGGTGAATATGAATCTCAACATATTTCCCACGCCGATAACCTTCTCTAACATCGCATTTGTTTGTCAATCTCATCGAAGACTTATCTAGTCACACATCCTTTGACTTGGAACATGTCTACCCAAGTCTAGTACTTTAGGACCCATCGAATCGCTTTGATTCAAGACTTGATCCTATTTTCCCAAGTCTCAGTATTGCAAGATTTATCACATCTTTGATTTCCTCCTTTGACTTGGACCTTGTCCACCCAAGTCTCATATTTCAGACTTATCAAATCTTTCGATTCCCCCTCTTGACTTGGATTTCATCTTCACAAGTCTCGTATTTCAGACCCTTCAACTTTAATAAACATGGACCTCTTTTCAGTGAAGAGTCCATTGCAAATATTCATCCACCAACATCTATAAAACTTAAAAAGCATAAAATGAAAACAAAATTTCATATTAAAACACTATTTGTAAGTCGGAAACGATAAAGTATGTACAAATAATGCTAATAATTCCATATATTGGTAGATATCTTAATCATACCATTATCATATATTCACCTTCTTCACCTATTACGACACATGTTAACCTTGTTCCTATTGGGCATTGTGTTTTTCTTTTTTTCATGGTTCCTACCATTTCAACTCTTTTCACCTACGGTTTTGTCTCGAAGCTTACTGATGGAAACTCCTCCTTTTAAATAAGATCTCTCTTTAACTAAAAGTAATGAAATTCTTTACCCGTTCCTTTTTGACTGCCCATCTCAATATACGGTGTTGAACCCTTACATCCTACTAGTCACATGAGGCTGAGACTTGGGGGCAGAATGTTCCTTCCCAACAAGCACATTATCAACATACAAGGAAAATTAAATCAATCTAAAAATACAATTTTTTTTTATTAAATTATTATACCTTTTGTCCTTCACAAATTTCACGGTGATAAGCCCATACTTCTTACTAGAAGTATGAGATTGGGAATGGAGAAAGCCCTTACTCACCTATGTTTTTTCTTCAGTGTTGAGCCCTTACCTTTTACTGATGGCATGAGGCAACATGTAGGGGGTCCTTCACAAAAATCAATCAACTAATAAAGCCTTTATGAAATCTTAATCAAAGTGCTTAATAAAAAAATCCCCAGAAGTAATTTAGCTGCTCATGATAAAGAGAGAAAACAATTCCTTCACCCAAATTTCCCCATCAATAGGTCATCAATGATCTAAGTCAAGTAAAACCTATAAAGTGGAATCATCTTAGAATTGGTCAGATAATCTTGACTAGAGATGAGTTACATTTTTCTCATATGGATCATTGTTACACCTTGTGTCGTCTGCATCCTTTATCTTCACCTTCATATCACTATTCATCTCATTTTCATGTCCTTCTTGGTTATCGGTGATGAGCCCTCACATCTTCCTAGTTGTGTGGAGCCACGATTGGAGTGAAACACCTTATCATTTATCATCTACATTTCTCAATGGAATGAAATGCTTCTAATTATTTACACCTGCTTTCAAGAAGTGCACCCTTTTACCGAGTTGTAAAATATCAAAACATTCAAAAATGTCTCACAAAATACAAAAACAATATAAAATTGTTCAAAACTCCAAAAATAGTATAAAATTATCACAATCAAAACATTCAGATAATATTTGACCAAATTTCAACAAGTAGATAACACAACTCAACAATTGTTCCTTTTAATGGTGCTCCTCATGATCATTCCATATCATGCTCATTTGTATTTCTCGTGGTGTATATCTATTCTCGAGGCAATCATTTACCCTTTCACAATATAACTTTGTTTGGGGCACACTTGGATTTTACATTTTAATCCAATATAGATCAAAATTCAATGGGATCCGACAAGAGTATATTTTGGAGTATCTAAGTATCACTTCACTCTTCCTCGAACTCCTCTCGATTCAATCTATCACTTGGGGGCATTCAAATCTATCTATTTCTTCAATGTGGAACACATTTAGAGTGTCATTAGACATCATTTTTGCACGTTGTGTTATATTGTTGTAGTTTTTCAACATTGTGATGATGCTTTTGCTTCTTTCAGTTTGTTATTTTTTGTACTTTGTTTACCTTTTGTTTTAGACCAATTATAGGAAATTTACTTGCATCTTAGTTCACATATAACTTTGGTGTGGTTCCTTCCTGTTCATATTGGGTTTGTTTGTAATGCTTGTTTTATGTTTTCTTGTCGCTTGCATGTGTTGTGTTTTCCTCTTGGTTTATTTAAGCCATGGAATGTTTTCCTTTTGTTGTGTATTCATGTTTGTTTTCATTTGTATTTCAAACTTTTCAAATATTTCAAAATCTAAAAAAATCAAATATTTCAAAATCCAAAAAAATGAAATATTTAAAAATAAAATAAAATAAAAATAAAAACAAAATTTCAAACAAACATTCACTTATCATAGAAATCCTACAATTGAAAACCCTGAAGTGAATATTTCAACATTTCAATACAATCTTGATAAACATCATACCTTTATCTATTACCCTAGTGATCGTTCCAATCTTACAACTATCACTTTCTTCCCTTTGCATGATATGCTAACTTTGCTTGGGGAAAGTCACAAAATTGTTTTTCCTTCACGATATAACTTCACCTAGGGAAATTTATTTTAGATCATTTGCACAACGGATCCAACAAGAGTGTCATAAGGAGTTGCTTTAACTCTGCTCTTCTAGTCTAATCCTATTCCCACTTGGGAACATTTGCATCTACTTACTCATGATTGTGGCATGCATTAGGGGCATAATTGATTGTCTTATTTTTTTGAATTTTTTGTTGCATTGATGTTTACTTTTTGAACCACTTACAAGTAGTGTGATTACATCTTGGTTCTTTTATAACCCTTATGCCTACACCTACTCTATATATTGGTTTTTTTTTCCAATTTTATCTTTTATTTTTGTGTGTTTGTTTACGCACATCTAGGTTAACCATCTTGATTCTTTTATAATCATGGTGACAAATCTATTATGCAACATCAAAAATAAGGTTACTCTAAAATTACTTTCCAAATGACACTCATGCTATGAGCACAGTCATTTTCCATCCTACAATCCCTTGTTTTCCTTCCTATCAAGTGGTCATCCACCACTTTGTAGCATCACACACCCACTTGAGGGGCATTCCTCTACCATTTTAATCATTGGGGTATCCTAATGCTTCATTTCTTGTTGGGGCATCCAAATGCTTCACAACTTTCTACTCGTTGATCTGCATGCGTATACTATCTTTAAAGCAATATTACTTCACAATAGCACTTTAAAGAGGGGAAAAATGTAGACACCCCTAAATTACTCACATGTTCCCAATGCTATCCTAATGCACCCTGTTATCCAACTATTTGTGATTAATTTATTAATTCATACACATTGCACCCTTCGATTAATTAAATTAATCCTTAGTACCCTTTCAGGCTAAGTTAATTATCATTTATTAATTAAATGGTTAATTAATTAAGTGTGCACACCTAGTCAACTACCACTCATTAACAACCACTTGGACTCCACATATTCATCCTAGTTAACTACACTTCTAAAATCCTAGAAAGGTGGGGGCAATTGAATTATACGTATAACCACCTTTCCGGATGCAACTTCTACAATTAATTCATTTATTGCCCCTAAATTCCTCGGAACTATTGCAACCTCCTCCAATGCTTATTTTTAGCATGTGCATTCAACCCATTTTAACCAACTTCCAACTACTTCCACCTCTATAAAATTCAGGCTTACTATCTATCAAATCCTTTTGGATTCATAACACACTTACTCACAAATCGCATTCCAAATTCGGCTATTTTGGAAGTAATAATCTAATCCAAAATCAATGTGTTTGTAGAAATTGTACCAACATTTGGAGGCCATTCAAGAGCACTCACAAATCAATCATTTTGAAAGGTTATACAAATTCAAAATCTCTTACTAAAAGGTTACAGGGTTTGAAAATTGTTTTTTGTCTTTCATTACAAGTTCAAATCCTTCAGGGGTAGGGTAAGGTTTGAAAAAGTTGCCTTGTGAGTACTTTATCTTTCATTACATCGTGGATAATATTTTATTATTATTATTATTATTAATGTAATTTTCCTTGCTTAACATACAAGTTATCTAGGGCCATAAGTACAACCATATTTGTGTTATATAGTCCTAGATAGGAAATTAATGAGGAAAGACCAAAGTCTGGGGAGTGATGTTGTAGATGGATACTACTTTGATAATTAATATTTCATGGATGAATGATAGAGCAAAGTGTAGAGATGAGAAATTAATGAGAGATATATAAATACATGTCATTTGAGCTTGGAATGCAAACAATTTTCTTAGCATGGGAAAAAGGAAAAATTGTCATTATCAAATGATAAGTTACTAATTTTGAGTTTCTACATCTCCTACAAGAGTGGAATTGAAAATTGTATACTTAAAGCAAAAATATATATGAGTGTACACACACTATTTTTATTTTCTCAAATATTGTTGTCCTTTGTAGTGATGTTAGCACGTTCCATTTTGAAACCTACAAAACAAAGTGAAGTCAATATATATGAATGATATTGAATTGTAACTCATGCAAATAATGCTTTCAAATTTGACATATTGAACTTTACAAAGTAAAATAAAGAGATGTAAAACATGTAAGGAACACACTTATTCATTCATGAAGGAGAATATATTGTTCTTGTTAAACTTTAGAGATGTTAACTTATTTTTGAGTTTTTAAGGATTGGGGCGATTAATCCACAAGTTTTTCTCAAGAAGAAGTTGAAGTAGGAGATGAAATTGAGTACACACACAGATCCAACACCAAAGAATGGAGGTACTAAAGAACCTTGTTAAGAGGGAAGAACAATGTACATATTATCTAGCTACCTTGATATCTTCCCACACAAATAGATAGAGGAAGGTAGAATAACATAAAATATTTACTCACCTCAATATCTTCTAGCCTCATAGACCACACCCTTACAAATGGTCCTGGGACCAATTTTGTAAATATAACACAAGGCATAAAAGGAATGGATGCCCCATCCCCCATCATGTAGTGTATAATTAACTTTGACTATGAAAAGAGTAATAAAAAGAGAAGAAGGCCCATGTCCCCAAACCTTGTATATGTAAATGTATTTGAGTAATACAATGGATAACGAATGAAGTACTCATGCCCCATGTATTCTTCTATGAACCATGTCACTTATGTTTTAATCTATACTATAAGTTTGTAAAAATCTTGTAAAAAATATGATAATTTTGGAATATTTCCATAGGAAAAAAATGTCTTGTAAGGGTCTATACCATACTACATTTTTGTTGTTTTCACCCTATTTAGATTTGATTAAAATTTATACCTATAACTAAAAAGAATGAAATAAAAACTACAAGATTTTATTTTGATCAATTAACTTCCAACATTAACCATTCTATATCATAATAATACATCAATACTTGAAATAAATGTTCACAATACAATAAACATTCACAAACACAAGGGATTGAGTGTACTTGCTGATTACAGATGATTATGGACCGATAAGGGAGATCTATTCCTAAGAGTGCATTGAAACTTAAACTATGACATGAAGATCCTCATGTGTAGGACCATACAATAGGGATAATAACGTCTATACGGTCTTAACTCTTCTCATAACTATGATCCATAACTTTCTAGGTTTGTTACTTGTATAAATATCTTTGTCACTCTCTATTAATCACACTACATGGGCCTCTAAATTCTCTAATCAAAATATAAAACCCTAACCATGGATGAGAAGTCCTAAAAACAAACATTAGTTGGGTTATGGGCACACTCGTACACCACCGACATTAGAACTACTATGAAGAGGCCTAAAATTGCACATCGTTTAACACCTAACATATGATATCTAGTTGTAGTGCAATTAGATTTGACATCCTTCCTTTGACAAAGCTTAACTTGTGTTTATGTCTTGTAAATCTACTTGAGTGAGTGAATTTGAGTTCTTGGAAGCTTGGGAAGTAGTATCCTATACCTAATGGGAAGCTTCAAAATTATAGATGGTGCTTCCCTAATGAATTTACAAAGGTATTTGTAGAGAGTTTAGGGAGATTTAGGTGCCTTTAGTGCCAACTTTTGCAATATGATTCCATAAGAGTGTCGTTCTAAATGAGGTGAGTTTCAATTGCATTTATATGCTTCTGAAAGGTGATTTAAGTTACAAAGGTCTAAGAACAATGAGTAAATGAATCAAAGAATAATGTGCAACTGAAATTTTAGGATCAAAGTGAGTAAGGGAAAATTATACACTAGGGTCGGAATGTATAAAGGTTCCTACCCTGTTATACGTTTTTAAACCTAGGGAGACAATTTGAAGTGTGAAGTTTGGAAGTTGACCAATAAAGTTTATTAATGGATTTCATGCATTTAATTCTCATAAACTATCGACAAATGAGTGTGTAAGATTAAGAAATCTAGACGAGATACCTAAATATATACTAGATGAGAATGGGTAAATTGTGCTTGTTTAAGCAAGAGAGCAATGTAAAAACTAGAATTATCGATGAGTATAATTACTAAATTTGAGTGTTTATATTTACCACCCTTTTAGTATGAAATGAAATTACATACTTAAAGGAAAAGATACCTGAGTGTGTAGATAAACTTTGTCTTCGCTCGATGTTTTTTTTTCAAGATCTCACTGTGTTGGTGTTGACACACTCCATAGAGAAACCTACAACATGGAATGTAGTCAATTTCCATTATAAAGAATTGAAATTTAACTCAAATGAAAAATGTAATGTAAATAAAATATGAAATTGTAAATTGTGAAATAAAGAGATGCAAAACATGAAAGGAGAGCATCTGTTTATTTTGTAGAGGAAATAATTTCCCATTTTTTTTATACTTAGATATTTGGATTTTCAAAATTTTATTGAAGAATCGGGGTGATCACCCCATTGTGTTGAGGAGATGCTAGAGTATTGGGTGTATGGAACCCAACACATGATGTCAAAGATAGAGAAGAATATTGAGGATCCAAAACACCCTATGAAGGAAGAATACCATTCAACAACTCTAATACATTCCCATTTAGGTGAAGAGGAGAGAAAGACTACATATGAAGAACATAACCACTTCGATACCTTTCGTGACTCCATGGACCACAACATTGTATGTGAATCTAAGCCTAATTTTGTAAATTAGGAAAGAGTATAAAATAAAATGAATTAGCCCCATACTCTCCCCATGTGCCACACAACCGAGTATAAATTTAATAAAGTGAAAATTCTATAATGTAGCCAAAGAAAGGAGACCCATGCCCCAATATCCTGAAATTGAAACTAAGTGTTGTAGAGAAGAAGGAATGAAAAATTTAATTCCCTGATATGAAAATGAGTCACGATTTTGAAATTACACTAAAAACTCGTGTTTGTAGTTAAAAATATAAAATTATTGAGAAAGTTGTTGAACTACCCTAGGAAAAACCATTTAAACGGGTTAGGAATGTTTGTATGGTCCTGACCTGACTATACATAATTGATCTTATGCTTGCTTTGTTGAATTTATGTGTTTGATGTTGTTTTAAAGTAATTTTTACTTGTTCCTTCCCGTGTCTATGTAGACACTAAAATAAGGTCACACTCCCTTTGGTCCTCGACGAATAAGCACCCTTCCTCACATTCACATAATGGCCCTTTCACCCTAATAATATTAATTTAATTAATTTAATTAAATTAATGCATTATTCTCACTATATTTATTATTTAAATATCTTATTTTAAATAATATCCACACATACAATTCACTTAGACACCTCACCAAGCCAACTCAACCTAAGACCTATTCTTAGTAAGTTGCCATAACTAACTAAGACTTACCCAAACCTTAAAAATCAATGCCTACATTCCCTCTAACCATATTCCCGCATGCTCAAAGAAGATCCCGGTCTAATCGGTTTAATGACACGAGATCCGAGGAAATTAAGAGGATCTCCCTAATTTAGTAAATAGGAAATCTCGCCTTGACCGACACCGATTACCCCCTAACCATAACCGGTCTCCACCGCTTCTGTACCCTTTAACCCCAAAACAACCTTATTCTCAAGGATGAAGGTTAGAAGTAAGTAAGAAGTAGAAGGTTGAAAACACATCTCGAGAGATAACACATCTTAGAGTGAATTCCAATGAGAATCCACATGAAAAGGAGATCAAACATCTTTCCCGCACAAACCATCCCACCATGATCCGATCTAACTAAGTAAAGAGTAATGTACATGAGTCCATGTAGAAGCTTCCTTCACTGTGATCACTGAACCTTCAAACCTCTCATAATTCCCTCACTCACAGGTATTCGACCTAATCCAAGTAAGTATAATGTCATACTTTTCTCGGTTTATTTCATTTCATCATGATTTTATCATATATTGTTTACCTAGCTACCTATTGACCTTCTCCAACATTTCCACCTCTATATTTAAAAAAAGCCTACCCCAATACCCAATACTTATCTCGACTAAAAAGTCCTTTGTGTAATCACAAAGGAGACCCAAAGCTTGCTCTCGTGGAATTTCCGATTTCCATAAACTGTGAACGTGCGTTACACCGGATCGCCGTGGGTTACCCTTAACCAACATCGATATTTTCCCATACGACTCTAGAATAGGGATCTACCCACCAACTTTCATCTCACCCTCATCCACTTGTGATCTACCCGAGACCTCGACAAACCCGCGAACCGAGAACCAATCATTTGACCTTTGATTCTATTCTAGCTTAGCCTGTTAGATCGATCTATTTATTATTGTGTTTTAAGTGAGATACCTAAATCATTTCAAATTGCAATAGGATTTACTTTGTTTACATCATTAAATTGTTTTAAAAAAGTTTCTGATCACACTTCTCGTTCTAAGCATACTTTCAGTTTAATTTCTACTTGCTTTGCATTACAAGTTTCCTCCTGTCTCACGATCAGGTGTGGTTTCGAAGTCATAAAATTCAACTAGCATTTGAACAGCGCCTACGCCATCACTCCTATTTGTTTCATCAACACTTCAAAGTCTAAGAAACAGTGAATAGTTTGAGCCCGAAATTTCATCTCTCGCCATCGTAAATATACAATGAATGCCTCTTCTTTTGAGGTAGATGTGATAAAGAGTTTGAGAATGCGATCAAAAGAATAAATGTGTATCCATGTTTGATAAGTCTGATAATCTACATAGAAAACACATGAAGGGATAATGTGGTGGCCACTAAGAATAACTTGTACAAAGAGGATGCACATGGTGGAGACCATGACACACAACAAGAGAAACAATAACAATAAGAATAATAACAAAAATAATGTTAATAAAAAACTATTAATAATCAATAACAATAGTGCATATGTAAGTGCAAAGATAATAATACAAATAAGTATCACACAAAAAGGTATAGTGCCTATAAACATGGGACACCCACGACACAAGATAATCAGTTCCCTCAAGCCTACAATTATTACATGCAATGTCACACAATAAAGGCATGATTCCACAAACATGGGACAACCATGGTATCACAATACAAATAATGTCCTTGGGCCACAAATAGAGTAACAAATAACTACACACATAACTAATAAACATGTATAGAAAATAAGATTATCATTATGTGATGAAATAACATAACAAGTGATATATAGGAGCATATGAAGCAAACAAATCAACATCACACAAGAGACGTGTTAGTCTTGTTAATTCAAAAGATAAAAATACACTATGTATGTAATCAAACATAATGAGGAAGTGAAAATGCACTATAATGAAATAATAACACCTAGTTTATGTGGAGGGATACCCCTAAAAGAAGTATGTAAGGAACCATGATAGATCCTATAATCAAGTATCAATTTTTATGTCCTACATCATGCTCAATACACCCTATGAACAAGGAAACATGCCTTGATTTTTACATTTTTGAAAATATTTGAATGTTTTTACTTTTTGTAATCATATTGGTATTTTTGTATTTCCTAGTGCATAACTATGTAGAAGAAAATGTATAGTAAAAATATATCCAATGAGAACCTCCCGAGGAGTAAATCAACTACCACAAATGATGGAGGCCATGCCTCATATGTGCCAAATAATGTCACTTAATTGTCAATGGAACTATGGTAGTACTATGTACTAAAGAGGGCCTAGAGAAGAAAAATATACAACAGCGCAACAACCAATATGTGATGTATGAGATCAGAGAAGAAAAATATGTGATGTATGAGATTTCTGAGATTAGTATGTGATATATTTGATGGTTAAGGAAAAATATGTGATATGACATTGAATATAGACATGATTGGTATATGTAAACACAAAATAATGCACTTGGGTACATTTCTAGGTCTTAAATACATACTAGTATTCATATGATTCCTAAGCAAGAAAACTAGTAATTGACAACTATCTTTGGCCTCTTGTCTTTTTTTCTTGCTTTCTATTTGGTATTTCATACCCCACAACCCAATCAATATTTTGTTCATTTATCTTTTATGGATCCATAAACTAGTGCCTAGCTAAGACACTAATGCCTAGGCCCTTGTCCCCTTTGGGTGCCCCTGACCTCTCTCTATCTTATTTGCTCTTTTTAGGCCTCTTTTATCTTTTGGAAATCTTATTTTCTTATGGGCTGACCTTACAGCTTGTCAATTATGAAATTCAAACAAGGGAATCATATAAATACATAGCTATGTGTTCAAAATAAGGGAACAAGCTTAGAGCATTATTATTATCACCTAAGCATGCATCCAAAAGACACCTAAAACACTTCAAGACATCCATCTAGCATCCATTCAAGGGACAAGGGATTGAATTTTTTGCATACACTGCATAGGAAGGGGAAGTTTCTTTATTCCATTCACACATCTATCTATATCATTACAACTAGCTACAAACCACTATCAAGTGCACTTGCAAAAATACATCCTAGGGCACGATTCTTACACACACTCACAAGAACTACATGGAGTTTGAGGTGTAGTACAACACCTAGTTTAAGCTCATTCTATCAGTGACCACCGGATTGGTCTGACTCCCCATATTGCATCTTTATTTTTTGGATTTGATGTGGTATTGTTGGTTTTGCAGGTGAATATTTGTTTCAGAGGTTACACAATGTACCTCAATGATCATATTAAGACACATAGGTGATAAAAAATAAGCAACAATGATGATATTATGACACATTAAAAATCAGATTCATACCATTTTCACGCTTACATGCGCCCAATAGAGGTCTCTAGTGCCAGACACATGTCCAACCATGAGCATCTGTGTTTGGCCATATTCATGTAGTATGTAATTTATCTAGAACATTTACAATAGTCTTCATTTCTTGTTCAACAGCTTTTCTTAGTCTACATCCATCCCCAATCAAGTACAAATAAGGTAAGTCCATTCCTCTCTCTCTTGCACTTAGGGTTTCATATTTTATTAGCTTATTACTTGTGTAAAATCTGTATTTTAGCATTTATTATTATATATTACACTATAATTAGAGTTTAATAAAAATCTATTTTTGTTAAATCATTTGGTGAACCTACATTCAAATACACTTAGATCCTTCTTTTTCTTCTCTCATGGATCCTAAAAATCCTCTAATCTCATTACATGACTTGCTTCAAATGCACCCACATTGTAAATATGTTCTTCAAAAACCTAAACACTATGTATCTCCCTCGCAATATGCCACCCACTCAAGTAAGTGCCATTTTATCATCTATTTGATGACTCTATTACTCCTAATCCTCCATCCAATCAACCCATCTTAGAGTCAATTCAATCTTTGCATTCTCTATTTCAAGAAAAAAATCAAGATATGGAAACAATGATCACATCTCTTAAATATGAAATTCAACACATCAAGATATTTCTCAAGCCCATGTTAGTTCTTCTCCTACATCTCATCCTAGTCATATGTCTTCTACATGTACTCATTTTAGTTAACCCTAAATTTTACCTCTCCCCACGACTCTCAAGTTTGATTCAAATGCTAAGCCACATGTTATTCTTCCTTAGCTCATAAATCATCAACTCGATCAAATTGCCATATATTCATTCCTATCCTCCTTATCAACTTACAAATACCAAGGTCACTCATTTTGTAATTATCATCGAATTAATGGACATAATGGAAATTATTGCTATGATTTAAAGTGACAAATTGACCACCTTAAGAATTATGGTCTCATTTCATTTTCTACATAAAATGCTACTACATCATTGGGTTCCTAAATCCGATTCATCTATGTCTAATGAGAAAAATGTCATCATTATTAATGTTCCTTTACAACAAGTCAAGAGCCACTTGTTCAACCGATTCCACCTATGAAACATACTCTAAACATTTTCCTCCTCCCTAAAGTCTTCTCCTATGTTACCAACTCTAACTAAGCAACCTCATCTAAAAATCGCTTCTAATCTCTCATGCTCTCAATGTTAGGTCGTGGAGCCTATTTTCATGTGTGAAAGTGTTGAAGACTGTACACTAAGAGTACTATACACTTTCCATAGTTGTCTTACTAGGGTTTGGGGGCACAACCCCTGATTTTTGTTTTGGCCTTAAAATGTGCCCGATATACCGAGAAACGTGGTTTTCTCATATGGGAAGGATTTTTGACTCATAGGTTTATGGGACGGTTTTGTAAAACTACTTAGCAATTGTCTACTTATATGATTTTATGCATATGGTAAGTATAATGTAACATTCCAGATGTTTTTGAATTCGGGTGTGAATTTCAGAGAGTTTGTTGAGCATAGCTCCAAACAGATCCGGGTATTGATTGAGAGAGCAAGGGTTGTAATAAAATATGAGCAAGTGATTCTTGGTAGACATAACCCAAATTGGGTGAACCACGTTAAATACTATCTCTTTATGTTGTGTTATTTTATTTTACACTTTTATTTGAGATCTGTAATATTTTCCGCATATTAGTTTCTACTGTTGCAATTCTGTGAGGGATTATTCCGCATATTTTATCCCTTATTTCCTAACAATTGGTATCGAGCTGGTTTGGTTTGTTTGAAGTGTTGAATCACAGGAAAGTTTTATTTTATGTGGGAGCTATGAAAATGATGGAAGATCAAGGGTTCATAAATTCAACGGGCAAAATTTCAGTCTTTGGAAGATGCAGATGGAAGATTACCTTTATCAGAAGGATCTTTATATTCCACTGTCTGAGAAGGTGAACAAACCCTCGAGCATGACATATGCGGAATGGGATTTACTGGATAGGAAGGCACTTGGGACAATATGGTTGTGTCTTGCATCTTTAGTATTATTTAATGTTTTAAAGGAAAAGACTACAAAAGAACTGATGGATGCATTAGGGAAGTTGTATGAAAAACCCTCTGCCTCTAATAAGATTTTTTTAATGAAAAAGTTGTTTAATATGAAGATGTCTGAGAATGGTTCAGTAGCAGATCATTTAAATGATTTTAATACGGTTGTAAATATGCTAGCTTCAGTTACAATAGAATTTGATGAAGAAGTTAGGGCTTTATTATTTCGTGCTTTTACCCGAGAGTTGGAATAACCTCATAATGGTGGTAACTCGGTTCTAGCTAATTCAAATTTAAAGTTTGAGGATGTTGTAGGGGTGATTCAAAGCAAGGAAATGCAAAGAAAAGCTCGGGGAATTTTCTACTTCAAGGAATGTTTGGATGGGAAACTAGAGAGAGACAAAATAATAGAGGAAGTGCTGTGGGAAATCAAAGGATCGGGAAAGGTCAAAATCTAAAAGCAAGATAGTATCTTTGGCACTATGGAAATTCTGGGCATGCAAAGAAGGAATTTGGGAATTTCGGGACAAGAAGAAACAACGGAAAGAAAACAAAGAGGAAAATGTGGCAATGGGTAATGTATGTCGGATGCTTTGATTATTTCTTTGCACAATATTACCGAATCTTGGGTTTTAGATTCGGGGCTTCTTTCCATGCTACTCCACATAGGCTTTATTTTGTTGATTATGTTCAAGTAGATTTTGGGCATGTTTTTCTTGGTGATGATGAGCCTTCTGCAACATAGTTGGAAAAGGTTATGTTTAGGGTAAGATGCGAATGGGAATACTTGGCTATTGAAGGATGTCGACATGTGCCTACATTAAGACGTAATTAGATATCGGTAGGGTAGCCTTTAGAAGTGATGGTTGATCTTGTGATATTTACAATAGAATCTTGGAAGGTCACCAAGGGTGCTCTTGTGGTGGCAAGAGGTAAGAATGTTGGAACCTTATATTTAACCACTTATAGCACTAATATTTGTAATCTTGTGGCCTCACAAGTAGATACAACATTGTGGAACTATAGGCTCACCATATGAGCCATAAGGGCATGGAGATCATAAAGAAGGATTTTCTTGGATATACGAAAACAAGTTTGGAGTTCTATGAGGATCGTATATATGGGAAACAAAAGTGAGTGAGGTTTCTCAAAGTTGGAGCTACAAAGAAATGAAAGAGGGTTTAAAACCCGCAAGCGAGGATCACGAGGGACGACGTGCACATCAACGGATGTGTGAACGGCAGCGTGAAGAGATCTCGGGAGGAGTGAGCATCAACCGAATGTGCATGCAAAGATTCAAACACGGGCAGAACCTGGTTAAGCCATAAAACTCTCCTCTATCTCATAGATCAAATGGGGTGTACATATAGGAGGTGTTGAGTAACCCCCAGTGCTGCAATCATGACAACTCGAGTAGAGAGGGGGAGTTACATTCCTAGAATAGAAGTGTAACTCCCAATGACGCATATGACACATTGACGTGCTGACGCACTGACACGTAAGAGAATCTCATAATGACCCCTAAATGACACATGGACCTACGATCTCACCTAAGTGAGATGACTCACCTAATGATGTGGAAAATAACACACACCAACACCCCCTTCATCAGTAACTTAGGATGAGGTGGCAGTTGGAAACGAGAAATGGGTCCCAGACAAGGCCCGATGAGGTACCCATGCACAAGAAAAGGTCCCAAGCAAGAAAGAAAACCCAGTAGGAAAAAATCTGCCACAAGAGAAAAAACACTCTCTAATATAAGAAAGATGCCAAATATGGGTCCCAACCATAGACGAGCCTGAAAGGGTACCCATGTACAAAGAGGTAATCTCTCGGAAAGAAGAAGAAGAGAGAAGAAGAGGGAGACGAGAGGAATGCAGAAGATGCCATGGACGGATTTGAACTCGCAGCTCTAGGAAGTCTCCCAGAAGAATTTCGATGATGAGATCCTCTGCCTCTGGATCAAGAAGAGCCACCGCAACGAATCATGTGCCTACTTCTTAGAAGGACATAAATGATGTGTTGGAAGTCCACCCACTCCATAAAGGAAACTGAAGGTAGCAACACAAAGAACTCTAAGTTTGGTGCATGAAAGTGTGACATAGGTCTAGCGAGTGAGTGCCAAGGAACCGAAGGTAATGCCACGTGCGTAGAATTAGAGTGAAAAGAGGAACACCCACAAAAAGGATGTCCAAGTGATGTGAAGGGAACAAAACATCCTCCACAATAGAAAAGGGATCCACAACTGAGGGTGGATCAATGAAGGTCTCTGGAAATGTGGAAGTGACATGATTCCCAGAAGGGGCACTCCCAACAATAGAGATGATGAACTCCTTTGAAACACCTGTAGATGGATGAGGGACCTGTAGTGCATCACAAGTAGACTCTACGAAAAGATGACTAAGGTTAGGCAGATACTCATCCCAATGAGGGGGCTCAACAAATAGAAGAGTGATGTCAGATAGGTATGAGTCATCCAATGAAGGCAAAGGAGTGGAAGGGGCCTCACACACTGGAAGTGGAAAGGAGGTGAGTGTAATGATGGTGTGATACCGAGTAGAGATCGCTTGATATCTGATGAGATTTGGGATGTGACAACACTGTCTGGAATAGTGAGAGAAAGAGGAGAGAAGTCCTCTGTAATGCTCTCGACATCGGACCGAGTGCACAACCTCATCATCATAAGTAGAACCAAAGGAGTCTATGCGCTGGGAACTTGAGGAAGAGGAGACAACTGAATCAAAGAACAACAATGGCGACATTATGTGAAGGGTCTCCATAGAGTATTGAAGAATGCTCCAGGATATGGTGGGGTGGATCTAAGTTTGCCACGTGAAACCGAGAGAATGAGAGACATGCATCATCATGTGACCAAATACATAGTCAAAGTGTCAAGAAATTCCTCTAGATGATGATGATCGGGCCGGTGTAGGAACTAGCCCAAGCAAGAAGGGTAAAAGACCTCGTGGCGAAGTAACGTCCATGGAAGCACACCAAGTGAATAGTTTCCCTCTCCCGGTGAGAAGTGGCAGAGGTCAGTAAGGTGATCCTATGATGCTCAAGTATGGAAAGAGCACTCTCCATGATGCGGAATCAAAAGTGCAAGGTGCGCAAAAGCAAGATGTTGGACTCGGCCGATAATGCATTTGCATGTGAAAACCCAAGAGTATAGTCAACCCCTAGAATGCAAAGACTTTTTAAAAGTAGCGTGTTTACAAAAATAATAATGCCATCATGTAATGTGTAGAAAATTGTGCAACTTTTACTAAAGAAGCGCTAAAAATGAGCAAGGAGTCAAAAGTTATGGCATAAATACGATTCCCTTGAATCGATGGAAAAAGTCAATAAATGCTGCAAACGGATTAAAAAAGTGCCTGAAATGGGTGCAAAGGGTGTCGTGTGGGTACCCGTTGGAAACGACATCAAATTTTAGGCATAGTTTATTTTTCTTGCGAGGGGGATTAGCCTCCCCCAACCCTGCACCTTGCCTCTCGTCTTCGACACGCGTAGGAAGGGCATAAAATACAAGCAAAAAATAGGTCAAAATAATACAATGCCAAAATACAAATGTTTTGCCTCAAAACATTAAAAAGGAGGATTGTTTTGACCTCCAAACAATTCTAAAAGGACGTGGGGCCCATGCTAGTGCAAGGTGGAGGTGCAAGTCCACGTGGCGGATTGAACGTGTTAAGTTTAATGTCCAACACGCGGCTTAAAAATGCCAATCGCCAGGGGCTTGGTTTCAAGCCACATCCATGAGCCGAGTTGATCCGCTATTTCAAGTTGAGTTGGTAAAATGGCCACGAGGCGGTCCGCAGTCTGTTCGGTGGTCACGCACAGGAATGATAGGAGTTAAGCGGGCCGAGCGAGAAAACCAAGTCGAAGCGCATGCAAAGGTCGCAGTCGCTGGAGCAAAGGAAACGGCTTCGACCGAGATGCTTCGGGGCTGGAACAAGCAAAGTAGGGAGAATGCATTGAGAAAGTCTATAGGTGTTGAGCTAGTAGGAGATGGAGTGTGGAGTAGAGAGAATGCGCTGAGTGAAGGGGATCTGCTCCATCAAAGGCTCAAAACAAATTTCGAGTTCCACGACGAGTAGCACACGGAGCTGAGCACTAGAACACACATGCACGAGCATGAGGAGTTTAGAATGGCCAATCCTAAGAGCCAGAACTTCGAACCAGGTCTCAACGCAGGTGAACAACCCGAAGCAACAAACATGCACACCAGCTCGAGCCAAAGAACCGAATGCATGGTTTGGTGTAGTGATGCAGACAAAACACAAGCTGAAAAACTCGAGCTGGCTATCTAAACCGATGCAACAACGAGCTAAACCCGAGTTGTGGAGGCTGAAATGCACAGCAATAGGGTAGTGCAAGAGCCCAATGCATGAGTTGAGAGCAATGCAATGTCGAGTCAATGTTGTGTTGAAAAAACGAGCCAACCGATGCAAATGAAGATGAGTCAGGAGTACGAGTGGTCAAAGTCCAAGGTAAAATGGTGCAGAGAATCCAAAGCAAACGTTGAACCCAAAGGTAATGCAAAATCTTAGATCCGAGCCCTAAGAAGTGCAGGGGTGAGTTAGTTAACAAACAACTCCCAAAACCAGCACATAGAACTCAAGTCTACACCTTGAAATGCAATACACCTCATAAAAACACCTTCAAAGTCACATGCAAACCCGAAGAATCAAGTGGTCAAGGACACTAAACTCGAAAAACACCAGAAACTTGAACACAACCACCTCAAACACATAAACAACCCAAAACCGAAGAGAGGTATAAAAAGCCCGAATCAATGCAAGTAGAGCACGGTTGGAATTTCCATTACGACGCATGCAACGAGAACTTGATATCACGCTCGAAGTCAAAAACACATGAGCAACGTCGATGAGTGCACGGATCTACAAGATCCGCTCTGATACCATGAAAGAGGGTTTAAAATCCACAAGCGAGGATCACGAGGGACGACGTGCACATCAATGGACGTGTGAATGACAACATGAAGAGATCTCGGGAGGAGCGAGCATCAACCGAATGTGCATGCAAATATTTGAAACACAGGAGAACCTGGTTAAGCCATAAAACTCTCCTCTATCTCATAGATCAAATGGGGTGTACATATAGGAGGTGCCGAGTAACCCCAAAGTCTTGCAATTATGACAACTCGAGAGAGGGGGAGTTACATTCCTAGAATAGAAGTGTAACTCCCAATGACGCATATGACGACCGACGACCGACAACATGCGCGACGCATTGATGCGTAAGAGAATCTCATAATGACCCCTAAATGACACATGGACCTACGATCTCACCTAAGTGAGATGACTCACATAATGATGTGGAAAATAACACACACCAACAAGAAAGAGAGTAAGTTAGTGCTTGTGCATTCGATGTGTGGAGGTCACTGTATCATCTCTTGGGGTTCAAGTTATTATGTTACTTTTATTGATGATGCAATAAGGAAAGTTTGGGTTTATTGTATTAGAAACAAATATGATGTATTTGACACTTTTGTTAAATGGAAAGCCTTGGTAGAGAATGAAACATGTCTTAAGCTAAAATATCTCAAATCAGATAATGGAGGGGAGTATTGTAGCAATGAATTTGATGATTACTATTCTAAGAATGGAATCCATAGGTAAAAGACGGTTCCAAAACTCCGTAGTAGAATAGTGGGTGTTAGAAAGGATGAACAAAACAATAATGGAACGTGTTAGGAGCATGAGGTTACATGCAGACTTCCTCTTTCTTTTTGGGTAGAAGCGGTGAGCACAACTGTGTACTTGATAAACAACGGACCCTCAAGTACATTGATGGAGGCATACCTGAGGAGGCTTGGTATGGTAAGAAATTGATTATTCATTTCTTAGAGTCTTTAGATGTGAGGTGTTTTTCCATATAGAAAGGATGATAGGACCAAACTAGAGGCTAAATTAAAAAATGTACTTTCATTGGTTATGGTGGTGATGACTTTGGATATAAATGTTGGAGTATTAAGAACAAGAAAATCATTTGATCTAGGGATGTGGTCTTTAATGAGAAAGTCATGTATAAGCAATAGTTGCAGGAAAATAGGGAAGAATCCAAGAAAGAATATGTAGTGGTAGAGGATCTTCTGGATGGGAAAGTGACACATGAATCAGTTCAGGAACCTCCTCAACAGAACCCCAAATTCTTATATGAGGAGGTCTTCTAGGTAAGAAGAGAACCCGACCATTTTTCTCCTTCTCTTTATTATTTATTACTCACTTGACAAAGTGGAGATCCAAAGAGATTTCATGAAGCAATGCAGGTAGATGCTAGGAAGAAGTGTGAGTAAGCCATGGATGAGGAGCATCAATCTCATGGAGAACTAGACATGGGATTTGGTGAAAGCTACCCGAAGGAAAAAGAGCATTACAAAATAAGTGGGCATTCAGATTCAAAGAGGAAGAAGGAGGCAAGAAAAGATACAAGGCTTGATTGGTGGTCAAGGGGTTTGCATAGAAAAAAGGTATAGATTTTGATGAGATTTTTCCTCCTGTAGTAAAAATGACTTCTATTAGAAATGTTCTAGGAATAGTTGTAGAAGAAGACTTGCACTTAGAACAACTTGATGTAAAGACTACATTTCTCCATGGTGATTTGGAGTAGGAACTATATATGCAGCAACCAGAGGGCTATGAGGTCAAAGGTAAAGAGGAGATGGTGTGCAAATTGAAGAAGAGCTTGTATGGCTTAAAACAAGATCCACGTCAATGGTATAAGAAATTTGATAGCTTCATGATGGAGCAAGGTTATATTAGATTCCATTCTAACCATTGCGTGTATACAAAGAAATTTTAGGATGGAAGTTATATTATCCTGTGTTTGTATGTGGATGATATGTTGGTTGCAGGTAAAAACATGCAAGAAATAAAAGTACTCAAGAAACAACTAAGTGAATCCTTTACCATGAAGGATTTGGGGGCAGCCAAACAAATCCTTGGTATGAGGATATCTCGGGATAGGAAGGAACAAAAGCTGACTTTATCTTAGGAAGAGTACATTAAGAAGGTCTTAGAGAGGTTTAATATGTAGGATGCTAAACTGGTTGGGACTCCTTTAGTAGGCCATTTCAAGTTATCAAAGGAGCAATGTCCCAAGACAGAGAAGGAGAGAAACCAGATGTCCAAGGTACCTTACTCATCAATAGTTGGTAGTTTGATGTATTCCATGGTGTGCACCAGGCCTGATATTGTCCATGCAATGGGAGTGGTGAGTAGATTTATGAGTGATCCAGGTAGAGATCACTAATACAAGTAGTAAAGTGGATCCTTTAGTATTTGAGAGGGACCATGGGGATAGTTTTGTGCTACAATGGATTAGACACCACTTTGTGTGGCTATGTAGATTTAGATATGGTCAAGATGTAGACATCGGGAGGAGGAGCACGACAGGTTATGTTTACACTTTGTAGGTGGGACAACAGTGAGTTGGATTTCACGACTACAAAGCTAGGTGGCTTTGTTAACTATGAGGCCGAGTATGTTGCTGCCACATAGGCAAGCAAAGCGAAATTATTTGGTTACTGATAATTTCGAGGAGTTGGGGCATAAGAAGGAGGAAGGAAAGCTACATAGTGATAGTCAGAGTGCTATACACCTAGCTAAGAACTCTGCTTTCCACTCTAGGATGAAACATATATAGTTAAGGTACCATTTCATTAGGACAACTTTGGAGGAAGAGAAGTTGAAGCTGGAGAAGATTCATACCAGTCAAAATCTTGCAGACATGATGACCAAGGTGGTCACAAGGGAAAAACTGAAGCTATGTTCAGCTTTGGTTGGTCTTCACGGAAACTAGTGAAGGGTTAAGAAGCTTGCTTAGAGGAAAACTAGTCTCAAAGTGGGAGATTATTAGGTTGTGGATCCTATTTTCATGTGTGAAAGTTTTGAAGACTGTACACTAAGAGTACTGTACACTTTCCATAGTTGTTTTTGCCGATTTTTTTGGCCTTAAAATGTGCCTCGATATAATTGGGAAACATGATTTTCTCATATGGGCGGGATTTTTGACCCATAGGTTTATGGGACGGTTTTGGCCCATGGTTTTAATACCCATGGTTTTGTAAAACTACTTAAGTAGTTGTCTACTTATATGGTTTTATGCATATGGTAGGTATAATGTAACATTATAGATGTGTTTTGAATTCGGGTGTGAATTCTATAGAGTTTGTTGAGTATAGCTCCAAATAGATGTGGGTATTGTATTGAGATAGTAGTGGCTTGTAATAAATCCGAGGAAGTGATTCTTAGTGGACATAGCCCAAATTAGGTGGACCATGTTAAATACTATCTCTTTGTGTTGTGTTATTTTATTCTGCACTTTTATTTGAGATCTGTAATATTTTCTGCATATTAGTTTCTACTATTGTGATTCTGTGAAGGATTATTCCACATATTTTATCCCTTATTTCCTAACACTCAAGTATCCTACAATATTATTAATCCCACATAATCTACTCCCATTCAAGATCCCTCCCACCCTACTCCACTTCCATGTCTAATTGCCTTTGTTAAACCAACTATTCCTTATACTAATGGCCAATACACATTTTCAGCTCCGCCACCATGGCATGGTCCTTCTCACATCATCGTATAGATCTCCATCACTCACATACTTGGGGAATCATAGATTCTTCTCCTCCCTTTGCATTGTTATAAAATGTATCTATCATCTCATGCACTTTACTCTCTTCATGATTCATCTTTCTAAGCACTTTAAAACCCTTTGATACACACCTTGTATCTTCATTACCCCATGACACACTCTAGTCCTATGGTTTATAATTGACTCATGAGGGTCTAAAATCTAAAATGAACCTCATCACATTCACTTTCATGCTTTACGCTTCATGTTCTATCTTTCTAGGGCACATGTTCAAGCCATTTCTAGATGATGCACTCTTATTCTATGGTTCATTCTTGATTGTTGAGGGTATTTTATAAATGAACCCCATCTCATACATGTCTCATACACATATGATGGGGGTCACGCTACCTCTTCCATATTCACATTCGTACTCACTACATATTACATATCTTGGTCAGCACTTAATATTGCTTTCTTATACTTGCATGTACACTTTGTTTCCCATATTAGATGAATACTTAGTATGTCAATACATTTTTATATACACATGCACATTCACTTGGTATCTAGTTGTGAATTTAGACTTATTACATGTCCTTGCACTGCTGTAATGATGTTTGGCACTCGTACCTCTTACCAAAGATTCATTGAGGCTCTTAGGGGCATCTACCTTCTCACATAGTACAAGTGATATTTTTTCATTATGTACTACTTCCTATCTTTACTAGCATATTACTTTCCATTGATACATATATTCCTTGACATAATTTTAATCTTTCTAACATGCTAATGGGTGCTTATATGTAGGATTTTCCTTACATGACTATTTTCCACCATGGTTTTCTCGATATATTGTTTGTGAGATATGCCCTATGTCTTGTTTGATCAATATTTAATTGCTTTTGGTTTCTTTGACCTTGATTATCTTGTGACATTGTGAATAGTTTCCCATGCTTGAAACCCACTTTTGGAAGTCTATTTTGTATGCACTCTTGCTTGTTACACTATTTTTCTATGACATTTTTGTTACTTTTTATACTAACACAAGTATCTAGCCACTTTTTTTCATGTGCCTTGGTTTCTACCATGCACATTCCCTCCCTCGTGTAGGGATATTGTTCAAATAAGCATCACGGGCATCTTCTTTGGTCCGAATTATCCTAATGACAACACATGTACCCCAAATGAGGGGGCATACATTGGGTGAACAAATCACCCCATACAACAACTTAGAGCTATAGTTTAGTTTAATATAGTATAGAATCAACACAGATGGATAGTTATAAAATGACCCAGGATCTGATTTGGGTCTTCAAAACATCACAAACAACGGCCTGTGCTCGACAAGAGCACCTAGGCTCAGAGCACCCATGTGCCTATGTACTCCCATAATGTTAATGCCTTGGGGGCATACATAGTCACTTTATCAAACCAATATAGTTCACAATAATTTATAGAGCAGAGTTTTCAAAGTACAAGCATTATCCTCCAACAAGCAAAAATGCATTCTATCTTCATTTTCAATTAGAACAAGCAATGCATTCAGAACAAATCAAAGACAACAGAACAAATCAAGATCACAACATCTGTAGTGGTGTATAATTAGGTAGAGTCATGGAAGGAGAGTAACACTAGACCTCTCTCCCAAACACTTTCTCCTTGGTGTGAGATCACCCAAAAACTTGCTCTTGGTGTGAGATCGCCCAAAAAAATCTCTCTTGGCATGAGATCACCCAAAAAAATTCTCTTCACAACATGTTTAGGACACTTTTCTATCTTTTACACTCTTCTACATTAGGTGCACACTTTCCTTTTATACACTTTTACATATTTTTACATACTTTTGCATATTTGGATAAAATTTTCATATATATGACTTTGACTACTCTTTTTCTCTTCTTTTCGAAGGTCCATCCTTACAAGAAAAAAAAATACAAGCACAAAAATAAGCACAACAACATGTATAACATGATATAATGCATACACTTCACCTCTAGGGTCACTTTCTCTTTCTAGTCTCCACACTTCATTTTGCATTCATTCCACGCTTCACTTGTATCTTCAACACACTATCACCATTACACTCTACAAGAACAAAAGGTACACATCTATTTTCTACTTTTTTATCAAGTATTCACTTAACAACATAAAGTGGGGGAAAATTTCTACACAAATTCACACACTTGGGTACATTTCTAGGTCCTATACACATACTAGCATTCTGATTCCTAAGCAAGAAAACTAGTAATCGACATCTATCTTTGGCCTCTTGTATTTGTTTCTTTAATTTATATTTTGTATTTCATACCTCACAACCCAGCCAATATTTTACTCATTTATATTTTATGGCTCCAGATACCAGGTTTCCTAGCCAAGATACCAGCTCTTAGTGCTTTCATCCCCTCTCGGTGCCCTTGACCTCTTTCTATCTTACTCACTTTTTTGGGCATCTTATTTTCTTATGGGTTGGCCTTATAATTGTCAATTATGAAATTCAAATAAGGGAATCATATAAATACATAACTATGTGATCAAAATAAGGGACCAAGATCTAAGCATTATTACTATCACCTAAGATTGCATCCAAAAGGCACCTAAAGCACTTCAAAACATCCATCTAACATCCAAATCAAGGACAAGGGACTACATTTTTTACATACATTGCATAGGAAGGGGAAGTTTCTTTATTCCATCCACACATCTATCTACAACCTGCTATCAAGTGCATTTACACAAGGGCATCCTAAGGCATGATTCTTACACATAATCACAAGAACTACATGGATTCTGAGTTGTAGTGCAACACTCAATTGTAAGCTCACTCTATTAGGTGACCACCAGGGTTAGTCTAAATCCCCATAGTGCAACTTTCTTTTTTATTTGATGTGGTATTTTGGGTTTTACAGGTGAATATTTATTTTACAGGTGTTATAGGTACTTCGCAATCATCTTATGACATATAGGTGATCAACAAGGAGCAACATCAATGATCTTGTGAGATAATTAAAATTACATCCTAACCATTTTTGTAGTCATAGGCATCCAATAGAGGTCTTTAATGCCCAGACGGCCTTGTCCAACCGTGGGTGCCCCATGTTTGACCATATTCATGCAATCAGTAATTTATGTGGAATATTTACAACAATATTCATTTCTTGTTTAATAATTTACCCAGTTACATCCGTCATCCGTATCAAGTACAAATCAACTAAGTCCATTCCTCTCTCTCTCTCTCACACTTAGGGTTTCATATTTTATTAGCTTATTGCTTGTGTTAAATCTGTATTTCAACATTTTATTATTATATATTACTCTGTAATTAGGGTTTAATAAGAAATCTATTTTTGTTAAATCAATATATAAGTAAATTGAATGTATGTGACTAAGTGTTTGATTGTGCCTTATTAGTGATATTTGCATAACCATGGGAGGACACATCACAAAGATTAGGCATAACCCTTATATAAGTCCCCGTGAGCATATAGGATGAGGAAACCTATTCTTAAAAAAGAAGGAAGGGTGATCCATAAATATGCCCAAAAGAAACTTAGGTGAAAGGGTAGTGAACATGAGAAGTGTGGATTAGGGATGTAATGAGTAAAACATTAGATGTGAAAATACTTTGTGTGCTTGATGTTGAGTAGTCATCTAAGGTATTGAAAATGCACTAGGGACTTTAAACACAAAGATTTATCTTGATGGGATGAAAATGTATTTATTCAAGCATTTTTGAGGTTAGGTGTGAGACATTTGGGACAATCCCTTGGTCCTTGTTGATCCATTTGTAGATGGGCTTAGATTTCCTTGTGTAGGAAGAACTTGGTGTGAGAAACATCGCTAGATGCAATAGTAGAAGAATGCTCATCAAATGTAACATTTTTCAAGGCTTATACTGTGGAGGAGGTGCAGTAGATCTATTTGAATTTCATGTCTCATAAGCTATAATTCCTTTGTCTTCTAATAACTTAAGTTTATGATCCAATGCATAACAATTGTTGTCACGATGTCCATTAATATGATGAAAATTACAAAAGGGACAACCCTTTTCTCACTCAAACCAATGAGGAGGGTGATGATCATTGGGTGGTAACCAAATTAACCTCTTTTCTATTAGTGTTAATAAAATATCATGAGGTTAAGTAATAGATTTTTCAAAATAGACATGTTTCCATTTTTTATAGGGGTGCCAATTAATTTTATCTTTAGGACCAGGTGGTAAAAGTGCCACCACATTACAAGACTTTAACTATGTGGTAATCAGGTATACATTTTTGTTGTATGTCATAATCATGTGTAACATGTGGGATGACAATATTGAGGCTTTTTTGATTGCCACATATCTTGATCTAAATCAAGAATATGCAAACAAAGCTTGTTAAATTAGTCAAATGTATCATAAAGTAATTGCGCCTTAAGGGACCATGTGAGGCCTTTACAAAATATAAATTACATTCCTCTATCACTTGGTTGATATATAAGTAAATGCATGTTGGATTTGAAGCTGATTTAAATAAATTTAATTTTTTTCAAAGGACTAAGATCAAATGAATATAACAAATATAAACAAGATCGACATGTAAAGTACAAATAAGTATGCAAGATAAAAGATAAGAAGGAATTAACTTGTATTGGGAGATATGGACTGATCCTAGGATAGAAATTTAATGGAATAGGTTGGATCTAGAATGTGTGAGATCTATCTAGGAAACTAAGATCCGGGATGTCTTTCGACGGGGTTCTGCATTAGGACATGACCACGCCCGAATACTAGTGTTTGATATAGGTGCTAGTGTCCCAACAACAACTTTACTTATGGTATTTTCAATCTCTAAATTTATCTTCTTCCTTTAGTTGTTTGTCACATCCACGTTGTTGTAGGGTTCATGTGTTAAATTTGTATATATAAAATGAACACTATCTATAAGAACAAAGCTTAATAAAACATTAGATGAAATAAATAATGTATATGCTTGAGTCGAATGACCTCGATAGTCACCCCAATGTGATTGTCACCAAACATTACCCTAAATTTTAGACTCTATGTAGTTCTTATGTGTGTGTGATTGGAATTGTGTTCCTTGAAGCTAGGTTTCCCTTATTCCAGTCACACCAAGATAACAAGCTACAACTACTTTGCCCCCAAGATGAATGTGTGATATGAAATTTAGAAATGTCCCTTCCTATGTAATTAATGATGTAGCCCAAATGTAATCTTTGAATGTTTCTTTTTTCCTAAGTGATGGATAGTAAGTATTAGTCCAAAATTGTCTCACACCTAATAATGGTAAGTTATCTATATATATGATTCCCTTGTTTGAATTTTGTAATTAACAACTAAAAGCCAACCCAAAGTGATAAAATAAAATCTTGAAAAGATATTGAATTCATGTGGTAATTCAAAATCGAGAAAATGAGGGAAATGGAAAAAAGCACCAAAAGGGGACAATAGCACCTCAGCGATCCTGTCCCTAATGGGTGGTAGTGTTCGGATGTTAAGAATATATAATGGTTAATACAAAGGGCACGCATGTCATCTAATGTCTAAAAGTAAAGGGATCATTCTAGAAATGAAAATAATAAGAGTGTGGGAAAGATAAAAATGATAAAAAATTAAAATAAGTGTTAATTTTATGATATTTCCACACTTTGACAAAGTTCTCGTTTATTTGGAATAACTATGTAAGAGTTTAAAAAGTCCAATGTTTTGGGTCACAATTCTAGATGCATCATCGGGACAAATATAATCACATGAAATCATAAGATTTTGAAATCCTTTTCATTAATAAATATCAACTTTTGAAGGTAATTAAAATAGTTGGTTGGGGTAGGAAAGCAAAAAAGCAAAATAATGAACCAAGGAAATTTAAGAGTTTTTATTTTATAATATTTAAGCTACAAGACACCCGACAACAAAGGTTAAAAAACTTATCAAAGTAAAAGAAGAAAACTAATAGTTACTCATAAAACAAACTAGTTAATTATAAAAGGGGGACAAGGCAAAACAATAAAGAGGTAATACATTATTAATTGCAATTATCTTAATTAGGAAACACAATCTTAAGCATGGAGAAGAATTGAAAATAAAAAAAGGAATAACCTATTAGAACAAGAAATTATAATTTGTAACAAACTAGAATTATAAATGAAATAAAATTAAATAAAAGAAAGAAAAATACCTTAGCTATTTAGGGAGGTTTGCAATAACGGGCTTCCATGTTTTGCTTAAGAACCAACCTCTATCCCTGTTGATGTTATTATCATGGTGCATTATTTCAATGGCTTCGCGAAGATGCCTTTTTACAAAATTTTCTTCCGAGGTGATAACAACCGCCAAGTCCATACAAATGGTGTGCTTAGTATTGAGAGAATGTTTTTCCAATGTAGAACATTCAATACGATCATATTTAATATCTTTATCATGTTCATTAATATGAGTTTTAATCGATCGCCCCGTTTCACCAATGTAAGGTTTTCCACACAAACATTTAATCATATATACACCACTATTGAGGTTGTTCTCAATTTTATCTTTAAGGGAATTAAGGTTCATTTTAAGGGTATTGATAGGAAGGAAGGACGTTACGATGCCTTTTTTATTTAGAATTTTAGCAATTTTATTAGTGGTGTTCTTAATATAGGAAGGAAGGATTTTTTATTATTAGAACTAGGGGAATTAATAATAGGATGAGAAGGATTACAAACATTTTAAAAATGATTAGTAATCATATAATCATTATAACCATTGTTCTTAAAAACATTAGAAAGGTGGGACAACTCAAGATATAGGTGCTTGCTATCAGAAATCCTCAAAGCTTTGGAGGTAAGAGTTTTTAACACACCTACTTTTTGGGAAGGGTGATGGTGAGACTCACCCTGAGGTAACAATCAATGTGTGTATTATTTTTGAAAACACCATGGGCGAGAGTACCATTATCTTTTCTTTTAAGCAAGATATCAAGAAAAGGGATAGAATTATTAATTTTAGTTTCCATAGTGAATTGAATGTGTGAAGAAATGATATTAAGGTGAGAAAGAAAATCATTGAGTTTATCCATACCATGAACCCAGTAAACAATGGTATCATCTCAAACTACTTCCACCATTCTGGTTTCAATGGGGATGACTTAATGGATTTATTTTCAAATTTTTCCATGAATAAATTAGCAATAATGGGAGAGAGTAGGACCCCATTACGATACCTCAGTCTACTCATATATTTCATCGTTAAAGCTAAAGAAATTAGATCTTACACAAATTTCAATAAGATGGGCAATTTCAAGATCAATGCATATAACAACATACCTATAGGTGTTGATATAAGTAGAAAGTGCGTGATTTCATGCCTATAGAAGAATATAATATAATCAGCTATAGGTTAGTCTCACCTTTATTTAAAGATGATAGATACTCATATGTAGCCCTAGGGCCTCTAAAATGTACAACTAAAGTATACTAGAAAAACATCTTCAAGGTCGATAAAAGCACCTAAGGAGTCATTAGAAAGATGGGTAAACCAATAAAAGGCATCACCTGTAAGACTTCAAGAGAAGGCCTTTAGAAGGAGTCTATCATTGTCATATGAATCCATAAGTGTCCGATAATGCATAAGATGTCTATATGGATCCGAAGTGCCATCAAACAATTAGAATGTGGGCATGATAAAATTCCTAGGGAAAGGAGCTTGAAATATTTTTTCATGGGATGGGATTTTTATAGATGGTATTAACATCAACACTAACATAATAGGATTTACTTTCTAGATTCAATGTATGAACCTTTTGTTGTAAATCACCAACCACATGCATAAGAGAAAGCACCTCTTGAGGGGTATGACATAAACATTTAGAGGCTCATTCAAAGGTTGTAATTTTCCATTAAGAGTATCCATGGGAACATTGGTTGGTCTAGAATCCATAGTGGAAAATGTGTCATGTGAAACAAAATTGGGTAAAAATTGAGGCTTTAAGGGCTAAATATCAGGAGGATGTTCTAAAGGGATATTACCATTATTAATAGAAAAATATTCACACTAGGAGATGTATCAACAACATGTGTATCAAATGCAACCAAAGAAGAAGAAACATGTATATTTTTGCTAATATTATCATTATGCACACTTTCATTTATAATTGGAATGGAAGAAGTAATAATAGAATCATTGCATTTTCTTTCAAGAGGAAGAGTAGAAACACAATGTGTATCAAACATAACATGTATAAGAGGAAGATAAGAACTTATATCATTATTACATCTAGAAGTGTTAGTACAAGAAATATCATTCTTTTGGAATTCAAATGAAATACAAGAAGAATCATGTGCAAGAGAGGTATACATGTTACAATCAAGCTCACCATTTTTGCATTTAAGAGGAGTAGGAGAAACACAAGTATGTTCATTTAATTCATTTGCACTATGTATGTCATCATGATGGATATCACTATGAATTGATTCTAGCTCATTATTCAAGCATAAGGAACATCATCAATCAATGTATAAATGGAAGGAATATCATCCATATGTAATCTAGAAACACTTTCATTGTCACTAGAATCTAAAGCATATATGGCATCATCATCTACTAGTGGGAAAAATTGTGCTTGTTCATTATCACTATTCCAACCATCTACATGACCTGTAAAGCAAGGATCAACATCTTGGTGATGAGTAGAAAGAGGAGGTAGACACTCAATGCTTTCCTTCATAGTAAAGTGGCCTAAGGAAACACATGCAATATGGATATAAAGTGGAGGATGGTCTATAAATACTAGAGAATTGGGATCTATATTAGAATTAAATACTATGTCATCTCAAGGGGAGTATGAAAATGGAGTAACATTCCTTACATCCTCATAGGTGGTATGGACCTGATTAGAGGGATAATAACCACCATGATTCCATAAGGCACAAAAACAAGCCATGATCACACATAAATGCACATAAACCAATCACACATGCACCCTAATTCAACCAGGGTTTTGAGATCAACAAATCTAATCCATAGAAACTTGTCAATATCTTAGATTAGGTGAAGGATTCCATTAAATGAGTTCACCAATTGTTTTCACCATTTTTAGATTTGATTAAGCTTACATCTATAAAAAATGGAATGAAATAAAATCTACAAGGGGTTATTTTGATTAATTAACTTCTAACATTAACCATTCAATATTAGAATAATGCATTAATACTTACAACAAATTTACATGATATAATACAAGTTCACAAACATAAGGGATTAGTGCACTTAGCCATTACAGATGATTTTGGACCAATATGGGTGATCTTAATGATGGAACATGGAGATCTAGACTTAATAGTGCCTCAATCTTTGAACCGTGACTTGAGATTCTCTTGGGTAGGAATGTATAGTAGGGGCATGAATGTCTGTATGGTCTTGACCATGCTCAAAATTATGATCTATAACTTTCTAGGTTTGTCGCTTGTCCGAATATATTTGTGGTTGTTTATCACTCATTTTTGGGCACATTGTGGGGACATCTAAATGATATGATAAATATTTAAAACCATATCCATGGATGAGAAGTCTTACAAAATAAACATTAGTTGGGTTGTGGCACACCCATGCACCACCAATGTTGGCACTACTTCGAAGAGAACTCAAACCACATACCATTCTCCACTTAACATATTATATCTAGTTGTGGTGTAATCAAATTTGACATCCTTCCTTTAACAAAGGCTTGACTTAGATTTCTCTCTTAAATATACTTGAGTGAGTGACTTTGAGTGCTTAAAAATGTGGGAAGTAGTCACCTAGACCTAGTGGGAAGCTTTAAACTTGTAGATGGTACTTCCTAATGAATGTGCAAAGGTATTTACAGAGTGTAGGGAGATTTGGGTGATTTTTGTGATAGATTTTTTCAATATGAGTCTATAAGAGTTCCATGTTCTAAATGAGGTGAGTTTCACTTGCTTATATATGCTTCTGAAGGTGATTTGAGTTACAAAGGCCAACTGAGTAGTTAATGACCCAAAGAATAAAGTGTAATTGAAATTTTGGGATCAACATGAGCAAGGAAAATCACACTAGGGTCAACAACGTATGGATGCTCTTGCCCCTATTATACGTTCTTGACCTAGAGAGATAGTCTAAAGTGTGAAGTTTGGAAGTTGACCAAAAAAATTTCTTAATGAATTTCATGCATTTAATTATCATAAACTATCGACATATGAGTGTATATTATCAAGTAAGCTAGACAAGAAACCTAAATATGTACTAGATGAGAATGAGTAAAGTGCACTTGTTTGAGCAATAGAGCAATGTCAAGACTAGCAATACCAAAGAGTAGAATTACTAAATTCGAGTGTCTACACTTGCCCCTCTTTAAGTATGAAATGAAATTACATACTTAAATAAAAATATACCTGAGTGTGTAGACACACTTTGTCTTCACTTGATGTTTATTTTGTAAGATTTCATTGTGTTGGTGTTGGCATGCTCCATGGTGAAACCTACAACATAAAGTGTAGTCAATGTCCATGATAAATAATTCAACTTTAACTAAAATAAAAAGATGAAAAATGGGGAAAGAATACACCTATTTGTTTTGTAGAGGGAAGAATTTCCCATTCTTTTCTTGTACTTGAAGATTTGGATTATTGAACTTTACTGAAGAATTGGGGGTGATTAGTCCCCAATTTTTGTAAGGAGATGCCGAGTCCTTAGGAGTATGGAACCCAAACACATAAATTCCAAAGAGAGTGAATATGAATGAGGAGCCAAAGCACCTAGTGAAGGAATACGACTGTGTATCAAAGTCATTCAACAACTATTATTATTTATATATTTCCCTTTAGGTTTAGGAGGAGAGGAAGAACTTCCTATAAAGAAATTAGCTGCTTTGATACCTTCTATGACCCTATAGACCATCACCCGCTATAGATGGATATAAGACCAATTTGGTAAATTAGGACATGGTATAAAGAGAATGAATTTACTCATACTCTCCCCATGTGTCACACAACCGAGTAAAACCAAAAAATTTGAAATGTGCTAAAATATAGTTGAATAAAAGAGGCGCATACCTTTAATCTTGCTTAAATTGAAGCTAAAACTCAATTCTATGAAGAGGAATGAAAAATTTCATGCCCCCTAAAAATGATCTTAACTGAGTCATTTGAGTCTGAAACTATTCAACAACTTGTGTTTGTAGGTGAAAATTTAAAACTATCGAGAAAGTTATTGTAGAGCTTTCCACCAAGGTAAAAATGTATAAATGGGATAGAAATTTTCGTACCATATTGAATGTATTAAATGTTTTGACATTATGCTTGTATTGTTGCATTCCTATATCCGGTGCTATTTTTAGAGTAGTTTTACCTATCCTACCCGTGTATGAGCCCAAATTTTTGTCTATGTCTAATGTGGGTGTAGAATATACCCAGAATGAATGCACCCTCTTTTGAGGTGCATGTGATAAAAGGATTGAGTAAACGACTCAAAATAATATATGTGTAACCATGTATGATAAGTCCGATAATCTACATATAAAACACAAGAAGGGTTGATGTGGTGGCCCCCAAGAATAACATCTACCTATAAAGAGGATGCACATGGTCGAGACCATGGTGCGCATAAGAGAAATGATATAAATAAGAATAATAACAACAATAATGAAAACTAATAAAACTATATTAATTAATATGTAAGTGTAAAGATAACAATATAAAAAACGTCACACAAAAAGGCATAATGTCTACAAACGTAGGACACACAAGGTATCATAAAACAATCAATTCCCTTGGGCTGAAATCAAGAGATGCCATGTCACACAAGAAAGACATGATGCCATAAATATGGGACACCCATGGTGTATCAATACAAACAAGGCCCTTGGGCCACAAGTAAAGTAGCAAACAACCACACTCACAACTAATAAACATATATAGAAAAGAAGAGTGTTGTAATGTTATGAAATGAAATAATGTGTGATATATAGGAGCATATGAAACAATAGTTGTGAAAATTACATAAGAGCCATGTGTCAAGGGGTATATATATTGAAGAGGTCTCTCCCTTCAATTTATCAATAAGTTACATTGAATCTTGATCCTAGTTTACAAAGAGTTAACTAATAGTTAACTAGATGGTGTGCATTTTAGACGGTGTCATTCATTTTCCATGGGATCTACATGGTGGCTTTATCTTCTTGGAGATTCCACACCATTAATGAAATGACATGGCTTTATTGTCTAGTGTAAATGGTTTTCTTTTGTCATGTAAGAGGTCCATCACTTGAAGTTGAATCTTTCTTCCTTCCTTGACTATTGATCCCCAAAAAATCATGTGTGAACCACCGATAGTGTGCTCCAAATTCCATGTGCATGAGAAGATAATAGTCCTTGAAAAGTCCCTATGCACTAAACATGTTCTTCTCTTTGGATTTTGTACATGTAAACCGAGGTCCTATAAAAAGGAAAGGGTACACACTAACTTAAAAAATTACCTAGAACAAAATATGTGCACACCAATATAACAATGATTTATACTTCAAAGGAGGGAATACTTATCCAAAAATCATGTTTCTCTTACCAAATTTGGGCTCACCATTACCACACACTAGCTTGATTTACGTAGACATAAAATAACACACATAATACTATTTATTATACCACCAAGTATGTTGTTTTATATATGAATCTTACATAAGAAAAGTATTCATTGGCGATACACTGCTTTATCCCATCTTATTACTTTGAGTGTCTCTATTGTTCTCATCATTCACCTCTCTCACTTCGCACCCGATTATGATCAAAGTCACAGGAATCCTTGTCTATTAGTATTCTCACATTTTTCATTACTTGTCTTTGGACATCGACGCCTAAGACTCGACACTAATGCCTAGATGCTCCTGTCCAACTTGGGTAATCCTGTTCTCTTTGTTCTTGATCACATTTTTAACATTTATAGTTGGCCTTATTGGTTTTATTACTCCTATCCTAAGGTATCAGTCGACATGTCATGTCATTAGTGTCAAAATTCAAGTAAGAGATCCCTATATAAACACAACATACATACATTATAATGGACAATTTTTTTATCAAGGGATATCTATCTACATATTAAAAGGGACTGCATTTGGGCATATTATTTCTGCATACACATTGCATAAGAAAGGGACATTTATGAATTCCATCCCACACATTTATATTTTATCTAGCTATCACCCACTATCTTGGCATCACCGGTGTGAGGGAAACCTAGGAGCACTATTTCACCCACAAACACATAGAACTACATTAGGTCTGAGATGTAGTGCAATGCTCAGCTCCTAATTCACTTTTTGGACAGCCGAGGACACTCATGACTCATTTTGCATCTTTATTTTTAGGATTTGATATGGTTTGAGGGTTTTGCAGGAGATTATTTGTGTTGTAGATTTATAGGTACTTTGTGGATTTAAGTGTGACATATAGGTGATCATCGTCGAGTAATTATGAAACACTACCAAAGTTCCAAAACCATATTTCAACCTTTTTGGTAGACTCCAACGCCCGAAAGGTCTAGAGCACCCGTAGGTGCCCTCACCCATATCCAAGCACCCATGTCCTAGAATTTTCGACACCTATGTATTTTCCTAAGCGTGATTGTGACATTATCATTTGTTGTTCGATCAGTTATCCTAATCCAGACACACTTCGAGATAAGTGAAATCAAGGTAAGTGCCCTATCTCTTTCATTTTATTTCATAATTACATATAATAAAATTGCCTAGCATCTGTATTTCATTTTATATCATTATAGAAATTCTCTAAATTCAAATTTTAGTAAAATAAATTCAGATTTTATTGAATCATTTTGGTGAACTCGTAGCTTAGAACTCCTTTCCCTAGGATCCACTAAAACCCTAAATGGATAAAAGTATCTCTTCTTCTCCTAGGAAAGCTATGCATCATGTGAGTGTTAATCCTATCTTGATGATGCTATTGAGGCTGAACTCATGATTCCTTTTCATAATCCTCAACTTAATGGTGACATTCAAAGACAACTTCTAGCCAATGAAAGCAACATTTTACTAGCTTCACTCATTCTTCTTGCAACATTGTTTCCAAAGAACAAAACATTTCTAGTTATACTCCTTGTTATTCATTTGGCACTAGGACTACTCCACCTTCTTCTATTTCTGCTAAAACTCTTGATGATGCTATTATTGATTATATGATTGGCCTTGATCACGTGATCTTTATAGATAAAAATAATGATGAAAATATACATGTGCATGATGTTGTTTCTCATACTAGTTAAGATGATTATATAGTTACATCTCATACTCCTTGCATTTCTGAAAATGTCTCTAATGATTATAAAGATACATCTCATGATAGTTCTTCTCCTACTTCATTATATGTTGATGATATACTTGATGAAATCCTTGCATGTGAGTCTTTATCTGATATTGATGATGCACATGTTAGTAATGATTCTACTTCTCTACATACCACTGAATGTGAATTCTCCACTCCACTTTCATCTTCTTATGAGATTGTGTCTAGTAACATGCATGTTGATTCTTCTCCTTTATTGCTTCATCTCCTAACAACCCTTCCGATGCTATTTCTAATGAAATTTCATGTTCTTCATCACATCTTAATTCTTCCACACCTACATCTAGTGTGCCTATAACATCGACATCCTCCACTATTGACATTCCTATGATCACTCATAATGGCTAGCTTCAACCATTCAATATACAATTCGATCTTCTACCATTCCTACACATGATGTCTTGTCACTCATGCATGTTGTTGAGAAATTAAAATCTCAAGTCTAATCTCTCACTTTTGAAAAGCAAGGCATATTATGCTTCTATTGATAACAATTCTTTACATGGAAATCCCACTGCAAAAAGATCCACAATTCAACATTTCCTAAGGATTTCATCATGCCTACATTTCATCGTTTGATGGTAGTGGAAATCCATATACGTATCTCAAGTATTATAGTCTAGCTATGGATTCTTACTCCAATGATCAATTTTTGCTTAAATATTTTTTCATATCCTTATTGATGATGTTCTCCAATGGTACACACATCTACCCTTTGGATATATTAGTACCTATTGTGAGATGGAAGAGGCCTTTCTTTGATGCTTTATACTTAACAATGGTCCTAGAGTCACACATGATCGCTTACCTAACTTACATCAAGGAAAGACAAAACCTATTATTGATTATATTTTGCATTTCAATGCTTATATGCATCAACTAGTCTTTTATCCCATTTATTTAGAGAAGTAATTCATCTTTTTTTGTGGCTTGATTATTTATTTAAAACAACACTTGCATATGACACATGCGAATCATTCACACTATTATGCTATAAAGTCATTGATCTAGAATAAGATCTAATTGCTACACATGTTATAGACCCTCCTCCTATTTATGATACTACTTCATCAATTAGTTATTATCCTCTTCCATCTCAAGTTCCTCCAAGGTCTCCATGTCCTCCACCCAACAAACAAGTTTAGTATTCTCCATCGCATAAACGTCCTTCATCTCCTCCACCACGCCGGATCTTCTTAAGACTTCTACATCTCCTACTCGGGAGCCATTACACTTTTCTCATGTTGTTAAGCCTCATGATGTGTTGCATGATTTGCTTGATAAACACTTGATTTTCTTTCCTTCTAATCAACATCCTCCTCCTCATCACTTGCAATGCCAATGCATCGATCCTTTATTGTAACTATCATTGCATCAATAACCATTGTGATAATGATTATTATGCCCTTCATGATATATTACAACAATTAGAAGATAAGGGTGTCATTTCCTTTGGCTCTCACTCTCGTGAGTGGTCTATGTCTCCAATTCCATGCAAGTGTGTTGTTACTCTAGTTCACTTATCTCCTCCACCTACTTCTAAGGTCACTACTCATCCACCGCCATAGGTCATTATTCATGCACACTCTCCATCTCATTCATCCACCACTACACCATCTCATCCACCACATAGTCCTACTACACATTGGCTTCCTAAGCCATCAAATCTTGCTTCCCACCACTACATCTCCCATCATCAAAACCATCTCATCCACATTTAGTTTAGTTCATACACTCATGCTACTTTCACTCCTCATGTTTACACCACTTCACACCTACTTGGTCTTTGGTAGGTGTTTTTACTCACCTTACTACCCGATGACACACTTGTGTTCTCATGGTTCTTACATGAATATTGAGGGATATGTTATAATAAGAACCTTACTTTACCTATGTGCTATACATTCATCCATATATCTATCTAGTATACATTATCAAACCAATTACTAATGACACACTCTTGCTTTATAGTTCATCCTTGATTCTTTGAGAAATCTTATAGAAATGAACCTCATCTTACTATGCACACACACTTGGGGGAATCACTATTTTTTTTTCCCAATTCTTCATCTTACACACAATATCATACATCGTTATACATATTTTTCACATCATCTCATGATTCATTCATTTTATCTATCATGTTATACATCACACACATCTATTAACATCCCATACTATTTTTCTTCAGTCATACATGCAATCAAATTTTCAAAGCATTACTCATCATCATCTATGTCACATAATCATTTACGTAATGAAAATCAAACATCACACATCGACATACAAATACTAATCATCACATCACACATCAATAAACATCAATACAACACAAGTATGCAAATAATCCATATATATATATATATTGATCAAAATCATAGTTGTAAAAATACTAATACTAGGGGAAATCCCTCACACATCGCTACATCAATACATGTCATATATCATCATCACTATCACTACATACATGTGGGAACTCTAGAATTAGATGCTTCACTACTCAATTACTACGTCATTGGTCATGGCCCCTATATCTCTTGAATTTACTATGCTATAACACTAACTCAACTTCCTACTCTAAGAATCACCTCTAAGAAATCCACATATTGTGTAAACACATCCTACACTAAGGATCCTCCTCCTACTTCCTCCCTTTATCTTTAAGTCTCTACATGTGCCTCGTCACACTTGTTTAATAATACGGTAGAAGTAGCCGTTGCTATTTCCATTGGATCAAAAAAGTGTGCATGCTCACCCACAATAACATCCACTCGCTCTTGCATCCCATCTCTAATAAAAATATTGATAGGCACATTCCATGTCAATGTGTGGATCGATGTATCAATGATAAGTGACCAATATGCATCACTTGCATCCATAATCGACATATTAATTACTATAAACAATAAGTGACAATTAATCAAATAAGTAACAATGCACAACTATCAATACACAACTACTCATGTTATGTTATCATTTCCTCTATGCAATCACCTTCATGGGGTAGGTGTTTTCCCCTCTACTCCTCTAACTAGCAATGGCTCCCCGCATCCACAATAACTCGTATACAATAACACCCATCGGTTTGCCACCCACCATGCACTATACACCTTCGGTGCACCCCATGGCATCCACTTGTATTGGGCCTATGGATGCATCGATTCATCATTTGGACTAGGAGGTACTAATGCACCCTTGTGGGACTGGTCTCACTCCAGCCCTCCTCGGTGCCTTTATGGATCTCACCCATACATATAGATTTGGGGCACATCTTGAGCTATAACATGTTGTCGTGACACACACTCTACCTGAATATAGCTCGAATACTCATGGAAAATATTCCCCCAACCACAATAGTACATCGGATACATCATAGCTCTACTCCATCCTTAGCCATCCACCATAGTCTCGATATGGCCTCCATATAATGGCCCCTGGCCCTATATGATCTAATACCAATATATAAGTATCAAGTGTCCATTATCCTACTCTACACACCTACCCATCTTATAGAAAATATATCTTGTCTCACCCACTTTGTACGCTTCCAACCAAGTGGCCTCAATATCAAAATGTTCTCATAAGCCCACACATGTAACAATGTGGTGGTTCCTAGTCCACCCCCATGTTGCTCTTGCATGAAATTGTATAGGTCCCTATATAAATGTGCCAATACACATCATTCCAAGGCATATCTAGTCCCATCCTCCTCTATACGATAGAAAATATCATGCATCTTATACAAGATGCCTATATCACCGCCCTCCACTTACCACTTTGAATAAGTAATCACAACCATAATAAAATTTCACAATCGTACATAATACATGATCTTAGTATGACATCTAAGTTAATGTGTGTCTCAATCTGCTCGAGTCCTTGTAAAATACCACTTAGTTTGTTCACATATACTAATAAGCATCCTCTATAGCAATCACCTGGACCCTCTCACCTATAACAGATAATCACAATATGTGATATACATCCTCTAGGGTCACAATAATATCCTTGGTAGGTAACTAAAAAGTACATGTGTCTACACACCATCACTTGTATAATGCAATAATCATCGGCATATTATGGGGCACATCCCTCATCCTCGCTATGTGCCACAAGCATGCACAATCTAGTATATCCCACTCATCATTCGATAAACCCAATCCCAACAATGTGCTCAAATTACGACCACCACAAAACTCTATCGAATGAATATCCCTCTTCACAACAAAAACAACAAAAACATGACATCAACACCTCACATACAAGAAAATACACCTAACTCTACCATCAATAGACATCAACTTTTTAAATTTATAATATTCTGGGATAAAAACAATCCTTCTGGGTTGCTAATGCCAAGGAGAAGGACACAGGTGCCCAGAGAAGGTCACGAGCACCTATATCTGGGAGTTGGCATCTTAAGGTCGTTAGTGCCTTTGTCGCTCTTGCTTGGTCAAAAATGCCTAAAAACTCAAAAACACAAATTTCACAAAAATTCATGAAAAAATAACTCATTTCAACACATTTTTTGAAAATAACCATACTTACCAACTCAACTTTCGTATGTGACACCACAACCGCACCACCATCTTGAATCAATTTAATCGCATCGCTTGCTCTAACTTGCATGAATCTTCACACACTCAAAGCTCAAAATAACACTCAATCAAAGTTCAAATGAAGTCATTAGTCACTTTTTACAATTACTATATATATAACACTTTTAATAATTATTATATTATTATGGTCACTATTTGTGCTCATTCTCCCAACTAATACACATCACATGATTTTGATCATATCTTGAGCTTCACTACTCTATTTCCTGTATCATCTACATCATTACCTTTAGAATTCCACCTACTATCATATTTTACACATTCCATTAACACTATATTCTAACTCGCACAACTTCAATGCTATATACATGTAATTGTGTGACATCTACTCTACTTCATTTTGTTTACTATTACATCATTGCACATCTACTTTTGACTCAATGTTCATTCTCACCATCACTCTCCCTTTTTGCCGAAAGGGGGCATATAATCGAGGTCACCCTATGATCCCCCTCACACCACTACATGATCATTTCACGTATCAAATTCATCATTATCAAAAATTTTCTCACACATTATGTGACATTTCATACCACTTTTTAGCGATTCCCCTAATGACCTAATCTGGGGGCAACAAGTGAAAAATATCTCCATGAGTAATCTATCATACATATTTAATCATAACACAATTTTCCACTTCTCGAATCAAATCAATCAATCGACACAACACAACATATTTTACTATTCCTCCCAGATGACCTAACTTGGGAGCTACATCACTTGTATCTTTCCCAGATGACCTAACATAGGAAGTTACTTTACATTTTCTATCACTTCTAGATGACCTAACATGGAAGCCATCAAACATCATACATATTATGACACCCTTGGAGTGGGGGAAATGAGACATCATTTCCTTTCCTATACTTGCTCCTATATGGGTTATTCTCATTGGATTGAAATGAATCAAAATGAACAAAATTAATTATTTATCTGTCTACAGTGGCTAGACCCTTTGAGGATGTAGTTAAATTTGGAGGGTAAAACTAGACCTCTCTCCCTAACTCTTCTTCTAGTGGAAGGACATCTAAATTCTTCATTTTCACATATACAAAAAAAAGGTTGGGAATCCGATCAATCCTAACCCCATCACATCAATGACAAAATCAAAATCTTCAATAATTAGAAATCAAATCATCAATCTCACTAAGTAATCTTCATTATGGTTCACCATCTCCATTTATGCCACATGGATCGACACACCAATCCATGGTTCGTCATGCTATATACTCTCATTCTACATGATCTTCTATAACAGGGGCTTCTCCGGACTTCTCACAGTCGTTCCTACTTCCTTTACACTACTTGAATTTCATTCAAATAACATAAAGGGGGGAAAATGTAGACATAAAATCATGCACATACTACTATTTACTATACCACCAATTATGTTGTTTTATATATGGATCTTGCGTAAGAAAAGTATTCACTGGTGACACACTGTCTAGTCAATATTCTTACTTTGAGTGTCTCTATTATTTTTATCTTTCACCTCTCTCACTTCTACACCCATTTCTAGTCAGGTCACAAGGATCCCTTTCTGTTAGTATTCTCACATTTTTCATCAGTTGTCTCTGGACACCAACACCTAGGATTGGACACTAGCACCCGAGGCGCTCCTATCCAAACCGGTGCTCTGTCCCTTTTTTTTGATTAATTTTTTGACATGTGTAGTCCACCTTTTTAGTTTTCTTACTCCTATCCCGAAGTACTAGTTGACATGTCATGTCATTAGTGTTGAAATTCAAGCAAGAGATCCACATATATATATATACACACATTATAATGGTGGGAAATTTTTATCAAGGGCTATCTATCTACATATCAAAAGGGATTCCATTTGGGCGTATTATTTTTACATACACACTAGATAGGAAGGGGAGGTTTTTTTCCATCCCACACATTTGCATTTCATCTAGCTATTTCCCACTATCTTGGTGTCACCCGTGTGAGGGTAACCTAGAGCAGCGATATTACACACACGCATATAAAACTACATTGAGTCTTATATATAGTGCAATGTTTGGTTATAAGTTAATTTGTTTGACAATAGAGGATAGTCCAACCCCTCATTTTACATCTTTCTTTTTTAGGATTTGATGCGGTTTGAGGGTTTTGGAGGAGATTATTTGTGTTCTGATTTGCAAGTACTTTGGAAATCCAAGTGCAACATATATGTGATCATTGACGAGCATGTGAAACCTAACAACCATGATGAAACTATATTATGAATTTTTTGGTAGACTCCAATGCCCCCGGATGTCTAGGGTGCCCACAGGAGCCCTCTCCCTTATTCATGCACCGTGGTTTGGAATTTTTGACATCTCTGCATTTTTTTGAGCATGATTATAACATTTTGAGTTATTGTTCCATCAGTTCTCCTAGTCTAGACACACTTCAAGATAAGAAAATTCAAGGATAAGTTCCCTATCTCTTTCATTTGCTTTCATAATTACATCTAATAAAATTGCCTAGCATCTTTATTTCATTGTATATCATTATAAGAATTCTTTAAATTCATATTTCAGTAAAATAAATTTGTATTTTATTGAATCATTTTCCTACCCTTAGGTAACCCTTTTTATCTATTTCCACAAAAAATTATGGTATCTCCTACCACAACTTATCCTCTTTACCTTTCCATTTGCCGAGCATGGTTTATAAGAGTGGGCATAACTTGTCTAGTCCCGATCCCATGTCTCGTAAGGCCTTAGTATTATAATAGGGATCTTACGCCTCTACTTTAATTGACTTTAGTGCCCTCTATACCTCATCATTTTCTTGATTAAACACACTCTCCTCCTTGAATGTATTATTTTTAACCTATGTGAGACATTGTTTGACTTTATCCTTCTTAGAACTTATTTATTCCTCCAAATCCTTGATGTCCTATATTAGTTTATCTCTTCCAGCCTTGTCAAATGTAAAATCTTGCAAATGTAAGGCATTCTAATTTTTTTCCCTAGGAGGATGTGTGTTTTAATAATTTTGTTTTGTTTTGTGAGGCCCTTACATAATTTATTAACATATGGACATTTTTTACTTACCTAAGCCATTAAGTCTCCAAATTATTTCAATTTATCGATGCATAGGGGCCCTAATTTATCTCACTATCCTTTCACTAAATTTTACGTGCATGCCCCACCATCATCTTTCATTTTCTTTGGGATTAGCCCCACTATGACATCAAATTTGGAAATTCCATCTTCTTGGTCAAGTGTCACTCCTCCATGAGGTTGGCATCCTTCAAAAGGACTACTTAGCACAACTTCATGTCCTCAATTTCTATGGCCATGTGTATCCTGGAACATCTCTTTGTTCTTCTATTTTTCTATTGTAATCTTACTCTTTTTATCCTTTAATCAATTGGTTTAGGTAGGTTATTTGCACTCTTAGATTGCCACTATTCAATAAGTTTTGGTGCATGAAATCTCCAACTATCTTGAGGATCACATCACCAATTTATGTATCTATCATTTGATACGTGTCACGAATGCTACCGTAAGCCCTTCCATAACCTTTGTTGGTGGTGTGTATAGTTTATAAGATGGAACCTCAAATTAATGCTCATTAGTGCATATGTCCATAATAAAGAAAACTAACTTCCTTATGATGATAATATAATTATCTCATCTTTTTGAACTATAATTCTATATTTTGAGTAAGTTTTTAATGGAATTAATTGTAATTAAGAGGATTTTTACTATTTTAAGTTAAAACACAAGGTATATATGATGAATTTATTTCATAAAACACAATGCTTTGATTATTTCCTAACAAATAATAATTTTTGTGAGGTAGGTATTTTGTCATGAAAAATAGGTCACACCGACCATGATTGAAGAATGATAAAGGAATTACAAATTATGTAGACCCAAAGTTTTGAGGTAAGAATAAGCTTTGATGTTTTCATGAAAAATAGGGCACAATGACCATGATTGAAGGATAATAAAGAAATTACAAATTATCCGGGAACAAAGTTTTAGACGTAAGAATAAGCTTTGAACTATATCACTGCTACTTATGCTTTCAAATTTACACTCAAGCTTCAAACGGAAACACAAGAGCTTCAAACTAAGACACTATAGATTTTGACTATAAAGAACTATTCTAGGTTTCCTTGTACATGTTAGAATAATATGTAAGGATGTTTTGTGGTCAAGTTTCAAGAATATATTGAAAGCACAATCCTTTGTTTGAGTAAATGAACACATGGTAATAAAGTGCAATTTATTTATCAAATACTTAGAAGATAGGAATGGTTTACTCTCCCATATTTTATGCAACGAGTCTTAGATACTAAGTCTTAGTTGTTGAATATTTATTGTTTTAGGAGTAGTAAGCTAGTTGTATATCCACACTTGTCATTTACAAAGATCATATTTGAATTTTATTCGGATTTTTGCTTCAATAAATCTGTTATGAACATAAACAATTACTCTATAATCATGTGAGCATAAAAGATTTAATATTTAGGTATTTATTATAAACATTTCATTGTAACTCAAAGATGGGGATCACATTTTTATATTTTGTAAAATCATTTAAGAAATTAATATAATTCCAGTTGTTGTATATAAATGTTTATGAATTTTGATATGGTTTTAGAAATCGAATCCAAGGAAGAGAGCAGGACCACTCTCACCCAAGGAGGAGGAAATTTACAATATTTAATAGACTTGTGTTTTGTTTCCTTCTAAGTAATATTACTTATCTTGTTGTTAAGATTACAAAGTTGATACATTATAGAATTTAGTTTCCAAATTATTTACTACTATCCTTTATTTTGGTTGAGTAATTTAGAACTATTTTTTTATATTCATACTATAGTTGTGAATTGAATATTTTTTTCTTTATATATATATATATATATATATATATAGAGTAAAACTATTAGAGAAACGTTACCCTCTCTTTTCTATAATACACAACTATTGGATGCTACCCTAGTTTGATAAATGATCAATTAAATTGAAAGAACAATGCCCCTCATCACTTTTTCACACCATTGTTAGGGACTTTATGTATCAATAGGAGACTCATTAAATGAGGTGTATTGAAACAAGTTTTTGTGAGTTTCCATTTCATAATTATAAAATCCCAGCTTCTATAATGATGAAAAGTACTTGTATGCGACAACATGAAGACCTTTATGGGATTTTTGAATTAAGTGGGAAAAATCTCTCAAAACTTCTTAGTTTAGAGGAAATTATTAATTTAACAATACTCACGATATAATTATGATTTAAAATAATTTCCCACTTCATGTGTATACTTGGGAATTTACAAGGAATATTTAAAAAAAAACCCCCCCCCCAAAAAAAAAAAAAAAAAAAATCAAGATCAAATTGTAGGTTCATCATTTGAGGTTGAACTATGAGAAAACATGGAATTAGTAGAAAATGTTGTTCTTATACATGATAAAACCTTCACCAATCTTATAGTGATAGAAATGAGGAGCATGGTATGCCCCAATAATATTTCCTACTTTTAGGGGTATGTCTTCATAAGAACTTGATCCATTTTTATTTGAATTTAAGGTTCTTTATCAAGCCTATGATTACATAACTGATAACCAAAAGTTAAAATTATTTCCCTCTACACTTAAAGACTAGCCATGCATTGGTTTATGAGATTGAATCACATTTCCATTCATAAGTGATCTAACATGTAAACAATCTTTATGGAATAGTACCAAGACTATTGTAAAATTTGTGCCCACAAAGAAGAACTCTTTAGGATGACCCAAAAAGGGAGATGAAATCCTTAAAGAGTATCTTGATAGATTCCTCTTTGTTGAAAAATGTTGTGGTAATGGGATAGGCCAAGAATTAAATAAAACTCCCCCTAGGGACTAGATGTTGAATCTAGAGGTTCTCTAAAATTTATTGGAAAAGGTGATGTAAACAAGTTGGGACTCATAGAAAATGCTAACCTCTCAGTAGGAATTATTTAAGAACCACACTAGGAACTCAAAGGAACATGAAAAAGAAAGGAAGTAGTGAAGTAATCACACTTATGGAGGATTTTTCCAACCTTAAAATGGATATATTAATGCTCTTTAATACTTATTTGGATGGTATTCAAGAAATTTCTATGGTTATTGAATATTTATCTATTTATTGTCCTAGATGCAGAGACAAACATACACTCAAATATGTGGTATTTGTGACCGAAATCAATCCACCAATTAGTGTGACTTACTTCCAAAAATTAAAGACCATTTGAAGAAAAGTGCCCACAAAGAATCAAAACTTAATTACATGGGGAAAAGACAAGGTTGTAAGTTTCCTTACCAACATTCTAACCCATTCATTCCCAAAGTTCTTTGGCCTGCAAATCAATGGACCTCATCATGGTCTAGCTCACAACTTTAGGGTCAATATGTCTCTCACGAGCGGAATAAACCACCATGGTATAACCAATACCAAAAATAATTGGTACCTTAGAAAAATTATAATAAGTGATTCCAAGGTCAAAGGTGAAATAAAAATGTGTAAAATAAGCAACAAGCCTTGATGCTCGAAGACCCTCTAGTAATAATCAACAACCTCAAATAGAGTGGGTTAACTAATGACAATACTCAACTTGTGGAAAATATTAAAAATATTAAATAGGAACCCCGTCTATATTGTGGAATCAAGAAATTCAGATAATCTAAATGCTATCATTTGTGCCAATGTTCAAAACTTCATTCTAGGAAAAATCTATCCCAACCTTCTTCGCCAATCATTGAACCAATACAGAGGGGGGAAAGGTTCAAGCCATATGAACATCTCCCACCTCCAAAACCATATGAGGGGATGAATAACTAATGAAAAATAATAACTAGTTTACAAGATAAAAACTAAGAAAGAGTCATCTAATAAACTTTTATTGCATAGTCAAAAACCAATAAAAATTCATGATTCCCCATAAATATCATTTCTAAATAGATTCAAATGAAAAATAGTTTGTCAACAAGCTAGTAAGATCACTAAATTTGACATTAGTTAAGAACTTAGACACTTAAACATTGGGATATCACATGCACATTTGCAATCCATTAAGGGCATTCTTGAAATTAATAAAATTGTTTACACCCTAATTAGATTTAACATAAAACCTAATTGATTTTAGTGAATTAGTACACTAAAGGATGTAAGGGTTAAGCAATATATGCTTATTTTGATTAATTGAATTCCAACATTAATTACCAAAATTAGAATAACACTTTTATAATTGTAAATTTTGGCCCCCAAATCTGTACTAAGATTGAAAGGGGTGAAGGTAGCCAAGATAGGTCATCAGTAGTAAGGCACTTCTTCACACATAATGGAAAATTTGGGTCAATAAATGAGAAGATGGTTATATTATTACTTTTTGGGCTCTATGAAACATATATAAGAGATCCTATGACATCATAAATGGGTGAGATGTCACAAATATATAATTGAAGTACAACAAACCTAAAAACTCTAACCCATAATCAAAAATTAACCGATATGAATCTCCACCCAATTTTGTATCACTAGCAGAAAAATCATAAGGCTGCCTAAGGATAAGCAAAGGTTGCATGTAAACAACTCATTATGATAAAGGTATTCTTAATTCACAAGTTATTTTCTATATAGACAAGCAAAGTGTTTAAAGGTAAACTTGTAAATATGAATTTATAGTTATCATTTTTGAAATATTGAAGAATTTACACAAATGAAGTGAGATTTTATTTGGAGCATAGAGTTAAATGAATTTTTTAAATAATTTTTAGATGAACTAACATAATGAAATTGATTAGATGAACTAAGACTAAACTTGTTAAGAAATGAATGAATCCATCAAGGCAGGAGTTACCCAAATTTAGATTAAGTGAGCTAGTGATAACCAAAGAGAACAACAATCTACATGATTGCTATAAATCCACCATTAATTTAGAAAAATAATGAAATATCCTACACATACATTTCATCAAGACAAGGCATCATAAAATGACAATACATTGATATTAAAGTCCTTGTAGGAAAAAAACGAAGTGAAACCATGTAAGGAATTGTTGTAATTTAGCACTTACAAATGTCTATACAATAATAATAAGCACTAAATGACCAAATAATGATTTTCACCTTCAAAGATTCCTAAAAAAACATAACACTTTCTCAACATCCCATAATGCTTGATCTTTGAACTAGGAAATATTATCACTATTCAATTGCTTAGAAAACTAGAGAACAAAATGCTCAAATCAGGACAGCAATTTTTCTCATTAGCCAAAAGATCATCATGAAGAGTTTCTTCCCACTTTATACATTTTCCTTTAAAAGGTGCACACCAATGGTACTCGTAATATTCTCTCAAAAGCAATTAGATTCCAAAAAAGAGCCTCTTGTCAGCACTAACTAGGTGAAAACAAACCATCCACAAATGAATGAAGAGATAGAAGCATGTTCAAATAACTCTCATCAAAGCAATATGGAAAATAACACAAACTTCGACCAAAACCAAGATAAATATGGCCAAAAATTACCCTTGAGAAAACATAATTGGATCTATGAAGAGAACACACATATCCCTTAAAATTAGGAAGATGGATGAACAAGAAAATTTTACTTCACTAGGAAGATCAATACTCCACCTTTGAGTTGTTGTGATATCATATCCCTTTGATTCATGATTTAATTAATTTCGAGCATGATTTGGTGGGGGCCAAAAGGATAAGTAAATAACAATGCAAAGGCTTTAGAAAGTGATTTAGGAACCATTGGACTGAAGAATATGAGAAGGAGGTCACTAAAAATCTATCAAGAAAATATCTAGAATCTATTAATTATCTACTCCAATTCACATCAATTTAAAGCTCTCTTAATGACCTATATAATAACATCGATTGCAAGTCATTCGGAGCTCCCAATGAAAATTTATGATTAAGAAACCAAAGCTCTTTTGTTCTTTTCCCATGAAATCCATGAGCTACGTTTTGAACTAGGGTAGACCCTCAATTTTAAGCTCATGGTTAATTTATTGTAGCTAATCACCGTGGATTTGCCACATGTCCACCAAGTATCACATATTGAGATCTCATATCTAATCGAACTCTCGGGGTCTCTTTATGCCTTTGGGATCTCAAGACCCTCAAGCTTCCACGCCTCTACCTCAACTTATAAATTCTCGGGGATTCATGAGCCATGATTGGTATATGAGGAGAAATTAAATAATTTGGTGTTTTATGGAACTTTTGGGATTCTTTGGGTCTCGAGTCCATAAGGTCACCATTGCCTCAATCTCTATGTTTATGTAACTTTTAGTGACTTGTGATTGGTCCACATGGACCAATTACCTCTTTTCAATGCTATGGGTTTCCTCACGACCTCGAGGTTTCTTCGAGCATTAGGATTTCCTTAGACTCTCATAATTTTAGGATATTGTACCTTCTTTTTTCTTCACCACTTGAGATCTCAAAATATGAGACCACAAACTACTATCATTGGTCCACATGGACCAATCACGACCTTATGTGATCCCAAGCTTTCACCACTTCTCGTGTTTAGAATATTCAACCCCAACAACCTATCATGAGCCCCTCGAGGATATTATTCCTTAGTTGTTTTAAGAAAATTCTCCTCAAGAACTAGATTTCAAGGGATTACATCGTGTGGTATAATCCCAACTACTTTAATCTCACCCCTCAATCCCTTAGCCGATTCACACTTGGGAAAACAATTAAACCATATAAGTTTTGCTCCACTTAACAATATAAGTGCTTGCACATTTAAAATAAATTGCATTTCTCCTACTTGTGAATGTGGGATAGGCCTTCTTCAGTGTGAAAACAAAGGTTCCCACCATTTATTTAATTGTGAACACAAAATACAAATCATAGAGCAAACACATTTTTACCACAACCTCTTTTATAAATGGAGACTTAAAAAACACAAAGACTCAATTTTGAATGTGACCAAATGGTGAATTTCACCAAGGGTCAATGTTAGACATTTTGTAAACACTCCAAATACACCTCGAGTAGACTATATCTTCCTTTAAATATATTAGAACTTGCTTGTAGAGATGTATGAACACCGCAAAATCTAGGACCTACCTCAAACAAATGCATTTATGAGAATAAGATCCTAAAACACCTCTCGTGTTGAATCTACTTTATGTTCACTCAATCTTTAATAAATTTTTTTAATCACGTGGCCAACAAAAGTGAAGTGAACAATTTTGGATGCCAATATAACTAATATGCTAAATAAGATACAAACTTGTAAACACAAAGGAATGAGTGCACTTAGCTGATTATAAATGATTCAAGAAAGTTATGGGAGGATCCACTATAGAACATGGAAATGTAGACTTGATCAAGATGCATTTTGGAAATTATAATTGAAATCAACTTGGGTAGGACCGTATAACTATGTCGGGATGTACCATAAGGTCTTGACCCTTTGTATGGTCTTGGACCTAATTAGTTCTAGGTTCGTAACTTATGCACACTACTAGTTTCCTAGAACTATTTTTTATTGTCTAACCCTAATTTGTGATCATGCTAAAAATCTCTCTAAATACTCTGATCATGATCTCAAACCCTAGTCATGGATGAGAATTCCTATAATAAAAATTAGTTGGGTTATGGGATTCCTCGTGAACCACCAAAGTTTCCACTAATCTAAAGATTCCTCAAACCACATGTCATTCTATGATTAACATGTGATATCCGAATGGGTGCAATTAAATTTACTAACCATCTTTGATCATGCTTGAGTTGAGTTTGCTCTTGTTAAGATACTTAGGAAGGGATCTTTGAGTGCTTGTAGATGAGAGATATTGTTGTCTTAACCTAGTAAGAAGATTCATACATGTAGATATTGCTACTCGTAATGACCGTAGAGATGAGCTATTACGAGATTTAGGGAGCCTTAGATGCCTTTTGTAAGTGTAGTATGTGAGTGTATCGATGTAGTTCCATATGGTTTCCAGTTAAAAATGAGCTAGTGTTTACCTACTTATATATGGATTTGAATACGATTTATTTAATAAGTGTTGACCCATAGAGATTAGAATACCCAACAAAATATATAAATTTAAAAGCAAAGTTGGAGGACATGTCAGTCCAATGTTGTACAAGTTGGCTAGGACAAGATGTACTATCCTAACCAAACTATATGACCTTAACTAGGAATGAAAACATGTAATCTAAATTTTGGAAGTTGTTACTTGATGTTTGTCTATGAATTTTATGCATTATGCTCTCAAAATTTTATGACATGTCATTCTGCAAGGATAAACAAGCTAAAAGAGAAACCTCAAATTGTGCTAAGTGGGAATGGGAAGGTTTAATTTATCTTAGCATGAATGTATTATCAAAACTAACAATGTTAAAAATTTAATTGCCAAATTTGAGTGTCTATATTTACCCCTATTACGTATTATGTGAAATTACATTCTTAAAGGAAAATATACTTGAGTGTGTAGACAAAATTTGTCTTCACTAAAATGTTTATTTTATAGAATCTTGTTGTGCTTAGTATTGGCATGTTCCATGATGAAACCTGCACCATGGAGTGTACTCAATGTCCATGATAAATAATTAAACTTTAAATCAATATGTAAAGTGTAATATGAAATATTTGCATTTACATAAGAATGAAATGAAAGATATATAAACAAGGAATACACTTGTTGCTTTATAGAGGGAGAAAATCTTGTGCTTTACTTGTGCTTAAAGATTCACTTTCTTTAACATGTTCAACTTTTCCGAATGATTGGGGGTGATAAGTCTCCAACCGTGCCGAGGAGAAATAGAGTGTTAGGTGCATACAACCCAACATGAAATGTTGAGGAGAGAATAAGAATAATGAAGTGCCAAAACACCTCGTTAAGGAAGAAGACCATGTATAAAAGTTATTCAAAAACACTGATATCTTCCCCTTTGAGTGCAAGAGGAAAGAAAATTTTACTTACAAAGAGCTTATCGATTCAACTTTCCATAACCACATAGACCACACCTTTGTAGATGGATATATTCCTAATTTTGTGAATAAGGACACACAATAGGATAGTGAATAGGTTCCCTTATGCCCTTCCCATGTGCCACACAAATGAACAAAAACTGTAATGTACTAAAATGCTGATATAGGAAGGAGACTCATGCCCCCAATTTTTTTGAAATGTAGTATACATTGAATGCCATGGTGAAGGAATGAAGTACTTCAAGGCCCCTGTATTAGTGTGAATTGAGTGAACTGATCCTCAAACTATGCCAACAACCTAAAACTATAGCTAAATATGAAACTACTGAGTAATTTGACATTTTTATCCCTAGATAAAAACATATGGGAAGGTCGGGACCGCACCATATGCCCTTGACTAATCTATGCCATTATGAATATGTGCATTTTTGAATTTATTTGTTTTTTTGGGTTTTGAGTACATGTTCCCTATGTATACTTATATCATACCCCATAAATATACATGTGTATATTATACCCGTAGAATATACCGATGAATACCCCTTATTTTGAGGCATATGTGAAAACCATGTTGAGCATTTGGCTCAAAATAAAATATGTGTGCCCATACACTAGATGTCTAAAAAACTATAGGAGAGTGTAGGATGTTGAAGAGGTGACCACCTTAAAGAACATGTACTTAAAAAAGGAAGGTGTTTGCGTATGTTGGAAACCATGGCATGAAATAAAAGAAATGATAACAATAGATAAAACCATATAGATGATAACAAGAGTAGTATAAATTCATATAGGAGAAGACAAATACAACAATAGTAAAATAAAATGTTGCAAGTATGAAAAAAAGTCACAAAAATGTATAAAGCTACAAACATGGGACACCCATTGTGTCGCAAGTAGAGTAAATATTAACGTGCGGTGAATATTTGTTAATTCATGAATATTCGTTAATTCATGAATATTATTGTTTTTGTTAATTTGCATTTGGCTTTTTAAATTTAGGTGTAGGGACTAGGATTGGGTTGCCTAAATTTTATGTGTTCAAGTTACTTTTGGGGGTCATTTTGCCTAGCGTTTACACCAATAACCAAATTTTCTAATTCAAATTACCATCAGTGTAAAATTAAAAATTGTAAAATTCACCTTCATATATATAGTGATAAAAAATTTACAATTTTGAATATCAAGTTAAAATTATATTTTATTCACAATTCCTTTACCCATGCCCGTGGTCTTGTGGCATTAATGATTGAGATCGGCTTCATATCACAACCCTCCAACATTAAAGGTATTTTAACAATTAATATGTTATTATGTTGAAGTTGCATATAATGAAAAATGTCGAAATGCTATCGGTCGATAGCATATACTTCGCTATGGACAGATAACAAATTATTTTTAAAAATTCCGCACCATATTTCTTTTGCTTTGCCGCAATAGCATATATTTATGTGCTACTAGTTGGTAGCATATAAGTTGTTATACCATTCGCAGTAGCATGTACATTATACTACCGAGATGGTATCATATATTTGTGCTATCTTGACTGGTAGCATAAATATATGATACCAATCGATAAAATAAATATATGCTACACCGGGCTGGTAGCACATACACAATTTATTTGTTTTATCATCATTTATATGATTAAATAATGAATTAATAAATAACCTTAATCATGCATTGGGTTGAGTGACCGTTGTGTTAGTAGGTGGCTCTAGGTCTTGTAGAGAGTGTTGTTATTAAGGAACTCTTAAATAAATTATGTAATGTAAAATACCTTCTTATAGCATGTCTTAGATAACGGTGATAATCAATTTTCATTTAACTTTGGACCTTGTAGATTTATCATACCAACAACAATACGTAATGATAATTGAATTGAATTTCCCTCAAAGAGTTTTCATAAAATTATGTGAGGATGTTGTGGAAAATAGTTACATAATTGTGTGAGAGATATTGTAAGATTTTTATGGGTGTCAATTATGTGACATTTACATTTTCAACCTTCTCATTATTAGTTTGATTACCCTTGTATGAAGGATTTTCTTGAAATTTATTGTTACTAGTGCTTACTTACTAGATAAATAAATAAGTGCTTGAGTAAATTTTGACCGGGTGAAATATTGACTAAGTATCTAAGGTGCATGAGAAAAGGCGTGTAGGAAGGGGGTGAGTAGGTGTGTGTGAAAGTTTAGTGAAAGAAGGGAACACTCGAGGAAAGACAAAGTTTGAACTTAGTTGTTTTGTATGTACAAGATAAAGATAGATTGGAGTACGAAGCACACATTGGATCAAGACATGAAGAATTCAAGGTTATGTGAAGGTTATTTTGGGAATAATTGGAAGATCAAGTGTCATGTAGAGTGCGGGCTAATAATAGGATTAGATCTAGAGTTAATCTATTATTAGGCGAAGCTTGCATGCTTCCTTAGTTATCTTTGTAGCAGCGCATGGCTATTTTGAGCATGCAACCTATTTTGAGAGTGCATGGGTGGAAAAGGGGAAGTCCCCACCCCTATATATATGTATTGATTTATACTGATAGAGACAAATAATCTAATTATAACAGAGTTATGTTGCTAGTATGGTTGCGTACATGACTTTGTGATGGTAATTGTGATCTATTCAAATGCTATGTTTTATGATGATTTAATGTGATGGATAATTGTGAATGGATCTTGGTAATTGATGTCTTTACTAATGATTATTGTATGGTAAATCTGATATTGATACTTATTTAGTTCATTATGCATCATGGTTGTGATCCAATAATTTTTGCTTGCACTTGTTTACGTGAAATGATTATGGGATATCTCTTCATGCATGCTAACACCTTGAAAAATATGGTATAAAAAGAGGTACCTGGTACCTTTGTGCATTTTGGGTGAGCATTTAGATTCATCTAGATGAGGTGCTTAGTGCACCTAGGGTTTTGAGTAAGAAAATAAGACTACATTTTGGCTCACACGGGACCTCTTTTAAAGATATTGTAAAGATGTTGCATGATAAATACATATTAGTTGAATTTGGAAAACATTGAGAGTTGGGTTGTAGACTTATAATATTAGTTTTCTCATAGATATAATAATAGACCTGATTTCAATGCACACACATGGTTTAAAGAACATCTATATCATGGGCTCTATGACATGTTCTTTTATTGCTTTCCTATAGAGTTGTATGAGTGGCTGGTAACATATTCATTGAAGAGAAATTGGAAGTATAGATCAATTGTTTGGACACATGAAGATTACTAGACTTTGCATGATGCTGATGTGACTTGGACACATGCTATAGATCATTAGTGGAGTGGTGTTTTGCATAGTTATACATTGAGTACATTGTTTCTACTTATTCCTATCTAGAGGTTGCTGAATTTGAGTTTTTCATAAGCCCAAAGGATATTATTTGTGTGCCATTCCTTTAGCAATTAATATCTTGTTGATAACCTTGGATTTGGAAGAAATACATATGGATAGCTAAACCTCCACCACACATGGGGAAGGAGCAGGTGTGGTGAAATATGGCGGACCTTACAATAGAAAAGGAAAGAGAGGAAAGCAACTTAAGTATAATGAAGTGCGCATGAGAGGGAATTAGCAAAGAAGCATGGCATTTAATATGGAGTTGTGGAGGCAGGTGATGCACGAAGGATTCAAGGTTCATGTGGAAGATGTGGAACCCGAGCAAAGCACTAGCAGTACTCCTCTATTTAGGAAAGTGTAGAAGATAATCCCCTTTAGATTCGGATGAGAGTGTGTTAAAAGAAGAAAGAATGAGGACCGTAGGTGTGCATCTGATCCCACATGGCAACCTTGCCTTTGCGTTTGGTGTTCAAGTTTTTGAAACAGTCATTGAGAATCAAGCTAGTATTAGTGATAGAGTAGCAATAGGTAGATATAATTTTACTTTGAATATAGAATTTCATCAGATGACACATACACCTATGGCCACACACACATCTTCTTTGTTTGGTGGTTTGATTAGTGGTATCTTTTCTAGTTCATCATCAAGATAGAGCATGGGTGCGTAAAATGTTGGTATTACATCTGGAAGTAGCACAACTTCGTAGACAATGGGAGTTCAATTTAATACAATAGTTAGAACATAGAGTAGCACATCCTTTGGTTTAATGCCCGCTATAGGAGGTGGATCATGAGGATATTGAGGTTTGGGATCTAGTGGATCTGGTGGTTCTAGAGGTGGAGGGAATATTAGAGGTAATATAGGTTCTGGATCTGGTGGGCATGGTCTACATCCCCATTAACCACAACAATTTTATTACAAAAATGTCACTTCACCTACCGGAGTATAAAGGGGTTAAAGATGTTGTTGAGTATGTGTATATGTGCAAGTTACTATGGCACGCTAAGGGAATTACAACTCTTGAGTGTAAGGAAAGTTAGTTTGCTACTACTTTGTAAGGGCGTGCACATAGTTGGCATATAAAGTATGACCCACACTAGACTACTCATGGATTACATCACATTGCATGATGTTTTCTTGGATAAGTTCCATATACTTGAGTTTGACTAGAAGAGCATTACCACATCAAGAAAATTAACCAGGCATGGCCGAGAGCGTAAGAGAGTATGATGCATGTTTCAAAACTTTAATGTCAAAGTTTTCTTATGATATTCACCCTAGCTATCATGTAGAGTGGTTTGGTGAATTGATCAAAGTTTTCTCTCATAAGACGTTTATAGATCCGCGCGAGGCTCGGAGCTAGGTCTATGCGCCGAGATAGTTGGAAGCATGACACCGGATTTAGTCCATTCTTGAAGGTGAAAATTGCTTCTATGGAAAATTAGTTGGATAAACTATTGGCCAATTCAGCTCATGAGACGTGCAGTGGTATTTGGTGTATAGATTGCATGAGGTGGAAGGACATACTAAGGATAACTGCCCTCATAAATTGGTATGTGCCATATGACTAGATTTTGAGATCTATCACTTAGATCATGATTAAAGTATATGCCCTATGTTCTAGCATGTGATCCAAAATAATGTGTCTTCATACTATAATATTTATAAGTCCCACACTAATGATACAAATAATTGTAGAGACGGATTTATCAAATTCATGAGGTTATTGAGACTAGTTTACACTAGACCGGTGTTGTGAATAATTTGAAGGAGGAAGGACAACATCATGAAGGGAAATTTGATGGAGGTGGTAGAGGTAGAGGTTACTATATGATAGAAAATCAACATGTGACCTTCTTTGCACCCGACCTCTCGAGGTCATGCCAAGACAACCTAGGTGTGGAATGGAAATGGAAGTGAAAGTGATGGTAGTTATTAAGCTAATTGGGAAGCCTTATGTCCTTGACACAAAATTCTATAATTTGCAAATCTAAGGAAAATAATGCCCTCCTAACTTGAAGGGGTGTGATAATACGGTTTGATATGATAGCTATTCGAGACTCCATTCGATGTTTAGTTCTCTTTGAGATTCTATTGAGATTCTATTGAGTGGTTGCGGAATACGTGGAAAGTAACCTATAGATTACTCATATGGGTTTCCAGAAAAGGTCATGGAAGTGGAGACAAGAGGTGCAACAGAGCTACAGAACTATGGGTGATTTTCTAGTCTTGTCCAGAAAAGTCTTAGCCTGATCGGCTGCTATGTTCAACAATGAAAGCTATGTAATAATATCGGGTGGGAGTGGTGAAGATATGAATACCAATGTGCATAAACTAGTGTCAATATCTAGCTGACTAGTAGGCCCGTTGGGTTATGGGACTTGTGGATCACAACCAAAGACTCGTTGAGGCTGAGGCCCTCGTATGGTCATGCATGCAATCAAACCCTATTTCCAGGAGTATTCCAAAAGTCGTAGGCTTGATTAGCAGCGATATTCAGTGTATCTAATTGTCCTATTTTCTTAGCGTATGTTACAGGTGTGCATAAGATTGTTAAACACAAACTTGTGTCAATGTTAGTTATTAGCTCCGACCCGTTGGGTCATGGGACCAGGGATCACAACTGTAAGTCTTTTCCTATTGTGGACCGTTGATGGTCATGCAAGATGAATTGATTTTCTTTCAATAAATAAACTATCTATCAAAGGAAATCTAACCTATGTTTTTGGTGTTTTCTCAATATATCGAACAAAGCAGTAAAACAAGCTAATCTATGGAAAGTAAATGTTTTTGTTCTTTTCTAACTTTTCAGACAATACATCTAATGTAATAAAAAATAAACAATTAGCTAGATGTAGCTAAATATTTGTGTAGACGTGTGAATCTAAATCTAAAATATATTCTAATTGAATCAAAATCCTTCCAACCTAACCTCAAAAATGAAGAACAAATCATAACCCTAACAGAGCTATCGTTCCCCACAACTTTCCTGGTAATGTTGAAGAGAAAACTTCCTACTGATTTGATCTACTTGAGATTATTTAGCTAATTGAAAATGAACTATTTCTCTACTCTATTTGATATACAATTGATATACAATTGTAATTGATAATTTGATAAACCAAGCAAACAAATACACAACTCCAACTTGGAAGAGCAAGAACCTTGGAAAATGCAGTAGTATTAGTATATGTCCCCTCAGGCTTCTTTCCTTTCTTTCTCTGAGTGTTCATGTGAGTCCATGGAATTGGGAATGTGAATAACAACAATAAGAGGATGACGCTTGAGTGATGGCATCTTGGAAGCAATCTGGACACAATGCAAGTAGAAGAGAGATAGCACAAGAGATCTGAGCTTGGCTATGCAATTCCTAGCAAGATTATGGCAGAAAAAAAATACAAGATACACAAAATTCTCAGGACCTTTTCTTGAATACAAGCATGGAATATATATGAATGGAGGCTAGGAGGTTACTTCATGCACAAGGCAAGAAGAGGCAGTTCTAACTAATTAAATCTCATTTAAAATAGAAGGAGCAAGGAGAACCAAACAAACAAAGCTAATTTTAGACAATTCGGTGCACAAATGCATGTAGAAAGAAAATTAAGTGAACCATCACATGTTTAAAACACGTGTGAAGAATCTGGAAAAAGAGGGCAAGACTTCCATCTTATGTAGGGTGGTGGTTTCAGATCGCTGCCTCGCTCGGTAGCGGTCCTAACATAAAAAGGCCAAAACAAGCACAGAAAGAGGCGAGGAGATGGAAAAATGTATGAAAAAGTTAAGTAAGGATATCTAGGCTACAAATATACATTGCGAAATGAGTTTTGGAGCTCAAACACCTTCTTGAAAGGATTTTGAATCATGATTGGGGATTCTTGTAACCGCTTTTCCGAAATGTAGCGCGCAATTTTGGGTGTGTACGGTTACTCTACTGAACCCAAAATTGCATGTGCTACATTGTCGGAAAATAATTACAAAAGTCCCCAATGATGAATCAAGTCCTTTCAAGAAGGTGTTCAAGCTCCAAAACCCATTCGTAGTGTATATTTGTCAACTAGAAATCCATACTTAGCCTTCCCACACCTTTTCCCAGCTTCCTTTTTTTTCTATGCATGTTTTGGCCTTTAGTGCCAGGACCGCCGCCTACATGGGGCGTGCCTTACCTAAGTGACGGTTTTGAAACAACTACCTAAGTAGGGTGGCGGTCTTGAGTGATTTTTCTAGATTCCATCATGCGTGTCTTTTTAACATGCGATGATTCACTTAACTTCACTTTTAGGATGCGTCCATGAGCCAAATTGTCTAAAAATAGTTTTGATTGTTTGGTTCTCCTTCCCTCTTCTATTTTTGCATGTTCTTTAGTTAGTTGGAACTACCTCTTCTTTCCTTGTGCATGAAGGCACATCCTAGCCCCAATTCTTATATATTCCATTCTTGTATTCAAGCAAAAGGCATTAGAATTTTTGTGTATCTTGCATAGTATTGTTGTTACAATCCTACTAGGAATTGCATATCCAAGCTCAGATATCTTGTGCTATCTCTCTTCTACTTGCATTACAACCATAACTACCTTCAAGCTACCATCATTCAAGTGTCTTCTTCTATATTGTTTCTTGCATTCCCAATCCCTTGACTCATATGAACACACAAAGAAAGAAAGGAACAAACTAAGGGATAGACATACACAAATACAACTGGATTTTCCAAAACTCTTGTCTATCCAGTTGGAATTGTTTGTTTGTTTGCTTAATTTGCCAAATTGTCAATTTTGAATTATTAGTTTCAATCACATATCAATAGAGTAGTAAAATTGTTCATTTCAATTGATTAGGAAATTACAAGTAGATCAAATCATTAGAAATTTTTCTCTTTAACATTACCAAGGAAGTTGTGGGGAACAATAACTCTTTTCAGGGTCATGATTTGTTCTTCACCTCTGAGGTAGGGTTTGAAGGGTTTTGATTAGATTAGGTTATTTTTTTAGAATTTAGATTCACATATTCACACAAGTAACCAACTACATCCGGATGATTACTTGTCTTTAGTTTTTTTATTAGATTAGAACGCATTGCTTAAAAACTAGAAAAATAAAAAAACATTTACTTTTATTAGATTAGTTTTCTTTCATTGTTTTTCTCTGATATATTGTGAAAATGAAAAAACATAGATTAGATTTCCTTTTATAGTTAGTTTGTTTTATCAGGATCATTTCAATTTCATTTTGTATGACCATCAACGACCCATAACAAGAAAATACATATAGTTGTGATCCTTTGGTCCCACAACCCAATGGGCAGAGTTGATAACATATATTGATACAAGTTTATGTTTGACAGTCTTACGCACACCTACTACATTCTATGAGAAAATAGAACAACTAAACATGCTAAACATCGCTGTCTAATCAAGCCTACGATTATTGGACTACTCCTAGCAATAGGGTTTGATTATGTGCATGACCATAATGGGACCACAACCTCCACAAGTTTTCAGTTGTGATCCTCAGGTCCCGAACCCAATGAGGCTTGCTAACCAATTAGATATCAACACTAGTTTGGGTGCATCAGTATTTAGGTCATCACCACTTCCACCCAAAATCATTGCACAACTTTCATTATTGAACATAGCAACCGATCAGGCTAAGACCTTCTGGACTAGACTAGAGAATCATCCACAGTCCTTGGATTCACTACGCCTCTCATTCTTACTTCCATGACCTTGTCTGGAAATCTATACGAGGTACTTATAGGTCACTTTCCACATGTTCAGAAACCAATAAAAAAATCTAGGTAGAGATCGATATCGATTGGAGTCTCTGAGTAGCTATTATATCAGACCGATCCATCACACCGCTTTAGGTTAGGAGAACATTCTTCACCTTAGAATCACAGATCCCGATATTGTGTGTTAAATATATAAGATTTCCTAATTATCTTATTCATCATCATCTCACTCACATCCACTTTCATTCTACATGAGATATCTCGGCATGACCTCGAGAGGTCGGGTGTGAAAGAAGGTCACGTGTTGATTTTCTTTCATTGTATAAATTGGTGAACCCGACGTGAAGAGCTAGTCTCTAAATATTTCTACTTTCTTCATCCATCCTTTATTCTGGGGTATTCTTATACCCCCAAATATGTTGGGATATGATGAGTATAGTTGACCCATCCTAGGTTTTGACATGTACAACTACCAAACATGTATACCACAACAATCACCTTCACTCTCAACATGGGCGACAACCACTCAACTGCTCAAAACCCTCTTCTTCAAGGAACCAATGTTGGTTCCTCTGTATGTATTGAGTAACTTGAATAGATCACGTAGACATATCCTCATGAACAATCAAGTTCAAACAACATGAATTTCATTAGGGAAGCAAGTTCATCTCCTTGGGTATTGTTTTGATAGCCCATTAGCATGCAATCGGACCAACTCCCACATCTAGATGAGGAATACTTAGCACGATATGCTAGGAGTGAACAACACTTCCAAAATATGAACCAAGATTTTGATAGGTTACAAGGACAAGGTGATGTTCTACTCCAAAACAATAACGCTACCCTCCACCAATCAAAAATGTTGCTTGCGAGGGTGGCAACATAGTGAACAATTCATAGTAGGATACCACACTCCTCAACAACCTCCAAGAGTTCAATAAAAAGCACCTAAGAAAAGCACCACCCCATCAATGAGTGATGTCATCTCGGCATTGGTAGACAAAGTCAAGGAGCTAGAGCTTTCCCAAAATGCTCAAAGTTCATACATGAAGCAAGTAAGAACTTCTCCTATTCACAAAATTACGGACAAATACCTACTTCATGAATCCTCCAGTTTATACGGGTGCTCCAAACCCTGGATATTTTCTAGACTGGGATGAGAACCTTGGGTATGCCCCCTCACACCACATATGGATATCTACAATAGGCACCAACCAGAAAGTGTGTTCTTAAATGCCATACCAATTGGAAATACAATGTTCCCTAGTTTCATGCCTTCGATTCCATATCAAAATAATCAACCCCCCTACGTACACATGTATTCTAAATATCTACATGGGGATATGTACACTTACCCAGGTCTGTATGGACAACCGCAAGGGATTCCATACACCCCAAAAATGTTTACACTATCCCATTTCAGCAACTGATGCAACCTCCACCTCCCCAACAAGGATCTTCAATGGTGGAAATGTATGCAATGGGGACCTATTATGAATATATTAAGGAGCCTCTAGACTTCTCCATCTACGGAAAGTCATGCTCCCAAGACCCTTTCATGATCTTTTAAAATTCAAAAGGGAGGGAGATCCTAATGCCCACATCAAAGATTATGCAATGACCATTCGAGAGCTACTCCCATGGGACACAATTTTTTCGAAGATTTTCCTAAGATGCTAGAAGGTATTGCTCTTGATTGGTACTATAGGATACCGAGGCTTCAATACACTCCTTCAAGCAACTCATATAAGAATTTATTAAGGATTTTGATATGAAAAAACTTTTGAGAACAGGAATCAGGAATTCCTTCATATCAAGCAAGAGCATAATGAGTCCACCCACTTCATTCAGAGGTGGCGATAGGTTCTCTACTCCTCTGCAAGTGCTCCAAATATGGATCAAACAAAGCTTTGTGATTTTTTCCTCCACTCCTCAATAGGGAGACAAAGGAAGAAGTTCAAAAGTTCCCACTAAGGAGCTATGAAGAGGTACTAGAGGGTGCTCTTCGAATTGACCAAGCAACCATTGACAATGGTCATAAGACTTATGGAGAAAATGGAAGGTTAGTCACCCCTAACCAAAATAACCCTAGTTACTCCAACAATTCAAATAATAATCAAGGGCCGAAGGTCCTTAATAAGAACCGTGGGGTCACGATAGATGGAGTTATTGACCAACCCAAGAAGCCTAATGTTGTTAGCCCTCCCAATATGAATACTACCAATAATAACAACAATGACAACAATCAGAGAAACAATAACTTCTCACCCTCAATCAATGTTGTAGATTTTAACCATCAACAAAAATACAAACAACAAAAAAACCTCAACAATCAAGACAAATGCAGACCCAAGGCCCTAACCAATACCTAGGTGGGTATCTGAACCAATTCCAAAACCAAGGGCAAGGGTTCCAAAATTTTAACTATAACAATCAACAATTGAACAATAACCATAATTTCGGACCACAACAAGGTGCAAACCAAAGGCCTCAAGATTATGATCTTGATTTATATTGCGGTTTCCATAGGGTTCGTGGGCATGACGCAAGAACATGCATGATTGTAACAAGTTTCTACAACATTTTCCAGAGGATCAAAGATAGTTATTTGTTGACATGTTTTTGGAAAACCCAACAACACCAACTTAAAACACCTACATGGGACCGGTATCTCCACAAAACACACCACTCAAATCTTTAACGATCCTCTCCCCACATGTCCAAAGGATGGTAGAATAGATCCCAATGGTTCAACAAAGGTATTGTAATAGGGACCCATGATCGCGAAGCCTCAACTTCGTCAAACCCACAAGTGGCACCTCCTTTGGATGGTCACCAACAAATGAAAAATTATGGGGTTGGTGGAGTTGACACTGAACCTCAAATTAACACTGCCACTAGAACCAAAGATTATTCTTTGTATCCAATCCCGATCTACCCACTATATCAGATGACATTTGTGATATGTTAGGCAAGCTAGTAGGAGCTTATGACTTGATTAGTGATCTAACCAAGACCTTCTCTCACATTTATTTCTTGGATATGTTAAAGAATTCCCCTACACATAGAGACACTCTATTAGAAGTGCTAGGTCTTGGCCATTTGATTAACATCACCCCTCCTCCAGAGGAACATGTAAACCATGTGGAATTTGATGTTTATCCTCCAAGGCAGCCTTGAAAGAGATGTTGGATTCATATTTGACATCAGTAAGATGCCCATGAATGTTGAAATAGCTCATAGAGGTGATCCACATTGTTTTTACAAGTCTAGATTTACAATAACTATGTAAAGTGTGTGATGATTGATGATGGGGAAGCGGTTAACATAGTCCCCTTCTCTTTCCTTCAAAAGTTAGGTTATGGAGAGACCAATTTCTCTTCAACGTGAAATATGTTGAGAGGTTATGATAGCCTCAAAGCAACATCCATCGAACTATAGTGTTGTCAGTCACCCTCGGGCCTAAGATGGTTTAACCGAATTTTATATTATAGATCGGAAACCAACTATAATATGATCCTTGGTTGTCCTTGGATTCATCGCATGAAGGTGATTCCCTCCACTTTGTTTTAGGAAGTCAGGTTCCTACATTTAGGGAAGGTCTTTGTGGCACAGGGTGATCCAAAACCCTTTGACATACACCTAGCTAACTTGAAAAAGAGGCCAAGGATCCACTCTGAGTTTGAGCTTCCTACAAATCAGTTAAATAAACCTACAAGCTTAGTACCAGAGGAAAATTTGGTTCCTACAATGGAATTAGAAGTCATGGGTTTGATCGAAGGCATTCTGGCAATCAAAGATGAAACCGTCATCATAGAGATAGTGTCATTGGGAACCACAATAAATTGTCAAGCTATTGGAGAAGGATTTACCTATCCTCCTTCCTTTTGATTCTATGGGTATGGGACATACTTTAGGACTCGGTTCTCTTCTAGCATATGAAGTTTGTATGGTTGAAGTAACTAAGGTAAAAGAAGAGGACACAAAGGATGATCCACATCCATTTTCCATGTAATTGTTGGACTCTCCATTTTGATGGAGCCAAGTGTCATTTTGGTGTCGGGCAGTGTGATTCTTACCTCTCCCAGGGAAGGATTTTTCCTTTTTCCTTCAAGTTAAACTTTGAATGTATGAATAATGGGGCTGAATACGAATCCCTTCTACTTGGTCTCATTGTAGCCAAAAGAATGGGTGCTCTTAATATTAGGGTGTTGGGTGATTCACAACTTGTTGCAAATTAGATATTCTGAGGTATATGAGACTAGAGTTGAGCATTTACAACTCTACAAAACAATAGTGTTGAATCTAACAAAGAGGTTTGACTTCATATCGATTGAAGCAATTCCATGAGAGAAGAACCTCCTCACGACTCAATAGAAACTTTTTCTTCTCTTTACTCCAAGAAGTGAGTTGGAAGATACAAACTTCACGGTCTCGGTTCATGTTGAGCCTTTGGTTCAGTAAGACACCGATAACTCCAATGTTGACATACATAGAAACTGAGAGTGAGTCTATCATTATAGATCATGTTGACATTGACAAAGAAACTCTAGGATATCTAAACGCTCTTGCAGAATTACATCTTACTCATCACGAGGTTGATCTTTCCCTAATTCCACACTCTTCTTCCTATTTTGGAAATCCCATGATAGAATCTTCCCCTAGGAAGGAACTTGAAATTTATGAGGTAGGAGAAGAGGGGATTTAGAGTTGCCTCCATCCCCACCTGAGTTTGAGGAAGGAAATTCCTCCTTAATCGAGGGAAAATCGATATAAACATCGAGACCAGGAAGAACCAAAATTCTTGAAACTAGGATCCTCTTTAACTCTGAGGAAGTTGAAATACATACTTGTATCCTCAAAGAGCATCAAAGATATTTCATGTTTAGCTATAAGGAAATGATGGGAATTGCATCACACATTGACAGTGCACAATCTTGTCACCAAGCCAGATGCTAAGCCAATTAAGCAAAAGTCAAGGCCCATGAAGCCAAAGGTGGCCCTCATGGTGAAGGAAGAAGTGATGAAACTCCTCCATGTAGGGTTCATCAAGCCAATTGACTACTCATAGTGGGTGTCTAATATCATGTCCCCATCCTAAAAAAGAATGGAAAGATCTGTATTTGTATAGAATTTTGGGATATCAACAAGGCTTGTCCCAAAGATGATTTCCTGTTACCATCCATCGATGTTATTATCGATGTAACATCTTGGTTTTGAGTTGTTGTCTCTCATGGATGGGTTTTCTAGGTATAATCAAATTAGAATCTCTTGAGGAAGATCAGGCCAAAACTACGTTCATAACTCCTTGGGGAACTTACTATTATGTTGTTATGCCATTCGGGCTTAAGAACACTGGTGCCATGTACCAATGAGCTGATGACTTATATATTTCATGATCTTATACACAAGATTGTGGAATCCTACATGGATGACCTTTGGCTAAGGCCAAAAATGCTGCAATCACCCATAGGTGCTTTGTATCATCCTTTCTTGCTTAATCAAATACAATGTCACGTTGAATCTAGAAAAATGCGTGTTCGGTGTAACGAGAGGAAATATTTTGGGATACATCATATCTTCATGAGGATTGATGTGGACCCAGCCAAAATCCAAGTTGTATTGAAATGACTCCACCGTCAGATGAGTCTGGCATCAGATCTTTTCTTGGAAAACTCGGTGGAATCCAAAGGTTTATCCCTGATTTGACCTTTGTTGTTCACCCAATCAATAATTTGTTGAAAAAGGATTCCAACATTCATTGGATGGAAAAATGCAATGAGGCATTTGAGTTGGTTAAATGGTTCTTGTTGTCTCCTCCCACACTCATTGCACCTAGGTCAGATTGCCCTTTGATCCTATATTCACGAGCTACGGATGTATCATTAGCCTACATGTTTGGCTCAAGAAGATGATGATAAAAGAGAGCGTGTAATCTATTTCATTAGTCGACACTTTGCTTGATTATGAGACACGTTATACACAAGTGGAGAAGAATGCCTTTCTATAGTCTTCATGACAAAACACTTAAGACATTACATGCTAAACCAAGAAACAAGGGTTATTGTTAAATCAAATCACCTATAGACATTTCTCATGCAAGGATCCTTATCTAAGAAGGTTGGACGCTTCATAACTCTGATGGGAAAGTTTGAGTTAACATTTGTTAATTAGAAATTTGTCAAAGGAAAATCATTGCACAATCTTGGTTGGTTGATAACCCATTGGATGGAGGTGATCTAGTAAATTTAGACTTTCCCGACTGAGTGTGTGTATTTCGTTGAAACTAGGCCCCCATTTCTACATGTCCATGGTATATTGACATCATTAATTTTATAGTGGACCATACGTATCCTAGAAGGGGCAACATCACAACAAAGAAGGTGGTTACATGTCATTTCCACTAAGTATGTTATTTTGGAACAAGTGCTCTATCGTAGAGCCTTTGATGAAATGTTGTTAAGATGTGTTGATGCGTAGAAGAATCCAAAAATATTCTTTATGAATCACATAATGAAGTATGTGGAGGTCACTTTGGCAGCCACACCACTACTCGGAAGATACATCGATGAGTTATTTTTGGCCCACTCTAGATCATGACACAATAGAATTTGTGTGCAGAATGCCATAAATGTCAAGAGTTCTCCCACGAGATCCACATACCGGCACAAGCTCTCTGTAAGTAATTGCAACCCCATGGCCCTTTTCCACTGGGGCTTGGATTTGATAGGAAATTCTCTCCCTCATCAATAGATGGTCATAACTTCATAATCATGGCCACATAGTACTTTACAAAGTGGGTAGAAGCCATGCCTCTTACCACCGTGCTGGATCAGTAATCAAAAAGTTCATTCTGAACCAAATTATTTGTAGGTACAGGGTCCCACAAGTCATTATCTCGGATAATGGCACATCCTTTAAAAATGACGAGGTACTGTGAGTTGTGTGAGAAATTCAAAATAAGTCACCACATGACCTCTCTTTATTATCCTTAGGCCAATGGACAGGTTGAGGCTACGAACAAGACATTGAAGTCTATTCTCCTTAAGACCATCAAGGAGAACAAGTGAGATTGGAATTTAAAGCTTTTTCCAGCCTTGTGGGCCTATCGGACATCGATTAAGAATGCCGATAAGGGCAACCCCCTTTTCTTTGGTATTTGGTGCAGAAGTGGTTTTACCACTCGAAGTCAAGATACCTAGTCTCCATATATCGTTACAAGGAATTTTGGGAGAAGAAGGCTATCGAGAAGCACAACTCTCTCAGCTAGAAAGTCTTGATGAGGCTAGAATCAATGTTGAACAACGACATAGAGTTTACGCTTGACCGGATGGATTGGAAATACAACAAGAAATTCTACGAGCGTGAAATATATGAGGGAGATTTGGTTCTAAGATTTGATAGCTGAATAGAAAAAAAGACCGCAAGAAGGAAGGAAATTCAAACCCAGGTGGTTGGGTCCATATCGAGTAATAAAAGACAACAAAAATGGGGTATTTCTCCTATGTGTACACTAGAGGGTGAAGAGTTTAACAAATCTGTGAACTCTCTTCACCTGAAGAGGTATTACACATGATCCATTAGCATTTTCATATGTACATTACTACATCTGCATTGCATTTTCATTTGCTAGTTCATTTTGTAAAATTTGTGATCAAGGGACTTATTCTTATAACAACTCCTAAAAACTTCTAAAACAATGAAAACATTCAAATCATGCCTCTACAAATATCCATAGTGTCATCAATTGTTTCCAAATCATTTCATCAATTCAAACAAGATAAGACAAAGTTTTGACCGTAACCATACCAAGGCCTGCATACTTGGTTATGCTTATAGTCTCTTTCTAGATTAGGTGTCTTTTCCTATAGTCTGTTCTAGAAGCTTCATGGTGTCACATCTATCCCATAAACATCTATTTGGAAATAAGAACATTCTAGCCATTTTGCCTAGATAAATAAGTCAAATGCAAATCCACAAAAAAATTTATTTTACACATTTCTTTTCCCTACCAACCTTCGGTGTTGAGCCTATGTCTCTTACTAGTGATGTAGGGTTGGGAAAGGAGAGAAATTCCCTTACTCACCTATGCCTTTTCCATGGTGATAAGCCCATACTTCCTACTAGTAGCATGGGGCAAGGTGTAGGGGGTCTCTTTGACAAACTTAAAAGTTAGAAGTAGTTCATTCAAATATTGTGAAATCATAAGTCAAAACAAAGTGAGTTAGATGTCCAAAATTCCAAAAGAGCTTAAAACCTCAAAACCAAATTTTTTCAACCAAGTGGCCATCTACGAATCTAAGTCTAGATAAACTGGAAATCAATTCACATTCTAAACTATGAAGCAAACTTGAGTAGAGTGAGGTTGTAGTGTCCCAATTTGGTTTTGTCAAAACCTTATCTTTCTCTCATCATTACCATTCAACAAATTTCATAACTTGTGCCCTTTCTGGCTCTTGGTGTTGAGCCCTCACATCTTACTAGGTTGTGTGGAGTTAGGAGTGGGGCAAGTTCATTTGCTTATCATATCACTATATCACCATGTTTTTCCAAACAATATGAAGTACAAAAAAATTGTTTAAAGAAACTAAAGTTCAACATTACAATGTGTTTGCATTATCATATATCAACATTATAAAATACAAAAAGAAATCATTTTGTTATCATTCACATCCACTTGCATACATTCTAAAAAGCATAGAAAAGTGGAAATTCTAAACATCTAGAGTACACAAGTAAGATAAGCCAAAAGGAAGTCAACTCAGATACAATGGATTACTGAACCAAAAAGAAGAGTCTATATATATATCATGGTGAGTCAAGTTTGTATACAATGCCATCACACACTAGGCATGGTCAAAATGCTCTCAATGAGCCTAAAATATATAAAAAAAATCATATAATGATCGACAAAATTATAACAAAGCAATAAAAGGCCCAATGGCCTGTCAATCCCTCTATGATCCCTCGGATGGTGCACGTCCGCATCCGGGACTCCTGCTGCAGCTATGACGATGATGGAGGAATGAACCGAGTGGTGTGAGTGCTCGTGGTGATGGCATTGGCTGTGGTCTCACTACAAGAGTGGATCCACCTCATTAATCACTTGGCTTGCCTCATACCCAGCCACCTGAGTATGAAGGGAGGTCATCACCTCCGCTACTCTCTCAGATATGTGCAAACACATCAACATGTCTTTTGGATGCTAGTGAATGGCTTGAATCCTCAGTCATCTTGGCTCAGGTCTTCCCCAAGGGGATCAATAAGGTTTCCATGCACACCCATCTAATAAGCTCTCACTAATCTGTGGAGTTGCTGTAAGCAAGAAAAAAGAAGAAACAAAAGTTAGAAAATTCCAAAAAAAAATAACAAGGAAAAAAAAAAAGTACCAACTAACATTTCCAACTAACAAAGTCGAGAGAAGAGTGTTAACGTACTCAGATCTCTCGGGCATCTAGGTTGGATTAGTGGCTATCAACTGGTGGTGGTGGTTGTGGTGCCTCCCAAAGCCAGAGATGTGATGTTATCCTATCACATAATCATCATCTCCATCTCCCTCTCCATCTTGAGGAAGTGATGTCTCCGAGACCAAGGTCTCTCTCTCCGCACTCACCTCCTCATGTGTTGCTCTCAGAATATCCTGAGTGTCATGCCACTCGGGATCACTCTCCTCCTCCTCCATGTGGGCCCCCAACACCTACCCCCTCATCCTCCAACTCCTCTCCGACCCCCTCATCCTCCATCTCCTCTCCGACCCCCTCACCCTCTGTCTCCTCTCCGACCGACTCCTCCTCGTCTCCTCTCCTATGTGATCTTAGAATCGAGACTACATCAATGGGCTCATCTTCATCTTCGTTGTGAGTGGGAGTGGCCATAATCTGAAACAAAGGTACTCGAGGGGCACCAGCTTCCCATCGAGCATGGACCACATGCCTAATTGCAATAGGAACTCCTTTGGTAACCACAGTCCAGCTAGGGTCCCCTCTAGGGCCCTTCCGGGCCTCCTAAACAGTCCTATATACTAGTGCCACTGGAGGAAGCATAACTACATAGGGGAGGAAAAACTACTAAGGGACTTGGTCAAATGGATGGATCTCAACTCTCCTTGCCTGTCAACTAACTACCTTGTGGTAGAGCAAGCCACCACTTTGTGGTCACCTCCTACCCCCATAGTCCTGCCATGTCCTAGTAGGGTGTGGAAACCATGTCTTCCATGGTCAAAGAAGCCACTGGCTGGTGTGGGGTCCGAAGTACTGACATCCTTGTCCACCTCACTACCGAACAACCCCTGGATCCAACACTAATATTCCCCTTCCATAAGGGGCAATGTGCTCATACACTAACTCATGACTAAGGTAGGGTGGCTTAATGACTAGCCCTCGTAACTTGATAACCCTGTATAGGTCATGATATGTGGTCCCCAATATGTCTGCTCCCTAGGCATAAATACGGCCATGTGCCTCAATCTGAGTAATAATGGGATCCCAGCAATAGAGTAGTGTGTCACCTCCCTTGTCCTCGATTAACCACAAGGCCAAGATACCCATGATGGCCTTGCAGATAGTGGGGATGGGAGCAGTAGGAATGGATCGAACCTTGACCCCCTTCTTCAAACTAAAAGAGACTGTGATGTCCCCATATAAGTAGCCCATAGAGTCATCATGGCTCTGGATCCTACTATCTCTAGGATCAATCTTCTCCCAAGTATTGAGATCTTGAGAATGTGGTATACGTCCTCCAAGGTGATGGTCCACTCACCCCTGACACTTGGCAACCAAAAAGTGTTCCAGTCTATATCCCATTAAGAAAATAAGTCACATTGGATATGAACTAGTAGGAGTGACATGGGGCACCCATGTAATCCTCCAAATCCCTACCCTCTGGAGAGTGTCCCTCTCAGCCTGGGTCAACTGATCCAAAATCCCCGGATCCAATCACACTCCCACTCATGGCTCCAACGGATGTACTCCTCCTTCTACATTCACCAAAACACAGAAAAAGAACAAGTTAGTAATGTATATAAAAATATAAGCTCATCAAAAAATGAAAAACATCAAAATCCAAAAAAATCAAGTTAACACGCATTTTGGTCATTTTGTCCAGAATCCGCCATTGCCTAGTGTAGGGCGGTGTCTGGACCGATTTTCCGAAACGCTTTAACCCTAAAAATGCTCAAAAATGCAAAAAGTGACCATTTCGGGCAAAACAAAAGATTTGTCCTATGGGCACCCCCTAGAGATTCATTTAAGACAACAAATTTTGAAAATAATCTCCCCTAGGTAAACTTTTCAACATTTTTGCATTTTAGGTATGAAAATGTAAAAGTGAAAAAAACCAACCTTAGAATGCATTGTCGATCTCTCACTCATGTGGAGGCATGATCATGATCTCGTAAATGGTCGTTTCAATATATTCTCATCGAAAATGGTCACCGGGTCTAGAGCTTCAAATTCACCAAATCAAGAATGCACAAATAAATTGAAAAATGGGATTATTTTATATATATACATTGTTTTAACCTCGTTTTGATTGTATGTTTTCATAGGGCTGGAGCATTTACGCAGTATATCTCTATATCCCTACACAAATGGTAAGTCCTCTTATCATTTTGATTTAGTGTTTATTTTTTAACATTTTGTCTATCTACACTTGAGTCTTCTTTCCTCTTGTAGGTATCGAGAGCTTGGACGATGATGTTTCGACACACGGGTGTGTCAGGTATAGCTTCTAACTCCCCATTTCGGGAATGCCATACTTGGACTTTACGTTTTACGCCTCTTCATGGCTAAGATGCTTCTCCAAGGGGGAAATATGTATGCACCCAAAATTACATGTGCTACATTGTCGAAAAATGGTTACAAAAATCCCCAATGATGATTCAAGTCCTTTCAAGAAGGTGTTCGAGCTCCAAAACCCATTCACAGTGTATATTTGTAGCCTAGACATCCTTACTTAGCCTTCCCACACCTTTTCCCGCTTCCTACTTTTTTTTATGCATGTTTTGGCCTTCCAGTGCCAGATCAGCCGACTTACTGGTGGCGGTTCTAAAACCACCGCCTGTAGGTGAGGCGGTCTTGAGTGATTTTTCTAGATTCTATCATGTGTGTCTTTAACATGCGAAGATTCACTTAACTTCACTTTTAGGATGTGTCCGTGAGCCAAATTGTCTAAAAATAGTTTTGATTGCTTGGTTCTCCTTCCCTCTTCAATTTTTGACATGTGCTTTAGTTAGTTGGAAGTGCTTCTTCTTGCCTTGTGTATGAAGGCACATCCCAGCCCCAATTCTTATATATTCCATGCTTGTATTCAAGCAAAAGGCATGAGAATTTATGTATCTTGCATAATATTGCTACCACAATCTTGCTAGGAATTGTATAGCCAAGCTTAGATCTCTTGTACTATCTCTCTTCTACTTGCATTGCAAACCACCGCCTTCAAGCTGCCATCATTCAAGCATATTCTTCTACTGTTGTTCTTGCATTCCCAATCCCTTGGACTCATATGAACACACAAAGAAAGAAAGGAACAAATGAGGGATAGACATAGATACAACTGGATTTTCCAAAGCTCTTGTTTATCCAGGTTGGAATTGTTTGTTTGTTTGCTTAGTTTGCTAAATTTTCAATTTTGAATTATTAGTTTCAATTACATATCAAATAAAGTAGTAAAATTATTCATTTCAATTGATTAGGAAATTACAAGTAGATCAAATCATTAGAAATTTTTCTCTTTAACATTACCGAGGAAGTTGTGGGGAACAATAGCTCTTTTAGGGTCATGATTTGTTCTTCACCTCTGAGGTAGGGTTTGAAGGGTTTTGATTAGATTAGGTTATTTGTTTTAGATTTAGATTCACATATTCACACAAGTAACCAACTACATCCAGATGATTACTTGTCTTTAGTTTGTTTATTAGATTAGAACGCATTGCTTAAAAACTAGAAAAGATCAAAAACATTTACTTTTATTAGATTAGTTTGCTTTCATTGTTTTTCTATGATATATTGTGAAAACACCAAAAACATAGATTATATTTCCTTTTATAGTTAGTTTGTTTTATCAGATCATTTCAATTTCATTATGTATGACCATCAATGGCATATAGTTGTGATCCTTTGGTCCCACAACCCAACGTGGTGAGTTGATAATAGATATCGATACAAGTTTACGTTTGACAATCTTACACACTTGCTACATTATTTGAGAAAATAGAACAAATAAACACGCTAAACATCACTGCTAATCAAGCCTATGATTATTGGACTGCTCATGGCAACAAGGTTTGATTATGCACATGACCATAATGGGACCACAACATCCACAAGTTTTCAGTTGTGATCCTCGTGTCCCGAACCCAACGAGCTTGCTAACCAATTAGTTATCGACACTGGTTTACATGCATCTATATTTAGGTCATCACCACTTCCACCTGACATCATTGCATAACTTTCATTATTGAACATAAGCAATCGGTTAGGCTAAGACCTTCCTCGGACTAGACCAGAGAATCATCTATAGTCCCTACGGCTTTACTACGCCTCTTATTATTACTTCCATGGCCTTGTCTAGAAATCTATATGAGGCACCCGCATGCCACTTTCTACATGTTTAGTAACCAATAAAAAAATCTCAGCAGAGTTCGATATTGATTGGAGTTTCCAAAGCTATTATATAAGACCAGCCATCACACCACTTTAGGCTAGGAGAGAATTATTCACCTTAGACTCGTAGATACCGATATTACGTGTTAAAGATATAAGATTGACCAATTAGCTTATTCATCATCATCTCACTCACATCCACTTACATTCCACATTGGTCGTCTTGTGCACGACCTCGAGAGGTCGGGTGCAAAGAAGGTCACATGCTGATTTTCTGTTGTACAGTTACCACGAAGGATACAGAGGCCATGGTTGTGGCAGTGGATGAAGTGACTTACCTCATGGAACCTATTTTACATGTGGATTCCCTAATCATTATAAGCACGAATCCCCTCAAAATGTAGTCTACTCATGGTACGGAAAATAACATAAGTTTGAGGAGTTCTTAGAGTTATACGAGCACATGAGTAAGAACTATAAGAAGAATGATAAAAGCTCGGGAATGATAAAAGTAGAGAGCACTATGTGGAAGATCAGTGGATGCTGAAGTTATCACCTGATCTTGAGTTGCTACCTGTATTGGTGACTACATGAGTTGAGGTTGTACGCACTCGTGAGATACCGAAGAAAAAACTTGTTATTTCAAAACAGGAGGTGATAAATGCGAAGTATCCAGATCCTTCCCATCAGAAGGAGGTATATCAAGAGACTATGGAGGTCATTAGAAACTTGCAGGGTGAAATTTGATGCTTGAAGGAGCAAGCTTGGAAGATAGAGAAGGAAAATAAAGTTGAGATTCCTTATAAAGATGTAGATGAATTGAAGGAGGTTTGTAAGATGTTACACTAGGAGAATATCATTCTGTTGTTGGGTGACTGGTTGAGAGAAAATGTACCACGTGTTGAGCTTGAGTATGAGAGATAGATATTGCATGCAAACTTACCTCCTCACAGTCATGAGTATGATAAAGAGATCACTTTGAATGCAATTATTGATGGGTGAATTTTAAGTAATATATTGATTGATACATATGCACAAGTAAATGTACTCACTTTGGATGCATGGAATCAGATGGGAGACCACCATTGCAGCCATCTTTGAATGTGTTGTATATGGTGAATAGGAATAGAGCCATGCCCATTGAGTACTGAAGGATGCCACTATTACTATTCAAGGGGCCAAGTTTACTGAGGATTTTGAGGTTTTGGAGCTCGCAGAAGGCGTGAAAACTTCCCAACACTACTTGGGTACCCCTAGTGTTATGCGAATAATGTTGATCTGTGATTTAATAAAGGATATATCAATTTTGAGAATAAGGAGGAGCGTGTGATTATTCCTTTGAAAGATGCAAATTCTGCACCGTATGTAGAGCCTTTGAGTGAAGAGGATCTAAACAAAATTTATGTACGCACTATCAAAGATTGTGAAGTAATTGAGCCATCTAAGGAAGGTGATATTCAATGGGGTGACACTTAGTATATGAGTGATATAACTAGCATTTCCTATGATAATTGGGCATATGGAATGTATGAAAAGGTAGGGTGAGAGATGAAAGGTAAAATTACTCACATAATCAAGTCATGTACATTAGGTGATTTGGAAACAACCCAGTGCACCGAGGTACACTGGCAAGGGAAACCCTGATGTCTTTTTTGTGTGCCATGGAGGCTCAATGTACTAATGAAGGGGATCAAAGAAATATTTTAGTTTATACCCTACACGGACAATAGCGTGCTAGTGGATTACACACAAAGATAATATTATAGAGTGGTGAGAAGTGAGAATCGCCTTCTCTACTAGATTTCTTAGGAGTAATGCACCTTGTAAGATATGAAAATTTCATGGGAAGACCCCTACCTTGCATCACACGTGGGAATGTGAGATATTATAGATAGAGAGATAGGAGGCATTTCCACCTTCAAAGATGGGTGTATAAGATCTATTCCACCTTACGTGGTTGGCGCGTGCACATGGTATGTGGATGTAGAATTGAATAGTAGGCATGGAATTGGAAATAATCGATCGTAGGTATGATCTAGACCTTTGACTATTTTTCTTCTAAACCCCTAGTTAATGAAGCTTTACAGATTATGAAGCACCTTACTATGGGGGATAGTGTAAAGGATGAGGAGATCATTTTATATATGATAGGAAAATACTTGGAGGTGTGCTTTGATGATACATATGAGATATATAAAAAATAACTTGGGCACACTTGTTTAGAAAAAGAGAAGGGTAAGTTGGTTTACATGTTAGATGATGATGAAGTGGAGAATCGGATGTTGATCACATAGAAAGTCTATGCAAGGTATTGATATTTTAGATGAGAAGGTATGCATGTACCATGAGCCCATGAAAATAAAGAAGGTCAACATTGGGATAGATGTAGAGCCTAAATAAACTATTATTGGTGATTATTGGTCAGAACAAGAGGTTGCAAAGATAATTGAGCTCACGCATGACTTCTAGGACTTATTTCCATGAGTTTATCTTGAGTTAAAAGGAGTACATCATTCTTTGGACAAGATGAGGATAAAATTAAAGTAAGGTGCACGCCCGGCCAGGAAGAGGCCTTACAGGATGAATCCTAATCTGCACGTCAAAGTGAAGGAAGAGATTGATAAAATGTTGAAATTTGGAATCATTAATCCCATTGAGGAGTCGAGTGGGTTAGCTTAATGGCAATAAGAATTAAGAAATATGGTAGGATAGGGATCTGTAGAATATAAAGAGTTGAATGCTTTGTGTCACGGATCCCTTTCTTACACATTTTACTAAGGAGATATTGGAGGTATTGTAGGGCACGAGATATACTCTTTCATTGATGGATTATATGGTTATCATCAGGTGCATATTGCTAAAGAAGACCGAGAAAAGATAACTTTCACCAATGAATGGGGATTTTTGCATATACATTTATGCCCTTTGGGTTAAAGAATGTGCTGCAGGTCTTTTCATGCATTGTTGTACAAGTATTTTAGGACTTCATTCATAATTTTTTATAGGTTTACTTGGATGATTGGATTGTATATGGGCTGGTAAAGGATCATTGTGAAATTTTTGACTTATGTTTGAGAGGTGCTGGTAGTTGAGCATCTCTCTTAACATTTAGAAGTGCATATTTACTATACCCTTTGGAACTTTGTTGGGACACATTATCTGTAAAGAAGGCTTGTTGGTAGATCCTCTTGCTAAGGTTGTTGTTATCTTGGGCTTAGGGAGAGCTACCAATCGAGTGAGGTGCACATATTTTTTTGACACATAGGTTATTATAGGAAGTTCATAAAGGGATATGCTAAGATTTCCGTGCCTTTGGAGAAATTGCTAAGGAGTAAAGGAAAGTTCTATTGGGGTGAGGAAAAACAGTTAGTGTTTGCGACATTAAAGGAAAGGCTTATTCATCGTGCCCATTTTGTGCTTTCCTTCTTGGAACAAACCATTTCATGTACATGTTGATGCCTCTGGAATGGCCATTTGAGTAGTGTTAGCCCAACCTAGAGAAGGTATTGTTGATCATCCCATCTGCTTTTGTGAGTAGAATTTGACCCTAGCTAGGCATAATTATACAACTACGAGCACGCGAGCACCTTGTCCATGATTAACATGCTACACAAGTTTAGGCAATACTTGTTGGTGAATCCCTTTATATTTTATATAGATCACATGAAACTTAAATATTTTGTCAATAAGTCGATCTTATAGGGGCACATATGTAGGTGGATTATCTTGTTTCAAGAATTTGACTTTATAGTGGTGGTAAATCCAGGAAAGAGTAATTCCGGACCGGATCATTTATCAAGAATTAACTTAGGTGAGGACATGCGAGCATTGAAGACATAATGCCGATTCATATCTATTTAGATTGAACCACGTGCCCTCTGATTTAGATGATATTTCAGTATTATTGCCTACTAGTGTGGCACATGAGGGGATGAAGAGTTTAGAGAAGAAACAACTTGCCATACATGTCACACCTTATATGTTAATTAGTGGAGATTTATACAAGCTAGGTATGATGATATTTTACGCTGGTGTGTACTTGAACATGAGCATGAAGCTATTATGGAAGAGGCTCATGGGGGATTGCAGAGTCAGACATTATGCAAGAGATGCTACCACACACAAGATTTTGATGGATGGTCTTTTTGAGAACTGTTATATAAGGATTTTAAAGGTATGTCAAATCCTGTGACTATTTTTAGTGCCTTGAGAAGCTTGGGCATAGGGATGAAATGATTTTGAGGTCTATCATGAGTGAATTTTTTTTGAGAAATGGGAAATTGACTTTGTGGGTCTTATTTCCCCACTGACACATAAGACTAGATCACATTATATTATAACTTGTATAGATTATCCGACAAGGTGATGAAGAAACACCTACAAAGGATTATACAAAAACTATAACATTAAGGTTCTTATGGGAAAACATTATCAATAGATATGGATGTCCATTGAGCTTAAAAGTGATAGGGGCACTCATTTCCTTAATGAGACTATCAGAATATTATTGGCAAAATTTATGGTGGCACATCATAAGATAAACCCTTATCACCCACAGGCTAATGGGACTACTGAGGCTTTCAATAAGATATTGGGACATACATTGACAAAGATTTGTGATGTTGGAAGAAAGGATTAGGATGATAAAGTCTCTATACTTTGGGCATACAAGAAAACTTATAAAATATTGAATAAAGCCACACCCTTTTAATTGGTGTTTGTGCACAGAGGCTATTTTACTAGTGGAATTCATGTTACCCTCCTGCGTATTGCACGCGTAGGTGGATTGGATGATGAGAAAGCACTTGAAGAGCACATAGATAAACTAATGCAATTGGATGAGAGGCGCCATCACACGTTGGAGCCCCAAGACATTTGAGAAGGCTAAGAAGAAGGCATGGCATGATAGACACATTAAGAATAAGAAGATTGAAGTTGGAAAGATGGTTCTTCTTTATGACTCCAAGTTTTCACGCCACCCTAGGGAAATTGAATTTGCATTAGTTTGGACCATATGTAGTGACATATATACTTGATTTAGGCACTTGCTAGTTGTAGGCACTTTATGGCACACGATTTCCTGATTACTTGAATGGGAGTAGGTTGAAGCCCTACTATAAATAAAGCTTTTTGTGTTTGTAATAACGTAGTATTGGCACCTTAGATTAGATTTCCCTTATATGTGTTTCCTTTCATGGTTGTTATGATTTGTCAATTTATTTAAGTGTTTTGTTGTAATAAGTTCACTTACATGCCAATAGTTGATTAATATTAATGGATTCATGCACAAAGGACCGCACATACTTTTAGTGTGGGGTGGAGAAGATACAAGTAATATAGGCCATGTTGGAAAGAAATTGAACGTCTCTGGAAGATTGGTATGCATAGAAGAAAGATGGTGCAGTGATAGAAGTAAAGGTGTGTTCAAGAAAAATTACTTAGATTGAAGACCACGCGTAAAAGGATGTACACATAATGTAACACAAGGTAGGCAACAATATGAGAAACTAATTGGTATAAGGCACAATGGTTTTGTACTTTAGTGCATGGAGGCATGCATAAGGAGGTCTGTGGTTGAGAAGTAGTGGGTGTGCTAGAAGGTTATGAATGGAGCATGGAAAAATCAATGTAGAAAAATAAGTGGGAAGCACTTTGAAAGAGAAAATAAATGTCATTTAATGCTTTGAGTAAGGTGGTAGATGAGGAATAATTAATGCAGAAAAGTTGTAAAATGTATATAAGGAAGGCTTGTGATATCATTTTTACCTTTATGTTGAAAAATTGAGCTATGGAGAGCTATACAAAGAGTGGTTTGAGTGTGGAAGTGCGTGAAGATCATTTACAGACATCAAACTAGGGTTATCTATGTATGGCCATTGATGGAGCTCCATAAGAAGGGTGTTTGAGTGAGGGAAAGGCATGCGAGCAAATTTATGAGCTAAAGTTTGGGGAAAAGCTAGGGTACGTGGATTTTGAGTTGTAATGATCGAAACAAGTGTAAGAAGAGTTTTAAATTATCACAATGACACCCAAGAGAGCACCTAGAGAAACTACATGGGGCAAGAAGTAGAAGGAAGTAGAGGTAGAAGTTGAAGATGCCCCGAGAGTAAGTTTTCGAAGGCGGACTACCCAGGGAGTGATAATGGGGTGTGATTAGGAGTCACGTATCTAATGAAGTAAGGTAAGTGAATACAATCATAGAACCAAAGCATCCAAGGATGAAATGGACAAAAAATTGGTAAAGAAGACCAATATGCACATGGAAGATGAAAAATAGATATATGATGAATGCGGTGAGAAGTTGTTGGAGAAAGTAGGGATTTTATAAATATATGAATTGCCCTACTTCAAAAAACTAGAAAAGATGTATTAATGGTTAATGTCCCGAGTCCATGACGACTTCTTTTACTTTTTGGAAGGCGGTGTGCATCATTGCATCCTTATAGGCAAGTTGAATGGTTTGAGAAGCACGAGCACAAAAATATCAAGTGATTTGACAAATGATGCTAGTGTAGATACAACTTCTGCAGAGCTATAATATGCAAAGGGTAATGCAGCGCACAATGGATATTGAGAAGTTGGAGTCCTAATATGTGGTTAAAATTGATACCCACCTTCTCATTAAGTTGAATAACCAGGAGTGTTGGACTTAGGTAAATAGGAGGTGGTTACATATTTCAAAGAAGATATCCGAGGGAGTAGTGTATAATGTGTTTGCTTTCATTGTTGAGACCATTATTGAAGAATCAAAGTAAGGTTACAAGATAAGATTTGGATCCATCCTATTGTCTTTGATATTTGTGGAGATTGGAGTGTGTGATGGGCCAAATGACAAGATATGACAATTTCTTGAGGAGAAAAAATCTCTTGCAGAGAGATTTTCAAAATACACCTACGAGGGATCCATGAGTGGCCCTTATAAGAAAATATTGGAACTGTGGTACAAGCACATGAGGGAGGCATTTGATCATGAGTGGAGAATACCCAAGGACCTTCCTTTGGTATTGGAGAAATAGGCTCGATTCGTAGTCTTTCAACATTTTTGCATTGGAAGATTCAAAATGAAGGATAGAAAGTGGAGCCCATGGTGCAAGCTCCCATATTCCTTCACCGTGTGATAATTCCATGCTTCAAAAAAAATTATCCAACACATGGAAATTAAGGTTTGATGTTGACAGTGTGGATTCCGAGTACTATACGCTCGAGAAAAAGGTATGTGTACCCAAGAAAATTTACTTATATAAAAGATGATTTCGATGATATGAACATCAACTCAATGAGCTTAGAGATTGGAGAAATAGGCGTGACTAAGGTATACATATACCTTAAGCCCAAACTTGTAAATGGAAAATATATAGAAAATGATTCCAAGCTCCCTGAGTTACTAGGTGAAATATTGGATAAGTATGAAAGGTGCATGAGAATAGGGCACACGGGAAGGGGCCACATAGGCGCATGTAGAAGTTTAGTGAAAGAAGGGAATGCTTGGGGAAAGACAGAGTTTGGACTTAGCCATTTTGCATGTATGGGATAAAGATATATTGGAGTGCGGAGTACACATTGGATCAAGACATAAAGACTTCAAGGTTATGTGAAAGCTATTTTGAGAACAAGTGGAAGATCAAGTGGCATACAAATTATGAGCTAATATTAGGATTAGATCTAGAGTTCATATATTATTAGTTGAATCTTGTATGATTCCTTAGTTATATTTGTAGTGGCGCATGCCTATTTTGAGCATGCAACCTATTTTGAGAGTGCATGGGCGATGAAGGGAAAGTCCCCACCCCTTTATATATGTATTGATTTGCATTAATAAAGACAAATATTTTGATTGTAACAGAGTTATGCTATTGGTATGGTTGCGCATATGAATTTGGGATGTATTACACTACTATGTTTTACGATGAATTAATGTGATGGATCGTTGTGAGTGGATATTGGTAATTGATGTCTTTACTCATGATTATTGTATGGTAAATTTGATCTTGATCCTTGTTTAGTTTATTATGCATCATGGTTGTGATCTGAATCATTTATGTTTGCACTTGTTTACTTGTTATGGTTATGGAATATCTCTTCATTAATGTTAGCACCTTGACAAAGCTTGTATAAAAGAGGGACATGTTACCTTTGCATGCTTCGGTTGAGTATTTAGATTCATCTAGATGAGGTGTCAGGTGCACTAGGGTTTTGAGTAAGAAAATAAGACTATAGTAATTTTTTTCCTTATTTATTAGAAGGCGTAAGGATGTTACAGGTAGAATATTTTGAATTAATTAATAAACATTAAAAATGAAAATAAAAATATAGATATTAATACACCACACAATGATAAACTAATAAAACAATTACTTAAAACATAAGAAAGGGAGAGTAATTAGATGAAAATAGAGGTATAAAGGTGATTTGGGTGTGTATATTAGATATGCAGATGGTTAAGATATAAAAATATTTTGTCTTTAGAAATATAACTATTAAATGATCATATACGAGAATCATACAACTTTTTTAGGGTATAGTATGGTTTGGTCTTTGGCTATACAATCTTAAACCAAAATATACTAGGGTTGTGTAACGTCTTGCGGTTGTCAATGGCCTCGAAATATTATTGGGTATTTGTCACCATGGCTCACAACTAAGCAACACCTTCATGTTTTGACCTATAATATATCAAACTCTAGAAATCTACATTAGATTTTAATGAACATGATTAGATAACAAAATGATAAATTCATATGTGGGTGGAGTTGGAATGATCCTAGAAAATAACCCATACTAAACCAATCTAGGCACTACACTACATCTCCTTGCAATTAGGAGAAAATCCCACATGGTTCTCTTGACATAGGTATAATAGTGTATACAAATATAAGCCAATCCCTTATGTTTCCCAATGCCTATTGACACAAAGAGTAGCAATTGTAACTAAAAATAAAATAGAGATGTACCTTTTATGGTAGTGATATAGTGTGACATGCTTCAGATGCTAAATTGATTAGTTTTATCCCTTAAATACTTTAGAAATGCATTATGTGACTTGTTATTTCTATGACTTGGATCTAAGACATTTGGAGGCTTGATACTAGAAGGATTTAAATTCTTGAACTTTGGTTTGAGTGATTTCACTTTAAGTGGAAGCTTTTATAAGAGATGTTGTTAAAGTAGGTATTTACCTTAGCTCATGTTCACCTAGGTACTTTATTTACCTTTATTGTATTTATCCTCACCCACTTATGTGTGTGGATATTTATTTTATCTTATTTAGATATTAGGAAGATATTATGTAGTTAGGTATAATTCTTTCCTTGATCTATGTTCTTGACTAGTTCTTTGATGACTAGTTCTTTCTTAAATCTATGGTCTTGACTAGTTCTTTGATGACTAGTTCTTTCCTTGATTTATGGCTTGATCTATGGCCTTGAATGGTTCTTAGATTGATCTTCCTTGCCTATATAAGTAAGGCCCATTCTCATTGTAAAATATACATGAGAGTTCCATAATAATATATGATATTATTGCTCTTTGTTTGCAAATTCTTTTGTAAAGTTATTCTAGTGAATTTATTTCAGCTTATCAAATCTAGTGTGCTAGGATCATCCGAGATCTTCACGGATTGGAATGATATTCTTATTGTTCCTTTCATGGTATTAGAGCGATAGATGATGTTGACATCCATATGTAAGTTTTTCTTTTCAAGTAAGGGTTTATTGTTTTCATGTATTCAGAATTTGTTAGAACTTTTTTGCAGCATGCATTTTTATGCAAAACAGAGTGCACCATTGGATTTGAAAGGTACAAAAACTGCTAAAATTGATTGTAAACTCAACCATGTTTTGAGATAGTAAAATATGGAATTTTAAAGGGATTTTGGCACATTACTAAAAAAATCTGTATAATTATGTACACAATTTTTTTTGACACAAAAATTATATCAAACTTATGGGTTTTTCGAAATTTTTTGAGTTTCTTTCTATTTTTTGATATAGGTGTCAAAAAAGAGATATTTGCAGTCTAATTTTGTATTAACAATTGTAATTTTTGGGTGCATTCTTTTATCCACTAGATGCATATCTGTACCCTCTGGGTGCATTCTTTTATCCATTGAATATAAGTGTGTACCTTTTAGATGCATTCTTTTACCCTTTGGATATTTATTTTATGCATGTAATATTTTATCCAGTGGATGCAAATATTTACCCTCTAGGTGCATTCTTTTATCCATTGGATATAGCCATGTACCCTCTGGATGCATTCTTTTACCCTTTGGATATTTCTGTTTTGGATGCAATCTTTTATCCACTGGACGTAGATCTGTACCCTTTGGGTGCATTATTTTATCCATTGGATATAACGTGTACTTTTTGGATGCATTCTTTTACCCTATGGATATTTCTATTTTGGATGCAGTCTTTTATCCACTAGACGCAGATCTGTACCTTCTAGGTGCATTCTTTTATCCATTGGATATAAACGTGTACCCTCCAGATGCAATGATTTACCCTTTGGACATTTAGGTTTTGGGTGCAGTCTTTTATCCTTTGGTCACAAGTCTGTATCCTGTGGATGCACTCTTTTACCCTCTAAAAATTTGGGTGTCACATGTACCTTTAAAAAAATCAACATTAAAATATTATTTTTAATAACAAAACCTTCTAGAGCTCATAACTTTTGATCTGTAGCTCAGATTAAGGTGATCTTTTTTTAAAATTGTGTATTTTTTTCAAGATCTATGCGCATTGGTGACATTTTATACACATATTTAAAATGTAAAATGTACTTTTACTCATTGTAATATTTACATGCACTAAATTATAAAGTGTCAAATTTGGAGGGTGTTGTAATCACTTGTGGACACAATTTCGGTTAAGCCTAACATCCTAAAATTTAAAGTGTTGTATTCTTGTATCTATCATGGATTATGAGAATGATATGATTTTATTTGAAGTGTGCACACTTCAGGAGGATATTGTAAAATTTGTGGAAGAAAATAGATAGCTGAAGAAGTGAAATTCTCTTCTACAAGCACTCATTCATTATAATGATACACTAATACACTCACTGAAGGAAAAAATTGCTAGCTTACAACATCACCATAATGTTGTGGAAAATTATATCTATGCTCCTAGTCCACTTGCAACTATTGCTCCCTGTACTCCACTAACCTTGATCTCGTCATTTTCTAGCTTACTCCTACTCTTGATGCTCATAAGATTTTTAGGCTTGTTCTTACATGTTCTTTTACATCTGTACCCATTGCATTTACACACTCGAGTTTCCCACTTCATCTCTTTCTACTCACATATATGGCTCTTTTTGGGAAGCATACCATTGTATTTAGTTTTCACATGCCCCGCTTCTATGGGTTTTAGTGACAGATGTATTGAAAAACATTCATAGGTTATTGTTTCCCCTATTTCACATGTTAAGTGAAATTAAAACCATGGCATTGGTTTTCAAGAAGATACTTCATTGGGAGCACACATTGATAGAGCTCCTATTTTTGTTCGCTTGACTCTTTTCGAGGATCATGAGCTACACATGAGTTCCGCATATTCACTAAGACTTCGAAACATGAGATTTCAGTACATCCGACATGATCGACTGAAACACATTCTCATGTTCTTTTGCATGAACCCATTATGCATTTTAAACCAAGTTAGATGCGAGACATCATCTTCATCCATCCGTGTTGATTTGGGGTGGATATCTGATCACTTGTGGTGGTGACATAGGCATTCATTGAGAGGAATCTACATGCATGGATCCTCCACCATTCATCCTCTTTCCACTTTCTATACCTTTTGCATTGTAATGCTCCTTGTTTTGAGTATTTTTCTTTAAGTAAATGTAGTGTATCTCTCTTGTTTGTTGAGATATTTTATATCTATATTTTCAAATTTTTTTGGCATGTTGAGAGTCTCTCTCTTGGGGATCTATTCTGATGAAGCCCAATGTTATTTTGTCGGTGTTAGAGTGGTTATTTTGACAACTCATACATATTTATAGTGTTATTCCACCCATTCAATATTATGGGAGGGTATAGTGCGATCCTCGCTTCTTTGGGTTTTATGTCCTTGCCTTGTTGCCTTGGTTATTGTTCTTGAATCATGGCACACTTATTTGTAACATTTGATCGAATTATTTTGGCATTTTTTACACTTTTGAAATCACTCCGCTTGACATATCTTTATATAGAGCTATTCTCGGTGAAGCCCGGTGTTAGTTGTTTTTGAGTTTTGTGATCGAGAAGTGGATTTAGACAACAATGCACACCAAACTTCTTCAACATTGTATGATTTTTTTGATCCGAGCTTCTTGGGATGCTTTACAATGGGTTTTCTCTCTCTCTCTCTCTCTACTTTGTTGTTACTGGTTTTGGGTACCTTGCGGTGTCCATTTTTCCCGATTATTGTACATGAGTATCTCATTAGGACTAGTTTGCTGGACTCATTTGTGATATGCCACTTTTATTTTGGGCCCCTAGCTTCACTTGAGGGGGGGGGTGTTAGAGTAGGTATTTACCTTAGCTCATGTTCACCTAAGTACTTTATTCACCTCTATTTTATTTATCCTTTCCCATTTATGTGTGTGGATATTTCTTTTATCTTATTTAGATATTAGGAAGATATTGTCTAGTTGTTAGGTATAGTTCTTTCCTTGATCTATGGTCTTGACTACTTCTTTCCTACATCTATGGTCTTGACTAGTTCTTTGATGACTAGTTCTTTCTTTGATTTTGGCTTGATTTATGGCCTTGATTGGTTCTTAGATTGATCTTCCTTTCATATATAAACAAGGTCCATTCTCATTGTACAAATATATATGAGATTTCTATAGTAATATATGATATTACTTGTTCTTTGTTTGCAATTTTTTTGTCAAAGTTATTATGGTGAATTTATTTCAACTTATCAAATGTGGTGAGTGATGATCATTTGAGATCTTGAAAAGCTTGGAATGATCTTCTTATCATTCCTTACAGAGATGTTTTTTTGTTCAAGGATATTTAGGAGACTTTGCAGTGCTTTCGAAAGTATTATGCTCTTGAGGAGTGCTTGTAAGTTCCGGTGATTTGATAAATGCATTTAACTTACTTATATAGGATTTTATAGGTTATACACTTCATTAAGGTTAATACATATGATAAGAAATGATACAAAAAATATATTAAAATTAAGAAAAGAGGTGTCAATTTAGACCATGGTATGTCCTAGTTCTAGTCCATATGGTTTCGATAGAAATTAATATCATTCAAGAAAGATTATGGGAATTATGTTTGTGACTATATACTACTTTTGATAAATAAAAAGAGTGGGTTAATGACAAAAAAGTGTGTAGAATTAAACAAGTCACGTGGGAGAGATAAATATATGTCAAACGGACTTTGGATGTGTGTGTGTAAGTCATAATATTAAAACAAATCCAAACCTATCATTCTAAAGGTTAAGTTTCCAAATTTAGGTGTCTATAACTAGATGAATATTTGTTCTCATTATTCATCATGTTATATTCCATGAGCTTAGTCTCATAGAATTTAAACATTTGATATAGGTCCTTAGAGGATGAAATTTATGAAATATAGCTTTTTCTTTGAGCTTCTGTGATAAGGATAACAATGATTACTTCAATAAACTCATTCTCATGTATGTGTTTAAGACCTCGGAAAGGAAATTATTATATTGTAATACTTAATATACAATGATTTTTGGTATTATTGTTGACTTGAGTGACTTGTGAAAAATATTGGCACTATATAATATTAATTGAGAAATGGATAAGAAATTTGTCACCTAAATCTTGAAATAACCTTATAGAACCCAAAGGAATGTTGAAGAACAAATCAAGTGCATATTCTTCAAGAATATGTAGTAAAATCTTGGCCAAAATATATCATTACATATGTAGTCCATACAAGTTGTGATGGAGGCATAAAGGTGCTACTGTGGATCAATCTTACCATTATAGAATGATAATTTTGGTGGAGATAAACCAAAAGGCATAGGATAATTAATAATCTTAGGGGATAGTAGGTTATTAAGTAACCCATTAGGACTCATGGTGATTTATAATTTATTTTATGATAAAAGAGTTATATATGCTTGCAAGTCTTGGATTTATTGGATATAAGCATTAGGAATTGGAGCTTGAGTCATATGTGACAAACAAGGTCCAATTATAATGTAGGTATGGTAGTTTGGGTGACTTTTTCGATGCCCCCATAGTTATAATATTAGGTGTGGGTTGTACTTAAATGAAAACTTGAGTAGTAGCACCTTGTTGGACTAAAAATATGGATAAGTAAAAGCCATGCATGGAGGTGGAAGACCATGCATAGAAGGGCACATATGAATTGAGTGAAAATAGCTAAGGCTAAATTAATGTGACGAAAGCATGCTTATAAGCAGAGAAACATTACGAGAGATAAGTCGATGTGTGAAAGGTATATGTGTATGGGGATGAAGATATTAATGTGCAAGGTTCACTCAAACACACACAAAGGTTTTAGGAGTTAGCCGAATTTCCAGTGGAGGCTAAAAATAGGAAAAAGAGTTGGTGTAGCAATAAAGAAAAGTATATAAATAGACATAAAAAATGATAAGGCACAAATGATAGGTAAAGCACATGTGAAGATGGAAGAGGATTATACATGGATAAATCTAAATATATAATCAAAACATGGATAAGGTTGAGCTATTTATAGCGTAAGTTGAAGATTAAAGCAGAGGTTTAAGGGCATGTGACCTATATTTAGGATATCTATTGTTAGAATTTAAACTTGTAAGTGGTAAAGGACAAGTTTCCATCCAATATAAATACGTTTTGTACTCTCCTTGTAAGAGGAGTATATAGAGTGTGCATATGTAAATTCCTAGTGTTAAGTCTTCGGATGAAGGTTGCGTGCGTGGATGTAATTAGTTGTGAGTATATGTAATAGATTGATTATGTTATTAATAACTTATTATGGATTGTGAGGACTAAAAGGAATGAACATGGAATAATGGGATTGTGTGGACACTAAATCACACATTTGGGTACATTTATAGGTCATAAAAGTATACTAGCATTTATATGATTCCTAAGAAAGAAAACTAGTGGTTGAAAACTATATTTGGCCTCTTTTCTTTGTCTATTATTTTCTATTTTGTCTTACACACCCTATAACCTAGTCGGAACTTAACTAATTTATCTTTTATGGCTTCAGGCAACAGCGCGCAGGTGCTCCTGTCCCCTCTAGGTGCCCTTGACCCTTTCTCAACTTACCCACTCTTTTTGGGTCTCTTTTATCTTTTGGGCATATTTTTCACTTATGGGATTCCCTTCTAATTGTCAATTATGAAATCAAAACAAGGGAATTGTTGTCAATTTTTCCCCTTTTGGAAAAAATTGGACAAGTGGGAGCCTATCATTCCCTGGAACTAGAAAAGGGCCTCCACGAGGAGTTTCATGACATTTCAAATAGTCGAAGTAGGTTCAGAACAAGGAAATTGGCTTTGGGACCCAAAATCAATAAAACGTATTATATGGGTTTTTATCATGCTTCTATGCATGGCAATATGAATTATTTTGACAAGCGAGATTGGAATGCTTGATTCAATTTCACTAACCTTAGGTATATGAATGTGTGACAAGTTATTTGGAGTAGCTCGGTGAGTTCATAGAGGCCAAAAATAAGTTTTTCGGTTGTCTTCTTCAAATGCAAGGTTGTCAATTCATGTGGAGGGGTACCGAGTTCCAGATATATCTCAGGTGAGTGATAAGTAATCAAGTAAACAAGTAGCTAAATGAGTCGGCTCAAGCATACTCAGATGAGCTACGAATACTGAATTACAATCATGTAGAGAGACAGAAATAGCTCGAGTCCTAGTGAGTTGCACTGGAAGACAAATCAGGTTAAACTCCCTCATCGAGTTGATAATAATCCGATTCATGTTTTGACAACTCGAGTAGTTCATTGAGAAAGATGTGAAATAAGTGAGCCCAACACTTAGAAGATGAGCCATTTCAACCAACTCAAGGTGGGAACTCATGTTAGTATTTCATACAAATAAAACTTGCTACGAAATTGGGATGCCAGGAGTTCATGTGGATGGCATGGATGTGTTGAAAGTTAGAGGACTCCACAGGCACAGCGAGGTAAGAAGGCGATTTTGTTGCCTACCTAGGTGTTGAGTCATTAGACATGATGATTAGAGGATATTCTTCTTGCTTGATCCGAATGAGCTTTGAGATCCTATGGAGAAGGCTCACTAGCGAAAGAGACCCAATGGACTATGGCTTTAAAAATCTACCTAATCGAGAAAATCTTGGCAAAGAATCAGATCTAAAGTCAATTGAAAAGAAAATAAAGCTTGGTCAAGAGGCTGAATTTATAGATCAAGTCCTCTTCCGAGCATGGTCAACTTCAAGAATGTGACATAGGACAATCCCAAAGGATTTAAGATCGAGCCACATCATTATAAACTAGGTGACACTTAAATCAAATGCAAGTTGGTAGAATTGGCTCATGTTCAGAGGACAAGTAGAGCATTTAGATTTTTGAGCACTTCCAACAAGTCGAGAAGTTGTCCAACTATGTTGTTATCTTGCTTGGGATCGAATTTCATCCTCAAATCGGGTGGGATTTTCCTTGAAGATATTTTTATCAAAATCGATTAAGTGATAGTGAGAGTGTTACCAGGAGACTTGATGAAATTTATTTCAAAGATTCTCTACTGAGACCTTACTTGTTTTATGATGTAACTCATGGAAGTGAATCTCATCATAGAGGTGGATCTGTTTCATATCAAAATATTCATGAAGCACAATTTGCTTTGCAATTATATGAGCATCTTTAACGAGTCACTTAAGTTGGCGAGGCATAAAGGTTTCATTGGAATTATCACACCTTACAAGCTACAACCATTGAAATGTTTGCCAGAGAGTTTGATGTTGTCCTCAAATATGATGAAGGAAAAACTTTATATAAAAATCATGGTAGATCCTTTCGGGCTAGTGGGAATTGTGGAGATGTAATCACTTAAGTTTGCTTGTGAAATCAGGCTTTAATGTGGCCGATCATATGCTGGGTTTAGAGCTAGTAGCTGATGTTCGAGACATTGAATGGTGGCTAAGAAATTTCTGACCAGCTGTAGAGATTTGGAAAGTTATGGTCAATTGAAGAGCTCATTGGGACAATCTAGCGGTGATATTGATTCTGGAAATAATGTAGATTTCGTGTAGAGTTCAAGCAAGTTAGAAAGAATTAGCTCGAGAAAGCGTGAATGACAATTCGGAAAGCTCGGGTGTTGTTTCATGGAGTTTGAACATGGAATGCATGTGAATATGTGGTCAAAATAGAAGAAATAACTCTATCATGTTCTACAAGCTAGAGCTATCACAAAGAAATCAATTGATTGAGTGTTGATAGGGCCACGTGACATGATCCCTAATAATTTTCATAGCTCGAAAATCATTTCTAAATAGACGCAACATGCGAAATGAAATAATTTAAATTCATTTAATTGTTTAACCTCTACGGGTCACCAATGTATTATAGAACAAAGCCACGAAGTATGATTTAGAGTCAAACTTTTCATATTGTGGAAACGTTGGTACCAAGTCGAGATAAAGACTAAGCTTGTGGGTGTCGAAGTTTAATGTATTTGTAGAGGCTTTCAATTTTAAGCTTAAAGCTTCATGTTCACGATGCATGTAGGTGGCTTGGTAATTTAGAATGGCTTGATTTGGAGTTTGAAGCAAGACCATAGCAGTGGCATTCATGAGGTGAGTCTTAACTTACGTCAGGGGGTTCACGTCTTCATGCATTTTGGCTTAATGAGGAAGATATATGACTCATCAGAACCTTATGCATGAGCATCGAGAAGAGCTCAGTGAAAATGAGTTGTGGAGAATTGAGTTCATTTTGATTAGCTCACAAGGTGTTCAAAAAGCCATGACGGTGGGGTAAATTGGCTCCGGTCGAGCTTATAGAGGATGAGCATGTAGAGAATGAACCAAGCTCGTGGAAAAATGGAACTCGAAAGGATAAAACTAACCAATGGAGCTCGGTGACTTCATGGGGAAGCTCACATATGTTTCACAAAGGCAATGTGGAATGCATAAATGGCCTCGAGTTAACCAAGGAAAATGATAAGAATCAAGTTTGATAGCTCACCATTTGAAGGACTCAATGCAAAAGAGCTCAATTTCAAGGCAAGGAAAGAGTTGGTGTGGGGTTCAAAATCGAGTGCAACACCGAGTTAGAGGATTTGAAACTCACCGAGTTGGGCTATGTCTAGACTCTATCCACATGGACCCCCCTCCTCTTCAAGTCAAATGGGTCAACGGGGTCCCGACATTATGTTAATTAATTTAATATTTTAACTAAAATATTTTAATAATAATATTTATTATTATTATTTAAATATTTTATTTAAATATTCTTTTAATTAATTGAAAGACTAGGTCATCGAGCAATTAATGACCCATGATGGAACCTTCTCGGTGATTCAACTAAGCGTGATAAATACATCATGGGCCTTGATTTAGGAATGTAATTATGACCTTTCCTCTTCTTTCTCACATATTCTTCTATAAATGTAAGTTGGAAGCTCATTTCAAAGGGTTCCAACAGGTTAGACAAGTTGGACAGTTAGATATCTTAGGCGAGTGTATGCTTTTCAAGAGTCCTCTCTCTTCTGCAAGTTGTTCTTGTGTGTTGAGAGAACTTTCAAGCTTCCTCTTCAAGACTGTAATGGCAACTATTGCCTCTTCTGAATGTATGATGCATTGTGCATGTTATTGAAGCAATAAAAGTGTGTGTTTTGTGACTAATCTTGGTCCTTTCATCCTTCTGTGCTTCTTTGTGCCTTTCTCATACTTGCAGGTACATTGTGCAAGTTTAAGTTTCTATTGCAGGTTCTTGGAGTTCTGTGCTTATCGAGTGGTGGAGTATTGCATGCAGTTGAGTTGTGGTGTCTGTTCACCCTTCTTGAGTTCATCCTTCTTCATTGGGAAACTGGTATATTTCTTGGTCTAATAAATTTTAACAAAGGGAACACATGTCTCTTAGTTTGTGGTATCTTGTACCCTCTCTAAGTTGCAGTAGGTGAAGTTGACCTGTGGTGCACACACCCTCTTCAAATTAACCCTTCCTAAGTCTGAAACACCCTTTATTTGGTGCATCACCATCCCTAGTATAGTTTCATTTATGTAAATCTCTTTCCCTAAAACCCCATGAAGATGTTAGCATAGGACTAGATAATCATTTTTGTTACACTAGGAGTAGTACAACACTTAGTTTAGGAAGAGGAAGCCGGCCTTCTCAGAGGTTCACTTTGAGCCCAAGTCCCATAGCTTGAGAGGTGATCCCATGTGTCCCAATCACACCGAACATCCTATTCACATCCTAGCCATTCGGAGGGTGCAGTGATTTGGCGACAACAATTTTTGGCACGCCTGGTGGGATAGAGTTGGTACTTCTCTTCTCACTTACACAAGTCAAAGTACCTAGCGACTCTATATCTCTGGATTCCAAATCTCAGTGCGTAACTTATGCGAAGAATTCAGACAAGAGCTTCTTCAAAGAAAGGAAATTATCAGCATATCAAACTTTCCTTGTCTCCTCCAAAGAGAAGAAGAAGAGGCATTTCCACATCCCCAGTTGTAGATTTACCTAGTAGGGGTCATTCGAATCCTCCTTACGGAAGGTTTCCTCCACCCAGGAACAATCAACCTTTCATTGCTATGGCGAGGAACCAAGTTTTCCCCCTTTCAATGCAAGCAATCCTCTTATGTTGGCTCAACGTGACCCGATACCTGTTGCGGCACTCAAAATTTTACCCTTCTACATGGGGAAACTCACGTTACTCCAGTGGAGCATATCTTTGATGTAGCCAACATCTGCGTAGTACATAATATCACAGAAGACAACGTTGTAGTTAGACTTCTTGCTACCTCTTTCAAGGGAAAAGCACTTCAATGGTTTCACGGGTTAGGTGTTGGCACTATAACCACTTGGGATGAGTTGGGAGAAAAGCTATGTAAATAGTTCGAAGACAAAAGTGATCACCTATCACTTTTGGAACAACTCACTACCATGAAGAGAGCTTCCCAAGAATACATGAGTGATTTCAACTTCCGATTCCATAGGACTTGGAATAGGATTCGGTGCTTGTAAAGCCTTCTACACATAATGCATTCTTGTACTATTTGTGAGCCTTGAATAGTGATGTAGCAGTTATGATCCAGTCCATGGGAGGGACTACACTTCCTGATGCTTACTAAGTTGCCATAAGTGCAAAGAATTCTTTGATTTAGGCTGGAAAGATAGCTCCACGACCACCAATGCCCTTTTCTCCAGATCTTACGAATCATCAGCCTATCATTGCTCCTATTCTAGTAGACTCCAAGAAACCATCTCAATCTTCCCCTGCCTCTTCAAATGACCTATTTGAAGTCAAGTCACTACTTGCAAAATTTTGGAAATGAGCTCGTTGCACTCAAAAGGCAACAATTTCAATACAATCATCCGTATCAGCCACAAAATCAGCAGTATCAGGCTAACCATCCTCCTTTTCAAGGAAACAATCAGCCTCAAAATCAAACTACAAGTCAAGTTGCAAATGTCAGGCCCTTGAACTTTCAGGAACCCTCTTGCAGCTAGCTCATCTAGAGCTATAGTACATGTTCAGAATAATCTAGTTCAAGACTACGAATGGTGCTATCCTTGCTCTCAACCCCACAATCAAAATCTTTGTCCCAATGGAGTTCTTAGCCAGGCCCTTATGGTTCAAAGTGTATCTTCCCCTTTAGAGTTAACAAAAAATTCATCTACGCAAGAAACAGCAGATCAACCATAGGCACTTGAAGAATCCACTTTGCTAAACTGGCAAGCAGAAGATTTTTGTGGGTTGAATACAGATTCTTCATCAGTGGCAGCAAACACTCATTCCAAGAAGAGAGAAATGGAGCCTCAACCTCCCAAAGCTGATCTAGCATCCACTTCTCAACCTTGGGTTACAAATGGTAGTTGATAAAAATGTGGGAAAGAAATCACTAGAAACATTGGCTAGCCATGCCGCAAGGAAAGATGGTTCTCCAGGCATCACGGTACCCAACAAACATTTTCCAAAGGAGGACCCCAATGCCCAAAAAAGTGTCATCAAAGTAGGAGTGATTCCCTTCAGCATAGTAGAACAAATGAAGAAAACCAATCTGAGCATTACCATGTGGGACACACTCTCGATCCCTTCTCAAAGAAACCTTTTGCGAGAAGCTCTAAACTAGTTTTGGTACAACCAGCGGATCACCAGGCCATGGAGTGACAATTGCTACAACAAGTTTGTGTCAACTGGAAGGGAAAATTATTCCTACGGAAAACAAACCACCACCATTCTACATTTCCCTGATCATTGGTGACCACCTGGTACATAATTGCATGATCGATTCTAGTGCCAGTAGCTTTGTCATGCCTAAACAAATTACAGATGTACTAGGCATACAATATGCGCCAGTTGCAAGAGGGGTTGTTCAGCTGGATGGCACAGCTATTAAGACTATTGGGGTTATCAAAGGACTTCAACTTACCATTCATGCATGCCCAAGTTTGTCATTCACCCAAGACATATCGGTCATTGATCTCCCTCCCCTCTTTGCCATCTACCTATCACGGGATTTCACCACCAAGATGGGTGGTTACCTATCGGCCGATTGGTCACATATGATTCTCAGGACTCGATACGGAACCAAAGTAACTATAAGGGTAGAACCAATCTACCATAATCATGTAGAACCCTACACTGCTAGTCCCATAAATGGAAATTACACCATCGGTGATCCCGAAGAGGAAGATGTCGATCATGAACCAACCACCCTTGTTGAAGAAGTCCCTGATACTTTGCTAGATGAAGTAAGTAGAGATCATCAGTATGATCCCTATGCTGATGTATTGGTAGAAGAAGAAGTTGGTTTGCTGGTCTTGGAAGAAACAGGATTAGGTACTTACTGATATCCATGAAGAAGATACGATCATACCACAACTTGTCAAAACACCAAGTGATTCTAAAGGACTGTGGCAATTGTTCTTCGATGGCTCAAGAAGTAAGAATGGATCCGTGCTGGTGTTATGTTAATTTCTCTAGAGGGAGATAAGTACTTCTCATCTTTCTAGTTGCAGTTCAGTTGCACTAACAATGTTGTTGAATACGAGGCTCTTGTGCAAGGAATTCAGCTAGCCCAAAGGAAGGGAATCAAGGCCCTGACTATTTTTGGAGATAGTGAGTTAGTTGTTCATCAAGTTTTGGCATGTAGTGCATCCAAAAATGATCTTTTAAGATCATACAAGAACCGAGTCTGGGACCTGATTGAAGATTTCGAAGCTTTTGGAATCCATGCAGTTCCTAGAGGTCAAAATCAAGATGCGGATAGGCTTGCTACAATTGGTTCACAATACAACATACCAGTTGATATCATGAAAGAAGGGCAGAAATTTGTTAAAATGGTGGTTTGACCAAAGTCCCTGATAATGTGAGTAGTTGGCAAGTGTTCGATAGTGACAAACAAATTGTCCTCTTCCTACAAGAAGAGGCGAGTTTGCTGTAAAAAATCAAGATAAGTTGCAGGAGTCATATGGTGAGAAAATTATCCAATTGAAAAGCAACAAGTTACCAAAAGGTTTAGTCACTTTGGAATCCATTTTCAATTCAGATGACCAAGCCAAAAGACAAAGCCCTAACATGGTGGTCAAAGAAGAATATTTTGAGGAAGTCAAAGTATCAAATGCAAAGTTTCTTAAGATCGGAAAAGTGTGTACTTCTAAGAGAAAGAAGCTTTCATCAAACTTTTTCAAGAGTATCATGACATCTTTGCATGGAGCTATAAAGATCTGCGTGGTTTTGATCCAGGTCTAGCACAACATACCATCAAACTGGATCCTAATGCTAAGCCAGTTCATCAAAAATAGAGACCAATTAATCCCAAAATTGAGCCACTAATGAGAAAGGAGCTAACCAAGCTCATCGAGGCCTGTATAATTTTTCCCATCAAGCATTCCTCATGGGTAGCCAATTTGGTGCCCGTGAGGAAGAAGAAGAATGGAGAGATCCGGTTATGTGTAGATTTCAAGGATTTGAATCATGCGTCATTAAAAGACCATTATCCTCTTCCATCGATGGAGCAGATCCTTCAAATGGTGGCAGGAGCTCAAATATTTTCTTTTCTCGATGGATATTTGGGTTACAATCAAATCCTAGTCCAAGAATCTGACCAATTCAAAATGGCTTTCACTACCAAGTGGGGCACGTATGCCTACAATAAAATGCCATTCGGATTGTCCAATGCGGGGCTACTTTCCAAAGAGCCATGGACATGGCATTTAAGGGACTAATCAATGATATTATTTTGGTTTACCTTGATGATATAACTATATACTCTAAGCATGCAGAAGATCACATCACGCATCTAAGGAAAGTTTTCCGAAGGTGTAGGGAATTTGGGGTTTCACTTAACCCCAAGAAATGTATTTTCACAGTGCACGGGAAAATTGTTGGGGCATGTTGTTTCAGTGGAAGGATTATCAATCGATCTAGCCAGATTCATTTGATTATGTCCTTATCTCTCCCAAGTCACAGGAAGGGCCTCCAGAGTTTTCTGGGAACCATAAATTTCATGTGGAGATTCATCCCTCAATTCGTGACATTGGCTAAACCACTAACAACCATGCTGAAGAAAAACATGCCATTCTCATGGACAAAGGAAGGATGAGAAAGCTTGAAGCCATCAAAATAGCCATTTCTCAAGCTCCCATGTTGGTGAACCCCAGGTTTGACAAAGATTTTATCCTTTATGCTTTTGCGAGTCAAGAGAGCATTTGGGGATCCTCACCCAACAAAACAACAACCTGATGGAGCAACCAATTGCTTTCTTCAGTCAATCCCTCAAAGACTACGAGTTCAAATACTCATTCATTGAAAAGCAAGTCTTTGTGGTTATTCAAGCTTTGAAGAAATTCAAGCACATGTTGTCCAACAACAAGATTCATCTGATGGTGTCTCATCCAGGTGTCAAGGAGTTTTTGCTGAACAAAGAAATGAATGAAAAAGCATGCTTTGGATGGATCACGAAGGTAATGGAGTATGACGTGCACATCAAAGTCACTAAACTTGTCAGAGGTAAGGGTTTGTGTCAGCAACTTGCTGCAGACATGGAATCAAAAGGTAATGAGGACGTGACACTCCTAAATACTGATGAGAATGTTGATCAAGCTGATTGGTTATCCAAAATGAAGAATTTCCTCTTCTCAGGAGCATATCCGAAAAACATGGATAAAAACCAAAGATGAACTTTCCATCTTCAATCTATCCCATATGTTTTGGTAGATAGCATTCTCTTTCGAAAATATTTGAATGGCATTCTCCTTCGGTGCGTAGGACCGGAACAGGTAAGTAAGATACTAGAAGAATTTCATAATGGCCTATCTGGAGGACATTATTCCACATGAACAACAGCTACCAAGATCATGCGAGCCAGCTACTATTGGCTAGATTTATTCAAGGATGCCCATCTCTGGGTAAGGAAATGTAAGGAATGTGCCTTTTTCACAGGTAAGCAGAAGTTGGCAGCTCTTCCGCTGCATCCAATTCAAGTGGATCAACCCTTTGTTCAATGGGGGTTGGACTTCATCGAAATGATTAATCCTCCATCTAGTGATGGACATAAGTGGGTCCTTACTACAATAGACTATTTTACTCGATGGACAGAGGTGGTAGCATTAAAAGAGCAATGAAAAGGTAGTTCTGGATTTTTGGAGGGTATAATGATGAGGTTCGGTGTTCCATTTATAGTCATTTTAGACAACGCGCTGGATTTTCTTGGTATGAAATTGAGTGAATGGGCTATTAAAAATGGGGTATACCTCAAAACTTCATCCAATTACTATCCACAAGGAAATGGATTGGCTGAGTCTAGCAACAAAAACCTCATAAGGATTATTAAGCACACAATGGAGACTAACAAGAGGACTTGGCATACACAGCTTAAGACCACCTTATGGGTAGATCGGATCACACCTAAAAGGGCCATCGAAATTCTCCTTTCATTCTTGTATATGGAAGAGAGGCAAAACTCCCGCTCTCATTGGAGTTACCTTCTTTGGAGTTAGCTCATCAACTTGAAGTTATAGAGAGTGATCCTCTGATAGTAAGGTTTGTTGAACTCATGGAGTTAGAGGAAGTATGAGACAAGGCTATGAAAACTTTGGAGCAGCATCAGGCTCAAGTTAAGAAATCTTTTGACAAGAAGGCATCCAACAGTGCATTTTCAAGAGGAGATTTAGTTCTCAAATGGGATGAAGACAGGGCCAAACCAGGCTAGGCATGCCAAGTTTGACGCTCTCTGGAGTGGGCCATACATCATCACAAGTTACAAAGAGGCAAATTCATTCCATCTATCTAGGCTCAATGGAGAAGAACTACCCATTCATGTGAATGGGATACATCTCAAAGCTTGTTTTTGAGAAGCGTTCCACCCTGTATAGTTAAATTAGGTGTTTTCCTCCAAGTGCTTATGCACATTGTTGTGTGTTGTTGTTTTTCTTTCCTTGTTGTTGTGTTTTGTGTTGTTATGCACATTGTTTCATCATTGGAAGGTGTCAAGGAGAAGAAAGGTTCAAGGTTTCCATAAGAGTTTCAAAATCTACTTCATTCAAATTTTGCAGTGTTCCATGGATGTCAAGCATTCAATGATTCAGTATACTTCATGCTTAGCATTCCGGGGAGGTCTAGGATATCGGCTGATGCTCAAGGAGATTTTGGGATGTGTCAAAAAAATCATACTACTTTCGAGGATTCCAACATAGACTCCATGCCCAATGGATGACTTAAGGCTACTGGAATCATGCTTAGCAGGAAATCATCCCCGAGAGGTCACCAAAAATGTTATCAATTTTTCCCCTTTTGGAAAAATTGGACAAGTGGGAGAATATCATTCACATTCAAAATGCCTCCATAGTTTCATGACATTTCACCTTGAAGTAGGTTATCAAGAAATTGGCTTTGGGACCCAAAATCAATAAAAATAATTCTATAATTTCATATGAGAGATCACCATGCTCGCATCATGCACAATAGAATTATTCGACAAGGTGAGATTGGAATGCTCGATTCAATTTCACTAACCTTAGGTATATGAATGTGCTCAAAAATTATTTGGAGTAGCTCGGTTGTAAGAGTTCATAGAGGCCAAAAATAAGTTTTTAGCTAGTTGTCTTCTTCAAATGCAAGGTTGTCAATTCATGTGGAGGGTACTTCTATATATCTCGGTGAGTGATAAGTAATCAAGTAAACAAGTAGCTAAATGAGTTAAGCTCAAGCATACTGAGATGAGTCTAATCCAATTACAATCATGTAGAGAGATGAAAAGCTTGAGTCCTAGTGAGTCTTGCACCGGAAGACAAATCGAGGTTAAACTCCCTCATCGAGTCATAATAATCTTGAATTCATGTTTTGACAAATCAAGTAGTTCATTGAGAAATATGTGAAATAAGTGAGCCCAAAACTTAGAAGATGAGCCATTTTGACCAACTCAAGGTGGGAACTCATGTTAGTATTTCATACAAATAAAACTTGCTATGAAATTGGGATGCCAGGAGTTCATGTGGATGGCATGGATGTGTTGAAAGTTAGAGAGGTTGCTAAGGAGATGAAATAGCCAGAGTAAGGAGAGGTGATGGACCTACCCTCATTGAGTGCGAGACATACCGGTTTAGAGGACATTCTCTTGCTGATCCGGATGAGCTTCGAGATCCTGTGGAGAAGGCTCACTATGCAGAAAGAGACCCAATTGTGGCTTTAAAAAGCTACCTAATCGAGAAAATCTTGTCAAAGAATCAGATCTAAAGTCAATGATTGAAAAGAAAATTGATAAGCTGGTTGAAGAGGTTGTTGAATTTGCAGATGCAAGTCCTCTTCCAGAGCATGGTCAGCTTCTGAGAATGTGTTTGCAGATCCCAAAGGATTTGGAATTGGCCTAGATGGAAGGGATAGGTGACAAGCTCCCACGCACCAGGCAAGGCATGTTGCAGTATAGTAGAAACCTTTTTGAGTGCTTCCAACAAGTAGGTTGTCCAACTATGTTGTTATCTATTCAATATCGAATGCATCCTCAAATTTGGGATTTTCCTTCAAGATATTTTTATCAAAATCGATTAAGTGACAGTGAGAGTGTTACCAGGAGACCTGATGAAATTTATTACAAAGATTCTCTATTGAGACCTTACTTTTTTTGATGTAACTCATGGAAGTGAATCTCATAGAGGTGGATCTTTCATATCAAAATATTCATGAAGCACAATTTGCTTTGCAATTATATGAGCATCTTCAATGAGTCACTAAGTTGGCATAGGCATAAAGGTTTTATTGGAATTATCACACCTTACAAGCTACAAGTGAAATGTTTGCACCGAGAGGTTGATGTTTCCTCAAATCGATGAAGGAAAACTGGCCATTTCCAAAATGAAAAAAATCATGGTGATCCCACGCACTAGTGGGAATTGTGGAGATAAGGAACTTACTTGCCAAGTTTGCGCAAAAGGAAAGTTGTTTGGGTCGGATATTGATGGATTAATGTGGCCGAGCCATTAAACTATACATGAGATTTAGAGCTAGTATGCCGAGTTCGAGACATTGGAGATGGCATAGAAAGATATTAACTCATGCGTAGGGAATTGATGTTTGGGTAACATGGTGATTTTCACAATATTTCAAGGGATTGGGATGAAAACCAACATGAGACTTCCACATGGTGCCATGTAAATGGGAAACTGATCAAGATGTTGGAGAATTTGGAGGAGGAAATTGATGATTTATTTCGGTATACCAGTTGAGTGAATCAAGTGAGTAAAATAGTGAATAAGGAATGACAAAGTTGTAAAATGAATCAAATGCCATGAGTGGCATTTTAAGGACCTCAATGCAAGTAAATGCAGTGAGGAACACCAAACATTGAAAGGATAAATCGGTTAGGGGAAGATCAATGTAACGAAGACCCATTCAATGTGGAGGTGAATAACGAGCAGTCGAAAGGTTGAAACTCAGTCATATTACCACTTCGAGGAATGCTTTCATTAAGGTTCATTGGCATAGTGGTACAACTAAATTGACATTTCCCATGCTTGATACAATTTGCAATGCCAATGATGCCATTCACTTTCAATCTCAATCTCACAGGTGTTATGTATAGAAGGTCATTTGAAGGGCTCTACACATTCTATTACCACACACAAACCCTATAAACCCGACTACATATCATACATAAGCTTCAACTTTTGAGCAGATTTCAATTTCAGTAGAATACGCTTTCACATGAGGTAAACCAATCCATTGTCTGTCATCGCCAATAGAATTTGCATTTCCCACAATATTAAAACTATTCAAAATAAGCTCATCAACATGTAAGATGAAGTGCGGGAGTTTGGCGGATGCTCATAACGTGTTTGATGACATGACAGAAAGAGACATCTTCTCATGGAATACTTATGATTAAAGCTTATGAGAAGAACATGGGTCTCCTCACGTGGATATTGTTGATATTTGAGAATTTCATGAATGCAACAAAAAATTTCTTTGCAATTATATCAATTCACCTTTTCATATGATACTTCTGCAAAAAATTTGTAATAAGAGCTTTAGAAATTATATGGACATACATCAAAACATGATATAAAGGGATTAAGCATGTATTCAAAGAGAAGCCCTTGAAATACCACATGAATTTCTCAGGGTGATCACAGGAATCAACATCGAGGAAGAGGCATGAAAATGTGAACATGATCGAACAAGTCTTAATATTTCCCATGTGATACAAAGCATAGAATAGCTCGAGAGATCAACTGAATCAAAGAAGAGCTCAATGCATGAGCTAGTGCTTGAGTTTATAACCAATGAGCATAGACCCATTGTTGCCGAGGGAGTAAGGAACTCAGATGTGCAAGATGGTAAATATGAGCTCGGTACATAGACATGTGAGAGTCCGAGTTGAGCCAACCGGTGCTCGGGTCGACATGCAAAACAAAGCCAGGCCGAGTCAGTTGAAGAGCTCGTGGGGACACACTTGGCGGTGATATTGATGCTAGGACAACTCAGTAGATTTCATGTAGAGCTCACCGAGTTGGAAAGAATTGGCTCAGGAAAGCATGAATGATAATTCAGGGAGCTCGTGGTGTTGTTTCATGGAGTTTGAACATGGAATGCATGTGAATATGTGGTCCAAAACAAGAAGAAATAACTCTATCTATCAAGCTAGAGCTATCACAGAGAAATCAATCGATTGAGTGTTGACAGGGCCACGTGACGTGATCCCTAACAATTTTCATAGCTCAAAATCATTTCTAAATAGCGCAACATGTAGGAGTGAAATAATTTAAATTCATTGAATTGTTTAACCTCTGTGGGTCACCAATGTATTATAGAACAAAGCCACGAAGTATGATTTAGAGTCAAAATTTTCATATTGTGGAAACGTTGGTACCAAGTCGAGATAAAGACTAAGCTCATGGGTGTCAAGTTTAATGTATTTGTAGAGGCTTTCAATTTTGAGCTTAAAGCTTCATGTTCACGATGCATGTAGGTGGCTTGGTAATTCAAAATGGCTCGATTTGGAGTTTGAAGCAAGACCATAGTAGTGGCATTCGTGAGGCGAGTCTTAACTTGCGTCAGGCCAGGTTCACAGGATCTACATGCATTTTGGCTTAATGAGGAAGATATACAACTCAGTCAAGGAACCCTATGCATGAGCATCGAGAAGAGCTGGTGAAAGACGAGTTGTGGAGAATTGAGTTCATTTTGATTAGCTCACAAGGTGTTCAAAAAGCCATGACGGTGGGGTAAATTGGCTCCGGTTGAGCTTATAGAGGATGAGCATGTAGAGAATGAACCAAGCTCATGGAAAAATGGAACTCGGAAAGGATAAAACTAACCAATGGAGCTCGGTGACTTCATGGGGAAGCTCACATATGTTTCACGAAAGGCAATGTGGAATGCATAAATGGCCTCGAGTTAACCAAGGAAAATGATAAGAATCAAGTTTGATAGCTCACCATTCGAAGGACTCAATGCAAAAGAGCTCGATTGCCAAGGCAAGGAAAGAGTTGGTGTGGGGTTCAAAATCGAGTGCAACACCGAGTTAGAGGATTCAAACTCACCGAGTTGGGCTATGTGCAGACTCTATCCACATGGACCCCCTCCTCTTCAAGTCAAACGGGTCAACGGGGGTCCCGACATTATGTTAATTAATTTAATATTTTAACTAAAATATTTTAATAATAATATTTATTATTATTATTTAAATATTTTATTTAAATATTCTTTTAATTAATTGAGAAGACTAGGTCATCAGGCAATTAATGACCCATGATGGAACCTTCTCAGGTGATTCAACTAACTGTAATAAATACATCATGGGCCTTCAATTTAGGAATGTAATTATGACCTTTCCTCTTCTTTCTCACATATTCTTCTATAAATGTAAGTTGGAAGCTCATTTCAAAGGGTTCCAATAGTTCAGACAAGTTGGACAGTTAGATATCTTAGGCGAGTGTATGCTTTTCAAGAGTCCTCTCTCTTCTGCAAGTTGTTCTTGTGTGTTGAGAGAACTTTCAAGCTTCCTCTTCAAGACTGTAATGAAACTATTGCCTCTTCTAAATGTATGATGCATTGTGCATGTTATTGAAGCAATAAAAGTGTGTGTTTTGTGACTAATCTTGGTCCTTTCATCCTTCTATGCTTCTTTGTGCCTTTCTCGTACTTGCAGGTACACTTGTGCAAGTTTAAGTTTCTATTACAGGTTCTTGGAGTTCTGTGCTTATCGAGTGGTGGAGTATTGCATGCAGTTGAGTTGTGGTGTCTGTTCACCCTTCTTGAGTTCATCCTTCTTCATTGGGAAACTGGTATATTTCTCGGTCTGATAAAGTTTAACAAAGGGAACACATGTCTCTTAGTTTGTGGTATCATGTACCCTCTCTAAGTTGCAGTAGGTGAAGTTGACCTGTGGTGCACACACCCTCTTCAAATTAACCCTTCCCAGAGTCTAGAAACACCCTTTATTTGGTGCATCACCATCCCTAGTATAGTTTCATTTATGTAAATCTCTTTCCCTAAAACCCCATGAAGATGTTAGCATAGGACTAGATAATCATTTGTGTCCCAATCACACCGAACATCCTATTCACATCTTGGCCAAACACAACACAACAAACATAACACAAGAATACCATAGACTATGATAAGAAGGAATAATGATAAATCTGAAATATCGTGTAAATTATAATATCAACATGAAATTGTTACAATCTCACCCATGAGGTTCTTGAGTGTTATTAACTTCACTTGCCTTCAAACAATAACTATGGGAGAAACTTCACAATTACACCTCTTAATGGCTTCTTTAACACACCTTCAAAATGATGGCTTCCTTTACACACTTACTCATACAATATTTCTCACTACTTCTCTCTATGCTAAATGAGGGGGTGGCCTCTTTATTTATAGGAATTCAGGCTTATCCACCTTATCTCTAAGATAGGATAGGAAATCTCTTCCGGCCAATCATATTCCATGCCTAAACTCTTGCCTTTACATGTAGGCTTATCTTCTAAGATAAGATAAACCTTATCATCTCACATGGGTTCCACCTTTTTAGACTTTTCCACAAATAAAATATACAAAATATTTATGACATCACTCTTTGTCCTTATTACAAATATAATATTTCTAATTCCTAATCATGTAGACCCTACTTCTCTACTTATCCCAACTTTGACATTTTAACATTACCGGACCACTTACGACAAATATTTACTTTTTACAACATTCCTATTGTACTTTGACTATTACCATACTCTACATTATTGGCGGCACCGTACTGATGGTACACCGTTATCTTCTATTGGATGCCACTACTAATTATACTTAACAACATCCTATTCCTAATACATACATTAATAAAATAGAAATTACGGAGGAAAATTTTAATGTCGACATTTTCCCCCTTCCTAACTTCTACTCCATCCTCGGAGTAGACTCTTATGGACATTTTGAAGCTGGTGCTTGGAAAATCTTTAACTTGTCATGGTTGACCCATTTTGTAATGGGAGTACCATCCAATTCCTCCAGTCGATATGTACCATTTTCATGCACAGCTGCTATTTTGTAGGGCCCCATCCACTTTGGAAGAAATTTTCTCTGTCTTCTTTTTTGTATCTGGAATCATATACTAGAACCAAGTCATTCACATGAAATGGAGACCAACGGATCTTTTGATCAAAGTATTCCTTCTGCTTCATTTTCTTCTTATAGCTTGTATCCTTCGCTATTTCCCTCATTTCCTCTAGCAAATGAAGATGTACCAACCTTTCTTTTACTGAATCACTTTCATCCATCCTTTCATTTTCATAACTCTCACAGTGGGAATATCAAACTCAATAGGAAGAACTGGATCAATGCCATAAGCCAACTGAAATGGGGAGTATCCTGTTGCTGACTTTGATGTTGCCCTATATGCCCACAATGCTGCATGAATCCTTTTATCCCACTTATGTACTGCAAGGCTACATCTTTTGCTAGAATTTGACACAACACAAAATTTGTTCATTCCACCTGTCCATTTGTGCTTGGCTTGTATGTTGTTGCCTTCACTGTGCTTAATAGAAAACTTGTTGACTAGGGCTTCTACCACCTCATTAATGAAGTGGCTTCCTTGATCTGTTACAATTTCTAATGGGCAACCAAATCTGGTGACAATGCGTTCATATATGAACCTTGCCACTTCATCCATGGAAGTTGTTTTGGCCTAGCTTGACCCACTTGGTTAAATAATCTGTGCAACTACATATACTTATTTTGGCGTGGGGTAGTTGGAAGTGGACCTACTGATGTCTATTCCCCACTTTTCAAAGGGACCAAGTGGAAGAATAGGGCATAATGGAGCTGATGAAGTCTTACGGTTACCATGTGTTTGACAAATATCACATGTCTTACAATAATTATAACAATCTCTAAAAAGAGTGGGCGGTGATAACTGCGTCAAGATCCTTCTTGTTGTAAGTTGTCAGAGAGAAGTGTCCTCCACATGTACCATTGTGGAATTCTTCTATCAGCTCCTTCCCTTGATCACGTCCAACTACCCTCTTGTCTTGTCCATCGAGTCTATTCGAAATAATACTCCATGCGAGAATAGAATATGGATGATGGCAGAGTAATCTTCCTCTTAGTCTTTGCATTGGCACCATCGAGAAACTTGAATTCATTTAGATAATTCCAAATATCTATGTATTCACTAGGGATTGTGTCAAGAGATAACAATGTTGCATCTGGGAAATCATCATCATCACAAGGCAAACCTAAACCATCATAGGCTCGAGAGAGTGCATCTGCATTGACATGCTTCTTTCCTGGCCTATCTATAATATCAAATTCAAATTCTTGTAGCAAAATTATCCATCTTGCTATCCTCCCTGATGGGTTAGGCTTATTGACAATATATTTTAGAGCACGATGATGCATTCTGACTATAAATTTCTACCCTAGCAAGTAATTTCTAAACTTCTTTACAGCAAAAATGATAGCTAGAGCCTCTTTTTCAGTTATAGTATAATTTACCTCAGCACTGCTCATTTGTCTGCTCCCAAAGTAAATTGGATGATCATTCCCATTTTCATCCTTTTGGCTCAGTACTTCTAGTGCTTTGCATCGAGGCATCGGTATACACAATGAATGGCTTGCTCCAATCTGGATTCTTTAAAATAGGTGAAGACACCAGGGCTTCCTTCAGTTGTTCAAAAGCTTCATGTGCCTTATTTCTGGTTCATAAGTAACCATCCTTCTTCAAGAGCTGGGTTAGTGGTTTGTGCAATCTTTGAGAAATTCTTGATGAACCTTCTATAGTAACCCACATGGCCTAAAAATGATCTCAACTTACTTATTCATAGGAAATGGTAACTCTTTGATTTTGAAACTTTATCGGGATCGAGTACCAATACCATCTCTGGATCTGACATGCCCTAACAAAACACCTTTAGAACATCCAAAGACACACTTTGTAGGGTTTAGTGAGGCTTGTGCTTCATCTAACCTTTGAAATGTTGTCTCCATCTGGTGCAGGTGGTCCATCTTGCTCCCATAGATGTAAAAATCATCCAGAAATACTCTGATGAAGTTCCCAATGTAGGGTTCAAACACCCTATTCATCAAGCGTTGGAACATTCTTCGGAGCATTACACAACCCAAAAGGCATAACTCTATAAGCAAACGTTCCCCAAGGAGTGGTGAACGTGGTCTTGACTGATCTTTCTCTGTATACGAACTTGGTTGTATCCATTATATCCATCAATGCAAAACTATAGCACTCTGGCCGGCTTTACTTCGTCCAAATCTGATCGAGAATGGAAGAGGGTAATGATCCTTCTTTGTTGCCTTATTGAGCTTCCTATAATCAACACAAATGCGTAGCTTCCCATTCTTTTTATTGAGATCACAATGGGGAGAAACCCATTACGAATTCTCCACATGACAAATATAAATCTGCATCAAGCAACTTATCTATTTCTTCTTTTACGGTCTTGGAAAAATTAGGATTCATTCTATATGGCATTTGCTTTATGGGCTTAGCACCATCTACCAGTTCAATAGAATGTTCTACCCAACTTACTTGATGGAGTTCCTTGTAATCAAAAGTGAATATGTGTATGTACCTTGAAAGAGAGCTGGAGGTAGGATTCCTTCTCACTCTCCATCACAACATCACCAATCTTTATTTGTTGGAGACAATCATCAATTTCTTCTTCAGATAATTTTATGGGATCATGAGTCGGTGTGATGGAAGGATATCCATGACCGAAACATCAACCTCACTTTCTTCATCTTCGGTGTCCACTTCACTAGTACTTTCGAGTAATCGGAGGATGTCCATCATCGGTTTCATCACTTGAATCCACGAGTTACGCCTTATGATGCCGAGGGATCACGTTTATCTTCACCCTCTCTCTACCACGTCCAAGTGTCATGAAGCCTTCATTCCGGTAGTTTCTTGCATGAACTCTCCTTAGCCATGGTCTTCCCAATGACATTGGGTGCACTGCACAGTACCATTTTTCATCACTGAAAAGTCTACCACACATACAACACCCATATGAGATATTGCCACATTTGAAACTACACCTTGGTTTAGTTTTCCTTTATTTAATGACCTTAACATAAGTGTTGAGGGCGATCAATTTTAAACCCAACATATTCATTACTGAGACTCGGTCATTACATTAAGCTGCAGCACCTCCATCAACTAAGACATCATGAATTGAAATACCATTACATAATACCTCGGCTTGTGGGCGTAGGGATCCGCCTCTGCCTCCCAAAATAGGGACCTCAACCTCCTTCCTTCGTTGAGCATTGAGTCCACTTCGCAGCTCCGCCTCTTCTCAGAAGACATAGCCAAGAGTTGACCATATGTAATATTTGCAGGCCTTTTGGACAGATCTTCTAAGATGGAGTATGGTCCTTGTCCCTGTGAAATCAGAAAATCCTGCACACCCAACTTTCTTCTCCTATGTTTCTTACTAGTTTCTCCTTTCATCTTCTTAGGATCATTTCCATCTTGGTTATCTTTTTTCTTTCTTTCTTTTTATTCTGAAACACATCTACTTCATTATTTATGCTCTTATCTACTACATCAAAAGAATTCACAGGTGCTTTCCCTTTATCATTATCTCTTGTACCAGATGTAGAAGCTCTATCTGGACAATTATACTTATAATGACCCTTTTATAACAACCATAACATATGACTTTAGAAATATTTCTTTTTGGACCTCTATCTCCTCCTGAGAACTAAATTCTTTTCCTTGAAGAAGATTAATAGTTAAGCGGCCCATCTTTTCTGAGCGAGATCTTCATACTCGGTAGATGTACTAGGAGAAAGGATTTGTGCTCACTTGAGAGTGGTTGTGGATTACGGACCAAAGGTGCTGGTGTAGGCTCTACTTTAGCAACAATTTCTTTGGGCTCCTCTTCCATGCTTTCTTCTTGCCTTCTTGCATCTCCTTTGCTTGTTCGATGGTAGTTTGGTGGTCATACTTCACTCGTTGTCGATCTCGGCTTCATCCCAAGAATGAAGTGCTTACGAGAGGAGAGATTATCCATGCCATTCATTAACCCATCCGCTAATCCTTCCTTCGGATCTGGGCATCGAGCTTCCTCCTTAGCTCTAGAACACGAGCATGATAATCCCTTATCTTCTCCTTCTCTCCTTGGGCTAGCTTTGTGATATCGATCATGAGATCTGCATATTTTTTGTTCACCAAATTCTTGAAAACTTTCGATTAATAAATCCCATGAGTTTTCACATTATCACCTAGTGTTTGAACCACCTAAGAAGTGTTGAACCATCCAAAAAGGTAGGAAAAATTCAGTCCATTGTTCCCTTCTTATAAGGCCATTCTGAATACAAGATCGTTTAAACTCTTGAATGAAAGGAAGCATCTTCATTAGATTGGGCTGAAAAAATAGGAATCTTCCCCATTTTCAAAAGTAACCACGGTGAAATACCAACCCACAAGTCAATCAACAAGACTTATGTGCACAAATAATTGGAATCACTATAATAGAAAATAGAAATGACCACATGGTAAACTATGGTAAAACTTGACTTACTTTATGGTAAAAACTTGACTTTCTTGTGGTAAACACTATTCACGGTAAAAAGTGAAAGTTCTTTACTACGGTAAAAATGCGGGACTTTCTTGTGGTAAACACTATTCACGGTAAAAAGTGAAGTTCTTTGCGGTAAATACTATTCACGGTAAAAGTGACTTTACTTTGCGGTAAATACTATTCACGGTAAAAAGTGACTTTACCATGGTAACTACTATGCCAGTAAAAACAAGGTTACCCTCGAATGTTTTTGACTAAGTGGGAATATTTCTCCGAAAAATCCACCAACGAGGAATGGTCCGTGCAGCGGAACCAAAATGTCAACACCAATCCGGCACTATGATAATTCTTCACGGGAACTCCTCGTCTTTATGATTATTAACTAATGCACACTCTTAGTTTGGTGGATGTAATCTGGAAACACAACAACAAACATAACACAAGAATACCATAGACTATGATAAGAAGGAATAATGATAAATCTAAAATATCAGTGTAAATTATAATATCAACATGAAATTGTTACAATCTCACCCATGAGGTTCTTCAAGTGTTATTAACTTCACTTGCCTTCAAACAATAACTATGGGAGAAACTTCACAATTACACCTCTTAATGGCTTCTTTAACACACCTTCAAAATGATGGCTTCCTTTACACACTTACTCATCAATATTTCTCACTACTTCTCTCTATGCTAAATGAGGGGGTGGCCTCTTTATTTATAGGAATTCAGGCTTATCCACCTTATCTCTAAGATAGGATAGGAAATCTTCCGACCAATCATATTCCATGCCTAAACTCTTGCCTTTACATGTAGGCTTATCTTAAGATAAGATAAACCTTATCATCTCACATGGGTTCCACCTTTTTAGACTTTTCCACAAATAAAATATTTGACATTTTAACATTATCGGACCACTTACGACAAATATTTACTTTTACAACATTCTATTGTACTTTGATATTACCATACTCTACATTATTGGCAGCAAAGTCTGCATCGATTTACGCCGTTATTATCTTCTATTGGACGCCACTAATAATTATACATAACAACATCCTATTCCTAATACATACATTAATAAAATAGAAATTATGGAGGAAAATTTTAATGTCGACAAGACTCCCTATCTCGGGATTATTTTTAGGTTCCAAATTTCAAAGTGAGCATTTACGACTTTTTTTGTAGTTTTTTCATCACCACACTTGCCCATATCACTTCTTGTCCATTCATAAATTAGCTAAAACCTCTCTCTCTCTTCCTTGCATAGGGTTTCATAATTTGCATCTTAGTTTGTTTGTGTCATTACTATACTTTATTATTTGTACATTATTTATTTTAATAATTACTATGCAATACTTATATTTAATTAATAAAGAATTTACAAAATCATTTGGTGAAACCTACTCATGATCATACATTTGGATCTTTATTTTTCTTCTTTCATGGCTCCTAAAATTCCTTAAATCTCTTTCGCATGACTTACTTCAAATGTACCCAACTCTGCAAAGTTGTTCTCCAAAATCCCAAGACACTATGCACATCCCTCACAATAAACCACCTACTCAAGTTAGTTCCATCTTCAATCATCTCTATAATGATCATGATATCACATCCAATCAATCCATTTCCAAGTTAATTTAAGCTTTATATGGGTTATTTCAAGACAAATTTCAAGCTTATCGAAACCAAATTACATCTCTTAAAGTTGAAATCCAACATCTTAAGGATGCTTCTAAGGTCCATGCTAGTTATTGTTCTACATCTCATCCTAATCTTATGTCCTCTACATGTGTTTATGTCAGTGAACTCCAAATCTTACTGCTACCCACACCTCTCAAGTTTGATCTCAATGCTAAGAAACATGATATTCTTCCTCAACTCCTCACTCACTAGTTGATCAAATTTCCAAATAATCATTGCTACCCTCCTTATCGGCTTTCCAAATACCAAGGTCTCCCATTTTGTAATTATCATATAATTAATGGACATAATGAAAATGATTGCTATGCTTTAAAACGAAGAATTAAGCACCTTGAGCATTAGGGTTTTATCTCATTTGTTGCACAACATTCTACTTCATGCTCATCTTCAATTTCTAAATCCCAATGGGCTCCTAAATTTGGTCCTTCCATGTCTCATGAGCATCAATCCCTAATCACTAATGTTCCTTATCAATTTAGTAAAGAGCGAATATCCAACCTATTCAAACTAAGCAACCTCCTCTCAAGGTCCGTCCTCCATCTCCTCCTCCTATCAAACAACCACCTCTCAAAATTTGTCCTCTATCTCCTCCTCTTATTAAGAAACCACCTCTCAAAATCCATCCTCTATCTCCTCCTCCTGTCAAATAACCACCTCTCAAAATACGTCCTCATTCCCTTCCTCATCTCAAGTATTCTACAAAGTTACCACTTCAAAATAAGTAACCACTCACTATGAAAGACCAAAAACTCTAGATGACCTCTTTAGACTTCCTCCTTTCAACCCAAAATCCAACCCTAGTTCTACTCTTGCTCCTACCTACCATTGTGACGACAATATTCTTTCTTATGATATATTTCAAGCCTTATCACCATCGTAATGTATTTCTTTCATCATCACATAGCTCTCCATCATCGACACACTTGGGGGCATCACACTTTCTTCTCCCTTCCAAATACTATCACTTCTCTTTAGCGTATATTACTACACTTTGTGCTTCATGCATCATAACTAATCTTCTTCCAAATTTTTACACCTTTGATACATACAATGTATAATCATTACCCTATGGCACTTTAGTTCCATAGTTCATAATCGACTGTTGAGGGTATAAATATGAAATAAACCTCACCACATTCACTTTTCACACTCTATGCTTCATGATCTATCTTACTAGCACACATTCTCAAACCATTTACCGATGACACACTCTTGTTCTATGGTTCATTCTTGATTGTTGAGGGTTCCTATAAATGAAAATCATTTCATACACATTCACCGTGGAGCACGTTGTTCCTACCATCTTCAAACTTTGCATACATTACATCACACTCATACATTGTATTTGCATATCTTGGTTGCATTTACTCTTACTAGCTTTACTACTTACATAATGTACTTTACTTACTATCATAGTATGCTACTCAATATGTCATTATATTTATATATATACACATGCACGTTCACTTGGTATTTTAAAGTGAATGTAGATATATTATGGATTTTCACATGCTACAATGATTCTCGACATTGTATCCTCTTTCCAAAGTACCACCAAGGCCTAGGAATTCTACCTTTCCTACTCTCACACATTATATGTGTTATTATTTCATTATATACTACTTCCTATTCTTACTAGCACATTAATTTCCATTAATACATATATGTCTTGACATACTTTTTATCTTTCTAACATGATAATGGGTGCTTCATGTACAACATTTTCCTTGCAAGACTATATGCCACCATGGTTATCTCAAACAATTTTCTTGACATTATTTTCCATTGTATGTTATTGTTTACGGGCTATGCCATATGTCTTGTATGATCATTATATGCTTTTGGCTGCTTCAGCCTTGATTATCTTATGACATTGTGAGAAATGTCCCATGTTTGAAACCCTCTTTTCATGGTCCACTTTGTTTGCACACTTGCTTGTTACATTGTTTTCTATTGCATGCTTACTACTTTTTTTACTAACAAATGTTACTAGACACTTTATTTGCATGTGCCTTGGTTTCTACCATGCACATCCCCTACCCCCTATAGGTATCCACTCCAACACATCATTAGGTCCTCTCCTTTGGGTCACATTCTCCTACGATGTCACATGCACCCCAAATGAGGGGGCATACATTGGGTGAATAAATCACCCCTACAACAACTTAGAGCTACATTTCAGATCAACACAACATAAAAAAAAAGGAACATAGTCACAAATGACCCAAAATATGAATTGGGCCCTCAAGATAGCAAAAACACCGAGAACACAACATCAAAATTAGATCCTCGGGCACTTGTTTCCTCTCTAAGTGCTATTTTCCTAGGGGCACATATAATATACTTATTAGATTAACATAATTCACATAAGTTTTTAGAGAAATTCTATAGTTACAGTGAAAAACCTCCAATTACAAATGCATTCTATCTCCTTCAATCAATACAATCAAAACTAATTCAAAACAATTAGGGATAAAAGGAACAATATGAACAAATTGGGACACACTATCTCGTAGTGATGCTTATTAGGCGAGTCATGGAATGAGAGTAACACTAGACCACACTCCACAACACTTGCTCTTTGGCATGAGATTTCCTAAAAATTTGCACTTGGGTGATATCGCCAAAAAATCACTCTTCACAACATTTCAAGACATTTTTCTATCCTTTATACTCTTTTACATTAGGTGTATACTTTCCTTTACTAAAGTTTTTACACACTTTTACATACTTTTACATACTTTTGCATACATTTCTTAGATATTTCATATATAGGACTTTGACCACTCTTCCACTCTTTTTTGCAAGTCCATTCTTAATACTCAACAAGAAGCAACCTACAACAACAAATGCAAGCACAACAACATATACAAGTAATGTATACACTTCACTGGAGGGTCATTTTCCTTTCCTAGTATCCACACTTCATTTGTCAACTAGGCATGCTATTCACCACACTATCTACAAGATCATAAGGTAATAATCTCTTATATAATTTATGTTGTTGAGTATTCACTCAAAAACATAATGTGGGGGAAAATGTAGACACTAAATCACACACTTGGGTACATTTCTAGGTCCTAAAAGAATACTAGCATTTATATGATTCCTAAGTAAGAAAAATAGTGGTTGATAAAATATCTTTGGCCTCTTTTCTTTGTCTCTTATTTTCTATTTGGTCTTACACACCCTATAACCCAGTTGGAACTTAACTCATTTATCTTTCATAGCTTTAGAAACCAACACCTAACCAAGAAAACAACGCCTGTGCTCTTGTCCCCTCAAGGCGGCCTAAGCCTTTCTCACCTTACTCACTCTTTTTGGGTCTATTTTATATTTTGGCCATATTTATCCCTTATGGGTCGGTCTTCTAGCTATCAATTATGAAATTCAAACAAGGGAATGATATAAATTAATAGTTATGTGTTCAAAATAAAGGACCAAATAAGTAATCATTAATATCATCACCTAAGATTGCATCCAAAGGAAATAAATCACTTCAAAGGATTCATATAACATCCATTAAAGGGATAAAGGATGCATACTTTTCATACACTTTGCACAGGAAGGGGAAGTCTATTCTATTCCATCCACACATGCTATACATTTGTACATTCTATATCTAACCCGCTATAAGTTATAAAACTTGCACAAGGACATCCTAGGGCATCATTTCTACACACACACACACAAATAACTACATGGATTCTGAGATGTAGTGTAGTGCTCGGTTGTAATTTCACTCTCAGGGTGACCGCCATGGTCATTTCGAATCCCCATTATGCATTTCCATTTTTAGGTTTGATACGATTTATGGGCTTGTGTAGGTGATTTTATCTTTCTAGGTTACATGAGCCTTCAATGATCATAGTGTGAACATCAAATGATCAACAAAGAGTAATTGTGAAACCATAGTGACATAACAAAAGAAAATTCCGAGTCTTTATGTATTTATCAGTACCTAGGAGTAGTCACCAGTGCCCAGGCACCTTTGTCTATTTATAGGTGCCCTATCGGGATTATTTTCAGGTTCTAGATTTCATAGTGAACATTTACGATGCTATTTATAGTATGTTTAATAGTCACACCTTCCCGAGATCACTTCCCGTCCATTCAAACTTTGATTAATTTAGCCAACCTCAAGGTTGGTAATTCCAAGGAGATAGGAATCTCCACATCAACTCCATACAACACTTGAAAATGTGACATCACAATATCTCTTTTTAGAGTAATACAATCAGCCCATAATGCATCATATAATGCCTTGTGTTAGGTCCATTGATTTTCATCAACCAACTTCTTGATTATAGTCACCAAGTTTTTATTACTCAATTCCATTGGACTATTCCCTTGAGGATGATAATATGATGAGTGAGCTAATGAAATATCATAACCATAGAAAAATTCATTGAGTTCATAAGATGTAAAAATAGAAGAACTATCAGCAAAAATCTTTTGAGGAACACCAAACTTGACTATTATATTCTTTTTAATGAAGCTACAGACAACTTTAGAGGTAACATGTTTTATCGAGATGACCTCCTCCTAATTTTTGAAGTAATAAATTGTAGTCAAAACATAACTATGAAAAATACTAGATGAAGGATTCAATGCTCTGATTAAATCAATTCCTCATTGATTAAAGGGTTTTACAATTACCACTGGCCTTAGAGGAAGTGTTGCCAATTTTGGACAACCAAAAAACTGCTGGCAAGCTTCACACTCTGCACTACCCATGTGGATGCATATTGAAAAAGAGTGGGTGGATAATATCTTTCTCACAAGATCTTGTGAGTTATAACAGATGATGAGAAATTTTACCCACATGCCAAGCTATGAAATGCTTCTAGAAGCTTACCTTGGTGAATCTTATCCACACAACGAAGGAAAAATACATCAATTCCTCTTTTTACAAACCATTATCTGAGAGCACATCCATAGTAGACCTAAATTTGACTATTAGTTTCTCTGTAGGGCTAAGATATTTAGAAAATTCTCCATAGGTCAAAAAGAAATTAATATCTGAATACCACTCATATGTTGTACTTACAAATAGTACCCTAGGCACTTCTTTGTGGTTTTCCTCGACTTTGTGAGCTTCTTCTTTAGTGATGTTTATAATGATTCAATGACATAAACCTATTCCATACACAAGCTTTGTAGGTTTGATTTATAAATCATATTCTGCACCTTTTCAATCCAATTATCTTACTGACTACCTAACTCTTGTTGAGTGGAGAAAAACTTCACCACCATATCTGGGATGAGAACCAATGTGTGAGAATTCAGGATGTAATACCTAAAATGTTTTACTGCTCGAACCATGACATATGCATGTTTTTCGATCTGGTACATCTTGATCTCATGATCCTTCAAAGGGAAACTCATGAAAGAAACTAATGATTTAACTCCTTTGACATTCTTTTGCATTAGTATAAAAACACCGTATGTGTCAAGAGGCATAGCTATACATGATAAAATATTTTTATAAATCTGGGCATACCAGACAAGGGCATGAGCTATGGATTCCTTTATTTCATCAAAAGAAATTTTTCCATTAGCATTCCATCAAAATGGAATTTTACCTTTCATCATCTCAACAATGTGCCAAGTTTTGTCAATGAAATCTAGAACAAACCGTCTCAAGAAATTAACCTTCCCAAAGAATGAATGCACATTTGTTTTACTTGTAGGAAGGGTGAGGATTTTTATATCTTTAACCTTTCATGGTCAATCTTAGTTCCTTCTTCTATCATGATATGTCCCAACAATTTCCCTATGTGACTTCAAACATAAAATTCTTGGGATTCAAATAGATCTCTTATTGTCGACACCTTATCAGAACTCACTCTAGATGATTACAATGGTCATGCCTATTTTATGAAAAGACCATAAGTTCATCCAAATAAACCATAATAATTTTTCCCATAATGTCCTTGAATGTTAGATCCATAGCCCTTTGGAAGGTAGATCCAACATTAATCAACCTAAATTGCATCCTACGGTAAGGAAACATACTTCATGGAGTCTTTGAATACTATTTTGTGTTGATCTTCCTGGTAACCTCAACTTGATTGTATCCCAAAATCCATCCAACATAGAAAGAATCTTTGAACCCCTGACAATCTTTTTGTAGCACTTGATCCATAATAGGTAGAGGGTAATTATATTTCAACAAAGATTATTGAGATTTAAAAAATCAACGCAAATACGGATTTCTCCATTCTTATTGCATATAGGAACAATGTTGGAAACCCATGTGGAATGATGAATTAGAAAAATAATCCTTGTGTCCAACATCTTCTAAATCTCTGTAAGAATGATTCCATAAATTTTATGGTTGTAATGACATTGCTTTTTCTTGTACATTTACGGCTAGCATCTATCTTAAAAGGATACTTTGTTGTACATATTTCGGTTTGAAAGATTTTAAATTTGAGTAATACCATGCTAAAACATCCATGTATTTATTCAAAATTCAATGAATTTCCTATTTTCCTTGAGGGAGAAACATTTGCTAAAGTTTTCAATCCACGACTACTCAAAGTAGTTTCAAGATCAACCATTTAATCTTAGCGAGAGGAATTAGCTTCAGAATGTTTCTTCTTTTGAAATGAAGTGGTCATGTTTGTCGAAAATACTTATAAAGACACAAAACCTTTGGGGATTTTATTTCCCTTCATTTAATAACTTCTCCATTGATCTCTTATTATGAATCATAAATAGATTCACGGAAAGCTAATTTAGAACCATCAAAGTAGAGCTTGCTAAAATTATCAAATTTTCTAGAAAATTCACAATTTGTTGATCATCATTGAATACTTTCCAATGGGAATATTTATCAAGGACACTTGGCCGGTAAAATATTTGAATAGTGTACTTGTCTTCTTTAAACTCGGGATGAGGAAGGAGGAATAAAATAGACACCACAAGGGAATTTTCCTTGTCATTGTGATTTATGGGAACTTCCTTGATTGAAAAGGCATCAAAGTTTTCATACATCCCAAACCCTATTTATATAGTCCTCAAGATCGATCATTCTTCACATGATATACTTTCCTAACTTAGTTAACATTGAGATATGTATCCCCTAGTGCTTTAAGGTTTCGATTCCTTTTTATTTTTCCATTTCTAGTCCTAACAACAACACTTCATCTCTCGATATGTTATTAGTATTATAAAATTGTAATTTTAATAAAAAAGGAAATATCTCAAATTCAAGAGAGATAAATTCTACACCAACACTAGATCACCCCTAAAATCTAAAAGTCCACACTACATTGGAATCCCTATTCCAAAATCCACACTACATTTCTTGATTTGAAGTCATGAAATAGTTCCCTAAACCATCATCTTTAAAAAGGATTTGAGCTTTAGGATCATCAGAATTTGTGACTAGATATTTCTCTTGAGGTTCAGGTTCAAGAACACACATGGTTCCATTAATTGATATTCTTGCCTTTGTCTAATCCATATGAATTTATCCACCTACATCCTTACGAAAACCTCTACCAAGCAAGATACCAAATGTTTCTGGGATATCCAAAACTAAAATAGTCATCTTGACCCTTTTCTCTAGAAATGTAGAAAACACGAACTATGCATCCTTGATTTGACCGATCAACGGGACATACTTGGTTTCCATGGAGTAGCAGTGTCTAAATGGTTTTGTAAGAGTGAGTCCCAGAGCATGAGCTACCTTTATAAGAATAACATTATCTAAAGCTCCGAATCAATAATGTAATTACTGATTTTGAAACCATTGATGAGAAAGGACAAATAAAATGGTTCAATCTTTCTAAAGGAGGAGGTTGAAGCCATATTATTTTGAGATGAAGGGGTATAAGATTAAGGAGGATTCCTTAGGTATGACATTAGGTTGTACACCTGATTTTCTTCTAATGAATTCAAGAAGACTTTCAAACTACTCCAGGGTTGGATTGGAGGTGCTCGCCTTAGACATTTGAATCTTAGTTCTTTTAGTGTGATCAATGATATCAAATATGGTGTAGGAGGAAACAATTATAGGTGTAGAATGTTCAATAATTACTTATGTATTATGAGGATTGATCTTGGGATGAGGGGAAGGAGGAGGAAGAATTAGTGGAAACTATCTTGGCAACAATTTTATCCTTTAGTTGAACAAGCATGGTATTTCCCCTTTTTGGAAATAATATCAGATCTTATTTCACTTTAGGTTGCTCTAATTCTTTCCTTGGATTATGAGATCAAGTAAAAACAAAAACATATTGACCATTAACCTCGCAATCATCTTCTTCATATTCCCGTATACCCAATGTTAAAGTCACCAACTAACTCACAATATGACTCATCAACGTAGCCAAAAGCTTCAAAGACATCATTAACCTCATCATTTACTTCTTCTTCTTCCTCTTTGATCACCTCAACAACTACATTAAATAGAAGAGCTTCAATGGCCATTCTAAGATTTGTGACCGGAAAATGATTCCTATCTCTCGCAGGAGCACCATTGTTATTATTGTAGTTCCTCTAGGGATATCCCTATAAGGAGCGGCTGATACGTGTTGAGACATTTGTTTCTTTAGATTTAATAAATCATTGGCCATTGTTTAGATCATAGGATACGTGGTACCTTGAAAGCTATTTGGATTCTTGGCCTTGGAAGAGTCTCTTTTGATCTTACCATCCATGATAAGATCATCCTCGATTTCTATGACAATGATTGTGTAGTAGCCAAGTCAAGAATGTTAGATCTTCTCAGTAAGAAACTTACTTCAAGAAGTTTATCCATTGAACGAAAGAATAAATTTTGATTTTTGAGAGTAGGAACTGCATGTGTTGGGATTTTATAGATCAACTTATTGAACTTGGCCACAAAATCATGCATAGGATCATGTGGCTCTTTCTTCATCTAGGTGAGTTGTGCTAACAAGGCATGTGAATATTCTATGGGTTTAAATTTGGATTCAAAACATGTTCTCATAGTAGCCCAATTGGTGATACATGCAGATGAGAGATGATAAAACTATTCTGCGGAAGTGCCTTGGAGTGTCTCAATGAACAACCGAACATATACATATTCATGAGTCACTCCCAAAACTCCATAAACTATAAAAATTTAGCTATATATTCATCCGGTATTGCTTCCTGCTGCCATTAAATTTTGGGAAGTTCTTGTGTGACACATGTGAAAAATCATGTAGTCATTTGTTGAACCAATGCAAGAGGGCCATTATCTAGGCCCAAGGAACTAAAGCTTGTGGTTGTTGTGCACCCATAAAATTTGTTTGTGCACAAATCTAAGTATTAATCAAGAGTAATGTGTTAGGTTAATTATTATTTACCTTTATTAATTATGCATTGCATATTAATTAGTGTATTTATTTATTATTTATATGGTTATATTTAATCATAACCATCTTATTGTTTGTATTCAAAACACTACGGGTGTTGTTATATTGTTTTAACAATATTATTGTCATTATTCATTTGTGCTTCCCGGATGTATTTTGGAAGCTATTGTATTTTAGTTTGGTTGTTGCATAGTTGCAACTCCATATCTGTTTGTATCAGCTATCCAATATGTATAAATATTGTAGCCTTCTCTATTTTATTTTGATTCTGTTGATTAATATAATTCTACAGGATTCCATCCCTATTTTGCATTTGGTACTAGAGCGAGAATATGGACCTGTGAGGTAAAGAAGGTGTAGAAAGAGAGAGAAATAAAGATAGAGGATATTGGAGAAGTGTTTGCAGCAATTGAGAGCCTGTGTAGCCTCCTGTAACCTCCCAACCCCATCCCTACCTCCCCACATCCTCCTGTTCATTCCAGGTGTTTGGAACACAATTTTTTTGCATTGGTGCATCGTGCACTAGGAAAAATTTATTGTGCGGGTATAGATTTTTTTATAAAATTATTATTAATTTTTTCCCCATTAGGGGTTTTATCTCTAATATTAGAGAAGTATTTAGTTACTGCTACATGTAGCAATCTGCTATATTTGGAGGAATCAATTTGCATTGTGCAGTGAACACATCCCACGACCAGAGCTATTACTAGGATTAGATTTGCTTCACCACCGAGCCCCCTCGTTCACATGACCAAGTCAAAGGAAAAGGCATTTTTGCATTTTGTTCGGCATTTTACTCCACACGGACCTCCTACACAGCTAAGAGCTAGAAACCGGTGGCGATTTTGCATTGGCTTGGGTCTTAGGTCTCCTCCATAGAGAAACGAGCTACTCCTTACCATATAATCCACAAGCTCACCTCAATTCAACATGCACCCCTACTCCATGAGCTCCCTCCAATGTTGTCCCTACACAAAAAACACATAGTGAACCTTCTTACATAGCAACACGGTGAAGAAAGCATCCAAACGCACTTAAATAATACAAAACAACAAATGTAAATCTCGTGTTAGAAAACAAATAAAAATGGTGGAAGCAAAATAATACAAAAGAAAACACAAATCAAGTAGAGGATATAGAAATGAAGACCAATAAATAGAAATGTTTCCAAGGTGAGTATACATAGTGGCGTTGGAAAAACAAGGAGTAAAAATGTGCTTTGAAGATCCATTTTTCATGCACGCAAAACCTAAAATTCCACCTTTCCAGCACACACGCTAGGTGGAACTCTAGTCGGCGCCATGTTTCCTTTCAAAAGGTCAGGCCATGTTTTATTGTTTAAATATTATATGCTTCATTTTATTGCACAAATGCATTGTTTGCTAAGTTGGATAAGCCAATAGACATGGGGAAGGAAAGTTTGGGGTTCGACCCCCACCCCCAATACAATTTTTTAAACCAATTGGATTTAGCGGCACATTTGGATAAACTTTCAAGTTTGGAGGATAATTTAGTGGGAAAACCTCCACTAAATCTGCTTAGTTGTAAATAAACAGGCCCCAAACGCTTTAGAAAAAAACCCTAATATAGGGCAATTTTTTCTCCTAATAGGCCTATTTTTTGATTCCGAGCATTTTTACTAAAGGAGGTGTACCTTAGAAATTGCATTTTCAGCTATTTTTGCAATTTTTGGCATAGAGGGTTGTTTTGGGCTTTGGAGGCCACCGAGGGCGAAAAACAATTTTTTTACTTGCCATTCAATTTTTCCAAAATTTTGAATGTTTTTTTTTCCATAGGCAATTGAAAATATTTTGGCGAGAGAGTTGTAATAAAAAATAGTAAAAATTGGTTCTAAAACACTGCAATCTCATTCGATTTTCATTCACAGCTTATGGGTAAAAGCCATTTTACTATTTTTTAACTCCAATTTTTGGCATAGAGGGTTGACCCTTGGGCTTTGGTCAGGCCACACTATGGCAGGCTTGAAAAAAACAAATATTTTTTACTTAATCTCGAGATCCAAGTTTTTCAAAATTTCTTTAATGTAATTCACATGCTTCAAAGTATTGGTACTAATTAGGTTTCCATTAATCAACCTTTCAATATTGTTAGGTAGTAAAAAGGTATTGTAACTTCTCATCACATAAAAAGGCATAAGAGTTGTAATAAAAATATGGGAGACCTTATACCTAGAGTAAAAATTGGTTCAAAACACTCACGATATCCAAAATGATCTCATTCGCCCCAATTTTCTTTCACGTTTGGGTATATAGAGGAAACAACCTTTTTCTTGGACTCAGGAAGTGCACGTTATTTGAAGAGTAAAGCCATTGTGTGGTACCAATCCTGACCAGAGTGATAAGAGCACACTTAATGCCTAATATAGCTGCAAACCAACATCGCTTGGGCATCGACCAAATTAAATCGACGGAGATAATAAGGTCATCATCTTGTTTGGATGTCATACACTCACATTCAGCCAAAAAATCCATCCGTGAATGATTGAGCACGACATGGAAGAAACAAAATTTGTGAGTTAGTTACATACATTCTAAAAGAATGAGGACATGAAGATTTCTTAAGAAGAGTTGTTGTTGGGGCTTCATAACACTTATAAGAATCGAAGGTGCTCTCATTCCCATTGTTCAACTCCCTCTTCTTATCGTATTTTTGACCTCAAATACGACGGTTAGTCTCACAAGGGAAACATACAAAGAGGAAACCATACATAATAAGGATGATGAAGGCACTTTATTCTCATCAAAAATGGAACTAGAAAAGGTAAGGAAAACTTAATTCCTATCAAAATTCCCAACATCAATCAATATCAACATTAAGATAAAAAGAAACAATGTCCAATCTACAAAAGAGGACATGAATGAAAGATTTTGGTATAACACTTATAAGAAAGGTTCATCAAGAACCTCAACTTAATCCAAGTCATACAATCAGGGTAAAAGAAAAGGGAATCACTAAGGATGTCAAGAAGAACATTCGTTAATGAAGACTTTGTACACTTCTCGATCAATCCTTCCAAGTCACTATGATGTATGGTAAGTTGATTTGCCCACTCGACACATGAACTAGTTTACTTTCAATGAGGGACACACCTTTGAAAAATCATGTTTCGTTGGGAGAGTGATTCTTCATATACGATTCGAGGGATTGGGAACATTTCTCTTACCCTTGGTTCACACAACTATAGAATATCGGATGTCTTATATGTCCCTGGGTTGACAAAGAATCTTTTTCAGTTATTTAACTCCTAGATCACAACTTAAAAATTGACTTTGATAGTCATTCCGGAAAGAAAACATGTTTAATTTGAGACAAATCACGAGGCTTGAAAATAGTTACAAAGCCTCCAATGTGGGACACATGTTCTAGCTTGATTTTGTCCACAAAGATGATTAGGCACTTGTGACTATAAACTCTACCTCATCACGGTTGTGGCATCGAAGACTTGACCATGTTAGTTTCAAGTATCTCGAGACACTTCTTCGATGCAATATGGTACATGGGTTACCATCTCTTCAGAAGGATACAAACAAGTGTCCTCACTTCCTAACAGGAAAACAACACAAAGCTTCATTCTAGAAGAGTACATATCGAGCTCATGGTAAGATTGATCTGGTTCATACCGATCTTTGTGGTCTAATGTAACCAAGTCATTCTGGATTTCAATACTTCATGCTTTGTGTTAATGAATATTCAAGAAAAATGTGGATTTTTTGTCTTCGCAAGAAAAGTAAAGCTTTTGAAAATTTTAAGAAATTCAAAGTAGTTGTTGAGAATGAAATTGGTCATCACATCAGAACTCTCCACTCATATCGAGGGGGGAATTCACTAGTAATGAGTTCAAAGACTACCTACAAACTCATGGGATTCGTCAACAAATTCCTCCTCCACACACACCGCAGAAAAATGGTGTTGTTGAGAGAAGAAATCGTACTATCATGGAAATGGTGTGATGCATGATCGATGACTCGGACTTGTAAAGACATTCTGGGAAGAAGCAACAAAGAAAATAATGTATTTGTTGAATAGAGTGCCCATAGTTTCTCTTGATGGAGTAACACCACAAGAAGCATGGTCAAAGCGAAACCATCTATTGCACACCTTAGAGTATTCGGTGCAAAGTAAGTATGCACATACCCAAGAAAAATATAAAGAAATTGGACATGAAGTCACAAAAACTCATCTTCATTGGGTATAATGAAGAGACTCTTGGGTATAGATTGATGGATCAAAAGACCAGAAAAATCTACACCAATAGAGATGTTGAGGTTTTGAGAATAAGGAAGAAAAATATCCTCCTCCGGACTCACGTGATGTAGATTCTTTACAGTTGTAAAAATGAAGCTGATGTTTCCCCGATGATGAAAGCGATGATGAGGATGATGGTTTTGATCTGATAGAACCACAACCCACGTGAATAGTTCAATGTATGCCCAAGTGGTGTACTATCACGTTACGAGATGCAAGAATGGATGCTCCACTGATACATCCACCCTGGACCACAACTTGCGGTAAAGTAAGTAAGAGAAGTGTATTTTTCTTTGATGAGTAGAGTTATTGATTATGATGAGCCCTCTACAGTCCAGGAAGCCCTATAGTTAAAAGCTTGGAAATATGTCATGGACTCTGAATATTAGTCAATAATGAAAAATAACACTTGGCAACTTGTCGATCTTCCACTAGGGAAGAAACCCATTGGATGCAGATGGATATTTAAAACAAATTACAAAGAAGATGGGACAATGGACAAGTATAAAGAAAGACTAGTAGCAAAGGGGTATGCACAAAAATAAGGCATTGACTATGAGGAGACATTTGCTCCCACAGCTAAGATCAAAATGATTAGGATGATCTTTTCTCTAGTTGAAAACTTTGGTTAGAAAGTCCATCAGATGGACATAAAGAGTGCCTTCCTAAATGGAGATTTACAAGAAGAAGTCTACATGACTCAACCTGAGGGATATGTAGTACTTGGTCAAGAAGAAAGGTATAAAGACTCGGAAGTCTCGTATGGCCTCAAACAGGCACCCCAAGGCATGGTACATCAAAATTGATGAGTATATCGTACAACATGGATTTGTTAGAAATCCATACGATCCCAATATTTACCTTAAAAATCAAGGGGGAGATTGTGATTGTCGTTGTCTATTTTGACGATCTAGTCATCACTGAAAGTTCAATGAGGATGATCGATGTAATGAAGAAAGATCTTAATCGATCGTTCGACATGACAGATCTCGAGGCTAATGCACTATTGTCTTGGATTAGAAGTATGGCAAAAAGAGAATCACATATTTGTTTTTAGATGAAATATACCAAGAAAACACTCAAGAAATTTAGGATGATGGATTGCACACTAATTTACTACACCTATGGAGAATAGATTGCAGTTATCTCATTTAGATCCATCTCCTGAGGTAAATTCCACTCTCTATCGACAGTTGATTGGGAGTCTCATTTACCTAACCTACACTAGACCAGATATCAACTTTGCAGTAAGCTATCTATCCAGGTTCATGTAGGAACCCAAAGTTTGTCATTGGAAATCAGCAAGGTGCATCTTGAGATATCTAAGAGGATCATTGGATCTTGGTCTAGAATACAAGAAGAATGAAAACTTCTTCTTTTCAAGATATTCAGATTCAGATCATGTAGAAATATTGATGACAAAAAATCCACTTTAGGATTTGTATTCTTTATGGGATCTGGACCAATATCATGGGGAAGCAAGAAACAACACTTTGTTTCTCGTTCTTCCATAGAATCCAAGTATTGTTCTATAGGAGAAGCTTTTTGTGAAGTGATTTGGCTACATCACATACTCGAAGGACTTGGAATACCATAAGACAAACCGACCACCATGTATGTTGACAATGAAGGTGTTCTCAAACTTGTTTACAATCCAATTTTTCATGAAAGAACAAAACACATTGAGGTACAAGTTCATTTCATATGCGAGCATGTGTTGAAGCACAATATATAGCTTCAATTTTTTCCAACAACTAAACAATGGGAAAATATCTTCACAAATTCACTTGCACGTGACAAGTTTGAGTTGTTTAGAGAGTTCCTCTCCTCATCCCTTGAGACAATGCACAATTAAGGGGGGGAATGTTAGGTTAATTATTATTTACCTTTATTAATTATGCATTGCATATTAATTAGTGTATTTATTTATTTTTATATGGTTATATTTAATCATAACCATCTTATTGTTTGTATTCAAAACACTACGAGTGTTGTTATATTGTTTTAACAATATTATTTTCATTATTCATTTGTGCTTCCCGGATGTATTTTGGAAGCTACTGTATTTTAGTTTAGTTGTTGCATAGTTGTAACTCCATATCTGTTTATATCTAGGCTATCCAATATGTATAAATATTGTAGCTTTCTCTATTTTATTTTGATTTTGTTGATTAATATAATTCTATAGGCCTCCATCCCTATTCTGCATAATGTTTTACAAGTTGTCAAGGTGTTTCGTTCTTATGTAGCATGATTCATATGCATAGGTGATGAAATACTTTCCCATCCATAGGAAAACCTTTTTGGTATAAGATTAAAATTATGTTGATGCAAAAATCGAATAAGGGGTTAATTTTACCTCTAGGCCGGCGAGCTCAAGTGCATACCATTATTTCTAGTTTGACTATGGAAATAAAAAATAGGAAAAAATCAAATACGAGTCGCCAAAAGTATATCGATTAGTCTTTTTTTTTATATTCCCAAGTGGAGTCACCAAAAACTATTGGTTAGATATTTTTCAAAGAAAAATATGAGGTTCAACCATAATATGCGAGAAAAAGTCCCTCCTCAAATAAAGGGGAGGCACCTTGTTTATTACTAATCTAATGCATGCTAAAGATTATTTACAATATCTACACTAATCTAACCATTCGGGGTTGGGATCTCATCCCAGTAGATTTTTTTTTGTTAGAAAGGAAGGTGTGTAAAGAGAGAAGAAGAAGAAAGACAAGAGTAATTTCAGAAGAATAAGAAGAGAATAGATGGGAATGTTCTTTCAATTAATAAAATGCATATCAAAAGCTAATCAAAAGTGATCATATAGTAATAAATGGATGTAGATTCAATAAACTAGATATTAAAGAAAAGAACCATTCAATGCATTGAACACAAGAACAATACCTCAAATGAAAAATATATCTCCACAACACAAAGTTTGCGACATGTATCTTTAATAATCTTTAATAGAAAAAAGAAAACGTAGTTTTTCTCTCTTTTTCAACTTGAAGATCTATTTCATACAAAAAATCTACAACCCTTACAAATGAGTCTTACTCCACTATTTATCAAAGATCAAGGAGAAAGAAGAAGAAGAAAGAAAATCATATATCTCCTTCCAATAAGAAAAAACAAGCATTATCTTCCTCAAAGTTGCTAGATGCACCTCCCCATGTCCTATTTTATCTTGCGAGAAGAAGGAATGAATTTGAATCTAATCAAACCTAGGTGATTGAGCTAATTAGATCTTCACATTAATATCCCGATTTATGTTTCCCTATTTTTTGCCTATCAAACTTTTCCAAAATGTGATTTTGAATGGTCCAAAGTGTGGCCCATGTTAGCATCTTTCCAACAAGACCAAAAGTGCAAGGATATGACCTCTGTAATAGAAGCTATGGTGATTTGAAGATTGCAGTGCAAACTAAACATGCAAAGACACATGACACACTTTGGTTGATCACAGGGTCGGCTGACTCTATGTGTGCATTAATGGCCAAAATGTTTTTTCTCCTTTTCTCCATCAAATGCCATAAACTTCTGAATCTCATGATACCAAACTGAAGGGTTCAGTAGACCTTTCCAATGAAACCAATCTTGTGTGATTTAGAGCTCTAGAGTGAAAGTTATGGCCATCTAAAAATTTGCATCTCGGGGAGCATAAGAACATGACACATGACAACCTTTGGTTGGCTCGGGGATTTCCTTTATTTACGTGTTACTTGATTTTCCTTCCATGTGTTGGTCTCTAATGGGCTTTAGGGTAGGGCTTTGCTTATGTCTCTTATTCCCTTTACTTTTAATTTCCCTTTCCCTCTTCTAGACCTAATGCCTTTTACCAAATTTTGCTCATTTCAGGGCTTGAGATCCTCTATATTCTATCGGTCTGAAGTGCGATGGAATTCTGCCATGTGTCGACCTATGTTTTGGATTTTCTTTCTGTGCGAGGCCCTCACGAGGCCTTGAACCCTCATCGAGGTATGCTTAGTGAAAAGTGTGAGCCAATGAGAAAGATCCACAAACATTCAAAGTGTGTCGACTACTCTTTGAAAGCTCCATCATCCATTATGAAGCATAAACCAATGAGAAATCTCCACGTTACTTCAAAATTCTAGCATGTTTGATAATATCTTCTAATTGCTATGAAGCATGAGCCAATAGAAAAACTCCATGCCCCTAGAAATGTCATTCTTCCATATAAGAATCTTGTGAGAGTGTGAAGTACTAACCAATCAAAACATTCCATGTTGTTTTGTAGTGTCATTCTTTTCATTATCCATGGTGAAGCATACACCAACGAGAAATCTCCATGCATACTTTGTAATTAACCTTATTTATAAGAACCTTGACATGATGCAAAGCATAAACCAATAAGAAATCTCCATGCTACTCTGCGATGTCACCGTGTCCGACTCTACTTTTCCACCATCATGTCAAATTGTGAAAGGTGAGCCAGTAAGAAGGTTCCACATATCTTTGAATTTCACAATCATCATAATCTCTTTCTTTTGTGTTTTTTTTTCATTAGTACTACGGGTACCGCTACTTCACGTCATGACTTATATTTGGGTGGACTTTTTCATTGGATCCATAGAAATGTTGCCGTGTATAGGGCCTTGACCTACTGAGACCACCCACTCCAAAGGTTTATTGAACTCGGTTTATTCCGTGTACTTAAGGTTTGTGGAATGCATTTGACTTTAAAAAAACAAGAATGGTGACACATGTCCACCTTTAGATTTAGCCTTATTTCTCTTTGATTTCACTTTGGATTTTTCTACCCCACCATGGACCCGAAACTATATTGTATTTGGTTCATTTCAGCTACTTGAAGTCTCGTGAAAACAAGAATGGCTTAGAGAGGCCCAAAATCCTACCATGTGGCCTTCACCGCTTCGTGGGTATTTAAACTTCTTGGTAGTGTATAATTTTGATGAGTGTTAGAACATCCAAGGCTTGTATAAAATATAAAAGAAACCCCAAAATCTGATTTAGAAAGAAAATAAGGCATTTTTAAAGCAATCCTTAGATGAAAAATGGGTCATAAATAGGTTCTTCATGAAATTTTGATTGGTTATCCCATTTTATCAATAAAATCGAAAATGGGATAACACAATCCTAGATTACTCTCACTACATTGAGGATCAACTGCCAAAGGTGATGAAAATATGTAGTCTCTTGATGAGTACCCCTAGAGTATTCCATAAAAGTAAATAGGAAACCAAAGAGAGAACACATATACACGATGAAAAATGTCAAATTTTAAAGGAAGGAGATTATTTGAGCATGATTTCACACACTTTCACTTACGTGGGACAAGTACCCAAGTAAGATCCCTCTTAATAATAGTGTTATGTAGGCAATACTCAGCCATTGAGGTTATTGAGATCAATCCTAATCAGAAGTATAACCTATTGTTAAAGGTCCATTATCTTTTATAAGCATAGTTAGGATTATAAAGAAGAAGATAAAAAAATAACACCAATGCAGAGATGAAAATATTACATATAATTAAAAGTGGAGAGAAGATAGGGGTGAAGTATCACTAGAAATTATAAATTCTACCCACATATTTTTCCTAGATGATACGAGTAAAGGTAGAATTTTCTTGTCCAAAATAGGTGTCACCTTTAGGTGGTAACATCCAGAAACTTGTTATCTTTTTTTGTGGTTCGAGTATTAACAAAGCCTCTTTTGATCATTTATTTTATGGAACCTCACCTATGAGAAAAATAAACCCAAAATCTTTTAAGTAACTCACCTTTTATTGTTTTGTCAATTACATATGGTAGTGCAATTACAATATTTACTTGTTAAATCAAAATTAGATTAAGGTGTTAATGTACTTAGATTCCAAAGTTATAACTCCCAACATTGGCTTCTCTCTTATTCAATGGATCCTTCCCTTAGAAGGTTGGTACAAGATAAATTTTGATGGTGCCTCTAAAGGAAACCCACGTCTTTGCGGGAGGTGGATGCTTAATAAGAAATCATCTTGGTCATATCCTTGTTGCATATGCAGGTCCTATGGGAACCCAATCCAACCACTATGTCAAGGCTCTTGTTGATCTTTGAGGTATAAGAGCTGCCAAAGATAAAAAGGTTCATAATTTAATTATAGAGGGAAACTCTTTAAATATAATTAATTACCTTAAAGGCAATCATCCCCAACATGGACTATATAAGATTTTGTTCTAGAGGCTATGCATATTTGCAACACTTTTACTAATGTCAAGTTATGTCATACCTATAGGGAGGTTAATAAATCAATAGACTCCTTAGCTAATAAAGATATTTTTATGAATCATCTTAGCTTATGGCAAGTAAAATGAAATCCCATAAATTCTAAATGTAATCATTATTCATCATAACAAGTCCAACTATCCAAAATTAGTACTTTCCGGTGGAAAGGAAAGTGAGCAAAATGTCTAATTAGTATACCACATGCTCGGGACGTGCCTCACTCAAACAGATCATTTAAGGCTTCCAATTTTGCATATTCTCATATATTTTTGTGCTATTGAGAAGTTTTTCAGAGCTATTTCAAGCTTGAATTCTTTGTTCCCTGCATTTTCTTCTACCATGGGTGGACCTCCCTGCCGTGTTGAACCTTTTTTGACCCTTCATGGAAACAAAATGAGGCTCTGTGGAATGCATTAGATGCCAAAGGTTTAACAACCTTTATGAATAGGATTAAAGGGCATTATAAGCATATTTATATTACCTTTGCCAACCATTGGAAGGAAAAATTTGTTACTTACAAAGGTAAGGATTTTCCTATTATTGAAAACCTTATTTCCTTTGTCACGAGCCTAGGTATGAATGGTATAAAAATTTTTAGAAACAAATTTGACAAGGAAGCTGAAGAGAAAAATTTTTTGGAAGGGACTGAAACCCTTAAGATAGCAAGATGGGTTTGGTATGTTCCTCCATTCCTACCCCATATGATGAGGTTGCTAGAATGGTGGTTAGATACATAACACTGGAGGGTCATTTCTCTACCCTTCCTTTACACCACCTTGTGTTACTGAATCACTTCCATAGGGTGCCAAAGGTGAGCCTCTTGTATTACATACTTTATTCCCTGGAGAATACTATCATATAAGTGCATGCCCACCAAAGATGTTTACCCTTTCATCGGGTGTCATACTTCTCCTACACCAATATTGTTATGATGTGGTTGACAATGCTCCATCTCACCCTATTGTCCTTTCCCAACAACTCAATGACCCTAAAATCACAACTAAAATTTCAAACCTCCTTCCCCACCTTTGACCAAGAGGGTGCTTCAAATTTCATAACAAGGGTAAGGATTTGATCATTTCGAAAGCCTTCTACCCATCATCCAAAATGAGTAGGGTACCTCGGTGAAAAATGATTTGAAGGCCCAAATCAAGTTACATGTTGAAAAGATAAATACCTTAAGTGAGGTTGTGGAATTTATACTCAATGAGGGTGGTAAAGAGGATAATGACCTTGAGTTCTCTACATTAGAGAAAAACTTGAAGATATTTCCAAGAAACAAGACCATGCAAGGGACTTTGGACCAGATCATAAACAAACAACTTGACCAACTTACTATGCACAAGGCCTTACTTGATTTTATTCAGGTACATGTACAACAATTTTGTGATTTAAGTGACATCTCTCGAAGAGATTTGAAAAGAGGGAAAAGAAAATAAAAAGGCTATCTCGTCAAGCGGTAAAGACCCATGTCACCAAACAACTCTTAATATTTTTAGGGCTATGGAGGCCAAAAACGTTTTCAACAATTCTCTCAAATGATGGTCTCGAGCTCCCAAGTTTTTGGTTTTTTTGGATTTTTTGATTTGTGCGTTGGTTTTTACGTTTGAACAGTGTGGTGTTTTTGTTGTATGGTTGTATTTTCGCTCCATGTTGATAGGTTGCCCCTACCTTGGTTCCAAATGTTTTATCTATCTATTTTTGGATTTAGTTTCGGGGTGTGGTCCCCATTGGTCAAAAAACCACTATACACTCTTGTTTAATATGGATTTTGAGACCTTTTGTACCTCGGGGCATGGTCCCCTTTAAAACCATTTATCAATAATGAAAAAATGTACTTAGATTCCTTGATCATATATTCTAAATTCTTTGTCTCAATTGTTTTTCATTTTAAAACATAGTGTGTAAAATAAATGAAATACCAAAATCCTTCCAATCACCCACCTTTCAAGTTGCATGACCTGAATATATTAATTTTGGGGTCCCATCCAACTCCACTCAAGCCTCTTGCACAAGAAATTTACAATCCAAACACCATCATGATTTTTATAAGTTTCTTAATCTCTATCTTAGAAGGGCATGTTTAAGATATGTAAATGAGTTACTAAGGGGCCACACCAAATACTAATTATTCTAAAAATTAGAAATATAACTCTCTAATTCAAATCTCAACAACTCATTAGTAATTTCTTCTAGGTTAGGTCAACAACACCTCACCCGCATTTATACATAATTGGAAAATTTAGCTTGGGTTTTGAAAAACATGTTACTAAGTAGTGTTACATGGTGTTAAAAATTAATATTTTTCAAGATGTAGTCCTTTCTGATGTTGTGTCATTAGATTTATGTGACGTTGTGGCATTAGATTTATGTGATGTTTTACTTAATTAACCAAATCTTTACCATCAACATGAAATATATAAAGAAAATCCAAATATTGTTTTGATACATTTTGGCGATATGAGATACGCATACCAAAATTAGTTCCTAAACTCACACTCATTAGTGCCAAGTAGTGTAAGAAGATAGTAACATATATACAAAAAATTATTTTCCTCATGATCAAGATTGTTCAATAACTCCATTTTGCTAAGGGGTGTAAGGTATAATATACTGGTGCACAATTCCATGATTAGCACAAAAAACAACAAATTCATTACTTACATATTCCCCCCATTGTCCATGCAAAGTATTTTAATACAATGCCCAGATTGTTTTTCTACAATAGATTTAAAAACTTTAAATCTATCTAGGACATCACTTTTATATTGTAGAAAATACACCCAAGTTCTTCTAGTAAAATCATCTATGAATGTTAGCACATATTTAGCACCAGAAAATGACCTATGAGGAAAGGACATTATATCACTATGTACTAACTCAAGATGAGCCTTGGCTCATTTTTCTTGTCCCTTTGGAAAGGGATCTTGATGTTGCTTACCCAACATACAACCTAGGCAAACACCATCATTAGAATTCACCTTGGAAGACCTGTGACCATATTCTGTGAAGAGAGTTGTTGCAGATACCTGTAATTGAGGTGTCCAAACCTCTCATGCCACAATTTTCTCAAAGAATCAACATGAGCAACAAGTGAAGATCCTATAGTATTTTCAAAGTTCTCAAACACATACAAATGTGAACATGGGTCCACCACTCCTGTAGCAACAATATCATCATGATCATGTAGTTCCCTGATTACAACCTTATATGGTGAAAATTCAACAATTCTACCATCACCAAATTACATATTTGATATATGGAAAGCAAATTGTTAGAAATATTGGGAACATAGAGAACATCTTGTAAATGCCCATTAGGCATATTGACAGTGCCAGAACCCACAACATCAACAAAAGAACAATTGCCCACCAAAATATGTGAAGTGCTGCAATCAGAAACAAAAGTCAACAAATCTTTGGAATGTGTGATATGATGTGAAGCTCTTGAGTCAAAAATCCACTTGTCTCGCAAAGGGGAAGAAGCTCGTGCAAAGAGAATTACCCTTTCCAGTATTGGAAGAGGAAGAAGGAGATGGAACAATGATCTTGTGTTGTTTTAGAGCCTTTTCCAAAGCTTCCAATTTCAAAAAACATCTAGATTCCTGATGATTTTTTTTTCCACAAAAGGAGCATGGATCAAACACTCTTTTTTGGGATGAATTCTTAGATTTTCCACTATTTTGTTGTTTGGAGGAATCAACAGAGGGAGGTGAAGGTTTAGAAGCCACATTTGGAGATGACAAAGGCTGATCAGAGGAGCCTTGCTTGGGTTTATTTTTCCATTTTTCTTAGGAAAATTAGCTACTAGTGCATGGTTTGAAGTTGGTATGGCATCAAGAGAGATTAGCTTAGTCTGTTCTCAAGACAAACGTTCACAAAACTCTTCAAATGAGGGCATAGTAAACTGAGAACCCAAGGCATCCATAGTAGAAAAAAAGGAAGAGGTGAAAACGAAAAAGTCCCTTTAACTTGGTCAAAACCATGTAAATGCATTCTTCATCCTTTTTAGTTTTACCACCAGCTGACAAATGACTACGAATTTCCTTAAATTTTGTGAGAAATTCTTCTATGGAAGCAAAATTTGAAGGTGATAAAGAGTTTAACTCAAGATCTAGTTGAATCAACTTGAACTCATTAATCTTGCCAAATAAAGTCTCAAATTTATCCCATACCTCTTTTGGTGCCTTTGCAAAAGAAATGTGGAATTACAAATTATCCGCCACATTCAAGGTGATCAACCCAAGCGCCTCATCCTATTTGCATGCATACAAATATTTGTCCTTTTCTGTGGTGAAGGTGGGAATGCTTGCATCGAAGACACGCCATAAGCCTCGGATTGCAACAATTGTTGCATCTTTGGTTTCCATACATGATAATTTGACAAATTTAAAGGCTCAAAGAACCTTGTATCCATCACTAGTGTTGAAGATTTAGCTTCCATGAAGAAGGATTTTGCCATCTAAAATCAGTGAGCAAAATATACTGCACGCCAAAAGACAATGTGCTCACACTGCAGGGTCCCTCCCAAATGAGCAAAAATGGAACTCCTTAGATGGTAATAAAAATTGAATCAATAGAACGGGGTTGAAAAAACATGTACTTTTGCAAAAATGACACTCGATTTCAAGTTACCGTGCAAAAGTTATTAAGCTTTCAAATTCCCGTAAAATAGGCCAATTTTAATTTAAAAAGACCCACCAATTATAAAATCAGACCAAAGAAAAGTCAAAGTAATCGTGTGAAACTAGTTAAAATCGTGAGAAGATGTAGATTCTAACTATACCTTCCATTTATAAACAACCCTCCAAAATATATTAATGGAGCAAAAAAAAGCTTCCCAAAAATTATAGAATCTGAAAATATATTAAGTGAAAGGAAAATCAACCCCCACCACAAGTGTGACTGCATATAACTTGGATGGCAAATATTATCTTTTAGAAGCGAAATTGTTGCATCCAAATTGGCATAAAAAAGCAGGCGATGGGGTTTGAACTTAAGAGCTCCAAGACACAAGCCAAGCGCCCAGACCACTCACCAACAACTTGCACAACAATATCTAAGGAAAATATAATTTTATATATTTTCTAGAAACTTGAAAAATAATAAAAAATAAATAAAAGTTGTGTATTTTCAAGGACTAACAACAATGCACAAAGCACAAACCTCCATGAATACCAACGAAAAATCCGAGCTACAGTAGGTACTCTATTCGCCAAGGCCGAGCTACAGACTGCCACGATTATGCATGGAAAAAAATGAATCTGATTAAAAAAATACACAGCCAAAATTCCGAGCGGATCATACAGAGATCACAGCAGTCCAGTGAGCAGGGTAGAGCCACAGTTGGAAGAATACACTGAGCCTAAAACAAATACACCTTCCGCGTGGTGCAGGCAACGAAGGAGGCGCCAAACATAGCTCAAAAAACCACGCCGCAGTAAAAACTAGTGTTGTAGCTCAAGATTGAGACTGAGAAAACATGCAACAACCTTCCTGCTCTGATACCAAATTGGATTTGATAGCCAGATCTTAGCATGAAAACCAAGTACACAGCTTAAAAATAAATATGCAAGTTGCAGAGAAAATCCAAACAAAATATTATTCTAACTGCTTGTTAATTTCACACTTGGGAACATGCAATATATAGAGTTTTACAATGTTAATCCTTACCCGCAGGCCTGGAATTTGATGGTCTGTGGACTGTTTTTTCATATTTTGGCCGTAAATTTAGACCTGTAATTTTGAAAGTTATATATTTTACAAACCCTAAAATTTACTAATAGTCAAATATATAATGTATTAGTTATAGATGTATATTAAATTTATATAATATATATGATTTTGATAGAGATATTTTTGTTTAATTTTTGTAGAAATAACCAAATACAATACTCAACAATTAGCTTTATTTTTTTGAAGTGAAAGTAATAAATATTTTAGATTGAAATTTCTATCTATTTAGTAACTTGGTGTAATAAATCCAAGTTTAAATTTAGAAATTAAAAAAAAATTTATGAAACACACACCATCTCTTTACATTTTCTCAAAAAATATTAGATATTATGAATGTGTTTTATTTCATTTTTTCCATTGTAATATGCAGATTTCAATTCAAGTTTTTAGTGTTGCTAATTGATAATTATAATTTTTCAAACAAAATTTGAAGAATCTTTCTACAAACATCAAAGAAGAAGCTTGATACAAGACATCAATATAGGGACATATTAATTATTTTGGATAACATAGAAACATTGCATATTATAATTTCTATTTTTCTGAAAAATAAAACAAGATTTCAAAAAATAGAAATTTTGTTCAATACAGTTGAAAATTGCCACGACACAAAGCATCTAATTTTAGTTATAAAATTAGCAATATACATTTTAAACCAGTAATAACTTCATATACATAAGGTTGAAATGTAAACAAGTAATAATTTCATCATTCTAAAGTTATTTAAAAATGATGTATATCAATTATGATTTTTTGACAATTTAGAATATTACTAAAAACGTAAATTGAAAGACCAAACCATCATGAATTTTCCTTTTGACAGCGGGAGTGACCGTCAAATTCGAAGCCCGCTTACTCGAATAATAGGAAGGAAACACTAAAGTTGGAGATGAGATTATCTCCACAAATCAAGGAGTGGAGAGAATCTCTCAACAAGCTCCAAAAGTTACGTGGGTTGAAACAAACTCACCCAAAATAGATTATTTAACAATAAATAAAATAAGCTCCCTAATGAAGCTTATAAAGTGTGAACACCCAAACAATCTAGTTAGGAAATAACCCAAACTAGTTTGGTATGAACATGTTTACACTAACATATTGAATAAAAAAATCCTTGTAGCTCCTTTCTATACCATGGTTATTTCTAAAAATGTGCGACAACTTCACAACTTGATGGGAAAATATAAGAACAATTTCCTGTCACCTAAGAAAGTTCCTACACATTACACAAAAAAACATGTTACTGATTTAATGCCATAAATGCCTCTTCCTAATTAATATTTGTACCACACATCATTTTTGGATAATGAATAAATAAAATGTAAAAATTCCTGAACTCATTGACAAAGGACACATCAATCCCAATTCATCATCTTATAGTAGGTTAGTTGTGCTCATGCCAAAGAAAGATGACATATGGAGGTTGTGAACTCGACTCCCAATCTCTCAAAAATATCATAGTGAATAGTGTATATTCTTACCAAGATTTAAGATCTACTAGAAAAGTTCCACATCACAATGTTATTCACAAAAATAGATCTTAAGTCTCGGTATCATTAGGTTTTTTGAACCTAAAAATATCTAGAAGGTAATATTCAAATCCAAGGAATGTTACTTTGAGTGGTTTTTATTTCCTTTGGATGGATTGAATATTACTTGAACCATTCATGCATATGATGAATGCCATTTTATGGTATTTCACATATTCATTTGTTATAGTCTATCTTGATGACATCTTAATCTTTATCAAAACACAGGAGGAACACTTGCACCATATTTAACAAGTGTTTCAAACTTTATGATAGTAGAAGCTATATGTTAACATGGATAAATGCTCATTTTCTATGTATGATACATGTTATTTTGGATACATAGTAGATGTAAAAAGAGTTTTTATGGACCCAACTAAGATATGCATCATCCAATAATGACTTACACCAATGAATATCATAAAACTCCAAAACTTATTAGATGAGTGGAATTATATAGGAGGTTTATACTTGGTTTTTCTCACATCACTTAACGAGTGTATTATATTACTAAAGGAGGTGCCAAAACAATCTTTATCTCGGCCATCTACAAATTAATAATCCTTTTAAGATTTAAAGTGTCAAATTTTTTTTTTCGATACTTGCATTAGTTGATATTAAAAACCATTTGATGTATATAATGATGCATTTGATTAGGTACTTAAGGCCCTCTTGACTCAATGTGGTTACCCAATTTATTACCATAGTGTAACATTCATGGATATGATAAGAAACAACCCAACATACGATTGTGAGAGTTGAGATATTTTCTAGGTATGTAAGCATTGGAATCATTATATCTCGTGGAAGGATATTGTTATCCAAACTAATCACAAAGAACTTCAATTCTTGTGGACATTGAATAAGTGGTAGTAGGAGTGGAATGAAAAATTGCCTTCTTATCTTCAATAGTTCCACCTAAACATAAAGCATAAAAGGGAATTTATAATACAGTAATTTATTGTTTGATTTTATCTTTGGTTCAATCTCTCCTCATATTTCATGAAACTTGTTGACATGAGGTAAATACTTGGTTAGATTTGTACCGTTCTAATATGAAATTCACATACATCTATCAAAACTTGCTCGAGGTAAGTTAGCTCCAATTTTTTTCTTACAAGATGTTTAATCCTATACTAACTTGATTATTTCAAGTGTGTTTTGTACAAGATAGAGAAGCATAAAATAACATAATAACATCATTTTAGTAATTTTGCAAGAACTTTGTAGTTAAAAATACTCTTTTAGTGCTAAAAAGAATGTATTTTTACCAAAAGTTATGTATGATGTTACTAAATAAATTAATTCATCATACCACCTTTGTAATTTCCAAACCATTTAACAATAAATAAGGTGTGTAAATACCTATAAAAATTCCAAAAATAAAAAAGGAATACATTTTATTGATTACCTCTTTGGCTATTTAACTACCAAACATGTTAATGATTGTATTTATAGAGCAATGTATATATTATTCAAGATGAACAATTCCTATACCTTGTAATAAATATATTCGTGCACTATGAATTACATAATTGTACGTTGAACATGTCTTGGTATATTTTGGATTACCACAAACTATTATCTATAATAGGGACAAAATTGTTTTTGGGACTTTTTGGAAATAACTTTGGATCATATACAAAAAAGTTAAATAAGTCTACCAAATTCCACCCAGAGACTAATGTATGAATATAATTGGTTAATAGGATGATCATGCATCTTATTAGAATGGAAAAATTCAAAGAAACAATGCATGTGGGATGAAATACTTCCTTTCATTCATCATAGCTACAATAGATCTCTACACAACTCTATGACACATGGTCCTTTTCTAGTTTGTTTGTGTTTCCAACTGATGGAACCCATCAATGTAGCATATCCTATACCACCATCAATATTAGTATCTCGTGAATTTTATAATAAAGTTTTAAAAATTTTCAAGTTTTTTTAACACATTCATTAATAAGTGTAAGCAAATTTACAATAGAAAAATGATAAATACAAATAGGACCACAAAACACATCACACACTACACACCTTCCGGGTTAGATATTGGGTATTTATTGACTTATAGAAGGGGTGAATGATAGGACCTTACCAAAAGATTCATCCCCTTTGGTATGATCCCTATGCCATCACCAAGAAAGTAAAAGAAAACAATTTTTAACTTAATCTTAATTTTTATCTTGGGTTGCATATATGTTTTATAGAAAAAAGCTCTTATACCATTATTTCCACCTTCATATCATGTATTTGAATCCAAAGCTAAAATGAAAATATAATAAGATACCATCTCTTTCAAATTATCGGTGCATGTCTAGAACCTTCCTAATGAAAGCACTTCACTATGTAGCTCAAATTTCTAACAAATTTCCGTATCTTCTTCCACAATTGCAAGTAATGGGGACTTTTTTCGTAAAATGATGGGAAAATTATCCAAGAGGATATGGGACTCCCAATATTTCATACATCTTGGCATTTATTTAGGTCATGTTTTGGCTTTATAAATGGATATAGTATCATACATGTACCCACATACATGTTTTAGGGGATTGAATCTTTTTTGATGTTCTAAGACCTTCAATTGGCCCATGATACCTAAATATTTCTCTATTTCATAATATAACATACAAAATGATTTTAACATCATATTGTGTAACATGCATGTATTCCACACATATCCTAACCTCTTTATAGCATTTCCCAATTTCGTAACTTTATGATTTTATTAATATACACTATAGTTTCAAGTAATCCTAGCAAGAGATGATAATTAATTATGAAGAATTTTTACCGTCAAAGTAATGATTCATCTTCCTTGATTTTATATTAAAAAAATCTTCCATCCTTTTAATATAGTGAAATTTTAGATATAGACTAACATATAACCTTCTCTTATCTTATACATGAGGTTACCATTAGTGCATAATCACAGCACCCCCAAATGAGTTATGGATCTACTTTTCTAAGGCAGGGTCATTTGGTGTGATTTGCATAACATTGGATCATTCCCCAAGCTTTGGGACTTGCAAATGAGAATGATCCTCTAGAGAAGGTTGGTTCCTCTTCCTAAACTACCTTCCACAAGCTATTCCAGTGTAGGTAAGCTAATCTAATCCTAATCTAACTTCCAAGGAGACAAGGAGAGAGAGAAAAATGAAAAAACAAAGCCTACACTAAAATGGTGATACACCAACAAAGGAAGTGAGATATTCTGTTGAGGGAGAAAGAAACAGAGAAAATGGAGATGAGGGAGGTCAGACAGTGACACAGCCTAGATCTTCAAATTCTCCATTAAAATCCATGAAACAAAACATCCCGCACTCCGCAAACGTGAAATACATGCACAAAAACCAAATCTGGAAGAGAGAGGCACGAAGAAACAACAAAACAATGCAAAGGGTTGAAGAACACCAAAAAAACACATTTTTATTTCTCTAGAAGGTGCACAGACCATTACATTTCTGGAATAGAGGAAAAATACATTTTCTAGGCGTGGGAGAAGGTTCGTTGCTCAAAAATGGCATCGAGAAAAAATTTGATAGAGTTTCTCTATGCCCATAATGTCTCTGCTTCTCAAATGAGAAGTGTTACAATATATATAGAAAGAAAAGAGAGAGAAGAGGGAAAAGTTGAATCCTGCTCCAACCACCATGAGAAATGCATCAAATCCCGCTTTGAAAGTTCAACCACTGAATATCAATGCCTCCTGCAAATCCACCCACAATATGTCGCTTCTGGTTCCCTAGCGGATTGAATCGAATCAGATTTGGTAGTTGAAGAGATTGGATTCTACATTAATGGCCTGGAAGAATTTTCTCCATTTTCACCTACCAGGGCCATACGGTAGCCTGGCGCTCATTTGGGCTTTCCTTTTTTTATATGGGACACATGTCAGCCTAGATTAGAGAAAAAATCGGGCTTGCGGGTCCGTAATTTATCTTTTCCCCTTTTCGCGAAATGTAAAACTCAGAAAACCCCGACGGCCCGCTTTGACCTGGGACACGTGGAGATATTGGGCTTGTTTGAGCCTCCCTTTATGGATTCATCTTGGAGAAGCGCCGCTAGGACATGTGGCTCTCTCTGCTTTGGCTCTTCCATACTTAGTCAATTCTGGATTCTTTCCTAAATAGTTTTGAGCCCGAAGACCTTGAAACTTCACCGCTTCTTTTCCTTCTTGCTCCTAGCTTCTCTATGACACTTCTCCTTCATTTCGAGCCCATTTGTAACTTTGTTTGTCATCCTAGAATGTGAGCTCGTGGGTCTAAGTTGTTTCCTTCATAATTTCCTTATGTGCAGGAGTTGTCTTGACCAAATTTGTTGGGGGTGAATTTGGGATAACATTACATACTATAATTTTAGATTATAATTGTGCATATGGTGTCATTTATTCCTTTTTATTCTTCTCTATTTCATAATCACTTTGATATATCTATCTTCCTTTTCCATTTGACATAATATATATTTTCGTATAAAAACATCTTGATTTAAATTTAGAGAATTTTCCATAGGATCTCCTCCTTGGCCCTATATCAATGCATTTCATGTCCATCACTCCTTTTTATTCATAGAATCTAGTGGGAGTAGTAAATATACCTTTGCAAAGTTTCCACAAATTTATTAGATTACTTGGTATATTAATCCATTCTTTTTGCATATAATCAACCATTAGGAATTTTTCATATGATCTAATTATACCATAGCAATCAATCATCTTATTAGTAAAAAATGGAATAAGTCCCACTTGTGTAGGTATAATAATGTTTATGTTGATCACATATTAATAGGTGAAAAAATAATCATAAGATACTTAAAGGTTCAAATGTGTATAGCCTCCATCAATAGGCATGCAAAATAAAAAAGTTATAAAAGCTCAAAAACATCCATAAGCACAAAAATCCAAAATATTGTGCAAAACCTCAAACTCCTCAGCTTGCCTTCTTAATTCAAATAAAATAAATCATAATATTTTACAAGGTCACACAAAGTTACACAAATTTGTGCAAGCTTTATTCTCTAAAATTTTACTCTTTTTGGTAATGTAAGACCATAAGTGGACCTAAATTCTAATGCATCATACACCATTGGTAAGAATAAACATAAGTCCCTACTCATGTGGATTTCATAAGGTATTCAATGTATTAACCACATTTAGAAACTTTGGTTCTAATAAGCCAAGATGCATCCTAAACTTGTCTCTCCTTTCCACTTTTATACATATTATTTGTATTCCATTATATGCTTTATCTTTTCAATGAGTGTGCCTAAAATTTCTCCGGTTTCTTTATGCATTTATTTGGTATTTGGTACCTCCAATTTACTTTGAAACCATATTCCTCATTACTTATTTTCCCCTCAAAGTATGGGTATAAATACACCACATTGAAAATAGGTGAAATGTATATCCCCTTCGTAATCTCTACCTCATATACATTTGGTGTAAATGTATTTAATGATTTTCATAGTCTAATACTCTTCCACTTTAATTTGCTATATGTTCCTCTTGGGAACCTCTATTTGTGAATGCGAGAAAGAACTATGTCACTAACTTTAAACTCCTCCTTTATTCTTCTCAAATTAATGTGTTCCTTGTACACAAACTTATCTCCTCCAACTTGATGGGAACTTGTTGGTTCACATCCTTCATGTGTTGAAAAAATATTTAGGTTATGTGTTTCTTTAGTTTTATTGACAAATTTCATATGATTCCACCGACCCTCTTGGATTTAGTCCATAAAATATTCTAGAAAGGAAACTATCAAGTGATCCTATTAATATAGTTATTATATGAAAAATATTCCTATATAAGGACCAAATCTCTTGTCACCACATTTTATTTGAGGAAACATCTCAAAAAAAATCTCAATTTCTTGTTGATTTTTTTTTTGTTTGCTCATAATTCTATGGTTGATATGTAGTGATTAAGCTAAAATGTAAATAAAAAATCCTAATATGAATGTTATGACAGAAATAAATAAATTACAATAAAATTACAACAATGAACACCAAAATAACTAAGAAATAAATAATGAAACCCTAATTGCAAAGAGGAGAAGAAGGAACTTAGGTGATTCACAAAGATATGGAAAATACACAATGTTGGAAAACTAGAAAATACAAAGCACCGAATGTTTCATCAAAGATCGAGAAAATGCCAATTCGGAAAAATAAGCTAGACATGGGCACCTGTAATGGAGCAGCCACTACAGATGGAAGAGAAATAACTAGATGTAGAAATGTAAATAGATGTGTGGTGGAATAGAATGAACTCCCCTCTTATGAAGTGTGTTTGAGAAAACCATCCTTTGTCCCTTAGGATGGATGCTAGATATATGCAATGTATCTCTTAGATGCTTGATGGATGCAACCTTAAGTGGTGATAGCTAATGCTTAGTGTTTGGTCTTTTATTATGATCACATAACTTTATATTTATATGATTCCCTTGCTTAAATTTTGTAATTAACTTAAAAGGCCAACTTCAAAGAGATAAAGTACTCAAATCTCTAGAAATGACCCAAAAGAGGTGAGTAAAGTAAAAACAAAGTAGGAGCACCCGAGGGGACCGAAGCACCTAAGCTAGCATCCCGACCGGGCACCAGGTGTCCAGACTCGAGAAACTAAAGGGTTAGAGGTTGAGCTCACGCAGAGGGTGTGCAAGACCAAAAAAACAACATAAAGCAAAGAAAGATGGTCAAAGATATGGGTTAATTATTACTTTTCTTACTTAGGAATCACATGAATAGTAGTATGTAATCCAGACTAGATAATTACCCAAAGTGTGTTCTTTAGTGTACATGTAGAACTAAAATTCAACTTCGTGTTTTGATTTTTCCACAATGTGTAAAAAAGTGACAAACTTAATATGTATTCCTGGCACAATATTGTGAGGGAATCCATGTAGTCTCATAAATTTTCTAAAAATAAGTCAATTATAACCTTACTAGTTCTCTTACAAGAAATAAAATGAGACATCTTCGAGAATCTAGATCTATAACAACAAATATATAAGCGTCATGGATGTTATACATTGTAGTGAATATAAAAAAATACATACTCGATTCTGCCACAATTACTAAGGTATTGGAAGTGGTTGGTATAACCATGTATTTTAACTCTTCCCTTTTATGATTAAATAAATTCTACACCTTTTATGCATCTATGTACATCTTTAACCATTTTTAGACAAAATCATCTCTTAGTTAGTTGTGCCAATGTCCGTTGTATACCAAATTGATGAGATAATCCTCCACAATGTTTCTCTTGGATAAAATTACCTCTCATTGACCATCTACATATGCCAAACTACATTCATTTGAACAAAAACCTTTCCTAGAAGAAGTATTATAACCATCGCATATGATTGAAGATCAATATTTTTATGCATTTTTCACGCATCTATGAAATATTCATAATTTTTATAGAGTATATACATAACATTAAACCCCACTACTCTCATAAGCATATCACTCAACAAGGAAAAGATTCTACTTAGGGCATTGTTGGTGAAATAATTTGTCGATATGAAAAATTAAGTGTTTCTACCAATGCTCACGGGCTACACCCTCCTTATTATGTATGGGTAGGTTCCGTTATTGAATGCAAACTAATATACTCCTATATATTGATGTGGGGTGATTAAATAGGCCAGGGATCACACATGAACACTTCAATGAACTGCAAAAAATTTCTTGTATGGGGTACAAGGGGAGGAAATCAGAACGATGAGGGTGAAGAAGAGAAATATGAAAAAGGAAGGTTATGCATTGTGAGTAGGCATAAATATAATTCACACCCAATAATTGAATTAGTTCAACATTCAATGGGATGAAAGCAACAATGAAGCCATTTAGTGAGAATAACAAACCTAGACACATAGTTATTAGATTCATTTATCAAAGATACTCAACTCTTTCTTGATTACTATGCTTGAATAGTGAACATAAGAGAGAAAATATAGAAACACATAGGAAAAGGAAAATGGAAGAAATGTAGCTTTATTTCATGTGTTGGTGATACAAAGCTCAACATCTAAATTTTTTTAGGATCCTTTGGAATGGAGAATCCATCCCAATTTATAGCAATGTGAATTGACCTTTCACCTACCCCCACATGAATCTTCATGATCTTATTCACTTGTGACTTTTCATCTTCCTAGGACATGAGAAATAAGTTCCCTTTTATAAATTAAAGGGAATTTTACAATATAACTTTAGAAAGTCACTTAAGTGAATAAGACAAAATATAATGATTAAACTCAATGAAGAATTAGAAACAAGAGAGAAGGAAGAGGGAAGAAGTTTCCAAATATGATGAAGAAACCCCCTGTGATGAAGAAATTTGGTGATTCATGCCTCCTGTTCCTTGGATTCCTTGCTAAATTGAGCTATTATAGCTGTCAAATTGTCTGCCTATGGGATGTAAATGCAGCCCAACAGTTTGGTCCATGTCTTGGTGACATCACTAATCTTTTTGCATTAATGAATCCATTCTTCGTGATCCATTGCGATTATGGCAATGTAACTTTTGATGTTGGCTAGCGACTCTAAGTTTTCTTCATTGAAGGAAATAGAGTCACCTGCCTCTTTCTTGACTAGCTCCTAGAAGGAAGCAATGAGATATTTTGATGATGAATCCTTAGTGAGCGGAGGGAACTGGGTAAGTGCACCAAGTTGGGGGGCGAAAAGGGGGTCTTAAGTAGACACATTTTTCTAAAAAAAAAACTTCAACTTGTACGAGTTTTTCAAAATAGTTACACTCAAAATTGGAAGATGTTGTAGAAATATGAATCGTAGAATTTTGAGTCTAAGTGGGTCAAACAAATAAAATACCAACAGATGCTCCTGTTTTTGTTAAAAAACATAATAGAGTGACTTTCATGCCCCCACCATTTTTTGAGAACCATTTAGTATTTTTGAAAACCCTTTGGTAGAAAGATAACTAGGAGCATCTAGTTTGGGCTCCATTTTTTTAAATATTCTTTTAGAAAATATTTTTTTATTTATGATTTTTCTAGAACATAAATTTTATGTTTTGAAAAATAACGAAGCTCCGACCGTGCCCCCCTAACTACCTCAAAAAATATCGAAAAATTAGATTTTGTTTCTTTGAATATGTATAGAATTATGCCTAGTTTGGGCTAGTATATTTTTTTAAATTTTGATCACCCAAAAAAAGATACACCATGAAAGATAGACATATTTACACTTCAAAAAATAGCTATAAAAAGGCATAGTTAGAAAATAAATAATATGGAAACCTTATATTAGTCAGAAAATTTGAAAATTTATATTTTTAGAAAGAAGAGACTCGCTTTCTACGTCGTGGTATAATTTTTTAAAAATGGATTGATTGTTTTATTTTGATTTATCATAGAGGAAGTGGCATTTTTACATTTTCTTGTAAAAACACGTTGTTTGTTGTGTTTGTGCAGGTCCATGCCTCAGGCTTGGGGATCCAAACTAGATCCCAAGCCTTGAGGCATGGCTTGGGAAAAGAGAAAATGCAAAATGTGTATGCGTTACATAACGCAAACGCGTTACATAATGCATACACATTATAACGCAGCATATGCGATCTGTGTAGTATAAACATAACGTGTATGTGTTATGTGTAGTATAAACATTATGTATGCTTTTGACATGCTTCTATTTACATAAATAAATGTTTAAGTATAAGTTTTTCATTTATTATTATTTATATTTTATTATTTATTATAATTTAAATTTATTTATGTAAATATAAGAAATTAGGGTCACTCTACACCTTATGGAATTAGTCTCACAGCTCCATGAGTCATGGTTTAGGAGATAGTTTTTAAAGTATAATCTGGTCAGTACATAGGTAATTTTTCAGGATTTCAACATTCAACCTAAATATTTTAGCATTTAACTTCTACAATCAAAACCCTAAACCATAGGCCATAAACCTAAACACTAAACTATAAACCTTGAGCCATAAACCCTAAACCCTAAACCTTTAACCATGATCCTAGACCCTAAAACCTAAACCCTAAACCCTAAACCTTAAACATTCAACCCTTACCCGTGATCCCTAAACCCTGAGCCTTAAGCCCTAAACCCTAAGCCATAAGCCCTAAACCCTAAACCATGAACCATGAGCCCTAAATGCTAAACCCTAAACCCCAACCATAAAAACTAAATCCTAAACCCTAAACCCTAAACCTTAAACACCGAATCCTAAACCCTAAGCCTTGAACCCTACACCCTTATCCACAGAGCCCCAAAATCTAAACCCTAAGCCCTAAGCACTAAACCTTAAACCCTAAACCCTAAACCCTAAACCATAAACCATGAGCCCTAAACCATAAACCCTAAACCTTAATCCCTAAACATTAAATCCTAAACCCTAAACCCTGAACCTTGAACCATAAACCCTAAAACCTGAACCATAAACCATAAACCCTTATCCCTAAACACTAAATCCCCTAAAACCCTAAACCCTAAACCCTAAACCCTAAACCCTAACCCTTAAACCCTAAATCCTTAACCTCAATCCGTAAACCCTAACCATAAACACTAAACCCTAAACCCTAAACCTAAATCCTAAACCATAACCCTAAACCTTGAACCCTGAACCCTAAACCTTAAACCCTGAACCATGAGCCCTAAACCCTAAACCCAAACCCTAAACCACATTTCATCATTATTTCCTAGTCATATGCCTAGAACCATCATTGAGTCTGCTTATAGAACTACCTTGTTTATGAGAGGTGGGACAAGTAACTAAATGGATATGACATCTACCTTGTGCCTTGTAATGCATATATTACACATCTCTTCCAAACTTGTTTCTCCCCACATATACTTGCGCTCTTGAATGTAAATTTATTCACACTCTGAAACAAATTTCACATTTCTCATATTTCCATGTATGGTATTATGCAAGCTAGGATGACCCATTGGAAGTTGGAAAAAATAACCATCACAAAAAAAAAAATCTTAAAGGAAACAAAAGAAACATAGATAATATATCAATGCAGAGGTGTAGGATCATAATTGAATTTCCTGTAGTATCCTCTCCTCCGGAGAAAGATAAAGTTCAAGTGTTCTACTAGAATGGATAGTAAATTTGACAAAACTTCCTAAAGTGTTCAAAATAAGCATAGAAACAAGGGAATGGCTAAGAACACTAAGGGGTTATCAATCGCCTAGTAAATCTTTCTTGTTTAGTTCTAAATGGGAGTTACCTGGCCTACAACTTAGTGACCTTCCATTCATTGATAATTCCTTATATGATAAACCCATGGATGTTTTCAAAATCCCTGAACAAAAAGATAGGGGTAGTCATCAATCCTAGTGAAGGGTGTGATGTGATTTCCAAGCAACTTGAAATTCATATAGATTTAGAGGTCATAACATGAATTTTCAAATATCTCTATCATTATAAATGGAAGCCAAGTAATAGTGTCTCCATGTACATCCAAGGATTGAGGACTATAGGGGTCTCTGGAAGGATTGGACAATCAGGAATATGACATTTCCCTCCTTCAAAATATCAACAGATGAAAAACATCAAATTTTTATGACTCTCTTTGAATGTTCTCGCCTCAAATTTGATGAACCACAACTCGTGACCTAAACTCTCAACCCTCAACCATGAGACATAAACCCTAAACCCTAAAACCAAAATAATAAATCCTAAACCCTAAACACTAAAACCTAAACCCTAAACCCATAACCCATAACCTTAAACCCTTGACCCTAGACCCTAAACCCTGAGCCCTAAGCCCTAAGCCCTAAATACTAAATCTAGAGCCCCGAGCTCTAACCCCTAAACCTTAAACCAGTAACTCTGAACCCCAGAACCTTAAGCCATAAAATATGAACCATGAACCCTAAACCCTAATCCCTAATCCCTAAACCATAAACCCTAAACCTTAAGCCTTGAACCCTACACCCTAATCCTTGAGCCCTAAACCCTAAACCTTAAACCCTGAGCCCTAAACCCTAAATCTAGAGCCCTGATCTCTAACCCCTAAACCTTAAACATGTAACTAACTCCTAAACCTTAAACCCGTAACTTTGAACCCCGAGCCCTGAGTCGTAAACCTTAAACCATGCACCATAACCCTAAACCATAAACCCTGAGCCCTAAACCGTAAACCCTAAACCTTAAGGCCTAAATGTTAAATCCTAAAGGTCCCTAAACCCTAAACCCTAAAAACTAAATCATAAACCCTAAACCCTGACCCCTAAACCCTAAACTCTAAGCCCTAAGCCCTAAGCCCTAAGCCCTAAGCCCTAAGCCTTAAGCCCTAAACCCTTAACTCTGCAACCTAAATCCTTAACCCTAAACCCTAAACCTTGAGCCTTAAACCCTAAACCTTGAACCTTGACCTTTAAACCTTAAACCCTAACTTCTAAACCCTAAACCCTAAATCCTTAACCCTAAACCTTAAACCATGAGCCATAAACCCTAAACCCTACACTATAAACCCTAAACTCTAAGCCCTAAGCCCTAAACCCTAAAACCTAAACCTTGACCCCTAAACCCTAAAACTTGATCCATAAACCCTAAAAACTTAGCCATGAACCCTAGGCCCTAAGCCATAATCCCTAAGCCAAAACCCTAAACCTTGAACCCTTAAACATAAACCCTTAACCCTAAACCCTAAAAACTAAACCCTGAGCCCTAAACCCTAAACCCTCAACTCTCAACCCTAAACCCTAAACCCTAATCCATAAACCCTAAACCATGAACCCTGACCTTTAAACCTTAAACCCTAACTCCTAAACCCTGAACCGTAAACCCTAAATCCTCAATCCTAAACCTTAAACCCTAACTCCTAAATCCTAAACCGTAAACTGTAAACCCTAAATTCTTAACCCTAAACCTTAAACCCTAAGCCCTAAGCCCTAAGCCCTATACCATAAACCCTAAACCCTAAACCCTAAACTATAAGCCCTAAATCCTAAACCCTAAACCCTAAAACCTAAACCCTGACTCCTAAACTCTGACCCCTAAACCCTAAACCTTGAGCCCTAAACCCTAAGCCCTAAACCCTGGGGCCTTGAGCCATAAGCCCTAAGACAAAACCCTAAACCTTGAACCCTCAAACATAAACCCTAAACCCTAAACCCTAAAACCTAAACCCTCAACTCTCAACCCTCAACCCTAAACCCTAATCCCTAAACCCTAAACCTTGAACCTTGAGCCATAAACCCTAAACCCTCAACCTTGACCCCTAAACCCTAAACCTTGAACCTTGAGCCCTAAACCATAAACCCTCAACCCTTAACCTTGAACCATAAACCCTAAACTCAAAACCCTAAACCATAAACCCTAAACCATGAACCCTAAGCCCTGAGCCCTAAACCCTAAACCCTAAAATATGAACTATGAGCCTTAAACACTAAACCTTAAACCCTAAACTCTAAACCTTGAGTCCTAAACCCTTAGCCCTAAACCCTAAACCCTAAATCATAAACCCTCACCCAAAGGAAAGTCCTAAAAAGATCATTCAACATGTTTCAGTGTGTAAGGAATAGTGTTTAAGGTGATCGATCGACTCATTTAGTTTTTATGAGAGACTACTTCCTTTGAAGGCCTAAAAAGGAATTTTTGGCCATTTTGTAGTTAATTGAACACCCTTCAGAACAAGCTAAAATGAGCTAGTCATGTCATCGAGTTATCAAGGACCATTATTTGTGAAGTATTAAGGCATTGTTTGTCTCCATAAGAGACATATGAGCAAAAGCATGTATGAGAATCATGAATTTGATTCCATGAAAGGATGCTTTTAGAGATAGGAACATGAGGGGATGATCTTTATATGGAGCACCATGTTTCTAAGAATGAGCAATCATCTGAGTTCAGTTGATGCAATTCACTTGGTACTATTCAGTAACAACTTATTCAACACCTAGTAGTGTTATCACACCTTAAGGAGGAGGCACATTACAATCACCTCATTTTTTCCATAGGACATGAATCTCATTCAGGGAACAATCCTCTATCTACAAAGTGAGGATCTCTTTTTAGTAAGAAGTAGACAAACATCATAGAGTTAATTCATGGTCACTAAAGTGAATTATGGACCAAATTTAAAAATTAGTACCAATTCAAGTAGTGGTAGGGCCAAAATCCATTTTAAAAGGTCAAAAAACCTAAAAATGACTATATTCTTTCCCAAAACAAAGACCGACTACAATATATATGCCCTAAAAGTTTTAGGTCATTTCTGAAATCCTGAAAATGAGTAAGTACTGACCAGATTAGATTTTGAAAAACTATCTTCTAGATTATAACTGTTGGAGCTACGAGACCACTTCCATAAGGTGCAGAGTGACCCTAATTTCTTATATTTACTAAAATAAATTTAAAGTATAATACTTGAACATTTATTTTTGTAAGTATAAAGCACCAAAACACATATGCATGGTCCATACTAGCAAAAATGTGTACACATTTTGACTTGATTGAAACACGTGCGCGCGTTATAGGTTTAGTGATTCCCGAGCCATAAAACTTAAAATGCGAGTGCATTTTGATTTTCTTTAGATTCTTGTCCACTTTTTGGCCCCCAACTTCGTGCACTTACCGAACTCAAGTATTTGAACAAAATTGTAGACATTGTTCAAGATCTTGAAAGCATGTTGTCCACAAGATCTAACTTGGATATGACATTATTGAGCATTGCATATTTCATGTCCATGATGCGGATCCAAACTTGAGACAAGTTCTCTATAGCGATGCAAACATGTTCTTACTCACGAGTGTGTGATAGTTGAAGGAAATCATCTCGGACACCAGTGGAAACATCTCATCCAAATGACTCACCTCTTTTTCAAACTCCTCCTTCACTTTGTTCACTTTTGAAAATGTTGCAAGAACATATTTGGTGAGAGAAACGATATATGGAAACAATGCCTTTCCTTGATCAATGATTTTCTCAATCTACTTCTCATTGGACTTCCATTGCACCATATATCTTTGTTCTTTCTTGACCACCTCAAGATCAACACTTCTAACTAGAGGAATTTCTTCTATAGGAAGAGAAGTTGTTGTGTTAGGTTCCAAGAAGAGTTGAATGTGAGCACTGAGAACCTTTAACCTTTCCTCCAATTTCACATTTTTTTGCTTGTATTCTTCATTCCGAGTGAGGAGGCGGGAAGAAGATTCCTTGAATAGATGAGATTCATCCTCATGTGAAGCTTAGCCCAATGAGATGCGGGTCAACTCATATTCACGGATTCATGTCTTGATGGGTTTTTCATTCTTTGTCCGACAAATTTAACATATTGATTCCTTGAATTGTCAATGAAGAAGTGAGATGTTGTCCTGCGAGATTTATTTCTTTTCTTGGACTTCGGTGTCCCCGAGGTTATTGTGATACGGGTATGATAACAAGCTCCATTTTCCTTGGCTCAATCTTGAGCATTCTTGAATCCATGGAAAAGGTTCTTCAAGAATTGACATGATTCCTGTCACTAGAGTACCTTTAGTAACTTGTTGTGGAACTAACTCTTGATCATCACAGGGAGGTTCCGACCTTGGGAGGAAATACTTGGATACTTGGATGATCTATAATGAATCAATCTTTCTTGATGGATATTTCTTGTAATGCTTACCTCAACCAACTTGCCTTGAACAACTCACTGAGCTCACTCAAACAACTCAACTCACTTTGGCCAACTTTCCCAGGCTCACTAAGCTCGCCTAAGCTCATCAAGGAAAGATGATGATGAATCCAAATTGACTAAAAATTTGTGATGACTTCCTTATCTTGAATTTCAACTGAGATCTTGAATCTCTCCTTTGTCTACACAATGCTTCTTGTTTTCAATTATTGTGCCTTGTGATGTTCTGCTTCACTCTTGTACACATCATGTAACAAAAATAATGAATTCAGACCTTTATAAAGGATAATTTATATTTCTTGAGCTATGCCACCACTTGGGAACCCTATGAAGCTATTAAAAAGTAGCGAGTTGGATGAAAATTGAGCCTACTGCAACTTTTTGCACTCAAAATGGAAACTTTCTATTTTTAGTAGGTTGAACCAGGACTTGCTATTTTGGTATGTTTCACATATTTCATTCTAATTTGCACTTCTTGATCTTCTGGCATACTCATTTCTACTATGTTCATGATAATTTTCTATTTTTGGAAACTTTCTATTTTTAGATAGTTGCCCTTTGCTTTTTGTGCTTTTATGCTTTTTTGGTTTGAACTACCGAGTTTATATCGCTTCCTTTGTTCGGTGAGTGCAACGTTATGAGAGGACTTACTATTTTGGGTGATTTACTATTTTTAGTAAGTGGAGGCACGAGAGAATTACTATTTTTAGTAAGTGGAGGCACCATAAACTTACTATTATTAGAAATTACACTTTCCCACCTCAAATTTTCATGAAAATAGATTCATTGGAATAGGCTCGGTTCGAAGGACATTGTGTTCCAATTTTCACCTCGATCCGTTCGCCATAATGTTTGAAAATTGAAAAAAATCTAGGGCACAAAATGAGGGTTTTCTGCCATTAAAAAAGCATAAGCAACATCTAATATGCTTTCACTTGCTTCTTGAAGGTTCTTGAAATAGAGGAAGACTGTGAAAATTTCATCCAATTCTCGCATCCACTTTGGATCGGGAGATATGAATTTTTCTAGTTTTCAAGCATGTAGTCATTCTAGAAATATTTTGGCATGGTGTCTGGATAAATTATAGGTTTAATGGAGGTTTTTGAGTGTTTTTATTCAGCATTCATGGAGTTATCATGAAGAAATGAGATGGGAAAAAATTATTTTTAAAAAAATCTTCTGCAGCACCTCTTACACACACACACAAGGAAAGAAGAAGCAACACAATAATTAACAAATTAAACAATTTTTTGTTTTAAAACTTATTGGGAGGGAGTGATTTTTTTTTTCCCAACTATCCCAAAAGGATGGGAAAAATGGGGCATAAAGCACCCTCACCCTAGCATGACAAGTGGCACTATGTCATTGCTCGGTGGAGGAGAGAGAGAGAGAGAGAGAGAGAGAGAGAGAGAGAGAGAGAGAGAGAGAGAGAGAGAGAGAGAGAGAGAGAGAGAGAGAGAGAGAGAGCTCCAGAGGCCGAGACTAGGTCACATGAAGAACTTGGGAAAGGGCTGGATATGGGCACATTTTGTGTCCCAACTATCCCAAGGGAATGGGATAGATGGGGCAAAAAAAATCTCCTTCATCTAGGAGTGATAAGTGTTAGCTTGTGATTTGTCAAGGCGGAGGGCTAGAAAGAGGTGAGAAAGAGCTAAACTTGTAGCACGAGCTTAACCGGGGACATATGATGGACCAGAGGGCTAAAAAAGAATGGTTTTTTGTCCCAAACGTCCCAAAAGGATTTGAAAAATGGGACATAAAAATGTGCCTTCAATAGGAGGTGACATGTGTCCTCTTCAAAAATTTTTAACTGTGAGAGCATACCTTGAGAGAGACCTTGAAGATGAAGTTTCGGAGCTCCCGGGGGCGTTTTGGCACTTAGTTATATTATTTTGACTCCAAACAACCTTTTGCAAAGAATGGGATGGGAACCATGATCTAATTATGCATGTAAATGCATAAAAATAGCCTTTTCCTTGGGACTATAGGGTGTGCTGCACAAAAATGGGTTGTGGAGAGAAGTGCTTTAGTTTTGTGAAAAATATGAAGGTACCATCATTTAGATCATTGAATAAACTAAAAATTCAAACTTATCCATTTTAAGTTTCCTAAAAGAATATTTAGTGATTTCTATTACATATATCTAGAATAAAAAGGAAAGAAAATATAGGAAAGAATTTTAAGAGCCAAGGCGGGAGGGTAATCAAACTATAGATTTCAAATTTTCATGTATGCCTACAAGTTTCAAATATTATATATGTCCACCTAGTCTGATCCCAACCCCTACCCTCTCGATACCTATTTCATCCCATAGCATTTAGAAATCCTAACCTCCTAAATACTTCCTATTAAATTAGTCTTGGTTTTATGGGATTAAAAACTCAATATGCATGCATGTGCGATTCTAATAATCTTTTGTTAACCCCTTGTGATATATTGATGGCATTGATTTTGTGTGAATTTTCTTGAATATTTGATATTTAGTGCATTTATATTTTTTTGACACATCACCACATTCCTAAACCAAAGGGATATATATAATGTATAGAAAATTTTCTTTTTCATTTGACATAGTTTCTAGATTGTTTGAGCAGATGGTTAGATTCTATTGAAGTGGTTATGGAGGTATTTTCTAGCCACTTTTAATTATAATCATCGTTGTTGGTTGAAAAACCATAAATTTTCCACTAACTAGTGAAAACTAAATGTTGGTGTCGGATGTCAAACCATTCTTCATACTTCATGCACAATTGTCAAAAATTCATAGAACTAGGTAAGATCATCCCATGTGAGTTAAATATATCCATTTCAATTTTGGTTTATGTAAAAAAAGAGTAAACAATTGTGTTACAATGTAAAAAGAGTAAACAATAGTGTTAGAATGTGTTTATAATTTTAATATTCAAAGTTAATGATAATTATTTCTTATGTTTTTAAATATGTGTGTGTGTGTGATAATGATAGGTGTATAGGGTTCCTATCTCATATATAATAACTATGAATTCAATATTACCTTTTTGATATATCAACTAGGATCTAGCCCATATATAAAAATTTGAAAAATGTCACATTATAGGTGATAGAGGATAAACATATAAGATCGTTACAAAATTTTAGAAGAAAAGGGAGGAGAGATTAAGATGAATATGACATATATGTAGAAGAGAGTAGAGAGGAAAACATGGTAGAATAAAGTGGAGGGTAGGAACTATAACTCAATAGAGAATTTAGGCATTACTATTTTTAGGATATTTTTTCCTCGTGAACCCGCTTTCAACAAGAATTTTTTCTCATTTTACTTTGATTTTATAAGAAAAAATCCCAACTGCTAGGAGTGATTTGATGTAGGCCATGATATATATGATCTCCAAATTTATTAAAACTTGAGGGTGCATGAGGAACATAGTCTTAACAAGATTTCCTTTTCTATTGTTCATTTCATACCTATTATGAATGGAATGAAATATTAAATCATTATTGTGATTTTTAGACACACGAGGTGGCTACCCTTATAAGTTTCTATTTTGTAAGATTTCTTCCAAACTTTTCCAATCATTAGGGTCATCCCTTTTCACTATGCAATCACTAGGGTCATCACTTTCAATTTTGGTTAGGATATTAGAATTATAACCTTTATTTAGTATACCAATCTAGTGGTTGAGCTTGAATAGTGTTGAATATTGATTTAATGAAAGGACAAGATGATCATTTATAATTGGAAATTTAGTCTCTAATTTTAGGTTTTGCACTTTTGAATTTCATTGAATATCACAAGGAATATTCTTCATTGACTAATTTATTCACCTTCCTCAAGGCATCCATGTGAAGAAATTTAATTAAGGATACCATCTCGGCTTCATTGTTCGGTTCAAAAGAAATGAGCCATGAGGTGGCCATCACAAAGCCCCAGTGATGGTTTATAAGGATTGAACTATAACACTATTTTCTAGGGTAACCTTTGCTAGCCCTATCAAAACTTAACTTCAAAAATTCATTTGGATGTTATCGGACATACACAAATTGCTGATATATCAGACATACAAACACAAAAGAAAATATGGACTGAATTGATTGCCTAAGGCTTTCATTCAACTGGTATTTATAGATTACAATGGAGGAGTAAAATACAAAAAGATATTTCTAGATGGTTTGTGCATCTAGATGGTCTGTGCAATAAAATAATATATTTTTTTTAAGTCTTTGGTCCATGGTCTTTGGTCCATGCAGGACCATCACTATTCAATTTCCACATCTTAAATAAATTTATTTTAACACTCCCCCATAAATTTATTCTTCTATGTTCATACAAAATTTAAAACCTCCCCACACTTTATGGGTCCCACCTACCTCTATGGGTTTTATAGCTGATGAGGTATCCATTTACGTAGTTTCCTTCACTCTTAATTTATCTCTAAATTTTACAAAATTTATTTCACTTAATGCTTTGGTGAAAATATCTGCAATTTGATCCTCAATGTTGTAGTAGACAAGTTGAATCACATCATTTTGAATCAATTCTTTGATGTAGTGATGATGAATCTCCACATGTTTAGTTCTTGCATGATAGATAGGATTCTTTGCCAACTGAATTGTACTTTTTTTGTCACAATATAATATTGAAGGTTGATTTTGAGGAAAATGTAAATCACCGAGTATTCTCCTCAACCATACTGCTTCATGAGCAGTTGCACATGTTGAAGCATATTCTGCCTCTGTTGATGATAATGCAATTGTTGGTTGCTTTTTGCTAGACTATGAGATAGCACCAAATCCAACGTTGAACACAAAACTTGTAGTATATTTGCATTCATCTATACATCCAACCCAATCAGAATCTATAAAACTTGTCAAAGATATATAACCACTTGCAAATACTCAATTCCAAAATTTTGAGTTCCTTTGACATATCTCAAAATTATTTTAGTTGCTTTCCAATGAGGAATTTTGGGAGATGACATAAACCTTGAAAATAGACTAACTGCATAAGTAATGTCAGGCCTAGTTATTGTCAGATAAATAAGACTTTCCACTAATTGTTTGAATAGTGTGCCATCTACATATTTTGAGTCATCATTTGTTGATAATTTCATCCCCACTTCAACTGGAGTAGTAATAAATTTACAATTTTCCATTTTAAATTTGACCAACAAATCATGTGCATATTTGGATTGAGAGAGTAGTATCCTATCATCTTTCTTGCCATACTTGTATGCTAAGACAATAATGAAGCAATCCTAAATCAGTCATCTCAAAATTTTCCTTAATATTTTCTTTGTACCATCAATTAACATGTCATGATTACTTGTAATTATTATGTCATCCACATAAAGAACCACAATTATTGTTCCAACATCACTCTTTTTAACATAAAGATTGGGGTCAAAGGGACTTTTTACAAAACCTTCATGTTTGAAGTACTCATCAATATTTGCATACCATACCCTTGGTGCTTGCTTTAAGCCATATAAAGATTTATTCAACTTGCAAACAAGATGCTCTTGTCCTCTTCTCACAAATCCATGTGGTTGCTCCATGTAGATCTCCTCTTATAGCTCACCATTGAGAAATGCATTCTTTACATCCATTTGATGAACCTGCCATTTAAAGTTAGTAGCCAAAGTAAGAACAAGCCTTATTGTATTCATTTTTGCAATTGGAACAAATGTGTCACTAAAATCAACACCTTCCTTTTGAATTTTTCAACGCATCCAATTTTCAATGCATCCATAAATCTAAACTTAGTCTTATAGACCCATTTAGTACCAACAAGATTTTTACCTTCAGGATGTTTTGTCAATTCCCATGTATTATTTTTCATTAAAGATTCATACTCTTCTTGCATTGCATATTCCCATTCTTTCTTTCCTTTTACTTCTTCATAATAGTGGGGTTCATATACTTTCTCTATTCTAGTCATCAAGTCCTAATTAACATGATGATATTTTCTTTAATTTTCTTACTCTTTTGATAAATTTCTTGAAGACATTTTTTTTGTCATTGGGGGCTTTTCTCATTATCACTATTTTCTTCCTTTTCTACATCTTCAACTTCATAAACTATCTCAAAAGTAGATGTAGTATCAAACAAAACATCCCTATTGATAATTAATTTTTCAATTTGAGGATCATATAACTTCGTAGCCTTTAGACTGTTCATTATAGCCAATGAAGATACATTTCATGTTTTTATTATCAAGTTTCTTCCTTAATTCATTGGGCACATGTGTATAGGCATTACATCCAAACACTCTATTATAATTTACTAATGGATTACTACCATACCATGCCTCATGAGGTGTCATATTTCTTACAACTTTTGTGGGAGATCTATTTAATATGTAGGCAACAGTAACTATTGCTTCAACCCAAAAGGAATCAAGAAAATCCTTAGTCTTGAGCATGCACCTAGCCATTTCTTCTAAGGTTCTATTTTTCCTTTCTGTAACCCCATTTTTTTGAGGTGTGTATCTAACTATTAACTTGCCTTTTAATACCTACATTATAAAAAAATTGAAACTCTTTTGTGATATACTATCTTCCATAATATGTTCTAAGAACTTTAATTTTTCTCCCACTCTTATTTTCTACTAGATATTTAAATGTCTTAAACTTTTCAAACACCTCACTTTTGTTCTTGAGACGATAAATCCAAATTTTCTTGATAAATCATCAATTAAAGTCAACACATATTTTGATCTTACAAAGGAAGGAGTAGGAAATGGACCAATAACATCACTATGCACTATCTCAAGTTTTCTAAATTGCTCTATATGCTCCATTCTTCTCAAAGCTATCTATGTTGTTTCCCATACAAACAACCTTCACACACATTTGAATCTGAATGAATTTTTAGAAGACCATATCACCATGTCCAATTTCTTCATCAAACCCAAACTTTGATAATTAAGGTGCCCAAATCTTAAATGCCATAACACACTAATATTATCATGTGATGTAACAAGAGCATGTGTACCTATACTTCCTACATCAAATTTATATATTCCCCCATCTAAAGTACCTGATGCAATCACTTTGTAACCATGTTTCATATCCTTAATCAAACAATTATCCTTATAAAATTCAACTTTGAAACCTTGCTTTGTGATTTGACTAACTGAAAGAAGATTCTTCTTTAAACCAAGTACATACATCACATTAGTAATACATTTTACTTCACCATTATTCATTTTAATAGGAACATCACCATGGCCCTCTATACTATAAGCACTATCGTCACCAAGCAATATTTTTCACTTCAACAATCTTCATATTTTTCAATATATTTGAAACTTTCTTTCTTAAAATCCATATGCATGCTTGCTCTTGAATCTATATGCCAAACATCATTTCAAGTATCTTGAGCAGATAAGGATGCAATGAAGAGATTACCTTCCCTTTCTACTTGATTTGTCATGTTGTTGGTTTTCTTTCTAGACCAATTGTGCATCTCTAGGCTTCCTTTTTGTACATTCCCATTGAAAATGGCCCAATTTACCGCAATTGAAGCACTTCACCTTATGCTTTTGTTGCCTTCTTTTATCTTCTCCTTGGTTCATCCTTTTCTTGGATTCTATAGCCATCTTGTCTCGACTTTGCATCTTGTTACCTTTGAATATGCCTCTTGAAAAGTAGGCTTGCTCAGTAGAGTTAGTTTCATCAAACTTCCTTCTAACTCTTTGTTCTTCCTGCAACAAGTATCCACTTAATTCTTCAAATGTTAGAGTATCAATCTTATCAAAGCAACTTCTAAGGATGTGATTAGATATTCATACACTATGGGGAGACTATTAAGAGTTATCTCAACTAATAATTTCTCTTCAACGTTATCTCCCATAGCCTCTACCTAATTCTTTATCTCCTTTAATTTTGTGAGATGATCTGTCACATCTTGATCATTTGTCATTCTTAAATTATGTAATTTCCTTTTTAGATGCAAAATCCTAGTCTTTGTAGGCTTCTCAAATATTTCCTTAAGTGTTTTCCAAGCATCATTTGCATTATTAATATCTTGAATTTGTGGGATGATTTCATCAGCAACAGACATACCAATAATAACTAAGGCTTCATTATTCTTTCTTTTATATTTGGCTAACTCTCTATAATCAGCAGGGGCTTCTTTATTTTCTTCTACAAATTCCCACAAATCTTTTGCAAGCAATACATTTTTATTTTATATTTCCATAAAGAGTAATTCTTCCCATCTAATTTGTAGTCAAGAACTAGAATGCTTGAAGAATCCATCACACAATAATAAATTTTTACCAAGATTCAATTTCAGATTTCATTCACCCAAATAAAATTCTTCAATTTAAATAAGAGAAATCCCCAAATAAAACTGTTAATGACACAATAAAAAACATCACTAGATATGTGGCCCTTTTAATTCACAAAAAAAAATCTTACACAACCTTCTTTGTTGTGGTAGCCACATCAAACTGTGTTTTCCTTACAATGTCCTCTTTATTTTTCCAAAGGAATAATCTACTCCTTCACAACTAACAATAACTTTTTTTTCTTCACTCTTAGCCACTCTTGGCTTTCTTATACCCAACCCATTCACAACTTGCTCTGATACCATATCAGACATACACAGATTCACCGATATATCGGACATACAAACACACAAGAAAATGCAGGATCAAATTGATTGCCTAAGAATTTCATTCAACCGGTATTTATAGATTACAATGGAGGAGTAAAATACAAAAAGATATTTCTAGATGGCCTACGCAATAAAATAATATTTGTTGCAAGTCTTTGGTTTGTGCAAACCATCATTGTCTTCGTGGCCCATAGAAGCGGTGTTGGATTTTGACGTTCAATGTTACATGTCACAGTAAAATTGTTTGGCTGTCTAGAAAATTATATGGATGCCATTTGTCGTTTAAAATTTAATATGTACGTCAAATTTGTTTTTATAATAATTATTATAAATTACATAAATTGAGTTAATTTTTATATCGATATTGGTGTTCTTCGTAATATTCTCATAGTTATGTGACATTTATTTAATTATGGATAATAGATTGGACTAATCAAATTCATTGTTTTTCACATTTTCATTTTTTCTCAAAAAATTTAATGTTGCACTAATCAATTTTGAAAATCCATAAACATCATTAAAGTTAATGAGAATATTAAAACAAAATTTCAAATTACAATTTAAAAATACTTTTAAAGAAAATGATAGAAATGAGCAATTTTGCGAAAAAAAAAAAAAAAAAAATTTCTATTTTATCAATGAGTTCCATTTCCTACTTCCAACTTTTTAGGTATGTTTGCCCAAACTTCATATTTCACCTTTCATACAAAATCCCAAATCAAATGCATCTAGTCTATTATCCAATCTTTATTTGTAAGAAAAAAAAAAGAAAAAGAAAGTTAATTACAAATCAAAATCAATAAAACACAGCTAAACAAGAAATCTAATAAATCTAAAAAAGAAATCAGACAAAACTAAAAAAAAAAATGTATATTTCTATTTTATCAATGAGATATGCATATAGTTATATTTCAGTAATAAAATATTAAGATAATTCTATTATTTTTATTTTATTTACATTCCAAAATTTCCATTTTCATTTATGTTATATTTGTCATAATATTCACAAATTTAAAATGTGAAATATCTTAATAATAATTAATGTAGTATTAATTACATATATATATATATTGATATATATATTAAATATTTTGAATATATATATATATCATTTTGACGTTTAAATTATATGTTTACCTGTCATTCATGATGGTTATATTTCAAAAGTGGCTACATTTTGACATTTAAAATGACTAAAAATGTGTAAATGCTTTACAAAATCCAACATTGCATAGAATATTCTCTTGATTATATTATCATATATTAAATAAAATCCTATTCAAACTAACCAACCAACCCTCACACTCTAACCTATCAATGGAGTTTGAATCTTAAACCTCTTCTTAGTATATGCCGGACCTTTACCAATCAGCCAAAACCCCATTAACAACATACTAACTCCTACTTATTACAAATAGTAAAATCCTTCCCTTGAGAATGTCAACCATCTTACAAAATTTGATCAAAACTCCTCTAAGTCTACAAAAATTAGAGGAATAACTTGAAATTAAGACCAGCCCTTCTAAAACGTAGTGGCATTGGTAATTGTCGGTAGAAGTGCCATTGGGACCAGCAATTTCAAACCTGTTTAAACATTACAATATTGTATTATCAACTACCCCAGTTTATAGTTCAGACAAACCATTAAGTGTGCAGCCAGTGCGGCCAATCATGGCGTCCCCCGCCTTTCAAAAACCTTTTCCAAAAATCCCACGTAGCGGAGGTTCAGGGGAGACTGCCTGTTTTCCAGCGCTTCAGTCCTACAACATTCATATCATCTCTTTTAAAGCGACAGGGATGAAATGTCTATTCACTAAGTACCACCCTCTAATAATTCCAAAAAAAAGGCACGAAAAAACTCAGTCACACTGTTTTGCATAAATGCTGGGATACTTTCTGCAAATATGTTGCAGATTCCTCGCTCGCGATTTGTTTTTTTGCCTTCATGCCAAAAAAATGAGTCATGTCTAGATACATTTTTTCATCATTTCTTGTTAATATTTTCTATATAAACTGAATTCATGATGTCTGTGTCGGTACGCTGGTGGAGCACACTATTTTTCTGTGAAATATAACAGTACCAGTACAATTAGCTCCATTGACAGATTCAGTTCCAGAGTTCAACAACAGTTATGGATTTAGAACATACCCAAAATGGGAATATGCATGGAGATATCAACTATGATGATGGACGTGCCAGAACAGGTCATTACCATTTAAGTTTATTTTGGATCAGAAAACTGTTTTGATTTTTTGGTGTGTCTTGAGCATTGATGAGAAAATTTGTTTGGTTGATGTTTCACAGGGAATGTATGGACAGCAGCATCTCATGTCATTACAGCAGTAATTGGGGCAGGAGTTTTGTCTTTGCCTTGGAGTGTGGCCCAGCTTGGGTGGATTATGGGTGCTCTTATTCTTCTGTTTTTGCTGTTGTGACAACATATACTTCTGTTCTACTTGCAGACTGTTACAGGGCACCTGATCCTGTCACAGGAAAACGCAACTACAAATACCCAGATGCAGTGAAAAACATTTTAGGTTTGTTCTCATACCATAGTTTTGCAAGAGCTTATTCTGTTGGTTGGACACAGCTGGTTTATGGTTTAGGTTTAGTTTTACATTCAGTTGGGTCATGTGTTATCTTTTTCCATTAGGTGGCAGAAAGGTTTTGCTATGTAAGATTGGTCAGTATGCAAATCTCTATGGAGCCATGGTTGGATACACACTGACTGCAGCTATCAGCATGATGTAATGTAGAGGTTAAAACTCTCAAGCTTTAGTCTTGCTTTAGTTAAGTTAGCAATGTTTGAGGAATACTAATTTTTTGATGTAAGTAGAGGTTAAAATCTCAAAATTTTCTAGTTTTCTTCCTCTTTTTGGCATGTAGATCGAAGCAATTAGTTTTTGTTGCATCAGGGCAATAAAAAAGGCTGCATGTTTCCACAAAGAAGGGCATGGTTCCTCATGTAGTGTATCAGGCAATATGTTTATGATGACATTTGGGGCAATAGAGTTGATACTGTCTCAACTTCCAAGCTTGGAGAAGATTTCATGGCTTTCAATTCTTGCAGCAATCATGTCTTTTGCATATTCCTCAATTGGCCTGGGTCTGAGCATAGCCAAAGCTGCAGGTATCCATGTTTACCAAACTTAACTCCTGTACAGAATTTTCTTAATGTAGTTTCATTGAAGTATAACTGCTTACAGTAGGATTTACTGTAGGAAGGTAACATCCTTCTGGAAGCTTAACTGGAGCTAACCCTACTACCAAATTTCTTTAATGTATTTCCAATAAAGTATACTTGTTGATAGTATTTTTACTGCTTATTTAATTCCTCTGTAGGAAGGAAACATCCTTCTGGAAGCTTAACTGGGGTACCCATTGGTGGTCAAGTTACAAAATTAAAGAAGTCATGGTATATCTTCCAAGCATTGGGAAACATGGCATTTTCATACACATTTTCTCTTGTACTTATAGAAATCCAGGTAAGTTCTAGTATATTTAAGTAACTTTTTCACTTAATAAGAGTTTCTAGTTTCATGTGTGTTTATGTGTAATTTTCTCTCTTATTTTGTAGTGCTTTTACATTACATCTAGTTCTTCTTGGCTACTCTTGCTTGCATTAGTATATAGGGTCTTTGTTTTGGTGACAGATCATGAAATTATATAAAATAAATTTTTGGAGGAAAATATTGAAGGGCAATATATTTTCTCTATTTTGTTTATGCATATAGTTTTATTCAATGTTGCTGAACCTTCTGTTTATGCAGTCTTTTGAGTGCAATACCCTGTAAAAGTATGTGTTTAACTGTGGATACTGAAAGTGCAACATAAGTTTCTGGCTATTTTTTATCATTTCAAGTTTAATAACACTGTAGGATTTTCATTTTACAGAAGTTGTTTGTAAGAGACTTATTATTTTTAACTATCAAATTTTAATTCATAGCATGAACCTTTTAATCCTAGAAGTAATACCAATAGAAGCAATATAACCAGACCTAAATAGTAATCTTTAACAAATGAGAAACTGATTCTTGTACAGGACACCCTTAAATCTCCTCCTCCAGAGAATAAAACCATGAGAAAAGCAACATTAATGGGCATGACTGCTACGACACTCTTTTACATGTCCATAGGTCTAGTTGGGTATGCAGCTTTTGGCAACAGTGCCCCTGGAAACATGCTTACTGGATTTGGCTTCTACGAGCCGTTCTGGTTAATTGACGTAGGAAATATCTGCATAGTTATTCATCTTGTGGGAGCTTATCAGGTATATATACAGTGCTACTACAATTGCACTGTACCAACATTTTTCACTAAGGTTTTTTTCTTAATAATGCTATTACACGGTGCCACCATTCTATATACTTCATTTTTTCCCAATTCTTAATGGTGTTATTTTTTCTCACTTGCAGGTGTTTTCTCAGCCTGTATTTGCAGTCATTGAACAGTGGTCATCGCTTAAATGGAAAAGACATGGCCTTGTGAACACTGTACACATCATTAAAATTCCGTTATGCGGATCCATAAGTTTTACTATGTTTTCTCTGTTGATGCGAAGTTCAATAGTGGTTTCAACAACGGTTATTGCCATGCTTATACCTTTTTTAATGGGGTGATGGGGTTGATAGGTGCCATCTCATTCTGGCCACTTACTGTGCATCTTCCGATTCAAATGTACCTGGCACAAACTAAAGTTCCAAGATGGACCTCAAAATGGATACTGAATCAATCTCTCAGCTTAATTTGCCTTCTTGTAACCATAGCTGGTGTTGTGGGCTCAATTGCAGGAATATCTCAAGACCTTAAGCACGCAAATATTTTTGACATGAAATATTAGAGTGGCTCCAGCTAGCAATGTATAATTGTGCTAACAGTGATGCTAGCCGTTTTTGTAGTTCCCTCGTAGAAATTAATTGGACAAATGCTTCTCAAGCTGTTAGAGAATGCATAGAAACTATTCTAATATAAATTTGATACCCTCCACGCTTCAGATAATGATGTCTTGTGAATGTGCTGTGGGATTTTCAATTAAATCCTTGCAGTCCATCTTTCTAATTTAATGAATGTTCTGTGGACATTTGATTAAATCCTTGTAGGTGATATTTCTTATTTAATTTCCTTGAATACAATGGTTTGTTTGTGCCAAAATTCTTGTTAAAAAACCAAAAACAATAGACACATTCACTCTTTTATAATACATTAATATCATCTACAGTATCATCCAAATATGAATACTCACTGGTGATTTATGGCTGCATCAAACAGACAATATCTCCAGGTGAAGAGTGATTTGTCAATAAAGAGATGTGATTTATATTAATTTGAATGTGTGCAAACATTACAAGAGGCTTCATACGTAAATGTTATAGCATGCGATATTGAATGGAGGGATCCCAAGGGGTTACAGAGAGACAATTCCTTTAAATATCATTATTTGGAACAATGGAGGAAAATATAGCCATCAGTGTTGGAAATCGACGTTCAACATTAGTTGACGGTCTTCAAAATTGAATGGTCGTCAATTACGGTTTTAAATTTAATGTGTATTCAATGTTCATAATGAGATTAAAGAATTAAAATAAAAGTAAAAGTAATTTTATAAAAAATTAGAAAGAAATAATGAGAAATAAATAAATATTTATTCATGAGGTTTATTTGGAAACAATAAAAATAAGAAAACAAATAAAAACAATGAGAGCAACAACACTGATAAACATTATCACAGCTGAAATCACAATATATGGTAGTAAAGATGAACTGATTACGTTCAACATGTGGTAGTTGTATTTGGTGAAACATGTCAATGTTTTGTTAGGATATCCATGTCTTTTGTAAGTTGCAATTATGATATTCTATGGGATGATGTCTGGTTTAGTCATTTGGTCAAACATTTGGCGAACATCTAATAAACATCCACATTTGTCATACATATATATAAAAGCTGAATATACCCGCCAATTACATTTTCCTCAAGAGACACACTTTGTGTATATACGGTGATCAATGCAATCATGAGGCTAACATCTGTTGGCTGCAATTGCTATGATTTTGAAATTTTTCTAACAAACAATAGCACCTTTGGTGCTATTAATATCTTGATAGGCCTTTTAATTACAATTAGTTGAAATAAAAAAATTAATAAAACTAATAAAAATTAGAATGTTGATAAAAAAATATAAATAAAAAATTAGATTATGAGAGTAGAGGAGTTAGATTTATGTATTTATAACGCCTTACGCCGAAGGCGTTCCCCCTATGGGAAAGGCCCTTCCTGGATGTTTTTGCGATTATGTTAAATTTGACGTCCGTTTGGATGTTTTTGACAGTAGTTACATGCTAATACTTTTATGTTTTTAGCCAATCCCTTTTTCGACAAGAGTTTTTAATTTCGACCAGGGGCTATGGTGAAAATGGATCGACGCAATTTTTGGAGTATTTGTGGCCACCTTTAGATCTGGGTTCGTCGATATATAGTTGCATACGTTCCCCACCCATGGATGATCACCGTTTGCAGTCGCAGTGCCGGTAGCGATTGCAAAGTCCTGTTGTTAGCTGTTGTACTTGGTCATTAGTCACCGTTTTAGGATTTAGCAAGATAAATAAATAGGGGATGCGCCTACTCAAACCTTTAGGGGTTTTCTTTTGGGTAAAAGTTTGATATTTTGATGATTTAAAATTTGTCATTAATGTTTGCAGTCCCAAAATATCTCACCTCTTTAGGGCGAATGATTGCTACAAATCGCCAAAGCATGCCTTGGGGGCTATCTGTGTGCCAACAAAATCAGAACAATTCTTTGGTTTTGACACCAGGTATTTAAAACTCCTTTGATTTATTCTACTGGTTTCTCCCTGATTTCCTTTGACTATTTTCAATGCAATCCTCAAATTTATTTCTGTACATTTGTACCCAAACCGTATCTGATCCAAAAGAAAAGATCGGTGTAACCCAATATGATGACTTCTATGAATATTCCATGGTTTCTATTGTAGTACTTAGATAAATTGGTAGGAAGCACCAATGATCTGGGCCAAAGATGCAAACAAGGTATTACACACTCTTATTATAAGAAGAAACATGTAGTAACAACAAATTACACAAATCATGTTAATGGATGTAGAAGAAAATATTGTAAATGAGTGCACACAAAAGAGAGTGGATAATATGTACATGTAGTAATTTTTTTAAGATTGGGAAGAATCTTATACAACGCTGCAGAGCTTGTTGATGGTGTTCTGCAAGGAAGAACTACCTCTGTGTTGTGCTATGGAGCAATAGGGGTAGGCAAAACCTACACAATGCTTGGATTGGTAGGGAGTCCTGGTGTCATGGTCATTGCGATAAAGGATTTGTTTGCAAAGCTTGAAGAGCTGAGCTTTAATGGCGAACATGTTGTTTGGATTTCTTATCTTGAAGTGTACAATGAAGTTGTGAAGGATCTCCTGTCACCTGGCAAGGCTCTTATTCTTAGAGAGGATAAACAGGTGTGTTATATGCCCCTCCCAAGATTTTTGTGTGAACACTTTCATTTCCTTTGTTGACCTAGATGAACTGATCTTGGGCCTTTTTGTTCCAGGGTAATGTGTTTGCAGGGCTCACTCAACATAATACTTATTCAGCTAAAGAGGTATGATTTTCTCATCGAATTCCAAGCTCATTTTACTTTTATACACAATAATGAAGGTCTATCAATGAAAAACTTCAATGATTGGGAATTTGGGTCTTCCAGGTAATGACCTTGCTCCATAGAGGCAACCAAAACAGAGCAATTGAGGAAAACTGACTGCATACATAGTTTTCAAGCAAACTATAGCGGGCCAATCTCTTCAAGGTAGTAAATCCCTAAACCCCCATTCACATTTTGGTATTTCTAAATTATAGAGAGGACTTGTGGGCATGCATTTTTTTCGGTATTTCTAAATTATAGAGAGGACTCTTAGGAAGGCACTCTCAGGAGAGAAGAAAAAGCAAAGTAGCCAGAAGAATTTGTACTACAGAAGCATGAAAGGGGTAAGGAAAAACAATATTATTGCACAGTCCTTATATCTTCTTTCAAAATGGAGGCAATTTCTATGGAAAGTTATCCTGTCTTTTCTTCTTTTTTATAATTGTCATTAGAACTGGTAAATTATGTTTCTGTATGGCTAACCCAGAAACATTTTTGGATCTCTAGAGGAATAGTTGCTGCTTCTTTTGTTACTAGGGTAGGAATGAATTTCATTCTGAATAGGAAGTTATTGGAATATTAGGACCATTCTATCACTGGTAGATAGGCTGAGGACAGATCAGAAGGTGTACTAGAAGATGGCCATGAGTTTGGACATGATTTTGCAGCCGACACTTTTCCAACCAAAAATACACAAACAATGACAAAAAATGATAGCCCAAACCATTTCAAAACTAATCATTAAGGATTTCTATCACACATTGATAAGAAAATACATAAAATCATGGCTTTGGTGCCTAATTTGATTGCAGAAGCACTGTGGCTATGACCCCGAGACAAGTTTGTAGGCCTTTTTGAGAGAAAACATATTCTTTGGGCTGCAAATGCATCATATTTCAAATTTATATGGATGTTTGTTTGTCTTGATTGAATTTGAATATTTGAAATAAAACCTTCGGATTTTGTATGTAGCCATTATTCTGAAATATGTTCCTGTTTCAGAAAACCAAATCACTTTAAGAAATTATGCCTGTGCATTACACTATTCAAAATCAGCAGAGGAAAGATCAAGTGGCATCCCCTTAGAGCAAACATATATGTTCTTTCTTAATTTGTTTTGGCATGCAGGATGCTGCCCTCGAGCTCTACAAAATGCCCTTGGAGGGAAGAAAGATGCATTTAATAGATTGGACAAGGAGATAAAGAGGAGGAAAGAGAGGGAGGCATCTGGAGGTAGAGGTGGAACCCGCGGTGGAGGGTGGTTTGGGGGCGGAGGTTGGTTTGGTGACTTTGGAAATGAGGATTCCAGAAGGAAATCCAGCAAGCAATCTATGCAGTGGGTGGGTTGGCTCTTATGGTTAGTGACATTTCTTTTTAGTATTTGTCACACATAATTCCCTCGAGTGACTATTGTAGCACCGCCTGCATATCTTCATTTAACATGATACTTATTTTCTATATCCTGATGATGAATTCTTGTGATGGAACTATACCTGCTATTTGCTACTGCTCATTTCTCTTTCAATGACCTGTGATCTGTTTCTTTGGATTGTATCTTCTGCTTGTCAAAGGAGAAGCAATAATCTCGGTTGCATTGAACTGCATAGTGTTTCTCTTGCGAGCACCTAGAGATGGTTTCAGGTCCATTGTTTCTGGTGAATTCAAAATGGCATCCACACCAAACTCTGGCAATGAATCTAGCTTAAAAGGTGTAGATGTTGCACCTGGTTCTGCACAAGCTAACGTGATCCAGAAGTGGGGTCCAGAATGATGTCATATGCTAAGGATTCCCTATTGTTTATTCATTGAAGTTGTTTAATTATATACATCCCATTTGGAGCTCATATTTACAACTTCTCTGTTATGCTTTCAAACTTAGTGTCAGGATATAACAGGCTTGTAGTAATTTTGATTATGCATATTTTTCTTCTCCTAAATTGTCAGACATGAGCTCATAGAAACTAACAAAAAAATTGTTTATTTCAATTACCGCAAAATTTCATAGCTTTCCTTGTTTGTGAAGAGGGATGATTGAAGTCTGAGAAGTGTCTGTCTAGTACATGGACGGGAAAGACAATTTCATTATATAGGATGGAAAATTTGAAAGCCCTTTTCGATATTTCTTGTACTGTTATTCTCATGTCTACATTGTATATCACCGTTTACTTTCAAACATAAATGTTGGTCTTGCAATGGAATTAACATTCCCAATACTTTAAGAGGACATTTTGTATTTGATTGTGTCCAAGAATAAAAAATAATGTTATTGAGCCACCATTTTTACTTTCTTCTCTCTCTTTTGTGAAATGTTTATGTTGTATTCTTATATGTTTAGGGTCTGCATAGCCTTGTAGAGGTGATCCTATTGGGTTTTTACTTTTCACTGGATGATATGATAATCCTTGTGGTGTCGAATAATTCAAAAATCACCATAATAGTGTTGTCAAAAAAGTTGCATTCCTTCCAAGCAACTCCCAGCTGGATAGAGAAAACTATATTGTCGGGTATGCAGAGGTGACAAAGAATTATGGTTGTTTCCAGTGCACCTATATCGGGAGCGGGGGTAGAGGTTGCATGATAACTATTTGACGAAATGCTCTAAACCAACTAACATATATCATTGGCGTTGATTGCATTGTACATGCAATTGCTAGTTTATTTTCATATGAGAAAGAGACTATAGCATAGACGTGAAGGTGTATTAAGTTAGACCAACAAGCCCATTGGGAAAATTTTTGTATTTCATGTTAAAAATTGTATGCGAAACTCCACGTTATCTTTTATATCCAATATTGATTGAGCCCATTTTTTTTGGGTTGAAAAATAAAAATGAAATCTATAACTTTTTTATTTTCAGCTTATTCAAATTATGTCTTAAAATATGAAGAAAATGTTGTGTAGCTAATGTAATTATTAAAGTGAAAATTTGGTCTGCAGCAATAGCTAGAGATACGTTGATGTCGGCGAAGACTAGGCACGAGGAAGTAAATTTGGTTTCAGCTCCAAGGATGCAACCTTATGCCAATAATAAGGCGTTTTTATGTTTTTGTGCGGAATTTCTCTATACAATGTTAGTGCAAATTTACAACACCCCCAAATGAGTTATGGATATGCTTTTCTAAGGAAAAGTCATTTGGTGTGATTGCACAACATTGAGCTTTCCCAAAGTGTGGGACCTTTGCAAATGGGGAAAGCTCTCTAGAGAAGGTTGGTTCCTCTTCCTAAACTACCTGCCATAAGCTATTCCAATGCAGGAAAGCTAATCTAACCTAATCTAACTTCCAAGGAGACAAGGAGAGGAAGAAAACAAGGAAAAAACAGCCTATATTAAAACGGTGATACACTAGAGAAGGAAAGTGTTGATTATCTATCAAAACTGCCATGGAACAAGAAGAGGTGAGCAATGGAAAGGATGGACAAGTGCATCACAAACCAAAGATGGATTTCACACAGAAAATGTTCCAAAACTCCATGAACACAACTCCAAAACCTGCAATGAACATCCAAACATGCACAAATACCATGTAATGAAGAGAGGTAAGGAAAACAACAAAGAAAATGAGCCAAGGATGGACAAATGCATCACAAAAACATGTTTTTTTATTGCTCAGAATTTACACAGTGCATCATTTCACGGGTAAGAGGAAAAATGCCATTACAGAGCAGGGGAGGAGGTTCAAACTCCATTTTTAACCTTGGGGAAGAAAAGAAGGGAGAGGCAGAGAAGAAGGATGAACAACTTTTTACAAAATGAGCCAAAACTGGCTTTTATCACTCGAATAGAATGAAGGAAATGAGAAAACGCGGCAAATCAATTTTAAAACTCCAACCACCGACAAGATCCATTTAATTAGCCTACAAAATGATGGGTTTCCATGAAAAATCCCATACTTCATTAATTTAGGTGGTTGGGGTCGTTTTTACGTAATTTTTCCATGCCAGAGACATTTTCCCATTTTTCTCTGCAAAAATCCATCAAAATTTAAAATTGAGGGGTCCATCGCGTAGAGGGCGTTGATAGCTTTCCAATGGTACCAAATTTGATGAATTTTGACCACTGGATCGAAAGATATGACCTTTTGAAATTATGTGGCCAAATTAGGGCAAAAACGGGTTCGCGGGCCAAAATCCTCCCTTTTTCCCTCTTTTTTCAAATTGGGAAATTTTTCCAAAAAATCTCCGCACCCCACTTCTCCGATGACACATGGCACCTTTTGGTTGATCCGCGGCTTCAAAACAACATTTTCCCCCTTTCGCAAAAATGAAAAATTTTCCCAAAATTCTCTCGCGACCCCGCCAGTCTGAGGACACGTGGCATCATTTCATTGGTTGTGGGCCTTAAGAAATTTCTTTTCCTTTCCCTTTGTCGGATCCACGGGCCGATTTTCGACTTTAACCTTTTCGCCCCAAAAGCTAAGTGCCAAAATTTTCTCCCTGGCCCCGCGAGTGCGCTTCATTCCTTCTTTGGGCTGCATGGGCTAAAATTTTCCTTTGTGCCTTTTTCCCCAAAAAGGGCCAAGTGCCAAATTTATCTCCGCGCCTTCGCCAACCCGCCAATTTCCTTAGCAAAATTTCCTTCTCCGCTTCATCGGCCCGAGACTCCTTGGCAAATTTTCCTCCTTACCTCTACGGGCCCGCCTAGGGTAAATTTTCACTGTTAACTCCGTCGAGCCATAACTCAAAAAATACAAGGAGTTAGGATGACTTCTTTACCTTTCTGGAAAGGTGGAAAAATTCTCTATTTGATGAAGTCATACCTAGAAAATTTTGAGTCCCTGAAGCATGCAAAAATTCATTTTAAGTATCAGCAAAGGAAAAGGAGAAGGAATTAGCCAAAAATAAACATGGGCTTATTTTGGAGAACAACTACTTAAAAGCATAAGGAGTGGTGTTTGAATGAACAAATGATATGTATATCTCTCCAACCAACAAAATAGTTAATACTAAAAAAATTGTGAAGAGAATGCATCCTCAGCTCTAATCTGGGGATGCTGCACCCAGGAGTTAAATTTGACTGCCACCTATGTCTATCAAACATTTTTTGGGTGACAGTAATTTTTAAATACTGTTTTTCAAAAATACAAAATAATGTTACTCATACCAATTATTTAATATTTATTTGATTATTTTTAAGATATATTTTTATAATGTACATATAAATCTACATAAAAATGACGATCAAATTTTAAATATACAAGTCGCATGTGACGGATATTATTGGAATACAGAGCCTACCTGCTGCTATTTTGTTTGTTGTTAAATTCGTCGTGCATTTGTGACGGATATTATTGGAATACAGAGCCTCCAACATATTGACGAAAAAACGGGCGTTTGGGCACGATTATATCTGCCTCCACGACAGTAGCCACAGGAGTTGTTGTCGTTGCTTATTTATTTTAACAGAGGGGGTTTTCCATCGGTTCCACGACGTGGTGGAGCTACGACCTATTCCTGTGCAGGTTATCCGTAGAAATGAATTCGGTGGTAATTTCAGTAAACTACAGACTGCTTCCAGAGTATCACCTTCTTGCGGCCTACCATGGCATTTCACTTTTTAAATATATTTTATCTGGTTTATTTTTTTGAGTGGGCCTCCATTTGGTGAACTAATCATGCGAATATCTTGGCCTCCATTTTATGCCTTCAGACGTGCTGCAGATCCACCTTTGTCTCGTACTGTCAAACTTTTATTTTGATTTCATATCATTTTAATAATTACATTGTTGTAACTTGTATGCATTAATTCGGCCCATCGTAATTTGTAAAGTTTGTTAACATACAAGATTAGTGTAAATATTAGCGTTTGCAGGCATATAGTAATAATATTGTAAATATTTGCAGTTGCATATAATTGTAAAAAATGTTTGTGAATTTCCAAGTTGTGTATACTCATGAAATGTGTTGAGTAAGTGGGACTCAAGTGATAGTGAAGTGCCCAGGACTGCGTGGAAAATCCCCCACTTGGAAATGCCCATTTTTCCAATAGTAACTAGCATGAATGGTGATAAGATTATTGATCTATTTTCGACTGTTAAAACTGTTGTTAACAGCCGTTCATTGCTGTTGCAGGGCTCTAGCACAATGAACATGCGATAAAACAATGTTTAAATATGTTGTGAACATCGGGCTTTTTATTTGTGGGGTTTTTGGAATATTTTGTTTTAGATAAAACTTTGCATACATAGGATTTTGTGGAGCCATTCCCCTTGTCAACATAGTGAGATTCGTGCTTCTCTGCATATAAAGGAGCTATCTTCACGTGCTACACTTAGGGAGATATCTCTACTGGTATGGGTGCACATCTTCAATATGTAGAGTGTGTGTTAGTCTTGAACAAGTGAAAAATAGTATGACAAGCTTTTGTGGTAATCACTACACTTCATTTTAAAAAGGCATTTTTATAGTCCATCTACCACACTTTCATCGAAAAACATCGATATTATGTGAATATCTCATGTGGATGGCTCCTTATCAACTTTGTGTCAATGAACATTAATTGAGGAACCCTTCATTCGCAAAGAGCACATGCAATAGTGTGTTAAATATTAATATACAATACATACATATATTAATATAACTTGTTTATAAATGTATATAAAAATATCCAACATTTTAAACTCTAACACAAAATAAGTGTGATAGAATATAAATCTTCTACAAGTTAACAACACATAATTCTTATGTTTATTACTACCAATAATTGAAGGGTTCCCATTAATTCACCTGTAGCAAGATCTCGACATCATACCTTACTACTTAGTTTTTCTTAAGATTTACACCTTGGTGGATGACTAAAAGAACCTATTACACTATCATACACATTTCGAACTACAACCCATTCCACAAATTCTGGTGGGTGGCCTCATTTTGATATGCAAAATTATGGTTCCGGCTATTCATAATGGGCACAATAAATGCACTCTATCTTTGTTTTCATATTTTTCTTCAAATAATATTGGTGTGTACATGCAGTAAACATGTAACCATCATGCCTTATAAATCATTGATTGCCGAAGTCTATAACCTGGTTTGGTAACACATCAACGTGATAAATAAGAAATGTCCTAGGATTCAATGGATGAATTCAATGTTTTTGGCATGAATAAACATGTGACATCTCTTCTTCGCCAAGCTACAACAAGTGTTGTTTATCATGGGATTTGTTCCATAGTGAAACGATCCACAAAAAGAGCAAAGATGATACGGAGATTGGATTCAGACTCCAATAGAGTCTTATATTTGTCAAGTGTTCGAAAATATGATCGCCTCAACCTTTCTCCATGATATCTTTTCATGCAAAGGAAAACCCAAATCAAACAAAGACAAAAAAATTATATAAATTTTGTACCCACAAGCTACTTCTTAGAAATAATACATCTTACAATCATACAACCATACAACATAGTTTAATGATTTTTTGATAAAAACAAAGTGCATTTCTACAAGTTTATATGCTTACCATTACGAAGGAATGGTTGGCTTTGATGGCTTCAATCGTGTGACTTGTTGAAGATTACACTTGCAGAGAAACAAAAATATGGCCATCATGGGGCCTTCGAGTGGAATATGAGCCAAAATAGTGATCATCATGGGGCCTACACAAATTTAGTCTACCTAGACCAAAAGAAAATTTATGGTTGTAAGGTTGTATGGTTGTATGGTCAAAGCCAAGCATTCCTTCATCATGGCAAGCCATTAACTTGTAAAATGGACTTTGCTTTTTATTAGAAAACATTCAACTATGTTGTATGGTTCTATGACAACTTGTGGGTATAAAATTTATATAATTTTTTTGCCTTTGTTTGATTTGGGTTTGCCTTTGCATGTAAAGATATCATGGAGAAAGCTTGAGGTGATCCTATTTTTGAACACTTGAAAATATAAGACTCTATTGGAGTCTGAATCCAATCTCCATATCATCTTTGCACATTTTCCTAGATCGTTTCACTATGAAACCTATCCCATGATAAACAACACTTGTTGCAGCGTGGCAAAAGAGATGTGTCCTCATATTTATTCATGCCAAAAACATTGAATGCATCCATTAAATCCAAGGACGTCTTCTTATTTATCACGTTGATGTGTTACTCTGATCAAGTTACAAACTTAGGCAATCAATGCTTTACAAGGTATGTTGGTTACATGGTTAGTGTATGTACACACACTAATATTATTTAAAGAAAAATATGACAACATAGTTAGAGTGCATTTATTGTTCTATTATGATTAACCGGCCATAATTTTGCATAGTAGAATGTGGCTAGCCACCAGAATTTGTGGCATGGGTTGTAGTTCAAATTGTGTATGGTAGTGTAATAGGTTCTTTTTAGCCATCCACCAAGGTGTAAATCTTAAGAAAACTAAGTACTAAGGTATGATGTCGAGATCTTCCAACAAGTGAATTAATGGGAACCCTTCAATTATTGGTAGTAATAAGCATAAGAATTATGTGTTGTTAACTTGTACAAGATTTAGATTCAATCACACTTATTTTGTTTTAGAATTTAAAATGTTGCTTATTTTATATACATTTATAAACAAGTTATATTAATATATGTATGTATTGTATATTAATACTTAACACACTATTACATGTGCTCTTTGTGAATGAAGGATTCCTCAATTAATGTTCATATTAAGTCATCCATCCACATGAGATATTCACATAATTTCATATTGTTCGATGAAAGTGTGGTAGATGGACTATAAAAATGCCTTTTTAAAATGAAGTGTAGTGTTTACAAAAAAAGCTCATCATACTATTTTCACTCGATCAAGACTAGCACACACACATTCATCATGGAACCATTTCACTTCATCATCATCATATTCATCATCTTCATTAATGGAGGCGAGAGGAGATAAGGGCTCCTTAGACTAATGTGGATATTCATATACTAAAATCTCAGCCACTTTGTTGAACCCATTGATTTTATGAAAAAAAAAATCCACTACATTTTTCCTGATTTACAATGTTTCAAAAATATTTAGCTCCGATGAAAAGCCATGCATTTGAAGCACAAACAATGCTAGCAAACTATTTCATTTAAACAAATTTTCTCCATGTGTTGATTTATGCCCGCATTTGACTTGGAGGATAGAGTCGATGAGAATGATGTGTTCTATGCTCCTTGGGTACAATACAACATATTTTTTATATCTCTCTAATTTCTTATTTTCATTGTACTTGGTGGGGAATTAATTTATGTTTATCGCTTTCGAGAATGAAGGTTCAAGATGAGCTAGATACAGTGATAAGCAAGGGAAACAAGCTTCCCTATCTACATGTGGTGGTCAAGGAGACTCTATGAATTCGTCCACTTGGTCCTCTCTTATTGTGGACACCAATGTGGTTATGTGTGACACACTCAACCATATGCAAGCTTCCTATTTATAGGTAGCGGTGCATGAGACACTGCAAAGCCTTGGAGGGTGAGAAGAAAGTGGAAGAGAAGGTAAATTTGAGGTTCAAGAGCTTGCACTTCCACATATCTTCTACGTAGGTTAAATCCCGCACTACAATTACACCTCTCATAACACCACCCTCATTACTTGAGAGAGCATACTTTTCCCCTCCCACTTGAACAAAATTGCATCGACATGATATTTTATGTCGCGAGCTCCTCTAACAACGCACACCTTCTCCATTCAAATTTGTGAACTAATTTAATTGTTTCTTCTATTTAAAAAAATACATTAGAACTTATTTGAATTCTAAATCAAGATAATTTAACACACTTGACGATATTGTTAAAAAAGACATTTGCAAGCTTCCCCATCTCATTTTTGGTTTTATCCATCTATCCCCTCACTCCGAGTTATCATTTTCCAAATTCCACTAACATATCTATTTCCTTCAAATTCAACCATTCACACCTCCTCCCCTCTTCACTTCTCCACCCAATCCCTTTTGGTGTTCACATTGCACTTCTCGCATGTGATTGCTATTTATTTAAACAAAGTTGAAAGGAATAGTATTTCCTATGGCAAGATTTAATAATGAACAATAACATGTGTACAATGCAATGTGAATGCCAAACGATATATTTTATTTGATTTAGAGGGATAGTTATTACTTTTGTAGTTGATGTTGATAAGGGGTGTGATTGATTTTGTAAGTGTAGAAATATAGATGAACCACTTAATTTAAAGGTTCTCTCTACATTTCAAACTTGTTACAAATTTGTACATGAATACATTTGATACCGTTTTTGATAGTTAATTACTTTTATAGTTGACGAGGTTTGTATTAATTTTGGGGTAATTGTGTTAGTGTTGCATCGGTTGTTTGGTTGGTCTTTTGTTGAAAAAACCTGTTTTGTACACTCGATAAGGCATGTGATTGATAGTGGTAGTGTAGGAATATAGATGAAACATTACATTGAAAGGTTGTATGTGTACATTTAATTTTGTTACTGATTCGTACATAAAGTTACAAGTCATATATAGTTACTGAAGTCACATATCACAATATCGATACATGAATACCTCCGTACACATAACGAAACATGTATACATTTGCAGTATCTATATCATGAATGGTAGCCTTTTGTGGGCAATTTTATTTTTAGTAAACATGATTACATTTGATACACCTTGACAACAATGCTGCTTTGGATACAATAAGTGTTGAGTAAAGTAGTAGTGGAGGTGCTATCAAAGTAGAGGGTTGTATTTACGAAGGGTTGAGGGATAGTAGTCTTGAATCCTCCTTTCTTCTTGCTCCAAGTGTTGGTACGTGTGCCATTTTTGAGTACCTTTCGAATGAAAAAGGAGGTGAAATGCATAGATTTACAAGTGAGGGAACTCGGAGAAAGATGTGAATATCAGACCCTACCTTTCGATTGGGGTTCCAATGTTGATAATTACTCTATGTAAAGTAAGTCCTTGGGACTTGTGCATAGTTATTCCCCAGGCCATTTTAATTGGTAATTGTCTTCGATTCCCTCTTGAAATAGGGGGTATCAGAATATGTAATGGGTTGGAGGTATCCCAACATGGGACATTGTATATATCAAATTTTACTACAACAAATAAAGGTAATGATGATGGTGGGCCATTTATTGGCCTCGTTATTCTCGGTCTCCAACTCCTGGAAAAAATACCACCTAAGCTTCCAAGAAAATTTTCCCACATAAAAACACAGACAATAAATATGAGAAAAAAAAAATATAGATTTTTATTTGTTTCCAAAACCTCTCATCTTATATCTTATGGAGTGTAAACAAATAAGATCTCTATGAAATAAAAATTTAACATGTCTCTCTCCATCTCATTCCAATATATATAATATAAATCAAATCAAAATAATGGTCAAAGTATCAACTTAAATAATATTAATTTAATTATTTAAATTAAATTAATTCATTATCCTCACCATATTTATTATTTAAATATCCTAATTTAGATAATGCCCACATATCCACCTCACCTAGACACCTCATCAAGCCACCTCACCCTAAGACCTATTCTTAGTAAGTTGCCATAACTAACTAAGACTTACCCAAACCCTAAAAATCAATGCCTACATTCCCTCTAACCACATTCCCACATGCTTAAAAGAAGCTTCCATCCTAATCCACGTGAGTTAACGACACGAGATCCCAAAAATCAAGGGGATCTACCTAGTTTAGTAAACCTAGAAATCCCACCCTAACCGACGCCGGTTACCCTTAACCACCACCGGTTAAGCCAGAACCACCATCCGGTCACCTTTTAACCCCCAAAACAACCTTATTTTTGAGGTTGGAAAAGGTTGGTAGATTCCTGAGAGATATCACATCTTTTGAGAACAAGTTTCATGAGAACACACATGCAAGGAAGGAGATCAAGCATTTTCTCTTGCACAAACATCCAACATTCATCCAACAACCACCAACACATAGATTTGATCCAATCAAGAAAGAAGGAGAGCACATGCAGCCCATGCAAGAGCTCCCCAATGTTTGGTGATCCTCTCGCAGCATTCAACCTCTTATCAACACCTTCATTCCTCACTCACGATGTCCAAAACTAGATTCCAAGTAAGTAGAACATTTTACTCCTCTGGTTCATTCATTTAATCATTGTATTTCATCCTTTGTTCTCCTAGCCACCCATTGACCTCCTTTAATACTCACCCCTCCATATCCCCATTAAAACCTCACCAAATCCCATCCAAACAACTTAATACCTCATTTCAACCAGCCTAGTCCTTTGTGCAATCATAAGGGAGATCTAAAGCTCATTCTGTGACATTCCCAATATTCCACAGTAATCGGCACCGGTTCTCCCCAACCGGCATCGATCACCCTTAACCGCATCGGTCTCTATATTTACCAATACAACCCAGAACAGTAACCTACCTACCTATTCTCACATCACCCTTAATCACCTGTGACCTACCTAAGACCTCTGTCAGACCTGCAGAGACCCAGAACTAGTTACTTGACCTTCGATCTTATTTTAACCTAGCCTATTAGATTAGATCTTTCTTATTGTGTTTTAAATGAGATACCTAAATCATTTTAACTACAATAGGATTTACTTTATTACCAACATTAAATTGTTTTAAACAAAGGGATCGACAAACTGCTCTAGAAGTATCACACTTCCTGATCTAGCACACACTAGCTAGGTAGTTCACTACACATATATTGTTTAACTTTTCTAGTGGTCTTGTGTTCCATTTCGTAGTTCCTCCTAGCCAAAAGGAAGCTCTCATGATCAGCTTTGGATCATGGTATCAATCATACGTCATACACAAAACTATCAACCAACATTTCAATAGGTATTCCTCCTATGCCCATTACCCTATCTATTTCGTCATTTTCAAAGAAACATCTAAGAATCAGTGAAAACATTTTGCACACCTATGCACTGGGGGACCCATCCGGGTTCCTTTGCATTTTATTCATTCTTAGGAAAATTTGTGTTTTTTTCCTTCTGAAAAGCATACACATTAATTTTCTTCCTTGGTAACCTTCTTTTTCTTTCTATTTTCTCTAAAAGAAACCTTTCTTTTGGTGTACTTAAAAAGAACCATTTCTTCTTGTTTTCTACATTTTAGTGAAAGAGCATCCCTCTTCCTCTTCATCTATTTGTGTCATCAAACTTCATATTTCGATTTGGGCTTAAAATCATTGCATTTCATTCTAATTTTCTACATTAGCTCACATTAATTGAGGGCAACCTATACGCTGGAAGTCATTCCCAGCTGATGGTTGACAAATGAATCATAGAAAGCACATCTCTCTCTCTCTCTCTCTCTCTTACCAAATTACACAAATTCAAAACAAATACATATTCTTAAACAACATCTTTCCTAGGAATGCACTGTCAACAATGATCACACTGATATGAGGATTGGCAGGTACTCCCCAGCTCACTGCTCTATCGAGTCATACTTCAGAGCGAAGCCCGCCCCCCACCATAACATACCTGAAACCTCACCTTTTAGATCTCCTTCTTTGTAGGAAGCCATCCTCACCAAAAAAATCTATTCTACAGTTCATGAGTCAATCCTTAAATAGCATAAGCTAAACAAACATAATAGAAAAGGCACTCTTAGGATCACATTTTTCTTAGTGTTTCTACTTGGCTTGCATTTTGAGGTGAGAGGTCACGTTCTTCATTTTTCTTGTTTCTCCTTGCATGCTCCTCATCATAGTTGGTGTATTCCAGCTTCATCTGAGTGTGCCTGGACCATATTCTCATCATTCTCAAAATTCTGGGTTTGATTCCACATCAAATTTTAATTCACAACCACTTTTCTTTCATCACTATTTCAATTTCACAGTGACTGGTGTCGGTCCAATGACCGTCATTGGTTACCCTCTACCATCATCATCGGTTATACCCAACCGGCATCGTTGGTTCCCTGTCCTTTTGGTTAACCTACCCAAAAGGACATTTATTCACCTTCTTCAACTATTCAGAGTCCCTGTCACTATTATCATTCCCATTGACCTTGTAAATCTCATCAATATTTGGCATACCTATCAAATTTGGCCTTATACCTTGTTTTTGACCAACTATCCATTTCCATAAAGTGACCGAAGCGGTTACCCGTGACTGGCATCGGTTTTCCTAACCGACATCGGTTATCCTGTGTCATTTTCCAACTACATTTTAGCCCCAATTCACCTACCACCACCTATTTATCCTACCTATGTTGTATTTTTGTGTCACTTACAAAAAGTAGTCTTACCACGTTAGTACCTGTTCACATGGTACTGACACGTGTCAAAAGCTAAGCACCCTCGTATTCCATGCCAGTTGTCAACCACTCCCACCTAGCCCTTCACCACCTTCCATTTTATCACCCACCATGGATCCTATCCAACCTATCACTATCGCTACTAGAGATGAGGAGTTCACACGACTCCTTGACCAAAACCCTACGCCTTGCAGTTTTATCTTTCCCACTCATCCACTCGAGATGCCTCGGTCAGTTGATATATGACATGCCCATATCTATCCCCCCGACTCTCGCTCCCACTCTTGTCCAGCCCCATCTAGCCTCCACGTGTTCCCCCATCTACCTTACCTTACCCCTAGTCATTTTCATAGCTAGGTCCTATACCCACTATGACTGCGCACAACATCTCTTACATCCATTGCACACCCACCACATCCACCATACCTTTGACAACCACCCAAAACACAACCTCATCCACCCCTATTGTCTCACATATACCCATAGCTACACAACCACCTCCCGTGTCGGTGACCCCTACCCCTTTCAAAACATGGTCCTTTCTATTCCACAATCGTTAGCCCCCATTGCCACTAGGGTCACCACGACCCTTCCACCTCCATATACGTACTATCAAAGAACCTCCTGTTTCATCTATTATTCACTCTGGGTACGTACCCCCTATTTCACTACCTTCTTCTCAATCTACCTACACGGCACACACCATATACTGGAATGCCACCCTTGTTATATGCCCAACACCAACCCTCTTACGCTACAGAGGCACCCAACCATCACAACCTACCAATGACCTAATCAAATTAATGATGGACAAGATGCAGACATTGGAGGCATCGGTTTCTGGCTCCCACAACACTCTCACCTATGATGAGATTTGTAATGAGCCTATCCACCCATCCATTCCTATCCGTCCATACCCCATGCATTGGGAAATGCCTAAATTCAACCATTTCAATAGCAAGGAAGACCCGCAACAACATTTGTGGTCATTCAAACATGGGTGCTACCTAATCACCCACGATGATGCTTTGCTCTTGAGGACCTTTCCCATGTCTCTGACTGGACCTGCGTTAGATTGGTATAGTGGGTTACCTAGACACTCTATATTTTCATTTAATCAGTAGCCCAAGCCTTCTTGGATCACTTCTCCATCAATATCATTAAGAAGGTTACCATGACTCGACCTATACTCCACGCGTCAATATGATGATGAATCTATCACATATTTTGTCACTCATTGCGTAGCCTGATCAATCAACTCACCTTCCAACTACCACAAACAAACTCATCGAGCTCTTCACGTGGGCTTGTGCTAGACATATCTCACCAACCCTGCAGGTCCAAACTTTCCAACATTTGATGAAGCATTCACCATGGCACGAAAGTTAGAGATTCGGGCCATCAAGAGAAGAAAATCCAATTACGCAATAAGAATTCAGCATTCAAGTCGAATGATACCTCTTCTTCTTCCAAACCACAAAAACAATTATTCAAAGGCCAAGGGCACCACTAACATAGTGGTACTCAAAGTCGGCCCAACTCTCATCCATCAAATCAAGCTAGCCCCTCATCTAATCTCTCACCCATCATAGACTTTTCAATTCAGATGAGAACAATGGAAATACACCCCAATTGGGGAGCCTTACTTCTTCTATCTTAGAAAATCTCATCAAAGCTGGGGCCATCACCCTTCCACCTATAAAACCACACACTGGTTTTGACCCTTCTCACCCCACACCCACGCATGGTATAAAGAACATGACTTCTATAACTATCATCGAGTAAAGGGTCATAGTGATGGAAATTGCATCACTTTCAAAAACATTGTCCAAGAAATGCTCGAGAAAGGTGAGTTAACCATGGATAATCCTAATGCACCTACCAATCAAAACCTACACATCTTCAAGAAACCCTTTCCCAATCATGCCCCTTCATCTGATCAAACCGGTGAGACCTCAACTCATGATAGCCATACCCGCGAGGTCCACGCTATTTTCAACGATGCACCCATTGCTTCCCAATTACCTCATATTCCTTCCATAGAGGAAATTCTAGCTCAAATCCTCCTTCTACATTGAACCCACCTCACCTATTCCTCCACCCATAGAGGAACACCTTTCACCTCCTTCCTCACCCGTGGAGGAGCCTTCCACTAATATCGAGACCATTTCACCTTTGGCTTCTCCACCTAGGGAACCATCACCCATAGTACTTCTTCAGTCCATGGAGGAGCACCCATCATCTCCTCCACCCACAGAGGAGCACCCATCATCTCCTCCACCTATAGAGGAACACCCATTTTCTCCTCCACCTATCATGGATCCAGTAGAGATACCTTTTCCTCTAGGTGAACATTCTCCATCAGCTACCCAAGATCCTGCAGACCTACTTTCAGGCTCTCTTACCCACGGAAGCCAAAGCTAAAAAATTCCCCATCTCTAAGACACATTTTATGGGAATAGCCATTAGGTCCTCATCAACTTCACCTACAGATGTGTCATTCTCACGCTTTGGCCGATCACTTAGATTATGTGGACAGAGCCTTATTGGGGGCATCTTTTTTCTTCTCCTTCTCAACACAAATGCAGATGTCACTTGTTGATACTTCCACTATCTACCCAAAAATATTTCGACCAATCAAACCAAACACAACCACCTCTATCACAACTTCTTCCATGATACCCATCATAGCTCAACACACACCCTTACCCATAACCCAACATACATCTAAATCCAAACCCACACCTACATCATCTTCCTCGACTAAACCTATTACTACCTTAGGGGTCACCCCAACCACCAGCCTTACTCATCCACCTATCAAACTAGATTTAGCTACATCCTCCAAAGTCAACACCACACCTACTCCGGCACCCAAACAAGAACCAAACCCATAGAACTCATACCCCAGCTATGCCAATCATACCTACATCACCTTCACCCTTTCCATCCATTTAGGACCTCAACCTCCCAACACGGTCAAGAAACCTCCACCCATCAATAAACCAAAAACACAACAGCCCACTCCTTCCTCACAAACCTCTAACATACCCAAGCACCCGACATGACTTACACCCACACCTACAACATCTTTACCACCCATACCTCCAATACCCTCAGCAACTTCTTCACTACCCACTACACTTCAGTCTCTATCCCTCACACCCCCTGCATGACCCACATCATCTACCTTCACAACACCTCCATTATCCCCATGGGTAACTCACCCTCTTCCCCATCCACTTTTCCTCTAGATCTCATACACCCATATCACCTTTACCCAAGAAGGTGCAACCCAAAGACAAAAATCCACTACCCTCCAATAAGGTAGTCAAAACAACCATACACCCTCCTCCTTCCCATTCATCTACCATACCCCTACCCAAACAAACACGACCAACACCCAAGACCACTCCAACACCCAAAACCATGGCTCACCCACTCCCTCCCTAAAGGACCATTCCTCAACAATCAGCCGCACCTACACCCAAACCCACTTTCACTTCCCATTGTGATCCACTAGCAGGGTCCTATGCCAAAATCTTAACCAACCTCCTTGAGACTTCTATCATCACATTACCACCACTCAAACCTTATGACCCCCTCAAACCCAAGCCAAAAGGGTTTGATGACACTAAAATTTGTGCCTACCATCGTGTGCCAGGGCATGATGTGGAGAACTACAAGGCTTTGAAAACCATCCTTATCCAGTTGTGTCCTCCTGAAGCCAACTTTGATGATGACCTTTCTCGATGAGGACCCTACTTCACCAACACCCATTCCCATAGTCCTTCCCTCACTACCTACTCAACAACCATGACCTCCACCCCCACAACTCTTAGAGCCACCCCCAAGATTCAAAATTAACATGGTTCACATCAGAGAACTTGCCACACCATTACCTAAATGTCATTGCACCCAGCTCACCTCACAAGGTTTTTCTCCTCCGTAGGTTTTTTTCCATCATGTCATTATACCACTCACCCTACACCTTCTCCATTTTCCAACTCCCCTCAAATCAACATGATCCACGTCACTACCCGTGCTCAGAAAGGACAAAGGCAAGGAAAAGGCAACTGACCCACCAACCAATCCTATACCCAACATACCATCTACACCCACACCTAAAATCACTATCCATGGCCCCACATACCCTATTTCTAATGGGGTCACACATCACACCATGCTCAAACAATTACACCAATCTCCCCTCAAAATGTCCCTATATGACCTCATCCAAACCTCAAAATCCCATCGTCAAGCTCTCATGGAGGTTCTTCAATCTATTGAGGTTTTACCCAATGACCCTACACCCGTAGCCTCCATTATCACACCCCATCATGTAGCCTCTCTCACCAAATTTCCACCTTTATCCACACCTCACCCTACTCACCAAATAGCCTCCCTTAGCTTCTCAGAGGAAGAGATCACACCACACCAAACCGATGACCCAGACCCAACCCTCTTCATCTCTATCCACATCGATGATATACGTGTACGATGATGTGTAATGATCGATGGGGGTGCTAGCATTAATATCATTTCATCCCATGCATTCACTCAAATGTGCATACCTAACAATTACATGCATAAACATCCTGTCATGTTGCATTCATTCAATGACGCTATCACCTCTACACTAGGCACCATCATCCTCCACATTCATGTGGGCCCCCACACTATTCCAGAGTTATTTTACATCTTGGAGGGGGAATTTCAATATAACTTGTTGCTTGGCAGACCCTGATTCATGTCATGGGTTGTGTTCCTTCCACTTTGCATCATTGTGTAAAGTTTGAACATGAAGGACACACCTATACTATTCCAACTGATCCATCACCTTTTAAAACATGCAACATGCTTTACCGACCCAATGATGCTCATACCCATTAAGGCATCTACCTCCACGACCACTACCACTTCACCTACACCTCCACTTACCAATACAATCACTACCTCAACCGCACATGCCTCCTCCATTCCTACCACTCGCCACAACCTCCACGGCCAACCCATCAGCCTCCCAATCCATTAGCTCCACCTCCGCATCGACCTCCGACACATCATCTATTCCAGCTACCCACATACCAACCACCGATCCCTTGGAAGGCATTTTTCAACACCTCACTCTAGGGAGAATATCACTTATATAGTGTCAACACATTCCTTACTCCACAAGAGTATGGAAGTCTTCACCAACACCCTCGCTATGATCACCACATAGAGAATGCCTCCTTTATGGTCCTCCTCATCTTCCATACTAGTCTCACCTATGGGGGACTTGATACTACCACTTACACACCCGAACCACCATCACAAACCCGACCCATTTTCCATTGACTTCTAGTCTCTCACCAATACCATTTTTCCCACACCTTCCTACACCGATGTGTGTGGAAGGGTTTTGGTTTTGGATTTTATGAGCAAGGCCACCATACTATCATTCCATGTACCACCCACAAACATAACGAACCATAGTGGTATCGGCTTTCCTAAACCACCTACCAAACAAGCCCACATTGAACCCATCGAGAACATCAACCCTTCTCCACCTTCTTCACCCGCTCCACCTTCATCACCACCTTCACCGATGGAGTCGATGGATCCTAATCTATCCCTCCTAACTTTTTTTTTTTCATAAACACCATTTCCTTGGGGCCTTTGACTTATCAACATGAGGTGAGGCCCTTCCTCTCTTCCCTTCCTGTATCCTAAAATGATCGATGATGATACACCTTCAATTAACATCATTCAATGTCAGGATGATGAATCTATACTCACCTACCTTGGTGCAGAAGACTCATATATTCATCGGTCATTACCTTCTAAGACACAAACCATGTTGAATGAATCGACTATCGAGATCAACATTCATACTCAGGATGACCCACACATCCTAAAGATCGGTCAATCTTTAGATGTTGCTAACAGAAGCCATCACTTCTTTTCTCAAAGATCATAACCATGCTTTCACTTGGTCTTACGTAGACATGCCTAGTATTGACCCCACCATAGTGGTCCACAATATCATAACCATTCCCGATGCCAAACCCATCAAACAAAAAGCTAGGAAAATGCACCCTCACATTGCCCTTCTCATCAAAGAAGAACTTCAACACCTTCTTTCCATTTCCTTCATATTACCCATTGATTATCCTCATTGGATTTCTAACATTGTCCCTATCACTAAGGTGACAGGGGACTCCACATTTGCATGGACTTCCATGACCTCAACCTCACCTACCCAAAAGATGACTTCCCTCTACCCGATATTGACCAACTGTTGACCTTACCGCTGGTCACGAGATGCTATCACTCATGGATGGCTTCTCAGGTTATAACCAAATCTTGCTTTCCCCAGAGGATCAACACAAAACCTCATTCATCACCCCTTGGGGGACCTTCTACTACCGAGTCATGCCTTTTGGCCTTAAAAATGCTGGTGCCATATCAAAGCGGGCTATGACTTATATCTTCCATGATATCATGCATCATATATTGGAAGATTACGTGGATGATCTCCTCGCCAAATCTAAATGCCACTCCGAGCACCTTGCCATCCTCAAAACCATTTTTGACCACCTCATTAAATATTGCATTCACCTTTAACCCAAGAAGTGTCTTCTTCATGGTTCTCTCAGAAAGCTCCTGGGATTTATCATTTCCTTACGTGGTATAGAAGTTGACCCTACTAAAGTCAAGGCCATTCTCGAAATGCCTCCACCCACTAACCTTAGACAACTCCATAGCCTGCAAGGTAAGTTGTAGTCTATTCACCATTTCATTTCACAATTATCTGATCGGTGTCAACCATTTCATCATCTTCTCAAGAAGGATGTCTCCTTTAAATGGGATGATGACACAAAAGCTTTTGAGGCCTTAAAACAATACCTTCTCCAACCACCCGTACTCATTCCACCTAAAGATGATCAACCTTTCTACCTATACATCTCAGCTACCGATCACTCCTTGGGAGCCATGCTCACTCATCGCGATGAACAACACAGGGAGCAGGTGGTTTATTACATAAGCCATACTCTTTTGGACTATGAAACCCGATACACCCATCCCAAAAACTTTTTTCTTAGCCTTAGTTTTCATTGCCACAAAAACTCCACCATTACCTACTCAACCACAAAACCTATGTTGTGACCAACACCGACCCCCTTACACTTCATGTATGCCAAACCTTATCAAAATCAGCATGCCACATGATGGCTTATGCTTTAGCTGACCTCGACCTCAAATTCATTCATCAAAATTCCATCAAGGGCCAAGCTATCATCACCACCAATTGGCCGATGCACCTATTTCCGGGATCAACCCTCTAATTTTGACTTTCCAGATGAGTCAATTGCTACCCTTTCCTTGATGAACCCGCTTACCAAATGACACTCTTCTTCGATGGTTCCAAGTGTCAACATGGGGGTGGGGCTGGTGTTATCCTCATTCCTCTTGATGGTGAACCCATGCCTTTGTCTTTCAAACTTGATTTTGATTGTACAAACAATATTGTCAAATACGAAGCACTCGTATTAGGTCTCCAAGCCACCTATGCCCTAGATGTCAAATCAATCAACATCTTTGGTGATTCTCAATTGGTTATAAACCAAGTCAATGGTATATACCAATGTCATAATGAGATACTTCAAAAGTATAAACATCATGTAGACATACTTTTGACCACCTTTGACCATTATGACCTTCAAACCGTCCCCCGTTCAACCAATAAATTTACAGATACCATGGCTTGCTGGCTCTCAAATACCCGCTTCACCCGCAGATTCTAAAATCTTTGTCACCATACAATGACTCCAATCACCTTCTTATTTACCTCATGAAGTTTACTCCATCGAAACCATACCCCCGACCCGAGTGACCTTTGGTATAAACAATACTCCGACTATCTTTCTCTCTCCATCTTACCTCCTGATCTCACCCGTAATGGACAACGCACCTTCCTTAAAAAGGTCTCTCATTACGTCATCATGGGGGCCTCTCTATAAGCATGGCTTTGATGGTATTCTCTTACGATGCCTCACGAGTTCTGAAATTCCTTATACCATTAAGGAAGTTCATGATGGCATATGTGGAGGTCACTTCAGTGGCCTTGCTGTTGCTAAGCGTATTCTTCACCTAGGCTATTACTAGCCGACCCTTAACCATGATTGTTGTGACTACGTCAAACATTGTGTAAAATTCCAACAACATGCCAACCTTCATCATACACCCAGTCATGCCTTACAGGTTTCCCGTGACCTTTGGCCCTTCTCTCAATGGGGTTTGGATCTTGTCGAGAGATCAACCCCATTCTTCCCAACGACATCAATGGATCATCACCACTACCAAATACTACACAAAATGGGTTGAGGCCATACCACTCATCTCCACGAAAGCTGAGAAAATATGTGAGTTCATCAATCACCACATCATTTGTCACTTTGGTGTTCCTCATCACCTCATCACTGATAATGGAAAACAATTCAAAAACAAAACATTACAAAAATTTGCGACGCCTTCGGCATTCAACTAAGTTTCTCATCACCTTATTACCCACAAACCAATGGCCAAGCCAAATCCACTAACAAAACCTTAAACAAAATTCTCATGAAAGTGGTTAACGATACTAGGAAGGATTGGCATACACACATTCCTTTTTCCTATGGGCATACCGCACTAGTATCCATACTTCCACTACCGCTACCACACCATTTTCTCTAGGTCTACGGTATAGAGGCTTGTTCTACCTCTCAAGTCCAGATTCCCTCACTCCACATTTCTCTCCATGACATGCTCAATGATGATGAATTTCATCAAGACCATTTAGCACAACTTGAGTTATTAGATGAACGTCATCTTAACACTCTTGATCACCTTCAAGTTTACCAAAAATGTATCAAACGTGCCTACGAAAAATGTGTCCATGAACAAACCTTCCAAGTCGGTGACCTTGTCCTGAAAGAAAATCAACATGTAACCAAAGCAAAAAAAGTAAACGGGGAAATTTTCTCCTAATTGGCTTGGACCATACATCGTGACTCATACTTATGGATCAAGTGCTTATCATTTATCTTCACTCGATGGTAAACCCAAACCTGAGCCCCTTAATGCCTTGCATCTTTGACCATTCTATTGTTGAATTTTAGTCCTACATCACTTTTTTCCTCTTTCCATGCTCATCCCTTGAGCACTCTCCACTTCTTACACCTCACCAATGATTAAACAAGAATCATGTGAGTACCCATCACTTGTTATCTTCTCTTGAATATGTGTACCACGGCACACGCACATAGCATGATTCTCATGGATACTTTTCATCTACCTTTAGATGAGATCCCATGGTCATTTCACCCTACTTTCTAAACAAGAATCCTATTCTTCACCTTGGTCTTGTCCATGACTTCAAAGCCCTCACATGGGACCCAACTCCTTGAGTCAAACTTCTAATAAAAAGATGACTCCCTCAAAAGGACATCTTCCTCTCTAAATCAATCTTATAAATAGACTACTCCCTCAAAGGACAACTATGTAAAGCTCTTTCAAAAAAAAAAGAGAAATCTGAAGCTTCCCGCATCGATCAGCTTCACGAAGACCTCAAGGAGTTAATTTCATCATCCCATATAGACTTCCCACATCGATCATTCTATCTCAAATACAAGTCAAAATAGAAGAAAGACTTTTAGTCATGGACTTGCCCATTGTGACCTCGGATCTCTTGCCCAAAGAGCATGCTACCTCATATCATATAAAAATTACCACCTTTCACCCCTCTCACCATTCACACTCCCATTTCCTACTACCTCAAGGGACCTCTTGGAACCATGACATTTGGTGATCATGTGACTACTATTTTCACCTTAGAACAATCAATCATGCAATGTCTTTAGGGTCTTACGTTCATCACCTCCTCCAAGGTATGACCTACTCAGTATGATCCTAACCAATCAGGTGGCTTTATTGCCCCCTCTTATCTTTTAAACCATCTTTATTTACATTTTGATTACCTTATACAGACTTGGTCCTCGACGCGTACCTTTGGGGTAATTTTCTTCTTTTACCACAATCGACATCACCTATACCATTTTTCCTATAACCCACTCACACCTAATAGACCTAAACCCATCATGCCTAAAACCTACCAACTCATTTTCATACCTCCTCATATTCTTCCCTAGCTTATGGGAGAACTACATCGCCCGAGGTCCCTTTTCACCGGGACTATGTAGGCAGCACTCCGAGGGCATGGGGCCCTTGGAGGTTAGCTCAGCCACTCTCTACCCTAACCAATTCATCTTTCATTTTCCTAAATTACATTCTACCCTACTTAGTTTCCTTTTTATCACAAAATTGGAAATTAAACCAAACAAACAACAAGTTGCTTAACATTTTTATCATCATCACAACATACATTTATTATGACTTCCATTTCTCTATCATCATCATGCATATATTATAAAACATCTTTAAACATGACCCATATCATCATTCATTGTACAAATTAATGAATCACAACTTCAACTAATTTAAACACAACCATGCCTAACCAAACCATGACTCATCCATGCCTAAACCAAACCCGACTCAACCATGCCTAAGACCTAACTCGATCCATGCCTAAACCAACCATGCCTACTCGACTCCATCCATGCCTAAACCAACTCGATCCATGCCTAAACCAACCTGACTCAATCCATGCCTAAACCAACCTACCTGACTCGATCCATGCCTAAACCAACCTAACTCCATCATGCCTAACTCACCTAGTTTCCATCCATATCACAACAAAAAATTAAAAGTCTCATCAAAACACCAACAAATCAAGCATCTCATGTATCTCATCATATAAATAATATGTGTGTCTCAATACAATATGCACAAATATCCCATCATGTCTATCTCAAAAAATCATTTAGCACGCAGGCCGATACTCAATACAAAATGTCATCGGCATGCAGGCCGGTCTCATATACAATAAAATAATAAAACAATACAAAATCTCTTCAGCACGTAGGCCAGGGTATATGCTCAAAATATACAAAAACTCTCATACATCCTCACTATCTTCAACATGCAGGCTGGTATATATCAAAAAATGACTACAATACATCAAAATTAGGAGCCATATATCGCATCATCTCGATAGACATCCTCCATATCTGTATCATGTATGTACCCTCCGCCTCCTCGCCCCTGCTGCGCACCTCACTAACATCTCCCCACCCATCATAGGTGGTGGTTGGGTCCCTACTACACGCATCACCTGAGCTAGTCTCCATGAGCTGGTGGCCTCTCCATGATCATGCTCTAGAGCTCGATGGCCCCATGTGCTCTCTACACTGTGAGTGTGAGATCTCATCCTCTCACTCAAGGCCTGTTGTGCCCTATACTCTCCATAGATAGAAAATCTATCCTGGCCACTATCAACTGATCCTGGTAGTATCTGGCCTCACCTAGGGCATCTCGTAACCTAGATATGGGCATGGTTTATGGTGGCCCCATAGGCCTCGGCCTCAGTACCCATCCTAGGGGACCTTGTCCCACCCCTCGCCTATGAATCGGGACCCTATCCCCCTGGTACTGTGGTGGTGCCATTGCCCTCGCCTCTGCCTATCTCTGGCCTCGTAAGGCCCCAATATTTTCCTGTGTGGCCAACTGGCCCTACAACCCTATCACCTATGCCTGTAGGGAAGCCACCCAACCATCATCCCCATCTCCGCTCCATCTCCACCCCCATCCATCTAGGCCTCAAGACTATCACCACTGTACATGTAACTTTGTTACCTCCACTCTCCGGCCGGGAAAGTCACCTCATACCATACCCAACTGGGTAATAAACATCGCCACCTACCCCCGTAGGGTGTCCTCTTCACCGTGATGGTGGCTAGATCTAGTTGCCTTGGCCTTTGGTGGTTTATAATAAATGAGCCTGCCCACCACCGATCTATATCTTTCATGACCCCGATATCATCAATCGTGGTCGGTCCACTCTACCTACTCTCCTTACCCTTGACCGACATTATCACCCTCTTTACACATTTGGTAGAGGTAAGGGCCTCTCCACTGCTCATCACTCCTATTTTCCACACACCTAAGGGTTAGGTATGTCCTTACCCCACCCCACCTTTACCCAAAACCATTTACCTCCCCCTACTAACCTCATTATTTACTTCCTAATCTCATCCTCCTTTGGGGACTCATTAGTTTACCCATTCCTTAGCTCCTCACACGCATATGCCTATATGATGGGAAGCCCACATATGGCCTCCAAATGATGTCTAACTTTGAAAACCCCTCCAATAGTCACTATAATAGGCCACATCATGTGTGGGCCTGATCGTATCTCCTCTCGACCTCCAATAATGGGCACTCATCGCCTATACCCCACTCATACAGATGTTGATTGACCTAATGCCTTGTTGCCTCTTTCTGAGGCATCCTAACCCTGGGCATGTATCCCACACATATGCACATACACCTAACCTACAATGTGCTCATATGCATATCCTAACCTTAAATACTAGGTCACTTCACCTTGTTTGAAACCTATCAACCTTAGACAATGTAGCCCACACTTCCTACTCTTCAACTTTGTAACGTGCTTGAATGTTTATACCCAGAAAAGCGTGGATTCAAGTCTATCATCATGTTGTGAATACCCCATCAAGATTACTTGAGTAACCTTTTTCCTTTTCTACATTTGGCTCCATTACAACACACTTCCTCTTATCAATAGAACTACTTTCATCCTTTTCCGATGGGCTAGGTACATCTCTCCATAACGCATGCCATATCTATGGATTTTTAGCTCACCACCCCCTCTCCAAACTTACAAAACATCAACTATTCGAGGCCTCGTAATGGGAAAATGTAGACTAAAATTGGGTACACAAAATCCTCGAACAAATAAACACTCTTCATCTCACCACTTCGGTAGGTGGAATGTGTTAGTTGCGGAATCCCATCTATCGATGAGAGTGACCATCGACTATAATATTAATTTAATTATTTAAATTAAATTAATTTATTATCTCACCATACATTTATTATTAAAATATCTAATTGAGATAATGCCCACATATCCACCTCACCTAGATACCTCATCTAGCCACCTCACCCTAAGACCTATTCTTAGTAAGTTTCCATAACTAACTAAGACTTACCCAAACCCTAAAAATCAATGCCTACATTCCCTCTAACCACATTCCTACATGCTTAAAGAAGCTTCCACCCTAATCCATGAGTGAACAACACGAGATCCCAAAAAATCAAGGGGATCTGCCTAGTTTAGTAAACCTAGGAAATCCCACCTAACCGATGCCAACTGCCCTTAACCACCGCTGCTAGTTAAGCTGAACCGTCCATCGGTCACCTTTTAATCCCCAAAACAACCTTATTTTTGAGGTTGGAAAAAGGTTGGTAGTTTTTCTAGAGAGATATCACATCTTTTGAGAACAAGTTTCCATGAGAACACACATGCAAGGAAGGAGATCAAGCATTTTCTCTTGCACTACACATCCCAACATTCATCCAAAGAACCACCCAACATAGATTTGATCCAATCAAGCAAAAGGAGAGCACATGTAGCCCATGCAGAGCTTTCCCCACATTTGGTGATCCTTTGCAGCATTCAACCTCTTATCAACACCTTCATTCCTCACTCACAGGCGTCCAGAACTAGATTCCAAGTAAGTAGAATAGTTTACTCCTCTGGTTCATTCATTTAATCATTGTATCTTCATCCTTTGTTCTCCTAGCCACCCATTGACCTCCTTCAATACTCACCCCTTCCTATCCCCATTAAAACCTCACCAAATCCCATCCAAATGACCTAATACCTCATTTCAACCAGCCTAGTCCTTTGTGTAATCATAAGGGAGATCTAAAGCTCATTTTGTGACATTCTCGCATTCCACAAGAACCAGCACCGGTTATTCCCAACCGGCATCAGTCACCCTTAAGTGGCATCACTCTTTATATTTACCAATACAACCTAGAAAACCATAACCTACCCACCTATTCTCACATCACCCTTAATAACCTGTGACCTTCCTAAGACCTCTATCGACTGCAGAGACCTGTAACTAGTTACTTGACCTTTGATCTTATTTTAACCTATCTGTTAGATTAGATATTTCTTATTGTGTTTTAAATGAGATACATAAATAATTTTAGCTATAATAGGATTTACTTCATTACCAACATTAAATTTTTTTAAATTGTGGATCGACAACCATCTAGGAAGTATCACACTTCCTAGATCTAACACACGCTAGGCAGTTCACTGCATATACTATTTAACTCTTTCTGGTGGTCTTATGTTCCATTTCAGGTAGTTCCTCCTAGCCAAAAGGAAGCTCTCATGATCAGCGGTGGATTATAAGGTCATACGTGCGCAACAACCTATCAACCAACATTCCAATAGGTATTCCTTCTACGCCCTTTACCCTATCTGCTTCGTCACTTTCAAAGAAACGCGTCTAAGAATCAAGTGAAATAGACCGTAACATGCCGGTGTATTGGCGTTGAATGGAAATAGGTTAATGCCTCGCATAGACATAAAAATGCGTAAGTTTCCCCCTGGTTAAGCACCGATATTTGAAAAAACACTCGACATGCCGACAAGTTACGCTCTTCTGCTGAAATATGGTTCTTGAATATTCGATCTAATGCCCGATCGATCATCCCTTTCGAAGAATTTGGGTTCACGTATAGAGGTCACTTAGAAAACCCATCAACTGATGCATGGTACAAGGACGCAAAGGAAATTAACCTAGTTCACATGGGTTTTTTCCTTAAAGCACGCGAGATGCCCGGATCCACATCCTCCAAGAGATTGAGCACAAAGAAAATCCACTACATCCTCGACAAAAAGCTCATCACACTCCTCTTGGCTTTCAATAATCTCCAAGACAAAAAATTTAACAAGACCTACGATGAAGTAGAAGCAAAGGACCGATCTAAAAATGCACGTCTACCGTTAGATTTCAACGTTTCTGAGAGTTGCCATCTCAACCGTCTATTTTCTGACATTTGTCAGATTCAACAGGTTACACTCCACTATAGAACGCCTTACGCGTAAAAAGAGTTTAATAGTGCACAAATATTTGATGTGATCAAATAACATATCTAGTGTACACCGGAGACTCTATCATCCAAAATATGATACTACTACTACAACATTGATTTTAATAGTGGAAAGTGGTGAACCACAACTTGCTATCATCCTTTTAGCTGTAATCCAATCTAATTTCATGTTCGGTTTTGTGTTGAAGATAAATGGCTAAGAAATCAATTCCTTTAAGGATATTTGGTGCAATTGAAACATCTGCCTTCAATAGTTACAAAGATTGAAAACAAATCAAATTAGGCAAAAAAGATGTCACAAGAAGAGTAGTAACAAGAGTCAAGCATGTATCATAAAGAATAAAGACTAACACTTTAATATCGCACACTTATGTCAAATGACAGATTTTATTGTGAAATGCTATAATTTAAGAAAATAGGGTGCATCTGAGACAGGTTTTGACTGAATGTACCATTTCTTACTGTCAAAAGTGTTATTTTTTGGAGTCATGGAATGGTTACCATCAGCAAAGAGAGGTTTATCGGTGAAGAATGAACTATTTTCCAGCATGATATATGGTTGGCAGTGGAGAATGATCTATTTGTTGGCATGCGACACCTAGGGCAAGGAAGAAATGGCCGCGTGGGTTACAAACTTACGCCTTCAAAGAATTTATTAAATGCCAATATCTCAGTAGATCTACATTCGGAAAAGAAGTAAACCAAATATTTTGTAAATAAACATAAATAAATATCTTTTAATTGAAATTTATTTTTCATATGTTTAAAAGTTGTTTACCGGTGACTATAGACGGTTCCCGGGCATGAGACATGTAGTTTGCAGATGTGAGAGATAAATTTTGGTGGCACTTGCGACTTCACAACAAACTAAAATCATTGTAGTCCATAAGTCCACAATCTTTTAGCCATTTTGGCGAACTATTCACATGCTTCCATATTGTGCAAAGTCCACGACCTATTCCAAAAAGCTTTCTGCAAAACATGGAGGTAGATGAACACATGAAAGATTTTGGTGTGGAAGCAGAGGAACCAGATCTATAAGCACTCCCAAATCTCGAGTGTTGAAGCCGGTAGAGAAGAAATTTAACCGACATGCAATTGTTAAAAATAGCCCCAAAACACACGAAAACATCCAGATGGCCATCAAACCGTCAAATTTAACACAATTACGAAAGATTTGGAAGGGCCTTTCCCATAGGGGGAATTCCTTCTGCAAAAAACAATTCAAATAAAATCATGGTGGATAAGGGAGTTTCCAAAAATGGACAACGAATATCTTTGTGGGTGTGAAGGGAAGTGAATAAGGTGGGTAGTGAATATACAAAGTTGGATGACAAATATGCCACCATGAGCGAAGCTAGGAATATCGAGGAACATTCAAATATGTCCAATTGGGTGGTTTTTGGAGCATGTAAAGGGGCCACAAGAAAATCAACATGTAGAGAAGAAACACTAAGCGAAAAGGGAGATATGTATTCGGTGGTCATTGATCTTGTGGGAGAAGCAGAGATAGAAATTGGTTCTTTATTGTAATTTTCCCCAAACGAAATTTTTAAGTCGGTGGCTAGAATATTTAGAGAAATAGTGAATGAAGCAATGGGGGAAGGACGTTTTTCTTATATTCCTTTCAAAATATTCTTAAAATGATCATATTCTTTAGAAAATTTTAGAGCAAGAGGTCCTACATCACAAAGCATGTTTTTGGAAGATGTGGGGTTTTCCTTTTGCCATGGGTTCCCAATTGTGACCCTTGTTTGACTCGAATGGGGGATACTTTGGTCTAGTTATGCATGTCTACTCATCTGATCAAATATTAGGAGGAGACCTTAAGAAAAATTGGAGCCTATCTTGGGAGGTCATCTAAATTGAGAAAATACTTTGGAGGGACCACTTGATTTATATGATCAAACCTATGTCCCTTTAGACTTATCCAAAACTCTTATGAAATCCAAATTGTATCCAATCATCTCGCATGTTGGTGGCATTAGGAAATTGATTTGGAAAAATCTAATTCAAATGTTTTCATTGTCATTAATTAGACCATATCAAGAAGAGGTGTCCAAGATTAAAGCTCATAGGATAAAAAAATTGTGGAGATTAAAACCTAGTAAAACATCTAAAGAATTTATAAGTGAAATGGATTTCCCACCCCTAACCCCTTAACTCAGCCACGTCTTTTCCAAAAATCCTAACCCTCACGCATGTTCGCATAAGGTCAAAATAGTCAAAATCGACATATTTCTAACAAATAAATTGTGCAACGCAGTTGGCTATTCTCGAAGAGGTCACATGTTCAATTTTTGTCAACCTCACTACAAACATGCTTGAGGGATGGGATCTTCCCATCTTTTCCTTAAAGGTGGTGGTATCTATTAGCCTCATTGAAGATGAAAATCACTATAAAAATGCATCCATATACATTTCTTGAGGAAATAGAAGACCTAATATAGGATTCCACTAGATTTTCTTTGGTGTAAAATTGGGAATTAAACATTGGCAAAGTAGAAAATTTCAAAGAAATGGATTATTTATTTAACAATACTAATCTCAACTTTTTGGAATAAAAAGATGAATTTGATCATCTTGAAGAAAGATCACTTCTTTCTTCCATTTCAGATTTCGCACAAGCCAATTGCAAATTGTCATTGAAAAGGGAAGAAAATCAAATGTGGATAAATAAAACATAGAGGTGGAGGATGACACCCAAAATGTGATCAAATATTTATTTGTTTATGAGAAGTTAGGGATTGAAGTCACCCCTCCTTCCTAATGAAGATCATCTCTTGTAATGTTAGGGATTGAAAACACCTAACAAACAACGCTTATTAAAGTATTGTATGATGACTCGACATGTTGTTATACTTAAGCTTTAAGGAAAAAAATCTATTGATGAGGCTAAGTGGTTATGGAGAAAAATTGATTGGATGGAATGGGCACTTTGTTAATGTGGAGGGTGCCTTCGGTGGTCTTGATGTTAAATGGATTACATGCAGGATGCAATTTTAGTCATCAAAAACATTCGATTAGATGAATTTAACTTTTAGCATTTTAATATCAATTCATATTTGTTCCTTGTCAATATTTATAGGCCAAACAACCCCATTTCCAAGATGCAAGTTTGACATGACCTCATGGCAAAACTCCGAGGATCTTACTATATATATGTACTCGGGGTGATTTCAATGCATTCCTCACTCCTCGGGATAAAGAAGGAGGTATTCGCATTGGTAATAAATATCATTAGGACTTCTAGGATTTCATCTTCTTCAACAACCTAGTGGCTATTGATCCCAATCATGGTTGGTTCACTTTGATGAATGACAGATGGGTCACATTAGATTTTTCAGAGAGGTTAGATCATTTTTCCAAATTGATTTCTTGAAGATTGGGTAGTTAAAATTGAATTTCTTCCTATCTCTGTATCATACAACTATCACATCCTTCTCTCAATTTCAGGTGACTTTGCTCCTTTTAATTGTCCCTTCAAATTGAGATTATGTGGCTCTAGGATACAAGTTTCGTTGCATAAAATTTATATTAGAGGATCTAAAATGTATGTTCTTTCTAAAAACATTGCCCAAATTAAAATTCACTTGAAGCAATGGAATAAAACTCACTTCAAAACATATTCTAAGAAACAGAAAGAGTGGAACATGGTTTGGAATATTTCAAAAATCTTATTTTTAGGTTTGAATGGATCAATATTCATGCATAAGAGAGGATTTGGTTGAGTTGGAGGAGTTCTTGATAAAGGAGGAAATTTAATGAAAATGGAAATATTGAAAATGATGGTTAAAAGAAGGGGACCACAACACAAAATTCTTTCAAAATTTAGTCTAGGCTTGATGAAATTGTAATAAAATCTATTCAATCCAATCAATGTTAGGGAACCCGCTAAATGAATAGAAAGAATTTAGATCAAAATTCATCCATTTATTCAAAAACATTGTTGGCTAATGGGGATGTTTATAATTTTTAGTCCAAAATGATGTTCTTTAGCTTATCCCCCAATTATCATCTATGGAGAGACATATCACCTTTAGGATCCTTTTTCTTCCAAGGAGATTTGTTTGACCATCTTTTCCATGACCGAAGTAGATTCCTTGGACCGAGATAGGTTCCTAATGATTTTTTCCAATCCTTTGACATATCATCGTGGGATGAGGTAGTTGTGGATATGGAGGAGTCCAGAAATATAAAAGGTTTCTAATTAAATGAGAAAAGGGTTTTCTTTCCGAGGGAAATGGTGAGGCAATAATGAAGAATATTGATCCAAAACAAATCTCTTAGAGCCAAGTTAGTCCTGGAGCATGGTAAAATATCCTCTAGCTAAATCGTGTCATCTTCTAAAGAACAAATACCTAGTGTAAACATAGCCAAATTTGATTTTTACCATAATATATCCTTCTTAATGTTGACATGTCTAGAATTTCATCTTTAGTTTTCGTTTCGCAATCGGAGGTTATCCTTATAGAAAATTAAAGATGGAAATATTGCACACTTCTAGCTTGATTTATGGAATATTTCTCTATTAGGGGATATCATGGAACTTAGAGATATTATGGGATTAATGGGATTCATCTCTTCCCCATGAGGAATGAAGGTGGATGGTCATTGGGAAATATGGAGTTGAGATAGTTTTCAAACATGGTCTAGTGGAAAAATCCCATATTTTCTTTTTTTTAGGATGTTCTAGTAAAGTATTGGGAATTCCAATTGGCGATTCACTTTTCCCTTTATTTGGACTCTATAAATTGGGTTGTGGCCAAATCATGAATATAATGTGAACGTGGATATATTTTCATATTGGATTCTAAGCTCTAAGTGCAAAATGTTTGGAATGGTTGTTGAGTGTGTAGGAATGCCTCCCAAAGTTGGTGACTTCACATGGTTGGTTGTTGAAGGGAAAATATTTCACTCAAAAACGCAAGTAGCATATGGGTTTTATTGGATCCACTATTTTATTTATTTTTATTCAAGTGAGGAAGACATTGGACATCTTCTACTTTATTATTGTTTTGTTAAAACCTTGTAGGAGTGGATGTTCTTTAAGCTAAACTTGAGGTGGGTATTTCAGCTTCTATCTCTTAGATGCTCTAGTATTGGCCCTTCTCTTCTCAAAAGATCCTTTTTTTCTATTTGGGTAAGCAACCATTCTATTCTTATTTGGCATGTGTGGTGGGAAAGGAACACACATTTTCATAGTACAAACCAACTCTCTTGTGTCTATGCTCAACATGACTATTTTAGAACCAATAATATTAAATGTTGAGCTTGATTTATCACTACTTTATTTTCCTAAGATATTAAATTGAAAAATATGTGGTCTCTCCCCTAAATTATTCCCTCTAATGGGCCAAGGATAGAGGCTCTAGCTGATACGAGTGAATTGAGATGGTATAATTCTCATTGGATTCCTCCAAAATCAAGGTTTTTCAAACTTAATTTTGATGGCACTTTGAGGGAAAATATAGGTGTTCCGAGAACATACTATATCATTTGGGATTTTTTATCTACCCTATCTCTTTCCACATTCCTCCATCAGGCTCCAACAATAATGTAGAGGATTTGGATCTTGTTTGGGGTCCTCAAATGGTGTAGAGTTGTGGAATTGAGTGTATAGGGTTGAAGAGGACTATTTAGTAATAGTTCAAGCCATTAAATCTAGTTATTCAAAATAATGGAGAATAGATAATTGTTGAACAAATTTTCTTGTTCATGTTCCATATTAGTGAAATCATAATAAAGAATATGAGTAACTCCAATATGAGAGGGTTTAAGGTACCTCTAGATGAGATGATGATGAATACGGGTGCAAAAGAAGACTCCTCCTCGCAACGAGCTAGATGACTCGCAAAACAAAGAGAACTCAACAAAAATTGATTAGTGGAAAGATGAGTGGGTTTCGACAACGTTAGTCTCGAGAAGTGAAAAATTCCTAGAATCGATTAATAAAGTAAGCGATAAATAACTGATATGATGTAGTAGAATCGAGATAAAAAATAGAAAAGTTGAAATGTGTTAGATAAGATAAGATGTAGATTTGATAAAAATAAATGATATTAAACCAAACATGATTGGGTCGATGGTGACCCGAGACTAGCAGATACAATTGATGGTGACTCAAGCAAAGTGGACTAGAAAATAAAGAAAAAATGTTTGCAAACATACTCTAAAATACTAAGAAGGTCTTGGATCTGATATGGGAAAGTTGTGGAAATAGAAAGGATGCAAGAAAATTGATAGATGTGATGGCTACAGGTGTAGGGTCAATAACGATTGGTGAAAATCAACAACCAAAAAAAATATTTTTGCTAAGGTAAGAATAGACAAAAACGAAGGATGAAGAAGGATGAGTAAAGGCTGAGGTAACGATGACGGGGATCCAAGTCGATTGTTGAACCCGCAAGAGCTCAAGCACAAGATGAAGGAAAGAAAAAGGGGCTCCACACAAGCTCAAAATGTCTTCAAATCTCCACAATGATGAAAGAGGTCTTCAAAAGGAAGATCCAAGTTGATAGTAGTTGTTGGTGAGAAGAGGAGAAACTTGAAAATAAAGCCAAAACTGAAGAATACCCAAAAAATTCATGCTTTGCAAGGAGGGGGTAAAGGCATATTTATAGGGGATAAATGGTAGGTGAGAGGTAGGAAAATATTAAATAAAGGAAAAGGGGAGGTGAAATTATTAAATGAAATACCTAGAGAGGTGGAAAACATTAAATAAGGGCAAAGGGGAGGTAAAATTGTTAAATGGTGGCCTAGAAAGGATAAAATGGAGCCATTAGGGAGGATAAATGATAGGAAATATTAAATGAGGGTAGGCGTAACCTAGGGATGGATAAAAGGTGGGTGAGATGATGGAAAATAATTAAATCGGGGGTCTAGGGATAATAAATGGGATGTGATTAGGATAATAAATATGATTAGGGATTAATTAAATGGGATTAAGGGTGAATTAGGGGAAATAAAATAAATGATGGGGTAATATAGGAAAGTGGGAAATTTGAATAAATGAGATTTGGGAGGGAAACATAAATTTGAATAGTAAGAGAATTATGTCTATAAATAAAGATGATAAAAGGGAGTGGATACGGATGATGTACTAGCAATACCAAAAATTGGTGTCTACAAGAATATCCTCATGAGGATCGCGACTCCTCAAGGTTTCTCTAGTGTAAGATGTTCAAAACTATTACCGGGAAGATAATAAATTGGTTGATCTCCTCTGCCAACTATGGGGTCGATTAAATGGAGGATTTTATGGTTTATAATATACATCTTTGTTAATAATAATTGGTTCTCTCTTGGTGGTACCCTACGCTATTGCATGGTGTAGCCTTTCTAGCTAGCAAGAGGCATTAATATATGGCATGACAATATTTGGTGTGAGGTGTTTCCCAATGCTTTCAAGCGTGAAATATCTCTATAAATTCTTACATTCTTGCACTCTTTTTTACAATTCATTTCCCTCACTTGTGCTCTTTTTCTTTCCTTTCTCCTTGTTCCTCATGGCAGATTTAATGTTTCCTTGAATTTATCTTACCGACCTCACCAGGAGATGGATTTTAGGACCAAAATTTTCAATTTTGGGTTTAATCACATTTTTGGCATAACGATGAATGCCATCAAGGAGGTTATTTAATTTGAATATTTTCCTTCTTCAAGGCATTGTATGAATTCAAATATTTCTTCTACCTCTATGGAAAACTTGTTCATCATTTCTTGTCAAAATTAATGGTAGATAGTAACCTTGAGCCCTCCATAGGATTTTCAATTTTTTTCCTCTTTCCTCAATCACTTAAATGGAAAACATTTATAATTGTGGTCATTTTATTTTTGGCTATTGAATTTTAAACCACCCTTCCGATGGGCATTTGTTTCATTTTGGGTGTCAAATTAAATTACACGCCTTTTCCAAAACCACGTGGCATCATTCCATCCCTCCTCACCATTTTAGGGAACCCTAGATGTGAAGGCATTAGAATTATCCACAAAGCAATCTTGTCAGTCTAGAGTTAGTGCGAGGCCGAGGTGCTAATAGATTTAACCACATTTTATATTGGCGTCGTCTCGCCCCTTGGTCAAGACAAGTCAAAGAATGATCTTGACCATCCATTACAAGAAACGTGGCATGAATCCCCACTTTCTTGGGAGATGAACTCGACATACCTAAGAGCCCCGAAATGAGGCACAATTTATAGTACCATTGGGTCCAGTGGTCGTGTGTTACGATAAATAGATGACATGTGGATACAATATAATATATATATATATATATATATATATATATATATATGCCATAACAAATAGTAAAATAAAGATAGAGAATAGACAGAGAATCAATAGCTCGTAGAAGAATACGAAAGAAGGAGAAGAATGATATAGAGAGAAACACCTCAAAGAATGTAGAGGAGAATAGAGAACAAGGAATATAGCAGAGAGGAGATATATGCGAGCATACAATACAAAGAGGAAGATATATAGTAAGGAGAATACATGCAACAACACAGAGATTTTTTTGTGAGAAAAAGAAACAGAGAATAGGAAAAAGAAGAGAAACAATAGTAAAGACAAAGCAATATCTCTGAGATTGTATGAAGATTTTTGAATTAACATAATATATAATTTGTGTGTGTGTGTCTTTCCATGTGTTGTTGCATAGCATTGGCACCAAATTTTTCCAACAAATTGGTATCGTAGCTGAAAGGTTGTTGGAGAAAATATAAAAAGCTTAATATCTTATGGGTTTGAGTTTTTATTTTTTGGGTTGAGTTATAATTTCTTCTAGTAGAAAAAAATCATGGCAACAACACCTAATATTTGGCGGGAATAACTATGATATTTTGTGCATTAAAATGAAAACATTGTTTTCCTCTTAAGAGCTATGAGAACTATTTGAAGGAGGATATGTAGAGGTAGCACTCATGTATTTTTCAATATAGTTACACAAGATCAAAAGAATGCATTGAAGGAAAATATAAGAAATGATGCAAAATATTTAAGCTATATTCAAAATGTTGTCACTGATTCAGTTTTCCCAAGAATAGCAACAACTATAAACTCCAAGAAAGCATGGGACACCTTGTAGAATGCTTATCAAGGAAGTGACAAGGTGAAGGTAGTTAGACTGTAGATGTTGAGGAGAGATTTTGAGACTCTTCTCATGAAAGAGTCAAATAGTAAATGATTTTTTCACAAGAACAATGACCATAGTCAATCAAATGAGGACTAATGGAGATGTTGTTGAAGATCATAGAATCATAGAGAAGGTATTGAGGAGCCTTCCAACCAGATTTGATCTAGTTGTGGTTGCAATAGAGGATTCCAAGGACTTAAGACAAATGACAATTGATGATTTAATGGGTTCTTTGCAAACCCATGAACAAAGTATGAGTAAGTCAGCCAACTCCTCCAATGAACAATCCTTCAAAACAAATACAAATGTTAGAGGTAGGGGAGAGGAGCATATAACGAGTAAGATTAATATTTAACAACCAACAAGGTGGAAAAATAATCAACAATAGCCACATGCAATAGGGAGAGGTAGAGAAAGGAGTAGAAACACTTCCAGAGGTGGTTCTTCAAAAAGGTATGAAAAATAAAATGTACAATGCTACTATTACAAAAAGTCTAGTCATTATGCTAGTGAATGTAGAAAGAAATAATATGATTTGAGAAATCATAATCATAATTCAAGATTCTCTAATACAAAAGAAGTTGAACTCTGAAAATAATGGATCATTATTTAAAAAGCAGACAAATATGATATTTCGATAGTGCATGCAACAACCATATGTGTGGAAACAAGGATATGTTCAATCACATAGATGAAGCAATTAGATCTGAAGTGAAGATGGGAACAAATGACAAGGTTCCTGTGATGGGTAAAGGAATTGTATCCATTCTCACCAAGAAAGGAGACAAGAAGCAAATTCATAATGTCTTCTATGTTCCTAGATCAAGTGTAATATTCTCGGCATTAAAATTTTTTTCTAAAATGGATATAAGGTGAATTTTGAAAATGGAGAATGTAGTATATATGATAGAAGTGGAAGCAATAAGCTGATTGTAATAGTGAAGATGACACAAAATAGAATGTTTCCTTTAAGGATGTAGAGTGTAGGCACAACAATATTTAAAACAATAGTCATTGATCAATCTACTCTTTGGCATCTCAGTATGGACATTTGAGTTATGGTGGATTGAATGTTCTTTATAAAAAGCAAATGGTTAAAGGGATTCCTCCTATTGAACAACCAAATAAAGTATGTGAAGGTTGCATATTAGGGAAGCAACATAAATTTTTTTCCCTCAGTAAATCTTGGAGAGCAAGCTCACCTCTTGAGCTAATACATTCAGATTTGTGTGGTTCCATGAAGACTCCCTCCTTGTCTAAAAATGTGTATTTCCTTACTTTCATAGATGAATTTAGTAGAAGGACATGGATTTATTTCTTGAAAAATAAATCAGAGACATTTGAAGTATTTAAGAAATTTAAGGCCATGGTTGAGAAGCATATTGGCCATTATATAAAGACATTGATAATGGATAAAGGGGGAGAGTATATATCAAATGAATTTTGAAACTTCTACAAGGAGAACATGATTAATAATTAATTTACAACATGGTATACACCTCGAAAAATGGTGTAGTTGAGAGGAATAATAAAACCATTCAAGAAATGGCAAGAAGCATGCTTAAAGCTAGTGGATTGCCTCGATGAATATTGGTCAAAAGTAGTTGGGACAGCAATATATCGGCTGAATAGATTTCAAAAAAGAGTGTGAGGAACATGATACCAAGAGGCATGGAGGGGAAGAAAACCAAGTGTTGAGCACTTTAGAGTTTTTGGATGTGTCTATGTAGCTCATGAACCATAGCTAGACAGATTTTTCTCAAAACCTAGCAAGTAAGCAATGAGGCTCAGTGTAAAAAAAGAAAAATCTATCTGCAGAAGAGGAAAATAATAGAAAATAGGAAGAAAGGAGAGAAGATGTGCAACCCAATCAATAGTTCACAGAGTTGATCGCATGCACATAGATAAAACAAATAGATCTTTAAATACAAAATTTAAAGCAAAGGATAGTTTCAGATCCAGATCTATAATAACACAAAGTTTATGAATAGATCTAGAAAGAAATAAGAAGCAAAATGCACCGTTGACACAAAGTTCTCCGGAAATCTCTTCTCTATTCCTCTGCTTGCAAAATCAAGGGTTTCAGCTCAAAGTCTGGAACACAAGAATGCTTGATTACAAATTCCGATCCTTTAACCCATAGGTTCTTCCTCTACTTATAGTGTGTAGAGGGGAAATTACAAATGGGAAACTACAATTGAACTAGAACATGAAGAAGTAGTAAAGGGAACATTTGCAATCATCTTCCTAGAATTCCTCTCTTAGTGACATGCATCAGAGTTTAAGCCAAAATTGTGCACATCTATCACCTATCTTAAAGAATCTTTCCAAATAACTTAAAGTAATGGTTTTTAAACCAATAACTTTAATTTTACATTTTCATCCGGGAACATAAGAAATAAGAGAAGAAAGAAAGAAGAAAGAAGATCTACAACTATAACACTTATACTTTTTTTGTTCTGATATTGAATATACTTGTCAAACATGTAATTCAACATCTTCCCATCTGTTTTAACAATAACATCTCTCTCGGTTCTAAATATAAAACCCTCTGGACAAAAAGCAACAAATTAGCCTTCACTTTCTAAACCAAGCCCATATCCCTCAACATCTGCCTGAAGCTTTATGAGTCTACCAATTGAATCCATCATGAAAGGTATGGTGGCTTCATCAACTTCTTTCCGCACAACCAACATAAATTCCTCATGGGAAGTAGGTAATTCATCTGGGATGCTCTCCGGCACTTCTCCCATCTTACTCTCCAAAGAATCGCATCCTCTTCAACATGAGTTTGAGGATCTCTACGCGAAGGAAACTGAAATTTCTAACTGCTTCCCCTTTTCTACCAATCCGCCAGGCACAATCTGCTCTGCAATCAACACATCCTTTGGCAACGAGTGTATCTTAGCCAAAGTATCCAGATGACTTTCAACAACTATGTTCTCATCTTCTATCTATGTCATCAGTTCCTTTAGCTGAGATATTTCCCTGTGCATGTTCTCCAATTCAGCCGGTATTGGTTCGAATTGCTCTGAAGCTTGGTGAATGATTTGTTCCTTCCAGTGGGCAATAGCTTTGACCTGGTCCCCTGCATCTTCTACCTCCTGCATCAGATGATCACTCACCTGCTCATGTGCTAGAATGGGCTGAGAGGAAGGTTTGGCAACCTTAGCAATGATCTCGCATAACCTGAACACCTTTTTTGAAGCTTGATCTCTCAACCTTCTCTTTGTCAAGCTTAAGGAATAAAGCGTTCATTAGTGTCTGTGTATCCTACTTTAATCCTTCTGTGGTAGTTTGACCTATTGGCACTTTGGTCACTACTATATCAGCTGCCGTGAGCTCTCCCTTGTGCTTTCCTTCTGCTGGAACAAATAACTCAACGAACTTCTGTCCCGATTCCTCAATAATCAACCTAGAAGTCATTTTGGCAACTTTAGGTCTTCTATCTCTTCCACCCAAACTCAGGAGCAACTGAAAGTCGTGTTCTTCCAGGTTGATCTCCTCTCTGGCTTCTGGGATTGTCTGCAAAGCTAACCATGATGAAAAGTTGCTTCTTGGGGAATGAGAAGTCACCGAGTGCACCACCATCTCATGCTCGATTCTCACTCTATCAGAATTTTCCACCGTGTTATGACTGCCACCCTCTGAATTGTCCAAAGATAATGCTTTTTCAAACTCCACCATCTGTGCTTTCAACTTCTCCACATGGATAGGTGAAGACCTAAGTGGTCGAGGAGAAAATACAAATGACGCTGGATTCAAAGGAGGAACAACAAGATCTCTCTGGAGGTTCCGGGGCTGCTGAAGTGCTATGAGTTGATGTTGAGAAGTTGGAACTAACACGATAGTCAGATTTGGCCTTCTCCTATATGTGAGACTTCTTGTGAACTTTAAGCTTTTCCGGCCTTCTGCTGCTTTCACCTTCGTGCTTTCTTTTGCTGGAGTCTCCTCGCGGTAAAGTTTCCTGTGATCTGATTCATCAAAGCTTCATCCAGGCAATACCCCTTTGTCAACAACCAGTTCGAAGTGTTAACCAGAACTACGGAAGATCTTTCTTCAATCGTCTGGCAACCACCAATGTTTTCCTGAAGAGCAGCTCTATCTCCTCCCATCTGATGATACGAGTCAAGTATCACATGCCCATCATCTCATGAGATCTGCAGGTATCCATGCCAAACCATAATCAGACACTTGTTGCGCCGATAACCTGCTGAAGTCTTTCTTTCTGACTTCATACTCATTCCTGCACTTCATCCAGAAGTCCTCCAACGAAGGCACATGTGAGTATTCCTAGGAGATTGTCTTCCTCACTACTCCATATGGGTCAAAGTTCAGCCGTGCTGGGAAGAACTCAGGCTCATACTCAAAAAATTTCAGCTTCAACTCCTCTAGCTTTGTGGATGCTCTGCAGCTGTAGTAGTAACCCACTGTGACTAGAAAGAAACCCGTAGACTTGTGCCACTTTGATTGTAAGTCATGCATCTCCACGAGTTGTCTACACAACTCCATGATGACCCACTTGTCATTTGGATACCTCGACAACTTTACTGGTTCTCCCAAAATCCAATTACCCTGAGATAGGTGAAGTCTGCAAACTGATGAAAATGCAGCCATGCTAGAGATACAACTTCCCAAGCTTCTTTACTCACCCTGTTGGTCTTTAGATCACTATTTAGTTTGCAGATGAATTCATAAAAGAACCCATCATTGACCACTTTGTAATCTTTGTGGCATTCAGAAATGTCAACTATGGGATAGCACTCAAAGATAGGATCTTTCGCCAATATGCCCGTCTATCCAGCTTGGAAAATATACCCTGCGAGGCTGCTGCATATATACAGTATGAAGTCATTTTGAAGTTGTAAGTCCGCCTCACACTCCAAAGTTGCTCACCGATGTTGTCACTGATGATCTCTGCCCAATTGATTATCGAATCAGCTCTATTGATCTCAATAGTCCTCACGAAAGCATACATCCATGAGCGGAAGTTGTGAGTATTGGCTTCTCCACTTAACCTGCAAAGCAATTTAGTGATATCATCCACCTCCTGCACCAAGTTGGATCGCGAAGAGTCCTCGGAACTTTGATGGAGACCTGGGCTTCTTCATATATCTGTTGTTCATTATGCCCACGCAATCTGCTTTGTGTTTCTCCCATCTATTGCCTTGCATCCAACATGCTAATTGCAATCACCACCATTCGTGTCGGAATCTTCAGACAATAATTAATAAACTGTGCATCCAACCTAATAATTGTCTTTCCCGCAGCATCCCGGATTGTTCTGGAAAGAGGATGATATGATCTCGCACACTCCATGACAAATTCGGGCAACTGAGTTGTGACTGGGAATGTTGATGCTTGAATAATTCCACTACTTTTCATTTCCCGCATGAGAAATGTCTTTCCGGCCCTAGATCTGTCAATTATTTCGAGATGGGTTCTGGGCCTATGTCTGTGTCATTGATATCAACAAATCTGAAGCTATGCATGATTTTGCTTGATCCTTCTCTTTCATCTCGCTTCATCATGGCTGGAGCAATCTTTGTCTGAGCAATCTTTGTTCTTTTTTTTTTTTTAATCCTACCGAATTCTTTATAATCGGATCAATTCATGCATATCTAGCAATTTCTTCATTCGAAGATATATTCAATGTACCTACATTGATTTGAACTCCTTTCACCTATATGAACACTTAATGAATACCTAATTATTTCAAGACAAAGATGAAGTCCAGAGCATGAATACTTGATTTTTGTCACCAAAATCTGCATATGAAGCCTACTGCCCTAAAATTTGAGGCTTTTTGCTTGCATGCAAAGCAAGCATAAATATTTTTAAATTCACTTGGGCACTTATAGTAACATGCAAATAATTATCATAGCATAAATCAAGCTATTCCAACCCTAGGCGCCAAACCTTGAAGCTTCCCGACAATGAAAAACACCTCCAGATGCACAAATCCTCCTTTCCTTGGCGCCAAAACTGTCTGGGCTGCAATCCTTAGCAAAAAGAATTAATTGCTTCTTCATTATGGCAGCCCATGCTTATATAACCCTCAACATTCTATTTCTAATAATTGTCCATCCTATTCCTGGCAATTAATTAATAAACAAACATGTTTATTCACCCAAATTGGGCGCCCAATTTTGCATGTTGTTGGCTGCCATTAAATAAATTTATTTTATTTATTTTTAGCATGCATCCTTCAGTTGTCTTTGGCTTGACTTCTTGCTTTGACTTTTCATTCATCCATGGCACCAAAATTAGGCAGAAAAACTATTAATAAATACCATTAAAAGCATTGTTTAATGCCCAAATGGGTCGCACTTTTTGGCAAGGGCTGATTTCTAAAATATAAGAAGTCAACTTTGATGGGATTATTTACCCTGCACTGCAGCTCCAAAAATCCCTTCTTTCACTTAAGTTGTTTGACTTCCATAATGGGAATTTTTACCCTGCAAGGTAGGTAAGAAATTCCCGCCTGCCTGCCACTGCCAAAATTCCCATTATTAAATTAAAATATCTCCCAAAAAGTGTGACTTGCATTAAAATTAGCCTCCTTTGATAAAGTGCGACTTGCATGGGTGAATAAACTCTTTGGTGGGAAAAAGTTAGCTCACAGCAGGTAAGAAAAATTCCCATCGGTGCTTTAAGTGATTTTTCTTTATTTTATAATGGGAATTTTCACCCTGCAAGGCAAGTAAGAAATTCCCGCCTGCCTACCGCCTCTAATTTTCCCATCGCAACTTAAGTGACTTTGACTTCATGGGAAAAAGTACCTGCAAGGCAAGTAAGAAATTCCCGCCTGCCTACCACTACTAAAAATCCCATCATAGCTTACACTCATTAATTCCAAAAATGCGACTTGCCTGGGAGAGGCTTTTTGTGCATGACTTCATCTTTTTGGTCAGAAGTTTGCATTTTGAGGTTGATTCCTTCTGGTGTTGTGTCAGTAGATGATCTCCAGATGCTTCAGAAATTAAACAGACTATACTGGCAAAGGAATTGACCTAGGGGAATTTCACAGAGAAACTACGAGAAAAAACCGAGAAAAACACAAAAGAAATAAATAAAAGCAAAAAACGTTGCCAGAAGTTGCAGATAATGCCTGAATTCATTCCTGGTGAAAACCCTATTGAGATGAGTGAATACTAGCATGCAAAACTTCAACAGATTCAACCGAGCACAATTTACTTCAAACGGGCATTATTTATTCAATAAATAATTAAATAAAAATTCCTACAGACAAAACCTTGCAAAGGGATAAAATGAGTTTGGGCATCTGGGTATTTGTCAAAATTGGCTCATATGATTCACTGGGAATATCCTAACATAATACAAACATCTTCTAGCAATAAAAACACAAAAAGACCCATTATTTTAAAAGAACAAAAAAATTTTTTTTAATGGGTAGTCCTAGATTTTAGGGTGAAATCTGGGGACACCAATCAGCTCTGTCTATGGACATATTTTCCTCTCAAAATGACAGAGTAAAGATGAGATCCCAACATCTCTAGTTTCGTATCTTGTCCATTGGGCTCAGGGTCAAGCAAACAAAAACAACACAACACCAAAAAACAAAGAAAAAAAACAAAGTTTATTTATATACATACAAGTTTTACCTTGCACTTTTAGATCCGGAAAAGCTTCAAATGTTGCCCATTGAAAGGCAACGACAGTTCAATCCCATCCTGATGAGCAAGGATGAAGCTATCTGTCCCGAAATCTTCTTGATCACAAAAGGCCCTTTCCAAAGTGAATCAAACTTCCCGTGCATGCCTTTTGTTTCTCATCTTTTGTCCCATAAAAGGACCCAATCACCGATCTCAAACTTTCTTTCTCTAGCCTTTTTTCAAGATCACCTTCACCTTCCTTTGATGTTCTACAATCTGTCGCTACTTAACCTACTTCTCAAATTCAATCGATACATTATTCTTTTTCAATGGCATCGTGAATGTGGCATCCTCCAGAGCTTTAGAAAGTTGTAAAGCAGAAATTCCAAGGTAAGAGGCAATTCTACATCTCTCCCATATAACAACTAGAAAGGGGACATGCCTATAGCTTTCTTTGGTGTAATCCTATCTGCCCACAGTGCATCAAACAACTTTTTGTGCCAAGTCCTTTGATTTTCAAGTCACTAATTTCCACATGATAATCACCAAATTCTTATTGCTTGATTCAGCCTTGGCCATTCCCTTGTGGGTAATAATTGAAGAATGCACCAGCTGAATTCCATGAGTGTAGCAAAACTCGACCAGCTCCTCAAAAGACAAATTAGGAGCGTTATCTACTACTATTTTACTGGGCACGCCAAACCTAATAACAATATTTTCCTTTATAAAACTACACACCTCCGCAGAAGTGGCATTCTTAACAGAATGGCTTCTACCCACTTACTGAAATAATCAGTAGTTGTCAGGATGTAATGATGACCGCACTGGAAGCCGGGTTGAGCATACCAATAAAATCCATGCCCCATTGTTGGAAGGGCTCCTCAATTACAACTAGTTTTAATGGTAATGCGGGCAATTTTACGCGTCCAACAAAGTGTTGGCACACTTGACATCTAGATACCCACTCTACAGTATCCTGAAAAGTGTGGGCCAATAATACCTTGCTCAAAGGATCTTGTGAGTGTGACTCGGCCGAGAAATGACCACCACAAGCCAAATTATGAAACTATTTTAAAAGCTGATCCTGTTGAGCTTTATCCACACATCTGAGAAATACCCCATCAATTCCTCTCTTATATAAACCATTATCCCAAAGAACAAAATCCCTGGACTTTAGTTTAATAGTACATTTCTCCTTATGAGAAAGGTGATCTGGGCATTCCCATAAGTTAAGAAAAAGGCAATGTTACTGTACCATTCATTTACTAGATCTATGAAAAGAACCATGGGAAAACTTTCACCCTCTTCTGAATTTGTTGTCTTCAACTCAATCATTAATTCACACAAACCCTCCCTCGAACTAACTTTGTGGGTTTTATATCCAAGTCATATTCCTACACCTTTATTCACCCATGTTCCTCTTAGTAACCCTAGCTCTTTGTTGGGTGAGAATAGATTTTACCGCAATATCTCGGAACCAGACCACAATATGTGAGGCAAGAATATAGTACCTGAATGCTTTACATGCTTTTACCACTGAATAAGCATGTTTTTCCATGGGAGTATATTTCAACTCGTAAGCTTTTAAAGGCATGCTCATGAAAGCAATCGGGCTTCTACATCCTCTTGATTTTTCGCATCAAGATTGCTGACATGGTGTGTTCGAGAGGAATAACAATAAAGAATGAATTCTTTACTAAAGTCTGGTGAAACCAAGACTAGAGCTTTTGACAAGGCCTCTTTAATTTTCTCAAATGCTTCCTTCCCTTCACTGCTCCATTTGAAATCATGTGTCTTCTTCATCATATTTGAGATATGACGGGTTAATTCAAAGAAAGTCAGAATGAATCTTCTGAGAAAATTTACTTTACCAAAGAAAGAGTGAACTCCCTTTTTAGATGTTGGCAATGGTAAAGTCTAAATAGATTTGACACGCTTAGATCTATCTTGGTTCCTTCCTTTGAGACAATATGCCCTAGTAGCTTCCCTTCTATTACAACAAAGATAGATTTCTTAGGATTTAGAGAAATACCATGTTTGTGGCATTGGATGAAGACCTCTTCAAGATCTGAGATGTGCTTGCTTCTTTCCTTGGAAAAGACCGTCAGATCATCGAGGTATACTACTATGCTTTTATCCTTTGAGATGAGAAAATGCCAAATCCATAGCTCTTTGAAACGTAGCTCCAACATTGATCAAACCAAAAGGCATTTTCTGATAAGCAAAAGTTCCCCAAGGTGTAATGAATGTCATTTTATATTGATCCTCCTCAGCCACCTTGACTTGATTGTAGCCTAAAACCATCAAGCATGGATAATATTTCAGATCCAATAACGACCTGCAGAGTGTGGTCCATGATGGGGATGGGGTAGTTGTCTTTCAATGAGGCTTGATTGAGGTTGCAAAATCAACGCACAACCTAATCTCACCACTCTTCTTTCTCACAGAACTATATTGGCTAACCATTCAGAGTGATGTATGGGATAAATTATCTTTACATCTAACAACTTCTGGATTTCTACAAAGATAGTCCCTAAAATAGTAGGGTTATGCGCCGCAACTTCTACTTGAAAGGCTTCTGTTCTTGCTTTAATGGGATATAGTGTTGTACTTCTGCAGGCTGATAGGTCTTTAGATCCTAGTAAGACCAAGCAAAAACATCCATATATTTCTTAAGAAGCTTTGTAAAATCTTCTCTTTCTACCTCTGAACAACACTTACCCAGATTTACTAATTTGGGATCATTACTAGCTCCCAAATTTAATAATTGTGTATCGGAGGAAGAACCTTCCTCACTTTCTTCATTCTTTTTAAGCATCTGATCATGCTTGTTGAACATTTCCTCAAGAGATACTAAGCCTTTAGGAATTTTATTTCCTTCAGCTGATAATCTCTTGACTTCCTGAAACCTTTGCATCCGTTTCTCCCATAGTTTGTCTCTGAGGTGAGTTGCTTCCTCATAGTAGATCTCTTCAAGTTGTCCTTTTGTTGAGAAATGCAGCGATCTGCTTGTCATCATTAAAAACCTACCATTGTTGGACGTTATCGAACCTTCAGTGGAAGACCATCTCAACTTTGTAATCCCCTTTTCTGAAGAATGTGGGTGGCTGATCTAGATTTAATAAAGCTTACAATTACCACAAGTGAATCAGCTCTAGAATTTTTCTCTCTCGGAATATAGGATACTGAGAAAGCCACAAAATCTAGGATAGTAGAATAGACCCGGTCTCTATAATGCCGAATTTTGTCCTTTTTGACTTGGTAGAGACCTCATATCTACTTAACAATCAACTCAACATCCCCTTTACGTGTAAGAGCTTGATTCCCATTGTTCTTGCCTGCTCCATACCTAACAACAATGCTTCATATTCTGCCGTGTTGTTAGTATTTTCAAACATTAACTTGAAGGAATGTGCATGCACCTTTCCCTCAGGAGAAATAAGAACAACGCCTGCACTGGATCCAAATGAACAATAAACTTCCATCAAATTCCAGAGACCAAACCTTATTATCCAGTTGATGTGGCTCTTGGATCACAAGTTGAATTTCTTCTTTATCCAGTTCTAGATAATAGACTCCGTGATCGGATTCTTGAAACAAGATCTGAGATCTAGGATCCTCAGATTTTGATACTATGTACTTGGATTTCTTCTCAGGTTCTAACTTTTGATTAACTCCCTTGATTGGTATGTGCACACAAGACCAATCCATCTTGACTTCTCCGCCCAATTCTTTACAGAAGTTCCTACTCAACAACATGCCATAAGATACTGGGATATCCGCTACAAGGATAGTCAACTTTAATCTTTTGTCTGGGAATGAAGCAAGTACTGCTTGTGCATCTTTGATTTTCCCAACCAGAGGTACTTGTCTTTCCATTGAATAACATCTTCCAATGGTTTTTGTCAATGTGAGACCTAGAGCATCAGCAACTTTGGCAGGCATCACATTGTCGGAAGCTCCAGAATCTAGAATGCAATTACTTAATTTATAACCATTAATAAGTAATGACACATAAAATGGCTCGATCCTTTCCGATGTAGTAGGGGGAAGAAGTAGAAGGAGAAGAGCTTGCAGCGCATTATTCAAGGAGGAGTAATCTTAGACTAGACAAGATACCCCGTGAAACACTATTTGTTGGAGTATTGGGACCATTACTTTGCACATATTTTACCAACCTATTTAACTGATCAGAAATGCCCTCAAATACTCAACTTCTGACATCTGAATTTTGGTCTTTTTAATGTGATCAATAATGTCAAAAGCTTGACTTACTTCAGCCGGTTGTACATTGGCCCTTTGTTGTGGATTGAAAGAACCTACATGCTTATCTCTGGGAGCTAATGAAGAAGGTAGTGTACTACCTCTTTTTAGGATGGTAACATCTGGCCCAGGATCTTCTCTTTCTCTTCTTTGGCCACTTGAGGATGCTTCAACATTTTGGCGTGTTTGGGACCTTGTGAACACCGCGAATGTGTGACCATCAAAATCTTCAAAAGATTCATAATAGCCCTCGTCAGATTCATAGTCCAGGTAACCAATGTTGGAGTCACCAAAGTGGATCTACAAAGTCTTCTTCATCAAATGATTCACCAATGCCAAGATCTTCTTCATTAGTTTCCAAGTTGTTCCTTGGAGCAGCTTCAATTTCCAACCATTGTGGTGCAACAATAAGTCTATTTCGATTTTGATTTTGACCGTTAAAGGTCCGAGCAGGAGCTGTTCTTGAAGGAGTCACATTTCCTCCTTGAGATATCTACTTCTTGATTTGCAGCATGTCATTAGCCAACCTTTTGTAGAAAAGGGTCAAGTACTTGAAGAAGCTCCATCACCTTTGTGGGGTGATTGTCTGATTTTTCCAGCCATGATCAAGTCATCTTCAACCTCTACAACAACATTTTGTGCTTCTAGTAGATTCATAGGTCTTGCCCTCCGTAGTTGATATCCAACTTCGGGCAACAAAGCGTTTATAAAAAAATCTTTTTGATTTTCATCGCTAAGCATAAAAGTGGGGATTTTATATAAAATCCTTTGGAACCTTGTAATAAAGTCCCGCATGTTCTCATTTGGTTCCTTCTTTAACTCGCGTCAATGAGTGATCAACGTGCTAATGTTCTCGCAGTTTGAATCTTTTCAAAAATTGCTCTCTCGCATGGACGCCCAATTTGTTATAGTTCTAGGGGCTAACCGATAGAACCATTCTCTGACCAAATCATGTAGAGTCTCAATGAAAAGTCTGACCAAGACATCTTCATGCTCCACCGCAAGCACACCACAAGATATGAAGAATGCTGCCAAGTGATCATCTGATTTTTCTTTCCATCTCCAAAGAATTTCAGAAATTCTTTCTTGACCCTTTAGGCAATTCATGCATAGGTGGAGTTAGGTTCAGTGGCCCAAAAGCTGCACCCCATGGGACAGGTTGGTTCTTCGGTTCAACATGATGAATGGAACACGTCTCCTCCGGGAGTAGACTTGATAGATAATTCCAGCCACTAGATTATGTTGAAGCTGATCCGATCCGGAGATGTTTGAACTCTTCTTCCTGCGAAAGACTAGATCTGCGGATTCTAACTTGAGGAGGATGATTGAAATTGAATTTCTCTTGCAATCTATAGAAATGATCAATCCTTCCTTGAGCCTTGACAGATCGGGTGAACAGGTGTTCAACCAGGTTGAAAGTTCAATGGGAACTAGCGCTATAAGCTCTGTCTCTAAAAATATTGTTCGCTCCCAAGTGAGTCGCCAAAAACTGTTGGCTAGATTTTCTACATAGTTGAAAACCTAGGCAATCATGAGATAAATCTCCCTCATTTACCGGTGAGGCTCCCATGTAAGATTTTGTCAGATTATATGTCCTAATATCTATTTGTTGGTATTACTTTAACTATGTAGCTCATGAACCATAGCTAGATAGTTTTGCAACAAGTAAGTATGTAAAAGAAAGGAAAAATCTGTAGAAGAGAAAATAATAGGAAACGGAAGAAAGGAGAGAAGATGTGCAACCCAATCAATAGTTTACAGAGTTGATCATGCACATAGATTAAAACAAATAGATCATTAAATACAAAATTCAAAGCAAAGGAAACTTTCAGATCTAGATCTATAATAACACAAAGTTTATGAATAGATCTAGAAAGAAATAAGAAGCAAAATGCACCATTGACACAAAGTTCTCCGAAAATCTCTTCTCTATTCCTTTGCTTGTAGAAATCAGGGGTTTTAGCTCAAAGTCTGAACACAAGAATGTTGATTACAAATTCCGATCCTTTAACCCATAGGTTCTTCCTCTACTTATAGTGTGTAGAGGGGAAATTACAAATGGGAAACTACAACTGAACTAGAACATGAAGAAGTAGTAAAGGGAACATTTGGCAATCATCTTCCTAGAATTCCTCTCTTAGTGACATGCATCAGGAGTTTAAGCAAAATTGTGCACATCTGTCACCTATCTTAAAGAATCTTTCCAAATAACTTAAAGTAATGGTTTTTCAAACCAATAACTTTAATTTTACATTTTCATCCGGAACATAAGAAATAAGAGAAGGAAGAAGAGAAGAAAGAAGATCTGCTAGCTGTAACACTTATACTTTCTTTTTGTTCTGATATTGAATATACTTGTCAAACATGTAATTCAACATCTTCCCATCTATTTTAACAATAACATCTCTCTCGGTTCTGAACTATAACAACCCTCTGGATAAAGCAACAGCGTTAGCCTTCACTTTCTCTAAACCAGGCCCATATCCCTCAACATCTGCCTAAGCTTTATGAGTCTACCAATTGAATCCATCGTGAAAGGTATGGTGGCTTCATCAACTTCTTTCCGTACAACCAACATAAATTCCTCATGGGAAGCAGTAATTCATCTGGGATGCTCTCCGACACTTCTCCCATCTTACTCTCCAGCAATTGCATCCTCTTCAACATGAGCTTGAGGATCTCTACGTGGAAGGAAACTGAAATTTCTAACTGCTTCCCCTTTTCTACCAATCCACCAAGCACATCTTCTCTGCAATCAACACATCCTTTGGCAACGAGTGTATCTTAGCCAAAGTATCTAGATGACTTTCAACAACTATGTTCTCATCTTCTATCTATGTCATCAAATCCTTTAGCTGAGATACTACCCTGTGCATGTTCTCCAATTCAGCCGGTATTGGTTCGAATTGCTCTAAAGCTTGGTGAATGATTTGTTCCTTCTAGTGGGCAATAGCTTTGACCTGGTCCCCTGCATCTTCTACCTCCCATCATCGATGATCACTCACCTACTCATGTGCTAAAATGGGCTAGAGGAAGGTTTGGAAACCTTAGCAATGATCTCGCACAAGATGGAACACCCGCTTTTGAAGCTTGGATATCTCAACCTTCTCTTTTTCAAGCTTAAGGAATAAAACATTCATTAGTGTTTGCATATCCTATTTTAATCCTTTTGTGGTAGTTTGACCTATTGACACTTTGGTCACTGCTATATCAACATGTGAGCTCTCCCTTGTGCTTTCCTTCTGCTAGAACAGATAACTCAACAAAATTTTGTCCCGATTCCTCAATAATCAACCTAGAAGTCATTTTGGCAACTTTAGGTCTTCTATCTCTTCCACCCAAACTCAGGAGCAACTGAAAGTCGTGTTCTTCTAGGTTGATCTCCTCTCTGGCTTTTGGGATTGTCTACAAAGCTAACCATGATGAAAATTTTCTTCTTGGGGAATGAGAAGTCACCGAGTGCACCACCATCTCATGCTCTGATTCCACTCTATCAGAATTTTCCACCGTGTTATGACTGCCACCCTCTGAATTGTCCAAAGATAATGCTTTTTCAAACTCCATCATCTGTGCTTTCAACTTCTCCACATGGATAGGTGAAGACCTGAGTGGTCAAGGAGAAAATACAAATGATGTTGGATTCAAAGGAGGAACAACAAGATCTCTCTGAGGTTTTGGGGCTGTTGAAGTGCTATGAGTTGATGTTGGAGAAGCTGGAACTAGACACGATAGTTGTAGATTTGGCCTTCTCCTGTATGTGAGACTTCTTGTGAACTTTAAGTTTTTCCGGCCTTCTACTACTTTCACCTTCATGCTTTCTTTTTTAGAATCTCCCATGGTAAATTTCATGTGATTTGATTCATCAAAGCTTCATCTAGGAAATACCCCTTTGTCAACAACTAGTTTGAAGTGTTAACCAAAACTGCGGAAGATCTTTCTTCAATCGTCTGACAGCCACCAATGTTTTCCTAAAGAGCAGCTCTATCTCCTCCATTTGATGATACGATTCAAGTATCACATGCCCATTCATCGGCGAGATCTATAGGCATCCGTGCCAAACCATAGTCGACAATTGTTGTTGCCGATAACTCCAACAAAGTCACAAGTCTTTCTTTTTGACTTCATACTCATTCTTGCACTTCATCCAAAAGTCCTCCAACGAAGGCACTTGTGAGTATTCCTTGGGATATTTTCTTCCTCGCTAGTCCATATGGCTTAAATTTCATCTCGTCATTTAAGCTAACTCCTCTATTTGGGATGCTCTTCAAAATAAGATGTGACTGGGAATGTTGATGCTTTGATTGTATAATTCCACCATTCATGATTTTCATACACCCATCATGATAATGTCTTTCCGCCTTGGATCTGTTAATTATTTTGAAATGGGTTATGGGCCTATGTCTCCATGTCATTGATATCAACAAATCTGAAACTATCCATGATTCTTTCCCGCATGACCCTTCTTTCATCTCACTTCATCATGGCTCGAGAGAAATCTTTGTGTGTTCTTTTTCTTTTATTCCTACCAAATTCTTTATATTAGATCAATTTTTGTAACAATGCAGATCTAAGCAATTTCTTTAGATTCGAAAATATATTCAATGTACCCGACATTGATTTGAACTCAACATTTATGAACACCTTTAAATGAATACTTGGGAAAAATATAGCAACATGCCCTAATAATTATCATAGCATAAATCAAGCTATTCCAACCCTAGGCCAAACCTTCAAGCTTCCCGAAATGAAAAACACCTCCAAATGCATGAATCCTCCTTTCCTTGGCACCAAACTGTCAGGCTGCAATCCTTAGCAAAAAGAATTAATTGCTTCTTTATTATGGCAGCCCATGCTTATATAACCCTCAACATTCTATTTCTAATAATTGTCCATCCTATTCCTCGACAATTAATTAATAAACAAACATGTTTATTCACCCAAATTGGGCTGCCCAATTATGCATGTTGTTGGCTGCCATTAAATAAATTTATTTTATTTATTTTAGCATGCATCCTTTAGTTGTCTTTGGCTTGAATTCTTTCTTTGAATTTTCATTCATCCATGATGCCAAAATTAGGCGTAAAAAACTATTAATAAATACCATTAAAAGCATTGTTTAATGCCCAAATGGGTCGCACTTTTTTGACAAGAGCTGATTTCTAAAAATAAGAAGTCAATTTTGATGGGATTATTTACCCTACACTGCAGCTCCAAAAATCCCTTCTTTCACTTAAGTTGTTTGACTTTTATAATGAGAATTTTTACCTCAAGGCAAGGCAGTAAGAAATTCCCACCTTCCCTCGCCACTTCCAAAATTCCCATTATTAAATTAAAATATCTCCCAAAAGTGCAACTTGCATTGAAATTAGCCTTCTTTTGATAAAGTGCAACTTGTATGGGTGAATAAACCTCTTTTGGTGGGAAAATTTTAGCCTATCGGGAAGGAAAAAAATTCCCATCGATGTTTTAAGTGATTTTTCTTTATTTTATAATGGGAATTTTCACCTTGCAAGGTAGGTAAGAAATTCCCGCCTTCTTGTCGCCTCTAATTTTCCCATCACAACTTAAGTGGCTTTGACTTCATGGGAAAAAGTACCCTACAAGGAAATTAAGAAATTCTCGCCTTCCTGCCACTACTAAAAATCCCATTGCAGCTTAAACTCATTAATTCCAAAAAATGCAACTTGCCTGGGAGAGGCTTTTTGTGCATGACTTCATCTTTTTTGGTCAAGTTTGCATTTTGAGTCTGATTCCTTCTGGTGCTGTGTTAGTAGATGATCTCCAGATGCTTCAGGAAATTAAACAGACTATACTAGACAAGGAACAAACCTAGGGGAATTTCACAGAGAAACTGCGAGAAAATTAGAGAAAAACACAAAAGAAATAAATAAAATGAAAAATGCTTGCCAAAATTACATATAATGCCCTAATTCATTCCCGGTGAAAACCCTATTGAGATGAGTGAATACCGGCATGCAAAATTTCAAAAGGATTCAACAGAGCAAATTTATTTCAAGCAAGGCATTATTTATTCAATAAATAATTAAATAAAAATTTCCCGCATACAAAAATTGGTGGAGGGATAAAATGAGTTTGGGCATTTGGGTATTTGTCGAAATTGGCTCATATGATTCACTGGGAATATCCTAACATAATACATACATCTTCCGAAATAAAACACAAAATTACCCATTTTTTTAAAAGAACATTTTTTTTCAAATGGGTAGTCCCAAATTTCAAGAAAATCAAGGGACACTAGGAAGCAACCAAGAAAGCATGCAAGGACCAACAAATGAAACATATTCATCATCATCTGACTCATTCCACTAGTAAGGTTGAATGAGAGTGTTCAAAATATTTATGAGCAGTCAAGGTATGAAGAAAATGAAGATGTAATGATTAATTTTTCTTTATTTTTAGAAGTTGATCCTATTTATTATGAGGAAGCAATTAAGGATCATAAATGGTGTGAAGAAATGGATGAATAAATGCATGCAATAGAAAATAATGAAACATGGGAGTTAGTAAATCTTCCCAAGGAAATAAAGTCATTGAGTCAAGTGGTTTATAAAGCCAAGACTACTCCCAAGGTAAAATTGAAAGACATAAGGCAAGATTAATCGTCAAAGGATAAAAATAAAAGCATGTACATGATTATAATGAGACATTTTTTTAGTAGAAATGCTAGAAACTATGATAAAAATTAGTGTCATCAAATCTTATCATAAGTGGAAGGTCCATAAAATGGATGTTAAATCAGATTTCTTGAATGGAGTATTGAAGAAGAGGTTTATGTGGGACAACCACCTGGTTATGAAATCCTAGGGCATGAAAGAAAAGTATACAAGCTCAAGAAAGCATTGTATGGACTCAAACAAACACCAAGAGCTTGGTATAGTAGGATAGATTCCTATCTGATTAGTAATGGCTTTAGCAAAAGTAGTAGTGAGCCCACACTCTACATCAAAGCAAACAATGGTGAGATTTTAATTGTTGTTTTGTATGTAGATGATTTAATTTTTACTATGAAATGTAAAAAAAAGCAATAGATGAATTTAAATCAGCCATGAAGAAGGAATTTGAGATGACTGATTTAGGATTGTTAAAGTATTTTCTTGGCATTGAGGTCAAAAAAAGAGCATGGCATATTTGTCTCTCAAGAAAAGTATGCAAAATAAATCTTGCAAAGATTTAGAATGTTGGATAGTAAACCAACATCTACTCCAACTTTGAATTAAGTTTGAAATTGAAAAAGAAGATTGCAACAACAATGTGGATCCTACAAGATACAAAAGCATGGTAGGAAGTTTGATGTATTTAACTGCAACTAGACCAAATATAATGTATGCAATTAGTTTGATTTCTAGATTTATGGAGACACCAAAAGAGACACACTTTGGAAAGTAGGCAAGCATATTTTAAGGTATGTGAATGACACAAGGAATTATGGATTTTATATGTTGTCAATGATGGTTTCTAATTAGTTGGATATACATACAGTGATTGGGCAAGTTAGCCTTGATGATAGAAAGAGCACATCTGGATATGTGTTCAATGTTGGATCAGGAGCTATTTCATGGGCTTCAAGAAAAAATCAATTGTTTCATTGTCTACAGCTAAAGCATAGTTAGTATATTGTAGAAAACTTAATCACTTTTCAAAAATTTGGTTAAAAATAATGCTCTCATATTTGCACAAAATGCAGCAAGGAGGTTCTATTATTTTTTTGTGATAATATGTCTTTAATTACATTGTCTAAAAATACAAGTTTTCATGGAAGAAGCAAGAATATAGAAATCGATATAATTTTATTCGTGAACTAGTTGAGAAAGGAGAAATTTAAGTCAAGTTTTCTAAGTATGGGTTGTAGCTCATTGATTTTTTACCAAACCTCTATCAAAAGAAAGGTTTGAGCATTTAAGAGAAATTTTGGGCATCGTAGATGTCCAGAATTTAAATATCAGTCCTTGATTTTATTTTTTTAACTCAAGATTAAGGGGAGTGTTAGGATTAATGGTGGAAAGTAATCTTGAACCATGTGCAAGATTTTCAAATCCATTTCCCTCTCTCCTAACCACTCAACCGACAAGAATTTATAATTGTGGTTGTTTTATTTTTTGGTCGTTGAAGTTTAAACCACCCTTCGACATGCATTTCCTTTCTTTTTAGTGTCAATTTGAATTGCCCACATTTTCCACATGACATGTGGCATCATTCCAACCCTCCTCATAGTTTTAGGTCACCTTGATGTGAAGGCCCCAAAATTAACCACAGCTAATAATCCCATGGGTCTAGATTAGTGTGAGGATGAGTTGCTAGTAGATTTAACTATATTCTATATTGGTGTTGGTCTCCCTCGCCAAGGAAGGTCAAGAGTGATCTCGACCATCCATTGCAAGAAACGTGGCATGATTCTACCACTCTTTTGGGATATGAGGAATAGTTTATAGTAGCATTTGGTCCGGGTTGTCCCATGTCATGATAAATAGATGACTCGTGGAAGAAGTTATATATATATATATATATATATATATATATATATATATATATATATATATATATATATATATATATATATATATGTAAGCACATAATTGAACAAAGAGAAGACAAAGAATAAATAGAGCATCAATAGCTTAGGGAAGAATACATAAGAATAAGAAGAAGAATGATATCGAGAGCTACCACCCAAAGAATATAGAGGGAATATAACAAAAGGAATATAATAGAGAGGAGATATATGCAGAAGATAAAATACAAAGAGGGAAGATATATAACAAGGAGATTACATGTAGAACACATAGAAATTTTTTTGTAAGAAAAAAAGAAATGGAGAATAGGACATAATAAGAGACAAAGAAAAGATAGAGCAGCAGCTCTAAGAATGTATGAAGATTTTGAATTAATATAATATATAATTTGTGTGTTTGTGTATTTTATATTGTTTTGGTTGTCTTCCCCTATGTTGGTTGTAGTTGGCACAAAATTTTGCTAACATTTCTATATATTTTTGGTAGTGCAGTCATTGTTGTCACATTTATGAGGGTGTTTAACCATTGAGCTTTGGATGGAAAACTAGCCAAACTCCATTCATCTAGTCAAATTCTTTCCACCCGGGTAGACTTGCAAGGATGAGTTTATCTCGATTTCTCACCGAAGATGGAAGAATGTTTCAAATGGATGGCTTTATTTTTTAGAAAGGTGATTTCTCACTTTTTGACTAATATTCATGTGGCCTCTCTCTTCCTATGCTCAATTTTTAGGCTCTTCGTAATCTAATTCTTCAATGGGCTCTCATCTCCTCGTCAATAAAAGAAATTTCTTTAGGCTTATGGGTTCTTATTTCTCCCAGTTAGTATGGATAAGTTTCATGAGGGTCACATGGTATGAGATGAAGCTCATGGCATATTTTATAGGGAAGGTGGTGGTGGTGATGTGGGTCTCTCCTCCTTCCCGGATCCCTTGTGAAGTGGGTATTTATTTTTCCTTTTGGATGGTCATCCCTTTCATGGAATTTTCTAATCTCATCCCTTTAGGCTTTTGAACTTAGTAGTATTTTGTTGAAATGTTGATATGAAATTTGATAGTGGTTGGAATACGTTTAATTTGTACTAGTTGATATTTTATAATTAAATAAGTTACTTGGGGGCAATAACTCCCATTAAAAACAATTGTATATATCTCTTGAATTTTAATCTAATGGGAAAGGGAGGTGACAACCTTAGTTTACTTATTGAAAAATTAATATTTTCCACAAGTAATTTTATTGAAATTAAATAATTAAAATAAAAACTTGTGGAAGCTATTAAATTAATATAAAATACATAATTAAGTTATAATTGGGTTAAATCACACATTAAGGCTATATATTTTAGCTAATAGGTACATTAATAGGGTTATTATGCTTTGATACAATCATTGTCCACCTCTTGTCTGTTGTCCTTTTCCACCCAATCTCTACCACATGGTTGGATCCTTTTTCTACTCATTTTCCTCCACATATACAATAGAGAAATAAATAAATTTATTCCTTAAACCTTTTTAATGTAGCCAAATTCTAAACAAACTTGATATATATGCAAATAATATGAAATCAAAAGAAAATAGATCTCCTTCTTCATTATCGAATAATGAATTACAATGTTTCCTAAATAGGAAAAAAATCCCAACTCGAGTTACCAAGTAAACTCTAACTAAGTTTGACTAAATCTACTTAGGTGGCGAAATTACTATTTTTAGCGAGTTTACTAGAACCTGTTATTCTTAGTAAGTTTGCATGCTTATTCATACAAGCACAAAATTTCCACGCATCTTCTACATTCCTAAATTAGAGGAATTTCCAAATTTCTAACTCATAATGCAACTAATATACTAAAATTAACTAATGCCCAAAAATAGGAAAACCGAACTACAACTTAAATCCTAATTTTGGCCTCAAGATGGTGGATTTAGGGCCCGAAAATGTGCCAAAACTTGCTCCAACTGGTAGGGTAGGATTGCTGGTGTGTTCATCTCATCAAAACATGTGGTTTAAAAAAATGGACTCAAACAAACACTGAGCTCAAGTTATGACCTTGTCAAGTTCTTGTTAATTTTGGCACATCATTCTCCCCTACTTAATAAAATGCACTCCATGCAAGTTGTCTTCTTCAAACACCTTCCATTTATCTTCATCCAAATTATTAATCTCCCACTCTGTGACCTAAGTATTGTCCTCTTGTTCTGGTCCTTTCTAATGTACCAAATATTTGTTGTATTTCCCATGTCATGTGTCCATTATTTTCTTATCTAGAATCTGATCCACTTCTTCTTTCTTCTTCACCAAAACTTGTTGCCTCCAATCTACTACTTCATCAATAACATCCCCTTCTACACCATCCCCATGAAAATAATACAAATCAAACATTAAACACTAGAGAAATATCAAAATTCCTTGGCAATTCTACCTCATAAGCATTATCATTTATTTTTTCATGATTTTGCAAGGACCAATCTTCTTGTACTTCAGATTTTTATAGGTTCCTTTTGGAAAATTTTCTTCCGTAGATACACCATAACCAACTCACCAAATGTAAATACCTTTCTCCATATGTGCACATCTTCTATTTCCTTATACATATCATTACTATTCTGCAACTTCTTCCACACTTCTTCTTGTAATTATTGTATATGTTCGGAAAATGATTTTGCATCATCACTGACTCTACCATCAACTTGTAGTTGTACCAAATCTAACACCCCATTTGGATTACTCCCATACATAATTGAAAATGGAGACTTTCTTGTGGATCTATTTATGGAACTGTTATATGCAAACTTAACTTGTGGTAATGCTAAGTCCCATTATTTTGGCTTTTCCCCAATGATGCACCTTAATAGGTTTCCCAAACTTTGATTTACCACCTCTGTTTACCCATCATCTGAGGATGATAGTCAGCTCATTGAACTATCGTTGTGTTCCCAAGTTCTTCCATAAATTCTACGTAAGTGACTTAAGAACCTTGTGTCCCTACCTGAATTAATGGGTTTTTAACACCATGCAAACAAAAACTTCTCTAAAAAAAAATCAGCTACGCATGTCACATCACTTATTTTCTTACAAAAATAAAATGAACCATCTTAGAAAACCTATCAAAAACCACAAAAATTGAGTCATTACCTCGTTGTGTTTTTGGTAATCCCAAAACAAAATCCATACTCAGATCTATCCATGACCCTTTAGGAATAGGCAATGGTATATACAACCCTGTATTCTATCCATGGCCTTTTGAGACTTGACAAATTCGACACCTCTCCACATATCTTACCACATCTCTTTTCATCTTTAACCAATATTATTTCTCTGCTACCAAGGCTATCATCTTATCTTTACCAAAATTCCCAACCAATCCTCCACTATGTAACTCTTTCACTATATTCTCTCTCATAGACCCAACTAGAATACATAGTTGGCGTCCCTTGAATAGGTAGCCATCTTGTAAAATGTACTCATCCAAGACATCTCCTGCATTGTCTAACAATGGATGAATTAACCTTTCAACAATATCCTTGAAATCAAAATCAAAAGAATACAAACCATTTATTTCTTCAAAACCCACCACCTCATTTTCCATAGTGGTAAACAAAGTCACACACCTACTCAATGCATCTACAACTTGATTCTAGTTTTCTTGATTTATGTTTTAGAGAAAAAGTATAACCCTGCAAAAATGATACCCACTTTGCATGCCTACTATTCAACTTCTTTTGTGTATTCACATACTTCAGGGCTATGTGGTCTATAAATAACACAAACTCCTTAGGCACTAAGTAATGCCTCTAATGCCTTAATGCTTGTACAATTGCATAAAATTCCACATCATAAGTAGAGTAGTTCTTTCTTACCTCATTCAATTTCTCACTAAAGAAAGCTATTGGATTTCCACCTTGACTTAGAACAACACCAATACCCACATGTGAGGTGTCACAATCAACCTCAAACACTTTATCAAAATTTTGTAGTGCCAAAATGGGTGCCTTTATCACCTTCTTCTTCAAGAACTGAAAACTATCCTTAGTTTCCTTTGTCCACAAAATCCCTTCCTTTGGTACAATCTATTATAGGTGCTACAATCACGCTGAAATTTTTAATAAACTTTCAGTAAAATGTTGGTAGACCATGAAAGATTTTTACCTTTGTTATACTCCATGGAGTAGGGCATTTAATAATTTCCTTCATCTTTTCCGATTCCATCTCGTACGCCATCTCATGCTGAAATAATAAAGCCAAAGAATGCCAAACACTCTTGCATAAATGTGTACTTATTCATATTTGCATAGAGTTTCTCTTTCCTTAACACTTCAAATATCAGCCTTAGATGCCTAAAATGTTCTTCCTTAGTTTTACTAAAGATCAAGATATCATCAAAATAAACCACAACAAACTTACCATTATACTCCCCAACACGTTGTTCATTAGTCTCATAAAAGTACTAGGTGCATTAGATAACCCAAATGACATCACCAACCACTCATATAATCCATTTCCTATCTTGAATGTTGTTTTCCACTCATCTCCTTCTCTGATCCAAATTTGATGGTAACCACTTTTGCTCGCCTTAACCTATTGCTCGAATTAGGATATGAGTAGGCGACTTGTGGCTTACCATATCATTTTATTATATCATTTATACTTTCTCATGCTTAATAGGTTGGCCTTGGTGATGGCCATAGCATATGAATATGAATAGTATATAGGGGATTATAGGTAGTATTTGATTATCATTTGAGCATTTGAGTCTTGTTTTATGGTTTGGAGGTTGCCCCCTCAAAGTGGCGAAGATATTCTAATTTCATATTGAGATCATTATTCTGAAATATTGTGTTATTTGGTGCTCTATTGTTGCTCTTAATCTGAATTATACAAGTAATTTCATTACAAGTGGTATCAGAGCTGTGATCTGGGCCAAATTAGGGCAAAAACCCTAATTTTTTGTTTCCACCACATATTGTGAACTAGAGCGAATTGGTGGGATATATTTTTACTAGAGTTTTGAAAAAATTTCAAGTAAGGTTCCCTGAAAATTTCAGAATTTTTTGATTTATTTTGAAAAAGTTATTACAAATTTAGGTTTTTCATAAAATCACTCCCTAGGGTGCAAATTGTGGAAAATGTTTAAGTTCTTTACATTTTCGGAAAGCTCTCAAAAAAATAGTATTAGTATCTTCTTTGTGTTTTTTCTTATTCGGCTGAAATTATATCAAAACCCTAAACCCTAAGATTTGACATCATGGCGGGGCCTTCCACAAGAGCAAAAAAGAATCCGGTTACTCCGGGTAAAACCCCAGATAAAGATGGGGTAGTGATTGAAGAGATGGAGTTAGAAGGGGTAAATATAGATTCCTTAGCACTAGGGTTTACCTCAGTTGATCATAAGGTGAGCCAACTTGAGTATGAGTTGCGAAATGTACAATCTGAGATGGCCTCTAAAGGAGACATAGCCCAAATCAATCATCGGTTGGATGATATCATGCAACATGTAAAGGGTAACTAGTATGGCCCAAATCTAGCCCATATCAACCAAGGAGGACCTTCAGTTCAAAATCATGGACAAACTAACCATATTGGATCACTTTTCCAGCCCATCAGAATCAAACTTATTCCAACCACGGAACATGATGCCAAAAGTGGATATGCACAAATTTGATGGTAAGGATCCCCTGAATTGGATAAATCAAATGGAGAAATTCTTTGAGTTACATCAAACACCATCAGGAAAAAAGGTGACATTGGCATCCCTATATCTTGAACCCGACCAATTTGTTTGGTATCGTTGGTTATGTGCTCAGAGGCAGAAGAATGGTCTAGGTGTCACTTGGACAATTTTTATCGAGGAGTTGCAATTGCACTATAGTTCTAGTGTTTCAGAGAACTACTTTAGTCAATTAGAAAAGTTACGAAAAATAGGATTAGTCAAAGATTATGTGCATCAATTCCAAAACCTATCCTTAAGGGTGGAGAATATTCCAGAAGAGAATTTGAATGACTTGTTTCTTGGGGGTCTTAAGGACCACATCGAGCATGAGGTATGGATGTTTAATCCAATCAAGCTTTCTGATTCTATTATCATGGCACGTCGTGCAGAGGAAAAAATTATTTGTAGTAGGAGGCCACCTTTCATTAACACCAGAGACCGTAGTATCTCTTCCCCTTCATTTGCTAGGCCAATTAGACTGACTCCTCAACAAATGGAAGAAAAGAGAGAAAAAGGATTATGTTTTAACTGTGATAGAAAATATGGACCGGGACATAAATGTGTTGAGAAGAAGTTGTTCTATATTGATGGAGGTAATGAGGATGATGAGGAAGCTGAAATTATAGGAGAGGCTGAGGAACCAATAGAAGATGAAGTAGAGGATCACCAACCTACAATTTCTTGCCATGCATTATCAGGTATTAGTACTCCTCAAACACTCAAGGTTATTGGCTATCTCAAAAAATAGAAGGTGACGGTGTTGATTGACTCGGGAGTACTCATAACTTCATAAATAGTAAGTTAGCTGCCCGCCTCAATTGTTTTATTTACCCAACTCCAGAAATGCAAGTTATGATTGCGGATGGTGGGACAATCAAGTGCACAGGAAAGTGCCATAGTATCAAGATTTCCATGGGAGACTACATGTTAGACTCACCTATGTTTTTATTTCTATGGGAGGGGCAGATATTGTTTTGGGGTCCAATGGCTCACAACCTTATGTCTTATAGAGATGAATTTCCAAGAATTGTTCATGCGATTTCATTCAGATGGAAGGAAAATACAATTGAATGGGATGGTAGCTAAGTCTCCATAGATTATTAGCTCTCATCAGATGCAGAAGGTTCTCAAGAAAAGGAGTGGATGGCTTTATAGAAAAGCTATTTTCCATAGAAGTACAAAATACAAAGTCTTTAATGCCACCCGATCTTTAGAAGATTGTGGATGCTCACTCATCTATTTTTGATGCAATTCCAAAGGGACTACCACTAGTTAGGGATCATGATCATGCCATTCGATTGATTCCGAGGAGCGAAACACCTAACATCGGACCATACGAGATACCCATATTCCCGGAAAAGTGAGATCGAGAAAATGGTGGAGGAAATGTTGAAGGCGGGTATCATCGAGGCATAGCAGTGCATATTCTTCACCGGTGGTCATGGTACGTAAGAAGGATGAAACATGGAGGATGTGTCAGTTACGAGAACTCAACAAGTACACCATCAAAGATAAGTTTCCTATTCCAGTAATTGATGATTTACTTGATGAATTACATGGTGTTATTTATTTCACAAAATTAGATCTTCGTTCGGGTACCATCAAATTAGGATAAAAGAGGAAGATGTTCATAAAACAACTTTTAGGACTCATGAGGGCCATTATGAGTTTTTGGTAATGCCTTTTGGTCTTACAAATGCCCTCAACCTTTCAAAGCTTGATGAACACTATTTTTAGGCCTTTTTAAAGGAAATTTGTATTAGTTTTCTTTGATGACATATTGATTTATAGTAAGACATGGGAAGAACACTTACAACATGTAAATAACGTGTTGGAAGTTTTGGAGAAACATACTTTGTATGCAAATCCATCCAAATGTTCTTTTGGTGTGTACAAGAGGTAGAGTATTTGGGTCATATTGTATCCCATGAAGGTGTAAAAGTTGATCCTCAGAAGATCAAAGCTATGGTGGAATGGCCAAGGCCCAAAAATCTCAAAAATCTTCATGTGTGGGTTCCTAGGACTAACAGGGTACTACAGAAGATTTGTGCGGGGATATGGTAGAATAGCAACCCCACTCACTTTGCATTGCTAAAGAAGGATGCCTTCCATTGACAAACGTAGCCACTAAATCCTTTGAGCAGGTTGAGGAAGCCATGTGCGCACCCCGATTTTGGCTACTCCCACTTCTCAAAAACCTTCATTGTTGAATGTGACGCTTGAGATCGGGATTGGGAGCAGTTCTAATGCGGAAGGAAGACCAATTACATTTGAGAGTCACGATTCAAAGGAAAATATCTACTCAAACACCATACATGAGAAAGAAATGATGGCTATTCTTCATGCGGTCAAGCAATGGAGGCCATATCTCATGGGTAGACACTTCAAGGTAAAAATTGATCATGATAGTCTCAAATACTTTTTGGAGCAAAGGTTATCATTTGAGGAACAACAAAAGTGGGTAACAAAAATGTTGGGTTATGATTTTGAAATCATATACAAAAAGGGTAAAGAAAATGTAGTAGTTGATGCATTGTCCAGAAGGGATACATCCATGAGATGCCTTACTATGTGGAATGTCCATGTTGACGGATGATTGGGTGGATGAAGCAAGATTGGAATGGAATCAAGATAAGGATACACAATCTCTAATACAAAATATCAAGCAAGGATATATGACATCTAACAAATTTGAGTGGAAAGGTAATTCCCTATGGTACAAGGATAGGTTATACTTGAGTAAAGATTCTAAGTTGAAGCATAAGATTCTTGCAGAGCTACATGCCTCACCTATTGGAGGACACTCTGGGTTTTGAAGACATATCATAGAATAAAAAGAGAATTCTTTTGGGAAGGACTCAAGGGGGATGTACAAAAGTTTGTATCAGAGTGTTTAGTGTGCCAACATAACAAAGGGGAAACAATTAAGACACCAGTGCATTTTGACCCTTACCAATTCCTAGCCAGAGATGGGAGGAGGTCTCCATGGATTTCATCACCGGATTGCCTTGTTTAGAGGGTAAGAATGTTATTTTCGTGATTGTGGATAGGCTCAAAAAATATGCCCATTTTTGTGCCCTATCACATCCATTTGCAGCCAGTACAGTCGCAACTATTTTTTTGGAGACAATTCAAAGGCTACATGGAACCCCAAAGATAATTGTAAGTGATCGTGATCCTATTTTCACAAGTAATTTTTGGACGGAATTATTTTCATGTTTGGGTACTCAGCTAGCTCACAGTTCATCTTATCATCCTCAAACTGATGGGAAAATAGAAGTGGTCAACAAATGCTTAGAGGGGTATTTATGTTGTTTTGTATCAGATAAGCAAGAAAGGTGGATTAAATGGCTACCACTGGCAGAATGGTGGTATAACACATCTTTTCATACCTCTTCTCAAATGACCCCATTTTTAGCATTATATGGTTACCATCCACCTTCTATCACTTCCTCCTTGAGGGTGCAAACTAAGGTCAGAGATGTTGAGGAACACATTCAACATCAACAATAGGTTTTGGCTAGTTTGAAGGAGAATTTAGCATTAGCACAAAACAAGATGAAACAACAAGCAGATCAACACCATAGTGAAAGACATTTTGAAATTGGTGACTGGGTTTTGTATGTCTCACCTTACAAACAGATGTCCCTAAAGCAACATAAAAAGGAAAACAAACTTGCTCCTAAATATTATGGCCCTTATCAGGTTCTACAAAAAATTGGTAGTGTTGCTTATAAACTAGAGTTGCCTCCATCTTCACACATACACCCAGTATTCCATGTTTCATGCCTGAAGAAGGTTATTGGATAAAATTTGAAGCCCAGACAGAGTTACTAGAACTTGATGAGGAAGGAAGAATCATTTTGGAGCCAGAGAAGATTCTACGCAAACACGTATTAAGAGGCTGAGAACTAGAGACATTAAGGAATATCGATCAAGTGGAAGAATTTGGGCATAGAAGATGCCACTTTGAAGGTTTTCTGCAGAAACATCCAGGATTATTCAACGTTGAGGACAACATTGGTTTGAAGGGGAAGGGCATGCTACACCCTTAACCTATTGCTTGTATTAGGATATGAGTAGCCGACTTGTGGCTTACCATATCATTTTATTATATCATTTATACTTTCTCATGCTTAATAGGTCAGCCTTGGTGATGGCCATAGCATATGAATAGTATATATAGGGGATTATAGGTAGTATTTGATTATCATTTGAGCATTTGAGTCTTGTTTTATGGTTTGGAGTTTCCCCCTCAAGTGGCGAAGATATTCTAATTGCATATTAAGATCATTATTCTGAAATATTGTGTTATTTAGTGCTCTCTTGTTGCTCTTAATCTAAATTCTACAAGTAATTTCATTACAACTTCAAAGATCAATCTTGGTGAAATACCTAGATCCGGTGAGAAGATCCATCATATCATCAAGGCGAGGTATTGAGAACCTATACTTGATTGTAATTTTATTGATTACTCTTTATCTATGTACATTCTCCATGTTCCATCCTTATTTGGTGTTAATAAAGCTGGGGTTGCACATAGACTCATGCTCTCCCTTACGACCCCCTTTCTCACGAGCTTTGCCACTTGCCTATTCAACTCTGCATGCAATGTCGGGCTCATCCTATAAGCCGCTTGATTTGGGAGTGAAGACCCTGAAATCAAATCAATATGGTGTTGAATATCTATTTTGGGTGGTAATCCGTTTGGTAGCTCATCAGGAATAACATCAAAAATTCTTCTATTAATTCTATTGTTTCTACTAGTATTTGTGCACTTGCAGGTTCATCCTTATTTGCGACTAGTGCATAACAAAAACTGGTTGCCTTTGCCTCCTTCACAAATTCCTTTGTAGAGAGCATATTTTCAGCCTTCCCCTCTTCCTTAAGAGGTAGCAAAACTATTTTTGTGCCATCCTTCCAGAAAGTATAATTATTTTTCCCCCATCATGAATAACTTTTCTATCAAATTGTCATGGTCTTCCTAGTAGCATATGACATGCATCTATAGGAATAACATCACACCAAATATCATCCTTATAAATTTTCCCAATAGAAAAACTTATTAAACATCTCTTATCAATAGTAACTTCATTACCCTTCTTAAACCATGCAATATGGTAAGGGTTAGGATTATTCTCACAATGTAGACCCAATTTCTTGACCATCTCATTTGAAACCATGTTCTCACAACTACCACCATCAATAATAACATTACATACCTTTCCTCCTAAAGTGCATCTTATTCTAAAAATATTTGTACATAGCCATGCATCCCCCTTGATATCCTTTCTTGGAGAGCAATCATCGTCCTCTTGATCATCATATTTTCTCCAACATCTGGTGGAATTTCTAGGTCGTGCTCATCTTCTACTTGTTCAGCTTCAACAAGATTTACTCTTGGAGCATCTCCTTTCCTCTTGTCATGTGTATAAGAATGCAGGCATTCAAAATCCCAATGCCCCTCTTCACCACATCTGTAACAAACAAATTGTCTTCATGGAGCCTCCCATCCTCTATCACCAACATATCCTCTGCCCCTAGAAAATCCTATGCCTCTTTATTGATTTTGGAAATATTGTCTCATATCTTCTTGATTTTACAATCCACGATATGATTCTCCCCTACCTTGGCTGAAACTAGCTCATCCTTGAAAGGAAGATGAGGCCCCTAATTCATTCCAAGTGATCTCCTAAAACTTTGATGATTTTGTTTTCCTCGGCCATTAAGGCTAATTGATAGGCATCCTCCATGCTCTTAATCCTATGCATACTTATCTCATCTTGAATAGAAAATTTTAATCCATTTACATACCTTACAACCATTTTTTCCTCAATTTATTCATTCTCTACACAAATGGACAACTTGTAGAACTCATCTATGTATTCTTGCATTATTTGTAAGTTCTGTTTGAGATTCTAAAACCTCCTGTAAAGGGTTTGTGCATAATCCACAGGGAGAAATTTATCTTTCAACTTCTTCTCCATCTTACTCCATGTCCTAATTCTTTTTTTCCCCTTTCTTGACCGCTCTTTCTGTAGGTGATCCCACCATAACATAACATGAACTTTCAATTTTGTGCATGCAATTTTACCTTCTTTTCTTCTGACATAGCCTTCCACTCAAAAAATTTCCCCATGCTAGTCAACTAGTCTATCAGCTCCTATGGTTTTAGACTACCACCATACTCTGAAACATAAACTCTTATCCCATCATTATTTCCTTCTAATGCTCAAAGCATCCTTTCTTGAAAAGCTAATGGTGGTGCTTGTGTTTCCTCCTCTTCACAAACTTCTTCTTCATCGTGTTATCTCCACCTTGATTTCCTCTCTAGGTTATCATTGTAGCAAGCACAATAACTTGCCTCTATAGATCTTTCATATTTATATTCATCTGAGCAATACCGCCTCCTCTTCCTCTTCCTCTTCTTGCCATTTTTGTAAAGACTCAACCCCGCTCTGATACTAGATAATGTAGCCAAATTCTAAACAAACTTGATATACTGCAAATAATATGAACTCCAAAGAAAATAGATCTCCTTCTTCATTATCGAATAATGAATTACAATGTTTCCTAAATAGGAAAAAAACTCCCAACTCGAGTTTCCAAGTAAACTCTAACTAACTTTGACTAAATCTACTCTAGGTGGTGGAAATTACTATTTTTAGCAGTTTACTAGAACTTGCTATTCTTAGTAAGTTCACATGCTTATTCATACGGGCACAGAAATTTCCACACATCTTCTACATTCCTAAATTATAGGAATTGCCAACTTTCTAACTCATAATGCAACTAATAGACTAAAATTAACTAATGCCAAAAATAGGAAAAAACGAACTACAACTTAAATCCTAATTTTCGGCCTCAAGATGGTAGATTTAGGGCCCGAAAATGTGCCAAAAATTACTCCAATTGGTAGGGTGGTTTTTAGTGGTGTTTGTCTCATTGAAACATGTGGTTTAAAAAAAACGGACTCAAACGGACACCTGGAGCTCAAGTTATGACTTTTTCAAGTTCCTGCTAATTTTGGCGCATCATTTTTCATATCGCAAAAAGACATAGTTTACTTTTAACTATCCCAACAATAAATAAATCAGCTTATTTGTTAAGATATATAACCAACGAGATGGGGGTGAAAACTATTCTATATACAAAATGCATCGATAACATGCATGACACGTATACCCCATCATTTCATGTCATTTTCCTTATATTTTTTCCATTGTTTTGTTGAAAAACACATTATGAGTTTTTTTCAATTATATTGAAATAAACATTGTATTTTTCAATCAAAAACTCTATTAGTGAATATGATTCAAACCAATGCCTTGTGCTTTTATGGGTTCTCTATTGACCAACTCAACTATCACTAGAACACTACAAATATTTCCAACAAAATTTATTTATTGAAAAATTAAAAGAACAACCATTTTTAGATTGTTTTGATAGTTCCATGTATGCATGTAGTCTTCTATAAGCATAATGCATTTTGTATAGATCTTATCCATTGGATAAGATGGGATCTAATTTTATATATATCCATTTTAGAGATTTTGTATAGATCTTAGCTAAAGATCCTCATTCATCAATTTAATATCTTTTCTCTCTATTCTTGTTCCTTCATATATTTTAGTCAATCAAGTAACATGTATTAAATGTTGTGTTTTTGTGCATAATAGTATTATATTTTTCCATTTTACAACACCTCATATATGAAATTTCTTCAATTTATTGGTTATTTAAAAGCATGCAATTTTGTATCTAGAAACATTTTCTATGGATCTTCTCTTGAGGAACATTTCGAGATATCCTTTGGTGGCCTAGGAAAAGGTTACTAAGCTTAAATATTATAGGGGATTGGGATTAAAAGATATTAAATTGATGAATATGGCTCTTTTAGATAAGGTGGGATGGATATTATCTAAGGAGGGTCTTTGGGTTGATATATTAAAGAAGAAATATTTGCAAAATATTGACAGACTAGATACTTTCTTTTTGAATTATGATCTTCCTTTGGGCTCAATTATTTGGAATTATTTTGTTTCTACTATGCCTATTCTATGTAATGATATCAAATGGAATATTGGGAAATGAAAAAAATTAGGTTTTGGGAGGATACTTGGCTTGAGAACAAACCTTTGGTTTATTGAGCCATGGAAATCTTGTTTCACCATTTTGAAAAAATGGCTAAAGATTTGTTATTGAATTTTCGGATAGGAAATTGAAGGTCTTAAATGGATTATTATTAACCCCTTTATGAAATTTGAGGGTAGTTTTCAACCTTTTATTAATATCAATTTCAAGATACATAACTTTCATATCCCTAGGTATCAACTTCAGGAAGACTCCGTGGTGTGGAGAGAAGAGGAGTCGGGTGATTTTCTACTAAATCAACTTATCTGTTAAATTTTGGAAACTTGGAACATAAGAATTTCTAGAGGAAAATTTTGGTTAAAGATTTACCTCCCAATGTCAATATATTTTTCTAGTTAATTGTTTAGAACAATATCCTTACTCTTGAGAATTTGAGAAAAGGAGGTATGATTACTCCTATGAGATGTATCCTATGTGGTCATTAAGAGGAGTTTTTCGATCATTTTTTTCTTCATTTCCCATTCTCTCTGGTGTTTTTTCCCTCTTTGTTTAGACTTTTTAACCTTAATTAGATACTGCCTCATTCTCTAGATGAGCTCTATATCCAATGGGTTTTGTCTTTAAATATCTTATGCTTGTGGCAACCTAGAATATGGTTCTTCCCCACCTTATGTGGAGCCTTTAGAAGGAAAGGAATGGTAAGATTTTAAGGGACCAATTTTCTTACATTAAGAGATCGGATGCTCTCATGGTTTCCTCCCTTAAGGAAAATGTTAGAATTTTAAGAGTAAAATTAAAGCTCCCTGTCCCACTTTGGAGATTACGATTCTTAAATAGTTCACTTTTAGTCCTCCCATCCCTACACTTCCTCAAGATGATTTAAAGTGGAAGGCTCCAATTTTAAATTGGATCAAGTTGAATTTTGATGGAGCTTCAAAGGGAAATACTAGTCTTGTTGGGGGAGGGATCATTATGGAAATTACTTGTTTTCTTATGTGGGTTCTCTTGGGGTTCAAACTAATAATTTTCCGAGAGTATGGCGGTTTATTGGGAATTGATTTACAAATACATGAGGGTTTTAAGAAAATCCATATTGAAGGTGATTCTCTAGTTGTTATTAATTCTTTAAGAAAGGATATAATTAATAATTGGACCTTAGGCAATGTCTTTAATGATACTAAGGAAATGATTAAATATTTTGATTTTTTTATCGTATACACTCCCTAGAAAGGGAAAAAAATCTGCATATCACCTCACCAATTTGGGAGCTAAAGGTAATAATTTTAGAGTGTGGGAAAGGGAAATGATATCCCCAATGTCATTAATAATGAAAAGTATTGAGGCGTGAGTGGTTCCTTTCCCTCACTTGGAAGTTATCATTTTTCTTATGGTTAGCATAATTTTTGCATGTGCATGATTAATGGTTGAATTTATATTAATTTGGATCTTAAGTTTCTTTTTGAAATTACCTCTTCAATTTTCAATCTCAATCGACTAAAACCATGGGAGGAGTTCGCTTGAGAATCGAGCCCATGAGCTACGATGCTCGAAGGATAATACCTCCTTATGATGCATTCTTAAAATAGGGAGTTTAGGAATTTCATCTTAAAGATCACTAGGTCTGATCCTTATCTTGTGTTGAGTTAGGTAGGGTGTGGAACAATGACAACATGGTGATCCACGATATTGAAATTCAGGTTTTGAGAGCTATTGCCCAAGTGACTAGTATGGAGACAAAGGGCTTGAACATTTTCAAAGACTAGAATAGATGAAGACATGAAACTCAAATTTTATTTCGAGGTAAACAAAATGTTTATTTGCTTGTGGATAGAATTGCTAGATTCTCGAATACCTAATATTTGGATTACATTTTTCTCCATCTAATGAGGTACATTACTCTCAAAGGGAAAAATAGAAATATCTATACTCACCATCTTACAATGCTTAATATGTTTAAGCATAAAATTTTTATGAGCCTTCCATTTTTCTTGTTTATGTTGCTCTCTATATCGGTGAATGATTTTCAACAGGAGGAGGACTAAAACCCTAATTCACCATGTCCTGATTCTCTTAATTTTTAAGAATGGTAAACCGGTGGTGGCGAAGGAATTAGAGCCTAATGTGGGGAATTATGATGAAATTTTTATCTTGATGATTGTTTGAATAAACCGAGGAGAAAGAAGGGGTCGATTCCCACAAGAATGATAATCTTGATATAAGGGCTGATGTTTCCTGGTTGATATAAAAGGGAATCATCTACGAGGAAAGAAAGAATGACCCAGATGGAATGTTTCTTTTAATAAACTAATTCTCTCTCGAGGTTTAGGAAGGTTGAAAGGGACATCAAATCCCTTCGTGAAGTTGGAACTAATATGAGAAACAATGTCATGAATTATATTGATGTCGCTACGAAAAAATATGAATCTCCCAAAACTCTATCAAGGAGTATATGGCCAAGATCAAAAACAAGGTTTTGGAGTTGCGGGAGTGTGTGGTCAATCTGGATTAGGGTTATAGAGCTCATAGTTTTCATATACATCTCGATGGTTCGGATGACGAAGAGCAGGGTGAAGATGACACTCCTATTTTGACCGAGAAGGAGGATCGGATGAAAGAATAGGAAGAGGGAAAATCAAGGTGTACAAACATTTGAATATTAAGTAGTCTTTTGGCTCTTGGAGATTTTTCTGAATTTTTGTGAAATGTTTCATTTGGGATGGTTTCTTATCCCAATTATTTTTCATCTCTAGACTATTCTATCTTGTAATTGTCTCATAGGATTTGTGGTTTGGGCTATGTTATTTTGGCCCTTTTTGTCCAATTTATTTTTGGTTCCTTCTTGGTTATGCTCATGATGCATTTTATTGTAAGGTTTTTTGGGTGCCTTAATCCCTACTTATTACCCAATCTAATAAAAAAATCATGCAATTTGTAATAATTAATGATTTATTTGTTTCCTAGAGTATGGTATGAGAAAAAAATCTTTATTGTTTAAATGTTCTCTATCCATTTTTCAAGTTGATCGATATCTTTCATTCCTATACATTTATTCCCATTTTCATAATTAATTTGATGCCTTTTAATTAGACAATGGTTTACAATTCCTCGTGTCTTCAACTATAAGTTATTATGTAAATTAGAAAATAATAAATCTTCCAACTTGTATATTTGAAGTGTGTGTCACACACAAACACACACTATGGAAAATATATGAAGGTTAAATTTTTTTATCGAGGTAAAAATAGGGTTAAGGGGACCCTACCCCGTACATCAATAAATCTCCATGAGAATAGATAAAGCCAATTATAATAACATCAAAAAACAATAGTATAAAAGTTCATAGTAATAAGAGCACTTAGAGCCCATATAGTGATACTAACAACAATAAAAAACCATAGTGAAACTATCAACATCGAAGGAACTAACATCCATAGACAAAGATAGTGAAAAACATATCACTCCACACCAAAGTCATTTGTAGGATTTTTCAAGCCCCTCTAGCACCTTAGCCCATTATTTTGCAAGAGCATCAATATTAATAGCCAAAGAGCCCAAGTCTAAACCATCTAGGGTCACCTTCCGTTTCCTTCCTTGACTATCCACAACACAATAAGAATTGGCAAGCTGCCCTAGAGTTTGAAGGTGTTGCAGGGTTGACTTAACAATCACGATGCTCCATTCCATATAGCTATGGAGGATAGATTTTACCTGATCCATTTCCCTGGTTATGGCCCCAAAGTTGGCCTTTAGGATCTCAATCTCGCCACCTTGCCCATTCTTCAGACTTCATGCACCTTCTCCTTCATCTTGTGCCAATCATTAAAAATAAATTGGACCAAGCTCTTAGTGAGCTGTATGTCCCCCTTGAGCTCATCGATATCATCCACCTTCTGGCTAAGTGATTGTCCTCTTTAATCGGTTGGCATGACCCATAGCCTCATAGTGTTGTTCAATTAAGCGTTTATAGGATTTGGGGGCACCTGTTTTCCGACTCACCCTTAGTGTTTGGCTCAATGCTTGGGATCTACTTAGATATAAGATCCTTTAGGTTTTGGGCCACAACCACCTCCACCTCATCCTCTTCCATGTCACCATCTAGAGAATCTTCATCATTGCTTGAATCCTCCTCCTCCGATTCAAACCCCGAACCATCCACATAAACTTCCAAAGCTAGCTTGAGGGCACTAGTTTTGTCAATGTCTAGGGCCGCCTTTTTGACAAGGGCAAGGATAAAGCCCTAGTGGAGAGGGACAGAGATCCTACACATTTTAAACTATGAATCAGAGGCACATAGAGAATGATACAAGAAATAGGGAAAACTAAAATCCTTCCCCATCTAAAATGGTTTAGCATTGGGAGGTGGTAAGCGTAAATACATTTGTGGTGGCCTTCCAGGTTAAGAATTGAATTAAGGTGAGATCCACCTCGTCATATGGATTAGGTAAAGACATTCTAAGGTAGCCAACAAAATGGGAGGTGAGATTATCATTACCTTTAAGAAACAAATTCAGTTCTTCGAGGCTTCCTTCTTTGGTTTGTAGGCCTCCTTCCCCCGCCGGAATGCCCATAAATTTAGCCATCAAATCCACAGTGATCTCCAAACTATTCCCCTTCTTCTCAACAATAACACCTTTTTTGGTCACTTTCCATTCACTAGAAAGTCTTTGTTGAGATTCTCGTAGTGCCCTTCAAATATTTTCAAAAGGGGTAAAACCATTGCTATCAAATAGGGAGATAACTTTGGGAGTGACCTCAACAAGGTCAACAGTTCAGTCCTGATGAGATCCCCACCCATTCCGCTAAACAACAAAGGCCTCTTCACAAAAAGTGACTCAAAACCAAAGAGCCGAGAGCTTACTCACACACCATAAAATGATTCTACAAAGAATGAATTCCGATAGAGTTCTCCAAAAATACGTGCAAATCACAAACCCGATCTTCTCATAATTAAGAAATAAATGCAAATTCATCATAAAAAAAGGATCATGACAGGATAGACACCCCATGAAAAGACCTTATACATGAGCATTAGTGTCTTTTAATAAGTGTGCCTGCACCTTGGGATCGAGAATTTCCACCTTCCTCAAAAGTGTCAAATCATGCCCATTAACCCCCATATTAGCAAAGAAATCCGCCACGACATTTGCTTCCCTATACACATGTTTTAAGGAGATAAAATTAAAAGAATGGGCCATTTTATTAATACTCTTAATACATTAAAATTGGCAATAGAGATGGGTCCTTTCTTATTTATGATGTTAATTATGTTCAGGAGTCGCCTTCCACTTCTAGATTAAAAAATTTGTGTTGAAGAGCTATAGATAGACCCCAAAAGACCCCAAAGACTTCAGCAACATTATTAGTCTAAGTGCCCAAATTGTAGAAGTATCCAAGAATAAAACTTCCTTCAAAATCACAAAAGACCCCACCACAACCAACTCAACCAGGATTTCCCTTGGAAGTGCCATCAAAGTTTAATTTTAAACAATCCTTGCTAGGTTTGACCCATCCATTTAGTCTAGGGTTTAGACCGGGGGCCTAAGGGTAGAAGGTCCCAGACCCCACTTCAAGGAGAAACAAGATTCATGCTGAGAGAAAGACTTCTTTTGGGAATTCAAGATAGAGAAGTTAGCAAGGATGGATCTCACACATCGGGCTCCAATTTTTACAAGGGATTCTTTTTTGCCTTTAAAGATTCTTCTATTTCTTTCCTTCCATATTTCCCAAGCCAAATATATTATAGAGAAAATTCATAAGAACTTCAGACTTTGGCTCTTAAAATGACTAGTCCATTGGATCCACAACAATTTTATGGAGTCCGAGAAGACCCAGTTGACATCAAAGATGTTAAGGATGGTTTCCCTAACTGAAACAAGAAAGGGATAGTTAAGGAACATGTGTGAGGTGTCTTCACAATCAAATTCACACAAAACACATCTATTAACCATGTGGAAATTTCTCTTGTTGATTGCCAAAAGTTATAATCTTATCATGGATAACTAACCACCAAAACATATTAATCTTGGGGATTAATTCTTTGATCCATATTCTTCCCCAATTAAAATTATCACCTATCTCCTCCTCATGAAAGAAAGAGCGGTAGGCACTTTTGACCGAGAAAATACCATTTTCTTCCTTAGACCAGTATAAGTTATCTTCAACAGGATTCTCTCTATTAATAATAACTCCTCTTAATTTTTGTTAATAGAAGAGATCTCTAAGATGTTAGAATGATCCAAAGATATGGTTTTCCATTATCCCAAAGGATCATCTAAATTGAAGTAATCTCTAACCTTAGTCCTATATTTGGACACATAGTCTCTCAGTAGATAGAAGGGAAAATAGTCTTGAGAGGAAAATTCTCTGCAAATGAGTTGTTCTCCTAGAAGTTAATGGTGTGTCCATTTCCAACAAGACATTTGCATCCTTCGATAACACATGTTTAGCCCAATTTAAGGACTTTCAGAAGCATGAAGAAGCATTAGAGTTCTGGGTACAAAAGCACCATTCATTAACAAATGGTTTAGGATAGTATTTACATCTTATGATACTAGTCCGACACTATCTTCCTTTAACAAAGATCTCAACTCATTTTGGCTAGCATAGCTTTATTCATTTTAGTCCAATCTCGATACCAAGGCCACAAATGTTTTTGGGGAAACAACCTTATCCTAAAAATTAGAGGAATTATATCTTTTGATTCAGTTCCACTCCATAGAAATATTTTTTGTATGCTCTCCAGCTTGCATGCAATCTCAGAGGGTAATCTATAGATAGACATCATATAAACCGGTAAATTTTGTATAGAGCATTTAAGAAGGACAACTTTTCCCGCTTGAGATAGAAGCGATCCTTTCCACCCTTCAAGTTTCTTCAGAAATCTATCAATTAAGAAATTCCATTCAACATTCTTTTTGTTTTTCCATCCCTATAAGCATACCAAGGTATTTGGTTGGGAGGGTTTTAGAGGGGCAACCAAGAATACCAAAATTTTGATGCTTCTTCTTTCAGGGGTATTGATAAAGAAGACAAATCTTTTCCCATAGTTTATCAATTGATCCGAAGCTTCCTCATAATCCATCATTAACTGCTTGAATTCTTTGGCCTCAGGGATAGAAGAAACTCCTATCAACATAGTATCATCAAAAAAATGTTGATGAGAAACCCTCTAACAGTTTACTGTAGGGGAGATACCTCTGATTCTGCCCTCCATGGTAGCCTTATTAAGATTTCTACTTAGGGTTTTGGACAAAATAATGAAGAGAAAGGGTGAGATAGGATCACCTTGTCTTAAAGCACGCATGATGTTAAAATAACCACAAGGAGTCCCATTAACTAGGACTAAGAACTTGGTAGTGGAAATACAATATAGAATCATCTCCTTAAAATCCTCACCAAAGCCAAATCTTGAGAGAATCTTCATAAGGAAAGACCAAGAGACTCTATCATAGGATTTTTCCATATCCAACTTAATGAACATAGCTTCTTTCTTGTTTTGTTTCATAGAGTGGAGGGTCTCTTGTATGGTGACAATGCCATATTGAATCTGTCTACCCATAACAAAACCTCCTTCTTTGATCGTAGAGATAATTAAGGTAGCACAACCTAGATTCTTAAGGCCAAAGTTTTTGAGCACATTTTATAAACATAGTTGCAAAGACTTATGGGCCTGAAATTTTTAAACTCCGTAGGATCATGATTATTAGGAACCAAATCTAGAAAAGTGTTATTTAGCTCATGTAGCATATTTTTGTTCTTGAAAAATTCCTGGGTAGCACTACATATATCATCTCTCACAATGTCCTCAAAAAGTTTGAAAGAAGAAATCGGGAAACCATCGTGTCTCGGGGGCTTTACTAAGGTTTAGAGATTTGACCATGAATTCAATTTATTCCATCAAGGTATTTTAGTGAGCATGACGTTGTCATCATCATTTATTAGATGGGGATCACGTCAAGAAATTTCTCTTCCTTAGTGTTGTTAGAACCCGAGAAGAGGTCAATCCTGCTAAAGAAAGAACACGCCTCTTGTTGAATTTTCTTAGAGTCATTGAGCATAACTCCCTCTCCATTTTTATGCTTAGAACTCTATTAGAGCTCTTCCTTTTGAGAGTAGATATATGAAAGAACTTTGTGTTCTTATCACCCTCTTTAAGCCAATGGGCTCTAGATTTCTATTTCAAAAAATTCCTCCTTCCGAGGATGTTATGATACTCAAAGTAAATCCTTCTTGTTATTTTGGGTAAATATAGAATTGCAAACCTTTAGTGACTCCAAATATTTCTCGAGTGAAGAAATCTCCTTAGCCGGGATTGATTTTTTCCAAAAATGTTGCCAAAACGTTTTTTATTCCATTCTTTCAAAAAAATTTTTACATGAGCAAGCTTTTTAACAATTAAATTAAGTCGTACCTTTGATTTTTATATTCATATCCTATCATCAAGCAGCCACATCTTTTCAAATCTGAAAGGGACTCTCCTCCTATCCTTAGCCTTGATCTGGAATAGGATAGGATTGTGATCAGATCCTATGCGAGGAAGGGAAAACAACCCGGCTTCTTTGTTCAACCAACCCCAAGAGATTAGTACTCTGTCAAGTTTAACCTGAATCAGCTGTCACCCTTCCTTTTGTTAGTCCAAGTAAATCTACTTCCTCTAAGCTCAACATCCATAAGATTATTGAGGGAAATAAAATCTTGAAGGTCTTCCATGCTTTCAGTGAGATCTATATGTCCCCCTTTTTTCCCCTGACATAGAGGGGTGTTGAAATCCCCCAAAATCACCCATTCCATGCCTTTAATTAGATTCTGAAATTTGGAGAGATCGGCCCAAAGTTTTTTCCTTTCACTTTTACTATTAGGAGCATAGATATTAGATAAGATCCAAATGTTGTAGATATTTTATCCCGAAAAGCATCGCCAAATGGTTATTTGTGTTAAGGCAGGTCATATCTTTGAGTTTTTCTTCATTCCAAATAAAATCCATTCCCTAAAGCTATGCCTATCAACTAACAACAAAACCCCTAAAATTTTTGTAATACCTACTACAAGTCTCAAGAAAAGGGTCCTCCATCATCTTAGTTTTCTGTAGGGCCAGATATCAAAATTTTGATTCATCTCTAGATATTTTATAAATCTCCACTTGACCAGAGTTATTCAAACCCCTAATATTCCAAGATATCATATTCATTTAGTCACTTTATTCTTAGTTCTTCTAAAACTCCTTAGATCTAGTTTTGATTGTTTACCATCATCTATTTCCTTTTGACTCTATTTCTTTCTCATCACTTGTTTGGAGGGTCTCCCAGATCCAACTTTTTTTGGGGTCCCTTCAGATTTTTTTCCTTTGAGAGGAGTAGAAGAAGAATAAAAACAAATAGGTTAAAGTCCTCCTTACTGTGCTTAAGAGCTCCAGAAACCTCGCTGCTCAATAAGGCTTGGGATTAAAAGATATTAAATTGGAATGGATGTTATCTAAGGTGGGATGGAGGATATCTAAGGAGGAGGGTATTTGGGTTGATATATGGAAGAAGAAATATTTGCAAAATATCGAAGTACTAGATACTTTCTTTTTGAATTATGAACTTCCTTTGGGCTCAATTTTTGAATTATTTTGTTTCTTCTTTGCCTATTTTGTGTTCTCAGGTATCAAATGGAATATTGGGAAAGGAATAAAAATCAGGTTTTGGGAGGATACTTGGCTTGAGAATAAACCTTTGGTTTCTTCTTGAGCCATGGAAATCTTGCTCCACCATTTTGAACAAAATGGCTAAAGATTTGTTATTGAATTTTGGGATAGAGAAATCAAGGTCTTAAATGGATTATTATTACCCCCTTATGAACTTTGAGGGTAGTTTTTAACCTTTTATTAATATCAATTTCAAGATACATAACTTTAATATCCCTAGGTAAATGATGCCTTCAGGAAGATTCTGTGGTGTGGAGAGAAGAGGAGTCGGGTGATTTTACTACTAAATCATCTTATCTATTAAATTTTAGAAAATCGGAACAAAAGGATTTATGGAGGCAAATTTTGGTTAAATATTTACTTCCCAAGGTCAATATATTTTTCTAGATAATCAAAGTTTAGAACAACATCCTTACTCTTGAGAATGTGAGAAAACAGTGGTATGATTATTCCTAACAGATGTATCCCGTGTGGTCATCAAGAGGAGTTTTCCAATCTTTTGTTTCTTCATCTCCCATTCTCTTTGGTGGGGTTTTCCTCTTGTTTAAGAATTTTTAACCTTAATTGGATATTGCCTCATTCTCTAGATGAGCTCTATATCCAAAGGATTTTCCCTTTAAATATGCTTGTGGCAACCTTGAATATGATTATTCCCCACCTTATGTGGAGCCTTTAGAAGGAAAAGAATGACAATATTATAAGGTATCAATTTTCTTCCGTTAAGAGATTGGATGCTCACATGGTTTCCTCCCTTAAGGAAAATTTTAGATTTTTACGAGTAAAATTAAAGCTCCCTTTCCCACTTTGGAGATTACGGTTATTAAATAGTTCGTTGTTAGTCCTCCCATCCCTAAAATTCCTCAAAATGATTTAAAGTGGAAGGCTCCAGCTTTTTAAATCGGATCAACTTGAATTTTGATGGAGCTTCAAAGGGAAATGCTATTCTTCTCATTGGGGAGGGATCGTTATAGAAATTACTTGTTTTCTTATGTGGGTTCTCTTGGGGTTAAAACTAATAAATTTTCTGAGAGAGTATGGAGGTTTATCGGGGCATTGATTTAGAAAGACATGAGGGTTTTAAGCAAATCCATATCAAGGTGATTATTTAGTTCTTATTAATTCTTTGAGAAAAGGATAGAATTAATAATTGACCTTAGGCAATGTCCTTAAAGATACTAAGGAAATGATTAAATATTTTGATATTTTTTATCTTATAAATTCCTCTTGAAAGGGAAAAATGTGTAGATCACCTCACCAATTTGGGAGCTAAAGGTAATAATATTAGAGTCCTGGGAAAGAGGCAATGATATCCCCATGTCCTTACTAATCTCATTAATAATGACAAGTATTGAGGCAAGAGTGGTTCTCACAACATTAAAATTTTCCTCCGTAATTTCTATTTTATTAATGTATGTATTAGGAATAGGATGTTGTTAAGTATAATTAGTAGTGGTGTCCAATAGAAGATAACGGCGCCGTCAGTACGGTGCCACCAATAATGTAGAGTACGGTAATAGTCAAAGTACAATAGGAATGTTGTAAAAAGTAAATATTTGTTGTAAGTGGTCCGGTAATGTTAAAATGTCAAAGTTGGGATAAGTAGAGAAGTAGGGTCTACATGATTAGGAATTAGAAATATTATATTTGTAATAAGGACAAAGAGTGATGTCATAAATATTTTGTATATTTTATTTGTGGAAAATTCTAAAAAGGTGGAACCCATGTGAGATGATAAGGTTTATCTTATCTTAGAAGATAAGCCTACATGTAAAGGCAAGAGTTTAGGCATGAAATATGATTGGCAGAAGAGATTTCCTATCCTATCTTAGAGATAAGGTGGATAAACCTGAATTCCTATAAATAAAAAGGCCACCCCCCCTCATTTAGCATAGAGAGAAGTAGTGAGAAATATTGTATGAGTAAGTGTGTAAAGGAAGCCATCATTTTGAAGGTGTGTTAAAGAAGCCATTAAGAGGTGTAATTGTGAAGTTTCTCCCATAGTTATTGTTTGAAGGCAAGTGAAGTTAATAACACTTGAAGAACCTCATGGGTGAGATTGTAACAATTTCATGTTGATATTATAATTTACACTGATATTTCAGATTTATCATTATTATTTCTTAGCATAGTCTATGGTATTCTTGTGTTATGTTTGTTGTTGTGTTTCCAGATTACATCCACCAAACTAAGAGTTGTGCATTAGTTAATAATCATAGCATGAGGAGTTCCCGGTGAAGAATTATCATAGTGCCAGATTGGTGTTGACATTTTGGTTCCGTTGCTGGACCATTCCTCATTGGTGGATTTTCTGGAGAAATATTCCCACTTAGTCATAAAAATTTTGGAGGGTAACCTTGTTTTTACTGCATATAGTAGCTTACCATGGTAAAGTCACTTTTTGCCGCGAATAGTATTTACCGTAGTAAAGTCATTTTTACCGTGAATAGTATTTACCGCAAAGAACTTCACTTTTACCGTGAATAGTGTTTACCACAAGAAAGTCGGTTTTTACACAAGAACTTCACTTTTTACCGTGAATAGTGTTTACCACAAGAAAGCCGCCACCGTAGTAAGTCAAGTTTTACCATAGTTTACCATGGTCATTTCTATTTTCTATTATAGTGATTCCAATTATTTGTGCACATAAGTCTTGTTGATTGTACTTGTGGATTGGTATTTCACTGTGGTTACTTTTGGAAATGGGGAAGATTCCTATTTTTTCAGCCCAATCTAATGAAGATGCTTCCTCTTTCATTCAAGAGTTTAAATGATCTTGTATTTGTAATGGCCTTATAAGAAGGGAACAATGGACTGAATTTTTTCCTACCTTTTTGGATGGTTCAGCCCTTAGGTGGTTTAAAACACTAGGTGATAATGTGAAAAACTCATGGGATTTATTAACTAAAGTTTTCAAGAATTTGGTGAACAACAAAAATATGCAGATCTCATGATCGATATCACAAAGCTAGCCCAAGGAGAGAAGGAGAAGATAAGGGATTATCATGCTCGTGTTCTGAGCTAAGGAGGAAGCTCGATGCCCGATTCGAAAGGAAGGATTAGCGGATGGGTTAATGAATGGCGTGGATAATCTCCTCTCAGTAAGCACTTCATTCTTGGGATGAAGCCAAAGATCGACAATGAGTGAAATATGACCACCAAATTACCATTGAAAAAGCAAAGGAGATCGCAAGAAGGCAAGAAGAAAGCATGGAAGAGGAGCCCAAAGAAATTGTTGCTAAAGTAGAGCCTACACCAAAGACCTTTGGTCTAGAATCCACAACCACTCTCGGTGAGCACAAATATTTCTCCTAGTACATCTACCGAGTATGAAGATCTCGTCAGAAGATGGGTCATTAACTATTAATCTTCTTCAAGGAAAATAATTTGGTTCTCAGGGAGGAGATAGAGGTCCAAAAAGAAATATTTCTGAAGTTGTATGTTATGGTTGTTATAAAAAGGGTCATTATAAGTATAATTATCTAGATAGAGCTTCTACATCCGTAAGAGATAATGATAAAGGGAAAGCACCTGTGAATTATTTTGATGTAGTAGATAAGAACATAAATAATGAAGTAGATGTGTTTGTAACAAAAAGAAAGAAAGAAAAAGATAACCAAGATGGAAATGATCCTAAGAAGATGAAAGGAGAAACTAGTAAGAAACATAGGAGAAAAAAACTTGGGTGTGCAGGATTTTTTTGATTTCACAGGACAAGGACCATATTACATCTTAGACGATCTATCTAAAAGGCCTGCAAATATTACATATGGTCAACTCTTGGCTATGTCTTTGAGAAGAGGCGGGAGCCGCGAAGTGGACTCAATGCTCAACGAAGGAAGGAGGTTGAGGTCCTTATTTTGGAGGCAGAGGGCGATCCCTACGCTCCACAAGCTAAGGTATTATGTAATGGTATTTCAATTCATGATGTCTTAGTTGATGGAGGTGTTGTAGTTAATGTAATGACCGAGTCTGTAATGAATATGTTGGGTTTAAAATTGATCGCCCTCAACACTTATGTTAAGGTCATTAATAAAGGAAAACTAAACCAAAAGGTGTAGTCTCAAATGTGGCAATATCTCATATGGGTGTGGTATGTGTGGTAGACTTTTAGGTGATGAAAAATGGTACTGTCATTGCACCCAATGTTGTTGGGAAGACCATGGCTAAGAAGAGTTCATGCAAGAAACTACCGGAATGAAGGCTTCATGACACTTGGATATGGTAGAGAGAGGGTGAAGATAAACATGATCCCTGCATCATAAGGCAGTAACTCGTGGATTCAAGTGATGAAACCGATGATCGAAATCCTCCGATTACTTGAGTACTAGTGAAGTGGACACCAAGATGAAGAAAGTGAGGTTGATGTTTCGGCCATGGATATCCTTCCACCACACCGACTCATGATCCCATAAAATTATCTCAAGAATAAATTGATGATCATCTCCAACAAATAAAGATTGGTGATGTCATGTGATGGAGAGTGAGAAGGAATCCTACCTCTAGCTCTTTCGAAGGTACATACACATATTCACTTTTGATTACAAGGAACTCCACAAGTAAATTGGGTAGAACATTCTATTGAGCTGGTAGATGGTACTAAGCCCAAAAATAAAATGCCATATAGAATGAATCCTAATTTTTCCAAGACTCGTAAAAGAATAAATAGATAAGTTGCTTGATGCGTAATTTATATTTACTATGGAGAATTCGTAATGGGTTTCTCCCATTGTGATCTCAATAAAAATAATGGGAAGCTATGCATTTGTGTTGATTATAGGAAGCTCAATAAGGCAACAAAGAAGGATCATTACCCTCTTCCATTCTCGCATCAGATTTTAGACGGCGAAGTAGCGGCCAGAGTGCTATAGTTTTGCTTATGGATATAATGCGATACAACCAAGTTCGTATAGCAGAAAGATCACCAAGACCACGCTCACCACTCCTTGGGGAACGCTTTGCTTATAGAGTTATGCCTTTTAGGTTGTGTAATGCTCCAAAGCAACGCTCCAACACTTGATGAATAAGGTGTTTGAACCCTACATCGGGAACTTCATTAGAGTATTTCGATGATTTTTGCATCTATGGGAGCAAGATGGACCACCGCACTAGATGGAGACAACATTTCAAAGGTTAGATGAAGCACAAGCCTCACTAAACCCTACAAAGTGTGTCTTTGGATGTTCTAAAGGTGTTTTGTTAGGGCATGTCAGTATTCAGAGATGGTATTGGTACTAATCTCCGATAAAGTTTCAAAATCAAGGAGTTACCATTTCCTATGAATAGAAGAAATAAGGTGCATGAAGCTTTTGAACAACTCAAGGAAGCCCCGTGTCTTCACTTGTTTTAAAGAATCTAGATTGAGCAAGCCATTCATCATGTGTATACCGATGCCTCGGATGTAACACTAAGAAGTACTGAGCCAAAAGGATGAAAATGAGAATGATCATCTAATTTATTTTGGGAGCAAACAAATGAGCAAAGGATCTTGAAGTAAATTATACTCAGTAATCGAAAAAGAGGCTCTAGCTATCATTTTTGTTGTAAAGAAGTTTAGAAATTACTTGCTAGGGTAGAAATTTATAGTCAGAATAGATCATTAGGCTCTAAAATATATTGTCAATAAGTCTAACCCATCAGGGAGGATAGAAAGATGGATAATTTTGCTACAAGAATTTGAATTTGATATTATAGATAGGCCAGGAAAGAAGCATGTCAATGCAGATGCACTCTCTCGAGCCTATGATGGTTTAGGTTTGCCTTGTGATGATGATGATTTCCCAGATGTAGCATTGTTATCTCTTGACACAATCCCTAGTGAATACATAGATATTTGGAATTATCTAAATGAATTCAAGTTTCCTGATGGTGCCAATGCAAAGAATAAGAGGAAGATTACTCAAACTAGTCGTCCATATTCTATTCTCGCATGGAGTATTATTTCGAATAGGACCCGATTGATAGTATAAGAGGGCGCAATGATGGACATGATCAAGGGAAGAAGTTGATAGAAGAATTCCACAATGGTACATGTGGAGGACACTTCTGCTAGACAACTTACAAAGTAAGAAGGATCTTGGATGCAGTTATCACCGCCCACTCTTTTTAGAGATTGTTATAATTATTGTAAGACTTGTGATATTTGTCAAACACATGGTAACCGTAAGACTTCATCAGCTCCATTATGCCCTATTCTTCCACTTGATCCCTTTGAAAAGTGGGGAATAGACATTGTAGAGGTCCAATTCCAACTACCCCATGCCAAAATAAGTATATTGTAGTTGCCACAGATTATTTAACCAAGTGGGTTGAAGCTAGGCCATTGAAAAAAAACTTCCATGGATGAAGTGGCAAGGTTCATATATGAATGCATTGTCACCATATTTGGTTGCCCATTAGAAATTATAACGTATAAAGGAAGTCACTTCATTAATGAGGTGGTAGAAGCCCTAGTCAACAAGTTTTCTATTAAGCACAGGAAAGGCAACAACATACAAGCCAAGCACAATGAACAGGTGGAATGAACAAATTTTGTGTTGTGTCAAATTCTAGCAAAGGATGCAGCCTTGCAGTACATAAGTGGGATAAAAGGATTCATGTAGCATTGTGGGCATATAGGGCAACATCAAAGTCAAGCAACAGGATACTCCCATTTCAGTTGGCTTATGGCATTGATCCAGCTTCTTCCTATTGAATTTGATATTCCCACCGTGAGAGTTATGAAAATGAAAGAATGGATGAAAGTGATTCAAGAAAAAAGAAAGGTCAGGGTACATCTTCGTTTCTTCTAGAGGAACCGAGGGAAATATCGAAGGATACAAGCTATACTTAATAAAATGAAGCGAAAGGAATACTTTGATCAAAAGATCCATAGGTCTCCATTTCATGTGAATGACTTGGTTCTAGTATATGATTCCGTATACAAAAAAATAAGACATATAAAATTTCTTCCAAAGTGGATGGGGCCTACAAAATAGCAAATGTGCATGAAAATGGTACATATCGACCGGTACTCCCATTATAAAATAGGTCAACCATGAAAAGTTAAAGATTTTCCAAGCACCAGCCTTCTCTGTAATGTCCATAAGAGTCTACTCTCGAGGACGGAGTAGAAGTTAGGAAGGGGGAAAATGTCAAGATTAAAATTTTCCTTTGTAATTTCTATTTTATTAATGTATGTATTAGGAATAAGATGTTGTTAAGTATAATTAGTAGTGGCGTCCAATAGAAGATAACAGTGAAAGTCGTCGCCATGCGGTGCCACCAATAATGTAGAGTACGGAATAACAAAGTACAATAGGAATGTTGTAAAAAGTAAATATTTGTCGTAAGTGGTCCGGTAATGTTAAAATGTCAAAGTTGGGATAAGTAGAGAAGTAGGGTCTACATGATTAGGAATTAGAAATATTATATTTATAATAAGGGCAAAGAGTGATGTCATAAATATTTTGTATATTTTATCTGTGGAAAAGTCTAAAAGGTGGAACCCATGTGAGATGATAAGGTTTATCTTATGTTAGAAGATAAGCCTACATGTAAAGGCAAGAGTTTAGGCATGAAATATGATTGGCCGAAGAGATTTCCTATCCTATCTTAGAGATAAGGTGGATAAGCTTGAATTCCTATAAATAAAGAGGCCACCCCCTCATTTAGCATAGAGAGAAGTAGTGAGAAATATTGTATGAGTAAGTGTGTAAAGGAAGCCATCATTTGAAGGTGTGTTAAAGAAGCCATTCGTAGGTGTAATTGTGAAGTTTCTCCCATAGTTATTGTTTGAAGGCAAGGGAAGTTAATAACACTTGAAGAACCTCATGGGTGAGATTGTAACAATTTCATGTTGATATTATAATTTACACCGATATTTTAGATTTATCATTATTCTTTCTTATCATAGTCTATGGTATTATTGTGTTATGTTTGTTGTTGTGTTTCCATATTACATCCACCAAACTAAGAGTTGTGCATTAGTTAATAATCATAGCACGAGGAGTTTCCTAAAGAATTATCATAGTGCCGATTGGTGTTGACAGCTTCCTTTCCTCACTTGGAATTTATCATTTTTCTTATGGTTAACATGAATTTTGGCATGTGCATGATTAATGGTTTGATTTATATTAATTTGGATCTTAAGTTTCTTTCTGGAAATTACCTCTTCAATTTTTAATCTCGATCTACTAAAACCATGGGAGGTAGTCGCTGAGAATCAAGCCCATGAGCTATGATGCTCAAGGATAATACCTCCTTATGACACATTCTTAAAATAGGGGTTTAGGAATTTCATCTTAAATATCACTAGGTCTGATCCTTATCTTGCGTTGGAGTTAGCTAGGTGTGGAAAAATGACAACATGGTGATCCACTATATTAAAATTTAGGTTTCGGAGGAATCTATTGCCCAAGTGACTAGTATGGAGATGAAGGGCTTGAAGATTTTCAAAGACTAGAACAAACGAAGACATGAAACTCAAACTTTATTCCTAGGTAAATAAAAGGTTTATTTGCTTGTGGATAGAATTGCTAGATTCTCGCATACCTATATTTGGATTATGGTTTGTCTCCATCTAATTAGGTACATTAATCTCAAAGGGAAATATAGAAATATCTATACTCACCATCTTACAATGCTTAATATGTTTAAGCATAAATTTTTTATGAGCCTTCCTTTTTCTTGTTTATATTGCTCTCTATATCAATGAATGATTTTCAACAGGAGGATTGAAACCCCGATTTACCATGGCCTCGATTCTATTAGTTTTTCGTAATGGTAAACCGGTGGTGGCGAAGGAATTAGAGCCCAATGCGGGAATTATGATGACAATTTTTCTCTTGATGACTATTTGAACAAACCGAGGAGAAAGAAGGGGTTAGCTTCCCACAAGAATGATAATATTGATACAAGGGGGCTGATGTTTCCTGCTGATATAAAAGGGGAGTCATCTATAGGAAGGAAAGAATAACTCATGATTGGAATGTTTCTTTTGATAAACCGAATCTCAAGGATTAGGCAAGGTCAAAAGGGACATCAAGCCCTTTGTGAAGTCGAACTAATATGAGAAACAATGTCATGAATTATATTGATGCCGCTTAATAAAATATGCATCTCCCAAAACTCTATCAAGGAGGATATGGCCGAGATCAAAAAAAAAGTTTTGGAGTTGGAGGAGTGTGTGGTCAATCTGGGAGCAGGGTTACAGAGCTCATATTTTTCATCTACATCTTAGTAGTTTGACGACGAAGAGCAGGGCCAAAGATGAAACTCCTATTCCGAATGAGTAGGACGATCGGATGAAAGAATAGGAAGAGGGCGAATCAAAGGTGTACAAGAATTTGAATATTAAGTTGTCTTTTGGCTCTTGGAGATTTTTCTTGAATTTTTGTGAACTATTTCATTTAGGATGGTTTCTCATCCCAATTATTTTTCAGCTCTAGACTATTCTATCTTGTAATTGTCTTCAGGACTATGGTTTTGACTATGTTGTTTTAGCCCTTTTTGTCCAATTTATTTTTGGTTCCTTCTTGGTTATGCTCATGATGCATTCTTGTAAAAAGAGGGTTAAGGGGACCCTACCACGTACATCAAGAAATCTCCATGAGAGCAGATAAAGCCAATTATAATAACATAAAAACCATAGTATAAAATTCATAGTAATAAGAGCACTTAGGAGCCCATATAGTGATACTAACAACAACAAAAAACCATAGTGAAACTAACAACATCGAAGGAACTAACAACCATAGACAAAGATAGTGAAAAAACATATCACCCACACCAAATTCATTTGTAGGCTTTTTCAAGCCCCTCCAGCACCTTAGCCCATTCTTTTGCAAGAGCATCAATATTAATAGCCAAAGATCCCAGGTCTAAACCATCCAGGGTCACCTTCCATTTCCTTCCTTGACTATCCACAACACAATAAGAATTGGCAAGTTGCCCTAGAGTTTGAAGGTGTTAGCAGGGTCGACTTAATAGTCACGATGCTCCATTCCATATAGCTATGGAGGATAGATTTTACTTGATCCATTTCCTTGGTTATGGCCCCAAAGTTGGCCTTTAGGATCTCAATCTCGCCACCCTGCCCATTACTAACAGCTTCATGCACTACTCCTTCATCTTGTGCCAATCATTAAAAATAAACTAGACCAAGCTCTTAGTGAGCCACATGTCCTTGAGCTCATTGATATCAGCCACCATCTTGGCCAAGTGATTGTCCCCTTTGATCGGAGACATGACCCATAGCCTCATAGTGTTGTTCCAATTGAGCGTTTATAGGATTCGGGGCACCCTGTTTGCTAGACTCACCCTTAGTGTTTGGCTCAGTGCTCGGGATCTACTTAGATTTAAGATCCTTTAGGTTTTGGGCCATGACCACCTCCACCTCATCCTCTTCCATGTCACCATCTAGAGAATCTTCATCATCACTCGAATCCTCCTCCTCCGATTCAGACCCCAAACCATCCACATAAGCTTCCAAAGCCAGCTTGAGGGCACCAGTTTTTGTCAATGTCCAGGGCCGCCCTTTTGACAAGGGCAAGGATAAAGCCCTAGTGGAGAGGGACAGAGATCCTACGCATTTTAAACTATGAAACAAAGGCACATAGAGAATGATACAAGAAATAGGGAAAACTAAAAGCCTGCCCCCATCTAAAATGGTTTAGCATTGGGAGGTGGTAAGCATAAATACATTTGTGGCAGCCTTCCAGGGTTAAGAATTGAATTAAGGTGAGAGCCACCTCGTCATATGGATTAGGTAAAGACATTCTAAGGTAGCCAACAAAATGGGAGGTGAGATTCTCATTACCTTTAAGAAACAAATTCAGTTCTTCAGAGGCTTCCTTCTTTGGTTTGTAGGCCTCCCTCCCCACCGCTAGAATGCCCATAACTTTAGCCACTAAATCCACAGTGATCTCCAGATTGATCCCCTTCATCTCAACAACAACACCTTTTTTGGTCACTTTCCATGCACTAGCAAAGTCTTTGTTGAGATTCTCATAGTGCCCTTCAAATATTTTTAGAAAGGGGGTAAAACCCTTGCTATCAAATAGGGACATAACTTTAGGAGTGACCCCAACAAGGTCAATAGGTTCAGTCCTGACGAGATCCCCACCCATTCCACTAAACAACAAAGGCCTCTTCACAAAATGACTCAGAAACCAGAGAGCCGAGAGCTTACTCGCACACCACAAAATGATTCTACAGTAGTGGCTTTGCCAGATAGAGTTCTCCAAAAATACGTGCAAATCACAAACCCGATCTTCTCATAATTAAGAAATAAATGCAAATTCATCATACAACAAAGGATCATGATAGGATAGACACCCCATGAAAAGACCTTATACGTGAGCATTAGTGTCTTTTAATAAGTGTGCCTACACCTTGGGATCGAGAATTTCCACCTTCCTCAAAAGTGTCAAATCATGCCCATTAACCCCCATATTAGCAAAGAAATCCACCATGACATTTTCTTCCCTATACACATGTTTGAAGGAGATAAAATTAAAAGAATGGGCCATTTGCTTAATACTCTTAATAGAGTTAAAATTGGCAATAGAGATGGGTCCTTTCTTATTTATGTTGTTAATTATGTTCAGGGAGTCACCTTCCACTTCCAAATTAACAAATTTGTGTTGAAGAGCTATAGATAGACCCCAAAAGACCCCAACAGCTTCAGCAACATTATTAGTTTGAGTGCCCAAATTGTAGAAGTATCCAAGAATAAAACTTCCTTCAGAATCACGAAAGACCCCACCACAGCCAATAACTCGACCAAGATTTCCTTGGAAGTGCCATCAAAGTTTAATTTTAAATAGTCCTTGCTAGGTTTGACCCATCCATTTAGTCTAGGGTTTAGACTAGGGGGCTAAGGGTAGAAGGTCCCAGACCCCACTTCAAGGAGAAACAAGATTCATGCTGAGAGAAAGACTTCTTTTGGGAGTTCAAGATAGAGAAGTTAGCAAGGATGGATCTCACACAGCGGGCTCCAATTTTGACATGGGATTATTTTTTTCCTTTAAAGATTCTTCTATTTCTTTCCTTCCATATTTCCCAAGCCAAATGTATTATAGAGAAAATCCATAAGAACTTCAGACCTTGGCTCTTAAAAGGACTAGTCCATTGGATCCACAACAATTTTATGGAGTCCAGAAGACCCAGTTGACATCAAAGATGTTAAGGATGGTTTCCCTAACCAAAAAAAGAAAGGGACAATTAAGGAACATGTGTGAGGTGTCTTCACAATCAAATTCACACAAAACACATCTATTAACCATGTGGAAATTTCTCTTGTTCAGATTGCCAACAGTTAGAATCTTATCATGGATAACCAACCACCAAAACATATTAATCTTGGGGATTAATTCTTTGATCCATATGCTTCCCCAATTAAAATTATCACCTATCTCCTCCTCATGAAAGAAAGAGTGGTAGGCACTTTTGACCGAGAAAATACCATTTTCTTCCTTAGACCAATATAAGCTATCTTCAACAGATTCTCTCTATTAATAATAACTCCTCTTAATTTGTTGTTAATAGAAGAGATCTCTAAGTTGTTAGAATGATCCAAAGATATGGTTTTCCACTATCCCAAAGGATCATCCAAATTGAAGTAATCTCTAACCTTAGTCCCATATTTGGACACAGAGTCTCTATAGATAGTAGGGAAAATAGTCTTGAGAGGAAAATTCTCCAGCCAGTTTCCTCCCAAGAAGTTAATGGTGCGTCCATTTCCAACAATTCATTTGCATCCTTTAGATAACACATGTTTAGCCCAATTTAAGGACTTCCAAGAATGAAGAAGCATTAGAGTTCTGGGTACAAAAGCACCATTCATTAGCAGACAGGTTAGGCCAATATTTACATCTTATGATACTAGTCTAGACACTATATTCCTTTAACAGTCTCCAACTCATTTTGGCTAGCATAGCTTTATTCATTTTAGTCCAATCTCTGATACCAAGGCCACCAAAGTTTTTGGGGAAACAAACCTTATCCCAGGAAATTAGAGGAATTCTATCTTTTGATTCAGTTCCACTCCATAGAAATATTTTTTGTATGCTCTCCAGCTTGCATGCAATCTCATAGGGTAATCTATAGATAGACATCGTATAAACCGGTAAATTCTGTATAGATCATTTAAGAAGGACAACTTTTCCCACTTGAGATAGAAGCGATCCTTTCCACCCTTCAAGTTTCTTTAGAAATCTATCAATTAAGAAATTCCATTCAACATTCTTTGGTTTTTCCATCCCTATAAGCATACCAAGGTATCTGGTTGGGAGGGTTTTAGAGGGGCAACCAAGAATACCAGCAATTTTGATGCTTCTTCTTTTAGGGGTATTGATAAAGAAGACAAAGCTTTTCCCATAGTTTATCAATTGATCTGAAGCTTCCTCATAATCCATCATTAACTGCTTGAATTCTCTAGCCTCAGGGATAGAAGCAACTCCTATCAACATGGTATCATAAAAAAATGTTGATGAGAAACCCTCTGACAATTTACAACAGGGGAGATACCTCTGATTCTTCCCTCCATGGTAGCCTTATTAAGAGTTCTACTTAGGGTTTCAGGCCAAAATAATGAAGAGAAAGGGCGAGATAGGATCACCTTGTCTTAAACCACACGTGCTGTTAAAATAACCACAAGGAGTCCCATTAACCATAGACTCGAGAACTTGGTAGTGGAAATACAAGATAGAATCATCTCCTTAAAATCCTCACCAAAGCCAAATCTTGAGAGAATCTTCAGAAGGAAAGACCAAGAGACTCTGTCATAGGATTTTTCCATATCCAGCTTAATGAACATAGCTTCTTTCTTGTTCTATTTCATAGAGTGGAGGGTCTCTTGTATGGTGACAATGCCATCTTGAATCTGTCTACCCATAAAAAAACCTCCCTGCTGATCAGAGATAATTGAAGGTAGCACAACCTGGATTCTTAAGGCCAAATTTTTTAGCACATTTTATAAACACAGTTGCAAAGACTTATGGGCCTTGAAATTTTTAAACTCCATAGGATCATGATTCTTAGGAACCAAAGCCAGAAAAGTGCTATTTAGCTCATGTAGCATATTTTTGTTCTTGAAAAATTCCTGGATAGCACTGCATATATCATCTCTCACAATGTCCCAAAAAGTTTGAAAGAAGAAAGCTGGGAAACCATCAGGTCCCGGGGCTTTATCAAGGTTTAGAGATTTGACCATGAATTCAATTTCTTCCATCAAGGTATTTTAGTGAGCATGAGGTTGTCATCATCATTTATCAGATGGGGGATCACGTCAAGAAACTACTCTTCCTTAGTGTTGTTAGGAACCCGAGAAGAGGTCGAATCCTGTTGAAGAAAGAACACGCCTCTTGTTGAATTTTCTTAGAGTCATTGAGCATAAATCCCTCTCCATTTTTTATGCTTAGAATTCTATTAGAGCTCCTCCTTTTGAGAGTAGAGATATGAAAGTAACTTTGTGTTCTTGTCACCCTCTTTAAGCCAAAGGGCTCTAGATTTCTATTTCCAAAAAAATTCCTCCTTCCGGAGGATGTTATGATACTCAACAAGTAAATCCTTCTCATTATTTTGGGTAAATATAGAATTGCAAACCTCCGTGACTCCAAATATTTCTGAGAGTGAAGAAATCTCCTTAGCCAAGGATTGCTTTTTTTTGAAAATGTTGCCAAAACTTTTTTATTCCATTCTTTCATTTTTTTTTTCATGAGCAAGCTTTTTAACAATTCTGAATAAAGCCATACCTTTGATTTTTATATTCCACCACCCCTTCACCAGCTCAATAATATCCTCATCAAGCAGCCACATCTTTTCAAATCTAAAAGGGACTCTCCTCCTATCCTTAGCCTTGATCTGGAATAGGATAGGATTGTGATCAGATCCTATGCGAGGAAGGAAAACACTACTTCTTTGTTCAACCAACCCCAAGAGATCAACGCTCTGTCAAGTTTAACTTGAATCAGCTGGTCACCCTTCCTTCAGTTAGTCCAAGTAAATCTACTTCCTCTAAGCTCAACATCCATAAGATTATTGAGGGAAATAAAATCTTGAAGGTCTTCCATGCTTTCAGTGAGATCTATATGTCCCCCTTTTTTCCCTCGGACACAGAGGAGTGTTGAAATCCCCCAAAATCACCCATTCCATGCCTTTAATTACATTATGAAATTTGGAGAGATCGCCCAAAGTTTTTTCCTTTCACTTTTACTATTAGGAGCATAGATATTAGATAAGATCCAGAACTCTTTAGATATTTTATCCTGAAAAAGCACCGCCATATGGTTATTTCTGTTAAGGAGCTTCATACCTTTGAGTTTTTCTTCATTCCAAATAACAACCATTCCCCTGGTGTGCCTATCAAACTAACAATAAAACCCCTAAAATTTTTGTAATACCTACCACAAGTCTCAAGAAAAGGGCCCTCCATCATCTTAGTTTCCTGCAGGGCCAAGATATCAAAATTTTGATTCATCTCTAGATATTTTATCAATCTCCACTTGACCAGGGTTGTTCAAACCCCTAATATTCCAAGATATTATATTCATTTAGTCACTTGATTCTTAGTTCTTCTAAAACTCCTTAGATCCAGTTTTGATTGGGTACCATCATCTATTTCCTTTTGAATCTATTTCTTTCTCGCCACTTGTTTGGAGGGTCTCCCAGATCCATATTTTTTGGGGTCCCTTCAGATTTTTCCCCTTTGAGAGGAGTAGAAGAAGAATAAAAACAAATAGGTTAAAGTCCTCCTTACCAGGCTTGAGTAGCTCCGAGACCTCGTCAAGCTGAGAAGAGACCTTTTCTTTAAAGATTTCATGAGTGTTGTTTAAAACCAGTTGGTTTTCATTAGTCACAATATCCTTTTCCTTTTCCTTAATCTAAGATTTTCAAAAGGATTTGAACACAATTCTAAAGCCTCATTGAGGCTGCCTTCACCTAGATCTTTAGATTGAAAATTTTCCACTTCCTTCAGTAGATTTTCTAGCTTTTTTGTGGATAGAGCCTTTTCCGCTTGAACATGGATCATAGCCTTTTGGAACTGGGGTTCTAAATGGGCATTCTGTTGGAACTTCTTATTCCTTACTTCTATGAAACCTTCTTCATCCATAAAGACAAGCTTCAAGATATTTTCCTCTCTAGATTCATTTCCATTATTTTCCGTTATTTGGATGCCCTTAATTGAATTTACCTTCTTTGGAGTAGCTAATGGGGCACTTCCTTTACCTTTTCCATATCCTTTGGATGCTTTTCTTTGAAAACCTTGGAGATAGTCAGTTTACATTGGTGCTTTGCATGCCCCCACCCCTGACATTTCTCACATCTTTGAGGGCAGTTTTCAAAATTTATTTTCTGTTCCCAGCTTCCCAATTTCAACACAAAGATATGGATTTAGGAAGGGTAGAGCCCATCAGAGAATAAATACAAAATCTCACACAAACCACTCTAGATTTAGTAAGCATCGCATTATCCACAACAACAAAGGTTCCAAGGGTATTAACAACTCCTTTTATAATATCCACATCCCATAGTTCCGAGGAAGACCTGGGAGTCTCACCCACACGGGGAACTGATTAATATTCTCTTTTTTAGGGTTGAAATTTGGAGTCCATTTCCTAAGAAAGAGGCCAAGTTTCCCAAGAAACCAAGGGCCTTCAATGAGTATCCTCTAAGGATCTTCAGAGTTGTTGAAACTAAACAGGAAAAATCCATTAGGAAGGGCAGTGACATCCATATGCCCCTTAGGTTTCCATTTAGCTCCAGCCCAAGATCTAATGGAGTCAATATTAGGTCACCCCCACCAGTTTTCCTATCAAGGCATTCTCCATTTTTCTCAGATTTTGGTCAATAATGATATCTGGTATTTCTAAGAATTTACCTGAAGCATCTTTGCTTGAGTTGAGGATGATTCCAAGACTCTTCTCTTTCTCCAAGTTCAAAATATTCATAATTTTTGGGGGACCCAGACACCACATGATTCCCACCCAAAGAAAGGGTTTTGCACATACCTTTTTCCCTCGAGGATTGGTCCATCGTATCTGAAACTCCAGGTGGGATCTATCTATTGTCGGTTCCCTACTATCATTGTCCAACACGTCTTCCTCCTCCTCATCTTGCTCATCCTTCTCGCAATCCCGCCTTCTTTCCTCTCTCATCTTTCCCACTCGTCTTTCCCACTCTCCTGCTCATCCTTCCCACTTGATTTACCTATAATTCAAAAAGGAAGTCTCGCATTTTTATTTTTGTTACTATAATAATAATAGTATAGTTGTAGTAGTACATTATGCGATTTTAAAAATAATATTAAAAACATATTCTTTAAGAAAAATATTTTCATTCAACTTAAATCTTGTTTCATGGCGTAGTGTAACCTTAAATGTTTGATAATCTTATCCTCAAAGTGAAAATATCTACTAAAGTAGTACTAAAACTTTAAGTAAAGAGGGTTTCAAGGATATAAATTTTCAAACCAAAGGTAGACTCTATAGATCTCATCTATGATAGCATATATTTTATTTTCTCAAAATTTACCTAAAGAACACGTGTATCACAAATACGATTTGTAGTTATCTTTGTAGAAAAAATGGAAAAGCACCTATAATCCTTACAATCCATAAAATTATGAGGATATTATATGGGTCTTTAAAGAGGTGAAATAATTTTCCACTTAATCTCTTATTAAAGAGAGCTTATAAATACTAATTGTTCCTCTCCATTGAATAAATTTGACAAATATGATGTACCTAATAAATATGATGATCTATCTCTTTGCATGTGGTGTACAAGAATTAAATTGTGCCAATGGAAACTTCAAAGTACAAGGTAATTGGAGCCTAATATAACCTCAAGTTTGGATGATCCCATCTTCAAAGTGAAGATATATGTATTATAGTAGAGCTAAAGCTTTAAAGAAAGAGATTCGTGAGGATCTAACCATTTAGACCAAAAGTAGGCTCTATAGATCTCATCTTTGATACCATATCATTTGTTTTCTCAAGATCTACATAAAGAAAATATGTATCACAAATATATGATAAGACATGTACTTATCTCTGTAGGAAAAAATAAAAGTACTAAACATCTATGATTCTCACAAGAAAATTTTTGAGGAGATTATAAGATTCTTTGAAGATACAAATGAATTTCCCCCAATCTATATTTAAAATAGCATATAAATACAAATTGATCCTCCTTAATAAATCTAACATATATAATGTACATAAGATATATGGTGATCTATCTCTTAGTGGAGATGGTGTGAAAAAATTGAATTTTTCCAATGGAACCCTCAAAGTACAAGGTAAGTAAATCCTTGTGTAACCTTAAGGTTGAATGATCCCATCCTCAAAGTGAAGATATGTAATTATCAATGGGATTTTTTTGTATGAGAATATAAAGATAAGTGCTCCAACAATAGTGAGAGGAAAAATTCCCTCTATTTGAAGGAGGTTCCCTTTATTGAAAACACACACACACACACACACACACACACACACACACACACACACACACACACACACACACACACACACACACACACACACACACACACACACACACACACACACACACACACACACATGTATTTATAGTAGTTACACTATTATAGCTTGTGGGGGTGGGAGGGTCGGGGAATTGAAATATATTGTGAAAGAGGGAAAAAAATGAAATAGGGATGGAAGTATAATGAGGAGAGAATATTGGGAGTACACATCAAATAAGAAAAAACATATTTTACCCAAATGTGTAAGAAAATATCACATAAGAGATTGACAATTAAATGGAGAAATGTTGTGCTAAGGAAAGAAGACATAAAATAAAGATTCATATTCAATGAAATAATGAATACCATCACCAAATGAATTTCAACACAATGTCAAAAAAATCTTCATAATTCTTGTGTTTAAATGAATACAAAGATTCATACACTATCTTTCCTTAAACAACATTGAAGCTCCATAAACAATCCCCTAATACATGGATAAACAACCTATTTATAAGAAACTAAGTAACCAAAAAGTAAGTGGAGTGACATTTCATATCCCTCCTTTTAATTAATTACAAAATAAAGAAAAATAAGTGAGCGTTCAACTTCCCTCCGAAAAAGGAAAGTCATTTAAGTTATTTTCTATTTCTAAAAAGTAATTTGAAAACATAAAATTGATTATCCTTGGCTACTCCTTTATCTTTTGAGGTTGATTTCATTTATTTGAAATAATGAAAATAGTTTAGAGTAGAAATGGTCATCTTTTCATTAGAGATGAATGCACACCGATATGTGATGATCTAAGTATCAAGAATAGTATTCATATTCATAAGAACATTTTTGAAGCTTGAAAAATTCTCACAAAACTCATTTAGATTCGTGTACATCTCATTGTTTTCCAAATAACCCTTGACTATTTTGAAAACTTGCAAATTCAATTTGGACTTAGGAAAAAATTTCTCAGAAAAGCCACGAAACACTAAAACTTAGTCTTCCGTGGAATGTAGGAACTCAATGTTTCATGGGTTCTCCTAACCCACAAAAAAAGGAGAAAATGCTTGTGTTTCATGTGTTTTCCTAACCCAAAAAACAAAGTAATTAAGCGTCGAGACTTAGGGAGATTTTTTTTTGGTGAGAAGTCATGATGCAAAGGGAATAAGTTAGAAGCAATGGGAGGAAAAGGGTAAATATTTTGAAGAAACTAAGATTGGAAACTACGAAAACTACCCCATTGTTCTATAGGATTCCCAATTTAAGTGTTTCACGGGTCCTCCTAATCCGCATAATGAAGAAACGTGGTCACAAGTCAAAATTTCACGCAAACGAAGAATAAATATCCTCATGAAATGTAGAGAAGCGAAGTTCCATGGACGATTAGAGGTTATTGTCTTGCGGGTTTATCAATCCAAAAAGACATTCACATTCAAAGCCACATAACGTTGTAAAAGCCATGGAACAAGGTAGAACTAATTTTTAGCCATAAATTTTGACTTAGAGCTCCAAATTTGATGAAATTGGTGGCGTTGGAACCATCTCTTAAAAGGATTCATTTTGGCATAAAGAAACACATGAATTGATGTCCTTTGGAAGGATAAAAATATAAACATGGGATAGAAATGAAAAAAATCTTATTCTTACTCATAGAAAATGTCCAACCATGTCACCAACTAAACTTAATGATAAATGGTGCCCATTCCTTCTCTTGCAAATCTGATGATGTTGAAAATTGGCCCTATCGATACTTATGTTTGTTAGAAGGAATTGATTAGTTTTTAGTGGGTAGTTGGTGTGACCAATTAGTATTTATATCTCTTTTCCCTCTCTTTCTCCTTCTCATTTTTCTACAAGTATGGAAATCATGCCTTGTAGAATAGATACCTCTTTTGTTATAATGACCCCATGCCAAAACGATGGCTGACTTCCCATGAGTTCTAGACCTTAGATTTGGACTTTGGTATGTGTCTAATTTCTTCTTTCATAATGTAATGGTCTATGCATCCTTTGAGTAATTAAATATTGTGTTTATGGCTCTCTTTTACCCCATACTCATGTTTCGTTGCATTATTTCCTCCCATTCTTTCTTTGGTATATTGTGTGTGTTTTCTACTTACATGGTTCCATTTTTATGTGTTGTAAATGTGTGGGAGGGGTTATTTTTGTGATTTCAAGTTTGTGGCATGTCTGTCTGCCCTTCCCTCCTACATTTTCTTCCATTTCTTCTCATTATGGAGAGTGAATGACCCTCTCTTCTGATGCTATCACCGCCCCTTTTAGTTTAGGTAATTCTTTCTCTATCTCTCCCTCTCCTTGGTCCCCTATATGTGTTAGTGTACATTATATTAGAGGTAGTTCTAGAATTATGTTAGATAGGTAGAGGAGATACCTTATCTGAGGGTTTGTCTCATGTTGTAAGGTCCAACACTTGAAGACAATCCCATGTTTACCAATTTTTTTGATGTTTGTTCATCCTCATGCAAAGGGTGTTAATTTTATGTGTTAACAATTTTGTAATTCTCTATGGGACAATATTGAAGAACTTTACAACTTTGTATCATCAATGTGATGTGTTCTTGATGATATCTAGCCTTTGGATGTAGTTCTCAACACATCTAGAGACTTCATTGTTCAATAAGCCCATTCTATGAGTCTATTAAATGTCCCTTTATCCTTTTCATTCATCTTCATGTTTTTATTTCTCTCATGGCTCTATAAAGAGATATTCTTGTAGAACCCTGAATTATCTATACCCTCATCGTCCCGCATGCACACATTTTATCAATCATCCCCTTATTTAATTAAATTCCCATCCCAATCCTTATTAATTAATTAATTGATATTAATTAATTAATCATTTTTTATTTCACATGCCCAATTATCCCATCTTTATTAATTAATTAATTCATGTTAATTAATTAATCATTTTATCATTTCCCTAACCAACCTTCTAATTAGGATGCTTTTATCCTACACACACATTACCTTTCTTTTCTAGCTTTTATCCTATCTATTTTTATGCCCTAACAAACTTAAATTCATCCCCAAGAAACTTAATCCTACCTACATGCTTTAAAGCATTCGACCAATCCTTAAAAACAAAAACATCCCGTCAAAAGTAGAAAATCATGCCCATTGGGGAAACTTTCCCCATAGTTGATGACGACCTATCTCGATCACCACTGACCCTATAAAACTGGCTTCTTCCTTTCTATTCATCATTAGGAAATTAGAAAATCAGATGCTTATAACCTTAAAATTTCTCCCATCCCGAGCATCCTCGTTCCCGAACAATTCGAGATATCCACAAAATTCTTGGACATTTCTCCATCTTGCTTACATTGTTCACAATCATCATTCATGAGATATTCTCATCAATATCACATTCCTTTCTATATCTTTATCATATTATCATATATTCTTTGTTTCTAACATCTTGCAGTACAAAGAAGCTTCGGAAACACTCAAAAACCCTCTCCCATAGCTCCTTTTACTCATAAGTTGTTGTTTTCATCTTATCATCCTTGGATTTATAACTCTCGATATAGTCGTCACCGTTGACCAGGGCCTTGTTTATCCAATAATCTATCCAAATTACTTTTTTCATCCTTTATCCTACCTTCCTACTTCTTCTTTTCTCTTGCAAATCCTCCTCGACAACAGTCATGGGACTTTATCATCTTTTAGATCACTCTTAGACCTTATAAGTTTGCGCATACTTCATCCGAGATCTTCGTATCCATCCTCCTAGTGTCGCAGCTTGACCTACCTTTACATAGTCTAGGTTACCATCAACCCAAACTAGGTAACACTTATTTTACATTCATTTCAATCAAATCATATTTAAATCCATCTTAATCAATTTCTAGATTTAGTGTTGTTGTTTCTACATGTTATTTACAACACTTGTTTTATTTCATCCTTTCTAAACAAATGAGGGTTGACATCCGCTAAGGAAGTCAAAATATTCTTGAAACACTTAGTTGGAAAACCCCGCATATATTTATCTAATCCAAATCTTGTTTATAGTATATCTTATAGTGAAGATCCATCATTCAATATCCGTATCAAACATCAAGCATCCGAGGTAACATAAACCCTCTATCTTTTCTAAGTTGTTAATTTCTTTAGTAGCTAGTGCATTAATTTGATAACGAATGAGAAATTTGGACAACACTTCCATTCTCTCATTTTAGTTCGGACACCCTTTATTTGCAGTAGTGGTATAATATCCCCAAAACAACCCTAAAACCCTACCCCTCTTTCACGTAAATGGAGATCAATCTCCTATTGATCAAATTCAAGACATATCAAACTTTTTTTCCATTCAAAACATTAGAGAGAAGAATATTTACATTAAACTTATTATTTCATCCTTTATAGGTAAAACAAGAGATTGGTATAGTAGTTTGACTCCACAATCCATTTCCATATGGGATCAACTGGGAAAAAAACTACACAACCGATTCAAGGAGAATACAGATGTCATTTCTCTCATGGAACACCTTAGAAAAATATAACAAGCTTCAATGGATTTTATCTCATATTTCAACATCATATTTTTAAGGACATGTCTTAGAATTCCTCAAGAATTTAGACCCTTACAAGGTATGACATTCTTTTATTATTTGAGGTCCTTGGATGTTGATTTAGTTGTATTGATCCAAACCTTAGGAGGCAGTACTCTTCCTCAGGATTTTGTAATTGCATTGCAAGCTAAGAAGATGATTATTTAGGCTAGATAAAGGAAACCCATCCCCATTGCTTCCATTCTTCCCTCACCATCTCAAATTCTCCATACCCCCTATGCAAATCAAGAAAAATCCATCATCCCATTCCAAAAATAGGAAGATAATTTGCTTCCTAGTTCCCCTTTTGGTGCTCTACAATTTTATCATGCCCAAAATATCTCCTGTGATCTATAAAATTTCTCCCCATCTCCACCCAAGGCATTACCTAGCTCTCTAAAACCTTGTCATAATGTTTTGAGAAGTCACAGTGTTCCAAATATTTCCCCAATTCTCTACTCAACCCACACTGAGCCTATTTATCCTACAAGGTGAGTAGATCATGATGTTTTCTATTTCAATGGAGAGGAGAAACAACATAGATTATAATATGTTTGCGGGATCATTTGGATTCTCCAAATGATCAAATAAGAAATCTTGAGCACAAACCATCTCTACTAATAAATCTACGGAGTACCCTCTCCCTAATGTCGCATCTCCAATAAATTACGCCTACGATATAAATCACATATGTTTTGAAGATTAGTGTGAATTTGATAGGAGGATGAGATGGAAGGAAACCCGAAAAGGAAGGAATCTAGTGAAAAATAGATCTAGGAAATAATTTTTAGTAAAATAAATGAAAAATAGCCCGAGCACACGGAAAAGATTTTACTATTTAAATATAATGTTATACTAATTGATCTAGAAATAATTAATCATTATTAATATTGTGTTACATATAAGGTTCCCTAGTTTATAGTAAATGAAAAAGAGAGTGAGGACACTTAGGTCATTCATATTTCATGACTTTACCAACAATGCATGATGTCTATTTGACAAGTGTGAGAATCAACCACCCCCAATCCCATTTAGTAAACATCTTCACATAATTAGACCTTCCAAATTGAATTTTATGGCCTATTAAATGTGCATTCTAAATTAAACAAACAATTCCATTACAAATAAAATCTTTTACCCATTAAAAAAATGAAAACTAAACTTACCAAGAAATTCAATATTTATATTTTGAAATATTTGTCTTGCATTTTTTAATTGAAACTTTCTTTTCTATTTCCCATTATAAAAAACAAATAGTACAACATGAGGGGATTTCTCAAGGCTTTTCCAAGGCATTTTTTCAAGAATTTATTGGACCAAACTCAAAATGCAATAATTTATAGGAAGAATTAATTATCGAGAAGTGCCATGGATCTTTTGGTTCGAAGAATGCATAGGTGAATGATGAGAGATGTGAATTGTTCGAGACAAAACAAAGGATGCATACAAGACTACAAATTATAAAAATACAAAAGAGATAATTGCAATAAGACATAAATAGCTCCAAATCAATACATTGAAATAGATTAATGCAAGGGATGTATATATAGGAGGTGAATGAAAACCTCCACCTATACTCCGAAATATCCAAATAACAAAAACTGGTCAAGGATAGTAAATACAACTAACTAAAATAGTGTGGTCAAGTGTACACTGAAAATTGATGGCACGTGTGCACCATTGCTAGTAATTTAAAGATCCTAAAGTGCTTGATTGTCTGCTTTCTCTTGTTTCAAGATTCAAAGGGAGTTATACCTTTCAAATATTTGTGGGGAACTCAATTCTATATATAACAAGCATAATTGATGGCTTCTACCCAAAACTGTGGAGTCAAAGATTTAGAGTGGATCATACAGTTTTCCATCTCTTTCAAGGAATTTTTTTGTGTTCTACCACGCCATTTGTTGAGGAGTGTAAGGCACTGTCTCATTGTAGATCAATACCCTCTATGGTGTAAAATTCTCAAATCTATTTCTAACATACTCCCCCATTATTTGTTTGAATAACTTTGATGCATTTCCCAAATTTTTCTCAATGAGTGCCTTGAAGTCCCAAAAGTAATTGAACACTTCATACTTTTTCCTAAGGAAGTAGACCCATGTATATCTAGAAAATTCATCTATGAAGGTGAGAGCATATTTGGCCCTAGTGAAATAAGGATGGGAAAATCCCCTATGACATCACTGTGAATCAACTCTAAAGGTGTTGAAGCTCTCCAATATTTTCCCTTGTCAAATTTCTCTTCAGGGTGTTTTCCAAGAGCACAACCCTCACAAATTCCCTTTGAGAAACAAACTCTAGGAAATCCTATAACCATGTCATGCTTGACTTAGTTTCTCAAGGTGGTGGTAGTTACGATGGAAAAACCTCTCAAGCCATAATCTTCTAACTCCATTTGAATGTGTAAGCAATTTAGTAGGGGAAACATCATGTAAAAAGTGTGAGAAGGTATATAACCTAACATGGTGATCTTCCCTTCCCATTGATATTTTAGTGTTGATATGAAACTCCCCGATATCAACTAAATCTTAATCAAATTGGACTCTCATGCCCTTTGTTATATGATTCATCTGATACGGTGATAGAAGATTAGTTGAAAGTGAAGGTACATTAAGAAAATTTGTGAATATTCCACCTTTAACTTCAACAAACCCTCTCTAAAACAGGGAAAATTTTAAGGGTCCCTCTAAAAATCCTTAGAAAATATTTGGTGAATTTGGGAAAATTATCTTTCACACGAATGAAAAATATCAAGACATCACGACATCACTATTAAATACTACTGACAGTAGCTTTTTTATATGCTACTAGTGGGTAACATGTTTTTATGCTATCGTCTCGATAGAATATAGTATGTAGTCATCCGATAGCATAAAAAATGTTGTCGATCGATAGCATTTTTATGCTACCAAAAAAATGCTACCGGGATGACTACATACTATATGTTGTCGAACTGTAGCATAAAAATATGCTACCATGTAACTATACTTAAGTGAATTTCACAAATTTTCATTTTGTGGAATGGCAAGTTGACCCCTAAAATTAACTTTTACCTAGAAAATTTTAGCAAACTGGTCCTAACTTGACCCTTAAAATTTGTCAATTTTCAAATTTCAAAAACTGGAATATTCGTGAATTAACGAACATTCACCACTAAAATTTTCCATACCCTAAAATTATGGATATATTATCATCACCCAAAGTGATGGAGGACATGTCAGCAGTCTCTAAGGAAGAAAACTCAACTTGTGAAGAAATCATGTGGTGTGAAGCACCGTAGTCGACAACCCAAGGAGTAGATGAGGATGAAATTGTAACTTGTGCATTTCCCTTCTAGGGTTTCTCTTTACATTTTCCTTTTCCTTAGTAGATTCTCGGGTTGATGAAGATTGTTTGATAGATTCAGGGACCCTATGTTGTTATTCTCAAGGAGATACTAAGGTGGTAAATATTCTTCTTCATACATTTGTGCTCATCATGCATAACTTTCGTAATAGGCACACTTAACCTTTTCCTTCTTAGGTTTCCCATTTGAATTGGAGGTTTTGATGGTAGACTTAGAAGAGGTAGTGGATTTCTATTCTTTCTTCTTTTCTAAATCCTTGATCTTTGTTTCTTCTCTTGGTTGCTAGAGGATTTTTATTTCCCATTCCCAACAATGAGGGCTTTAGGTTTTGAGTAATTTAAGGTTCCCATTTGGATTAAATTTTATCACTCCTTAGTCAAATTGGAAATAAAGTCATCTAAATATGGCATAGACCATGTGGCTCCAAGATCCATCTAATTAACTAAAAATGGAAACTTTAATACTTATGGAAAGTATAGCCACTAGTTAATAAAAATAGGAGGACGAAAACATTGTATAAATGCACTAAAACAATATGGAATAATTGTAAACAATTATACTAAGTGAAATAAAACCCTAAATATGCAAGGAAGGAAGAATGACTTAGTTGATAAAAGAAGATTTTCACAGTTGTCGTAGGTCTCGATAATAAAATATGCCAAGCAGAAACAAACACCCAAAAGTCCCAAAAAGGTCATATATGAAGAATCTAAGTAGACCGAGGTGCTTAGGGAGGTATCAGGGCACCCGGGCACCTTGGTCTGCAGATTAGGTGCCCTGGTTTCTATAAAAGCTCCAAATTTGGTTTTTACAGGTCAAAAGGTGTTCCAAAATTTTCTTTTTCTATCATCATTAGATTTTTTGGGCTACACCAAATGCGCTAAATAATGAAGTAACAACATTTTGGACCAAGATGTAGTTATGGTGTGTGTGTGTGTGTTCATTTCGTGCCCTAGGTGATCTTGTGCCAATCACAATTTGTGAAGTAACGAGTAATAATAACTATAGAAAATGTAATAACATGTGTGTGTGAATAGAATAAAATCCTCCCCTATGTTGTGTGTGTTGATGTAGATCTCCTAGCCTTGATGCAAGAATATATGTGGATGCAAGTGATGTAATGGATGAAACTCTAGATGGATTAATAGTATTATGTGCACTAATACCCTCATTATGGTCTCATAACTTTGTATTTATAGGGTTCTCTTTCTCTAATTTCATAATTAACCCCAACATGGTATATTAGGAAAAAGATAATGATGAAAAATGGCTAGAAAGACCCCAAAAGAAGCGGTGGAAAGTGGAATATGGATCGAGGAACCTTGGTTTAGGCTAAAAATGACAGGAAAATTGTAAAATAAGTGGATATGTATAGGAAAATATGTGGGAATGATGAAATAAAATATAAAAATAATATGGCCAAAAGGTGGGATTAATTGGTGCTTTCTTCATTTGAGAGCCCTCTAAATAGTAGTATAAGACCAAAGCTAAATAATGCCTATAAGTGCATGATTTTGTGTCTACACCCTCTTGGTAGCATAAAAGGTAGAGACAAAGATAGAGTATTCAAGACCTAGTTTTGCAAGCATTGAAAGAACTAGTTGTTCATCCTTATTTTCTGTTCCACATTCCTTCAACTACAATCATAAGGACTTGAGATTGGTAAATAAATCTTCCAAAGTGTCAAAGTTGTTAGGAATTAAGATGATAAGTTATATTTCTAGCTCATGACCCCTCATAGTGTCAACTTTTCCAAATAGGGTTTCTAAGGTTTTCCACACCTGGTTGGGAGATTTGGCTGACTCTATGTGAAAGAGGATTTTGGGAGACACTAAAAGACATAAGATACCAAAATCTTCATCACACCTATTAAACCACTTAACTTTGTCTATGTCTACACTAGGCTCAGTTTCTAACCCCATTTTGATACAGTACAACCCTTTACTCCTAAGTACAATGGTCATTTTTTATTTCCATTCCTAGTAATTAAAAGGTGTAAGTGGGTTAATTATACTTAGATCCATTAGTGAAAAAATTAAATTTGTGATAGTTGTTGCATAAAATAATGAAATGTGTGGAAATAAAGAAGCATCAAATAAAAGAGGAACCACATTATACACTCTACATGAAACTATATCAAGTAGCCCCCACGCTTTTGGCACTTTATAACTTGGTGTATTTTTAAAAATGAATAGGTCCAATGCAAGATGGAATGATAGGATCAACGTGCCCCCAAGTTAATGGAAGTTTATGCAATGAGGTTCATTTTTTTTTTTCACCCTCGAGAAGCCAAGAATGAACCAAAGATGAGAGTGCATCATCGAAATGGTCGAGTAGTGTTGGCATTTTCTAGCTTGTTATGGTGAGTATGAATATGTAATAGTGATGAAAGGTGACATGTGGATAAATGTGCATGAACCCTATAGCTAAAGCATATAATATGACTTTTTAAATAGATGAGTGATGATTTAGCCCTAAACGTATATCACTATGTGATGAAAGGATAGAGATGGGTGATGATTTAGCCTAAAGTGTATGTCACTAAAAAATGAAAGGAGGGAGTGGTGATGTAACATAAGGTGTATACCACTAAGAGATGATAATGGAGGTGGTGATTTAGCCTAAAGCGTATATCACTACAAAGATGATAGTATGGGTGAAAAATTAACCTAAGGTGTATGTCACTAACATTGGAAATGTCACATGGTGAATGTAAGGTCCATTTGATTGGTAAAACCTCGGTAGTTGAGTATGGACAGAGGAACTAAAGTGTGTTATAGGGTGGTGATAATAGCGTGTAGAAGAAAATTAGTACAAATGACCAAGTGATGAATAGGTTTTGGAAATGCACGACGTGGGTAATACAATATAGGATGTAGTTTATGAGTAGGATGTGTAAAATGCAATAAGAGGTATATATATGAATAGAATGTATAATGATTAAATGTAAAGCTAGACCCATATGAAATATAATATAGCATAACATGGAGAATATAGATGATGGATAAATGTACCATGTGCATCATGCAATGTAGTATGTGTATGGTGTGTAGAATAGGAAATATGTAAGATGCGGTGATAAGTGTAAATAGGAAATATAATGTGCGGTGATAAAATATAAAGATAGACCCGTATGGATGATGTAACCTAATGCGTAAATCTAGAATGTAGGGATGGAATGTAAAAATAACCTCATAGGTAATGATGATTAGTATAATCTAGAATAAAGAGTAGAATGGACAATGTATGATTGTTGTGCATTGCTTGGAGCATGAGGATGATGTAATGTAATGTATAATACCTAAAGTGTGGTGTGTGGGGTTTAGTGTAATGGTAATCCCTCAATAGTCAAGTGTGAACTGAAGCACAAGAGTGCATCATCGGGTAATGATCGTATTGCGCTAATCTAAGTGTAATATTTCTTGAGATGCATGATATTTAGAGGGTTTTTGAGTGGTTTTCCTAGAAGGGTGGCAAGGTGATAACACCACCACCAAGCTTATCTATGACAATGTAGGGGCCAAGACAATTGGGCTTAAATTTTCCTTTGAGAGGTGCTTCAGATTTTGTTTTTTTGAATTCCTACTTTGAGGTGAAGACAAGGACACCGATATTGAAATCTCGAGAGTGAGTCTTTCAATTGTAATCTTTTGCCCATATGGATGTGGAAATTAGTATGTGCGGAGGTTTTCCAGTGCTTGGACATGACGTGAGTCCAACATCTCTAGTTCGTGTAAGCGATTTTTGCAATATTCATTGTCTTTAAGGATGTCTTTAAGAGATTTGTAGGGTTGGTATTTCAATTTCTAGCGAAATAACAACCTCGACAACATAAACTAATGAAAAGTGGGTAGCATTAGTAGGCATTCAAACACTATTGCGATAAGCCCATAATGCATAGAAAAGTTGGTTATGCCAATCAAAAAGTGGTAAACTAATGAAAAGTGTGCATCATCGAGTAATAGCTCTGTCAACAATGCCACTAGGAATCATCAGAGTTGATCGTATGCCAAATGGCCAATATTTCCCGAGATGCATGACATTTAATCGCGGGATTTTGAAGAAGGTTGGTTATTACACTAGAGTTAGTCACAATTGGCCATTGCCTTGTGGATAATAAGGTGTAGAGAAGGATTGTTTGATTTTAAATTTAGCACAAAATTTCTTAACATATTTATTTTTGAATGAAGTTCCATTATCAGTGATGATACAAAGGGCACGCCAAATCACACATAATAATATGTGTGGTGAGAAAAAAGTTAAAAATGTTGGTACCGGTGGTTGTTCGTAAGGGAGCTGCTTCAACTCACTTGGTGAAGTATTTGGTATTTATAATTATGAATTTATGTCTGTCATAAGCTGATTCAAGGTTGATGAGGTCATTTAAATCAAATCCCCAAAGGGAAAAAGTATAGGTTGGCATAATTGGTTGTGGATCATAGGCATGTGCATGATGGATTTTTCCATGTTTCTGGCATTTTCATAATGAGTAGCATAGTCAAGAAAATCTTGTTCCATCGTTGGCCAATAATACCCTTGATGTAAGAGTTTTTGTGCCATGGATTTACCCAAGAAATGGCCACCACATATGCTATCATGGATATTTGAGATGGTTATAGGAATATCTACAAGTGGTAAGAAATGGAGAAGATGACCATCAATAGTAAATTTGAACAATTCAGTACCAACAATAACATAACGAGTGGCTTCATGATGTATTCAATGAGATATGTGAGTCTATAGGGTATCGTGATAGTTTGTTTATATAAATAATTATAAATAGGGGTGAACCATTCAACGATGTCATTACTACGCGTGATGGCACAAACCGCAATAGGCAGGAGGAGATATAGGGATATAGTAGGTGCATAATGATGAAATTATCTTGGTCATCGGTGATATATTGTGGGATAAGCGATGCTGCACTGGCCATAGCATTGGCATGGTGATTATCTTTGTGAGGAATATCGGTAATGGAATAAGAGTTGAAGGTAGCTAAAAGGTATTTTACAAAGGTATTATATGGATAAGATGGTATTATATGTATCATTGACTTGGTTGACGACCAATTGAGAGTCACCATGAATGCACAAGTTATGAATGATGAGTTTTTAGTGGTAAGCAAACCAAAAACAAGAGCCTCATATTCGAAAATATTATTTGTGCAAGAAAACCCCAACCGGTATGCGAAGGGGAGTGGGTCACCATGTGTGGGGTAATAAAGACCACTCTAAAATCGATGCCGAGCGGCAACGAGAACCATCGAATTACATTGTTCATATATGGGATTCAATGGTATAGGCAATGAAATCATCGCGGAAGGAATCAGAAATATGGGATGTATCCGAGAGAGGTGTAGTGGCCAATTGATCGGAAATGACTTGTCCCTTAATTACTTTTTGAGGGATAAACTTAAAGTCAAATTTTGTGAGGAGCATGACCCAATAAGCCAAACGTCCTGAGAGGTGTGTGTGGGATAAGAGATAACATAGAGGATCTACTTTGGTGATGATGTGAACCTCATGGTTAAGGAGATAATGGTGTAATTTTTCCGCAACAAAGACAAGGTCGAGGCACAATTTTTCAATGTAGTTATAATTACATTCATAAGAGAGGAGCATACAAATGATATAATAGATGTCTCATTCATGGTGAGTATCATCATGTATGCAATTAACGTACCTAAGGCATGAAATGTAGCAGATATATACATAAAAAAGGTCAATCGGCTATAGGAAAAACCAAAAATTGGATTTATCAAATAATATTTAATACGATTGAATGCTTGTAGACACTGTTCATCCCAAATAAACTTGGTGTCTTTCTTTATTATTCATGTGAATGATTGCGTTTTATCAGCAAGTTTTTGCAATAAAACGCGTCAAATATCCTAAATTTTACCTTGCAAGGAGTGGAGTTGGTGAAGGTTTTTGGTGGAGGCATGTTGACAATGGCTTTAATTTTACTTGGGGTCAATTTCTATGCCATGTTAGGAAATAATTCATCCAATAAAATTGCTTGTGGTTACCCCAAAACACATTTTTGGGGGTTTAGGTGTACACAACATTGGCATGATCATTCAAATAGTATGTGAAGATCCTTGCGTGGGAAGAATGCCACCTAGATTTTGCTAAAATGTCATCTACATAGTCCTCAATGATCTTGTGAATGTAGTCATGAAATATATGGGTCATTGCGCATTGATAGGTAGCCCCTACATTCTTAAGGCCAAAAGGCATAACTGTATAATAGAATGTACCCCATGGCGTGGTGAAAGAGGTTTTTTCTTGGTCAGCAGGATTGATCTTGATTTGATTATAACCCATGAATCCATCCATAAAGGAAATGATGTCATAAGTGGTGGTAGAGTCTAAAATGACATCAATGTGTGGGAGAGAAAAATTTTCCTTAGGGAAAGATTTATTTAGATTGCGAAATTAGTGCAGCAATGCACACGACCATCTAGTTTCATTACGGGAACAATGTTAGACACCCATTCAGGATAATCAATAAAACGGATAAAACCGACATCTAACAGTTTTTGAATTTCCTCCTTGACTAAGAGGGCCACTTTAGGATGCATCTTACGAATTTTATGTTGGACAAGTTTGGCACCAAGGTTAAGGACGATATTGTGCATTGCAACAGAGGTGTCAATACCTGACATGTCACTATAGTCCCAAGAGAAAATATCTGAGAATTCATGAAGGACTTGCTTGATATCCTTTTGTTTAGCAGGGGTAAGAGAGGTGGCCAATAAGACTATGCATGGATTTTCAGACATTCCCAAATTATATTGTATGGTTTCTTCATTGATAAGTGTGGAATGATCCTCAATGTATGGCTCAGTTGGAATAGTATCAAGTGGATCGGTATTGTTAGAGAGGTTATCGTGTTCTCCCAAGTAGGCCATATTAGTAGGATGAGAGGGGGATGGTGCCATTTATGGTGGAAAGAGGGGAGATAATCATAAGTGCCCATATGGTCAAGTAATGCATTATCAACAGGAAAATTATTGAGATTGTCCCAAAATAAAGTGGCGTCATTACTAATAAGCTCGGGTGTAGCAAGGGAATGGACATAACATGCCAACTATGATAATATTTCACCATGAATAGAGAACTCCTCATGCTATGATTATTTTGAGGCATCCATTTTCTAATGCACAACTTTTGGTTTGGTGGTAGTAATCTGGAAACACAATAACAAACATAACACAAGAATACCATAGTATATAATATAAAGGAATGATGACAGATCTGAAATACAAATGTAAATTATATTATTAACATGATATTGATACAATCTCACCCATGAATTACTCCAAGTGTTACCAACTCCACTTGCCTTCCAACAATAACTCTGGGAGAAACTTCATAGTTACACATTTTGATGGCTTCCTTAACACACCTTCACAATGACTCTTTATTCATATAATAATTATTACAACTTTATTCTATGCTAAATGAAGGGGGTGGCCTCTCTATTTATAGAACTTTCAGATTATCCACCCTATCTCTAAGATAGGATAGGAAATCTCTTCCAGATAATCATATTCCATGCCTAAACTCTTATCTTTACATGTAGGCTTATCTTCTAAGATAAGATAAACCTTATCATTTCACATGGGTTCCACCTTTCTAGATTTTATACAAATTAAATATACAAAATATTTATGACATCACTCCTTTTCATTATTACAAATATAATATTTCTAATTCTAAATCATGTAGACCCTACTTATCCACTTACCTAACTTTGACATTTTAACATTACCGGACCACTTACGACAAATATTTACTTTTTACCATTGAACATTCACAACATTCCTATTGTACTTTGATTGTTACCATACTATACTTTATTGGTGGTGTTGTATTGGCAGTGTCATTATCTTCTATTGGACACTACTACTAACTATACTTAACAACACCTTATTCATAATACATACATTAATGAAATAGAAATTATGGAGGAAAATTCTAGTGTTGACATCTTCCCCCTCCCTAGCTTCTACTCCGTCCTCGAGTAGACTATTATGGACATTCTGAAGCTGGTGCCTGAAAATCTTTAACTTGTCATGGTTGACCCATTTCCTAATGGGAGTACCATCCAATTCCTCCAAGTCGATATGTACCATTTTCATGCACAACTACTATTTTATAGGGTCCCATCCATTTAGGAAGAAGTTTTCTATGCCTTCTCTTTTTGTATCGAGAATCATATACTAGAACCAAGTCATTCACTTGAAATGGAGACCAGAGGATCTTTTGATCAAAGTACTCCTTCTACTTCATCTTCTTCTTATAACTTGTATCCTTTGTTTTTTCCTCATTTCCTCTAACAAATGAAGATGTACCAATATTTCTTTTACCGAATCACTTTCATCCATCCTTTCATTTTTCATAACTCTCACAAGGGGGAATATCAAATTCAATAGGAAGAACTAGATCAATGTCATAAGCCAACTGAAATGGGGAGTATCTGTTGTTGACTTTGATGTTGCCCTATATGCCCATAATGTTGCATGAATCCTTTTATCCCACTTATGCATCTGCAAAGTTGCATCTTTTTAGGATTTGGCATAATACATAATTTTTCACTTCTACCTATCCATTTGTGTTTGGCTTGTAAGTTGTTGCCTTCCTATGCTTAATAGAAAACTTGTTTACCAGGGCTTCTACCACCTCATTAATAAAGTGGCTTCCTTGATCTATTACAATCTCTAATGGAAAACCAAATCTGGTGACAATGTGTTCATACATGAACCTTTCCACTTCATCCATGGAAGTTGTTTTCAAGGGTCTAGCTTCAACCCACTTGGTTAAATAATCAGTGACAACTACAATATACTTATTTTGGGTGGGTAGTTGGAAGTGGACCTACAATATCTATTCCCCACTTTTCAAAGGGACCAAGTGGAAGAATATGACATAATGGAGTGATGAAGTCTTACGATTCCCATGTGATTGACAAAATATCACATGTCTTACAATAATTATAACAATCTCTAAAAAGAGTTGGCCAATGATAACCTACATCCAAGATCCTTCTTGTTGTAAGTTGTCTAAAGAAGTGTCCTCCACATGTACCATTGTGGAATTCTTCAATTAGTTCCTTTCCTTGATCACGTCCAACTACCCTCTTGTATTTTCCATCAAGCCCTATCTAAATAATACTCCATGCAAGAATAGAATATGGATGACTTGCTTGAGTAATCTTCCTCTTAGTATTTGCATTGACACCATCAAGAAACTTGAAATCATTCAATAATTCCAAATATCTATGTATTCACTAGGGATTGTGTCAAGGGATAATAATGTTGCATCTGGAAATCATCATCATCACAAGATGAACCTAAACCATCATAGGCTCGAGAGAGTGCATCTGCATTGACATGTTTCTTTCTTGGCCTATCTATAATATCAAATTCAAATTCTTGTAGTAAAATTATCCACCTTGTTATCCTTCTTAATGGGTTAGGCTTATTCACAATATATTTTAGAGCTTGATGATCTATTACAACTATAAATTTCTTCCCTAACAAGTAATTTCTAAACTTTTTTACAACAAAAATGATAGCTAGAGCCTCTTTTTTAGTTACAATATAATTTACCTCAACACTGCTCATTTGTTTTCTACTCCCAAAGTAAATCGATGATCATTCCCATTTTCATCCTTTTGGCTCAGAGTACTCCCTAGTGTTGCATCTAAAGCATCAATATATACAATGAATGGCTTGCTCCATTTGGATTCTTTAAAATAGGTGAAGACACCAAAGCTTCCTTTAGTTGTTCAAAAGCTTCATGCGCCTTTTCTCTGGCTCATAAGTAACATCCTTCTTCAAGAACTGGGTTAATGGTTGTGCAATCTTTGAGAAATTCTTGATGAACCTTCTATAGTAACCCACATGGCCTAAAAATGATCTCAACTTACTTCTATTCATAGGAAATGGTAACTATTTAATTTTTGAAACTTTATCAGATCGTACCAATACCATCTCTAGATACAACATGCCCTAACAAGACACCTTTAGAACATCCAAAGACACACTTTGTAGGGTTTAGTGAGGCTTGTGCTTCATCTAACCTTTTAAATGTCCTCCTCCATCTAGTGCAGGTGGTCCATTTTTCTCCCGTAGATGTAAAAATCATCCAGGAATACTCTGATGAAGCTTCCAATGTAGGGTTCAAACACCCTATTCATTAGGTGTTGGAATGTTGATTGGAGCATTACACAACCCAAATGGCATAACTCTATAAGAAAACATTCCCCAAGGAGTGGTGAACGTAGTCTTGAGCTGATCTTTCTCCACTATACAAACTTGGTTGTACCCATTATAGCCATCTACAAAACTATAACACTCTTGCCAACTACTTCATCCAAGATCTGGTCTAGAATGGAAGAGGGTAATGATCCTTCTTTGTTTCCTTGTTGAGCTTCCTATAATCAACACAAATGTGTAGCTTCCCATTCTTTTTTATTGAGATCACAATGGGAGAAACCCATTCTGAATTCTCCACAAAAATATGAATCTTACATCAAGCAACTTATCTATTTCTTCTTTTACAGTCTTAGAAAATTAGGATTCATTCTATATGGCATTTGCTTTATTGGCTTAGCACCATCTACCAACTCAATAGAATGTTCTACCCAACTTACTTGGCGGAGTTCCTTGTAATCAAAAGTGAATAAGTGCATGTACCTTCTAAAGAGTTGGAGGTAGGATTCCTTCTCACTTTCCATCACAACATCACCAATTTTATTTGTTGAGACGATCATCAATTTCTTCTTCAAATAATTTTATGGGTTCATGAGTCGGTGTGACTGAAGGATATCCATGACTAACACATCCACCTCACTTTCTTCATCTTCTGTGTCCACTTCATTGGTACTAGAGTAATCAGAGGATGTCCAATCATCAGTTTCATCACTTGAATCCATAGGTCTACCTTATGATGTCGAGGGATCACATTTATCTTCACCCTCTCTCTGCCACATCCAAGTGTCATGAAGCCTTCATTCCAATAGTTTCTTGCATGAACTCTCCTTAGCCATGGCCTTCCTAACAACATTGGGTACAAACAATACCATTCTTCATTACCTAAAATTCTACCACACATACAACACCCATGACAAATATTTGCCACATCTGAAACAACACCTTCTAGTTTAGTTTTTCCTTATTTAATGATCTTAACATAAGTGTTGAGGGGATCAATTTTTAAACCCAACATATTCATTACAGACTCGGTCATTACATTAACTACAACACCTCCATCTACTAAGACATCATGAATTGAAATTCCATTACATAATACCTCAGCTTGTGGAGTGTAGGGATCCACCTCTACTTCCAAAATAGGGACCTCAACCTCCTTCCTTCATCGAGCATTGAGTCCACTCCACAACTCTCTCTCTTCTCAAAAGACATAGCAAGAAGTTTTCCATATGTAATATTTGCAGGACACTTGGAGAGATCTTCTAAGATGGAGTATGGTCCTTGCCCTGTGAAATCAAAAATCTTGCACACCCAACTTTCTTCTCCTATGTTTCTTACTAGTTTCTCCTTTCATCTTCTTAGGATCATTTCCATCTTGGTTATCTTTTTCTTTTTCTTTATTTTTGTCACAAACACATCTACTTCATTATTTATGCTCCTATCTACTACATCAAAAGAATTCACAGGTGTTTTTCCTTTATCATTATCTCTTGTACCAGATGTAGAGGCCCTATCTAGACAATTATACTTATAATGACCCTTTTTATGACAACCATAACATACAACTTCAGATATATTTATTTTTGGACCTCTATCTCCTCCCTAGGAATTTTGGGAACTAAATTCCTTTCCTTGAAGAAGATTAATAGTTAACTGGCCCATTTTCCTAAGGAGATCCTCATACTCAACATATGTACTAGAGGGAAGATTTTTGCTCACCAAGAGTGGTTGTGGCATTCTGGACCAAAGGTGTTGGTGTAGGCTCCACCTTAATAATAACTTTCTTTGGGCTCCTCTTCCATGCTTTCTTCTTGCCTTCTAGCAATCTCCTTTGCTTGTTTGAGGGTCGTTGGGTGGTCATACTTCACTCGTTGTCTGATCTCTAGCTTCATCCCAAGAATGAAGTGCTTACAGAGGAGATTATCCATGCCATTCATTAACCCATCCGCTAATCCTTCCTTCCGGATCTGGGCATCGAGCTTCCTCCTTAACTCTAGAACACGAGCATGATAATCTCTTGATCTTCTCCTTCTCTCCTTGGGCTAGCTTTGTGATCTCGATCATGAGATCTGCATACTTTTTTGTTCACCAAATTCTTCAAGAAAACTTTCAGTTAATAAATCCCATGAGTTTTTAACATTATCACCTAGTGTTTCAAACCACCTAAGGGTTGAACCATCCAAAAAGGTAGGAAAAATTCAGTCCATTGTTCCCTTCTTATGAGGCCATTACAAATGCAAGATCATTTAAACTCTTGAATGAAAGAGGAGCATCTTCATTAGATTGGGTTGAAAAAAATGAATCTTTCCCATTTTCAAAAGTAACCACAATGAAATACCAACCCACAAGTACAATCAAGTAAGACTTATGTGCACAAATAATTGAAATCACTACAATAGAAAGTGACTTTACACCTTTTTGCGGTAAAATAGGAATGACCATGGTAAACTTACATTTACTATGGTAAAACTTGACTTACTACGATAAATACTATTCATGTAAAAAGTGACTTTATTGGTAAATACTATTCATGGTAAAAAATGACTTTATTGTGGTAAATACTATGCATGGTAAAAAGTGACTTTACCATGGTAAATACTATTCATGGTAAAAAGTGACTTTACCATGGTAAATACTATTCACAGTAAAAACAAGGTTACCCTCCAAATGATTTCTGACTAAGTGGGAATATCTCTCCGAAAATCCACCAACGAGGAATGGTCCCGGCAACGGAACCAAAATGTCAACACCAATCCGACACTATGATAATATTTCACCGAGAACTCCTCGTGCTATGATTATTTCAGTAATGCACAACTTTTGGTTTGGTGGTAGTAATCTGGAAACACAATAACAGACATAACACAAGAATACCATAGTCTATAATATAAAGGAATGATGACAGATCTGAAATACAAATGTAAATTATATTATTAACATGATATTGATACAATCTCACCCATGAATTACTCCAAGTGTTACCAACTCCACTTGCCTTCCAACAATAACTTGGAGAAACTTCACAGTTACACATTTTGATGGCTTCCTTAACACACCTTCACAATGACTCCTTTATTCATATAATAATTATTACAACTTTATTCTATGATAAATGAGGGGGTGGCCTCTCTATTTATAGAACTTTCAGGCTTATCCACCCTATCTCTAAGATAGGATAGGAAATCTCTTTCGGCTAATCATATTCCATGCCTAAACTCTTATCTTTACATGTAGGCTTATCTTCTAAGATAAGATAAACCTTATCATTTCACATGGGTTCCACCTTTCTAGATTTTATACAAATTAAATATACAAAATATTTATGACATCACTCCTTGTCATTATTACAAATATAATATTTCTAATTCTAAATCATGTAGACCCTACTTATCCACTTACCCTAACTTTGACATTTTAACATTACGGGACCACTTACGACAAATATTTACTTTTTACCACAACATTCCTATTGTACTTTGATTGTTACCGTACTATACTTTATTGGCGGCATCAACTGCAACATTGTTATCTTCTAGTGGACGCTACTACTAACTATACTTAACAACACCTTATTCATAATACATGGAAACTCTAATACTTATGGAAAGTATAGCCACTAGTTAATCTAAATAGAGGACTAAAACGTTGTATAAATGCACTAAAACAATATGGAATAATTGTAAATAATTATACTAAGTGAAATAAAACCCTAAATATACAAGGAAGTAAGGAAGAATGACTTAGCTGATTAAAGAAGATTGTCACAAGTTATCGCAGTCGATAATAAAATCCACAAGTAGGAAAAACACCTTGAAGTTCCAAAAAGGTCACTCTATAGGATTTGAGCATTCTGAGGTGCCTAGGAAGGTACTTGGGGCATCCTGGGTGCCACGTTCTACATATTAGGCGTTATGGTTTCTATAAAAGCTCTAATTTAGTTTTTATAGGGTCACAAGGTATTTTGAAATGTTCTTTGTCATGTCGCATCAAATATTTCTGGGCTGCATTAAATGTGCCGAATAATGAAGTGATGACATTTCAAACTTGGATGTAGTTCTTGTGTGTGTGTGTGTGTGTGTGTGTGTGTGTGTGTGTGTGTGTGTGTGTGTGTGTGTGTGCGCGCATGTCGTGCCCTAGGTGCTCTTGTGTTAGTCACACTTTGTGAAGTAGCGAGAAATAATAACTATAGAAAATGTAATAGCATGTGTGCATGGAATAGAATAAATCCTCCCCTATGTTGTGTGTGTTGATGCAGATCTCCTAGCCTTGATGCATGACACTATGTGGATGCAAGTGATGTAATGGATGCAACTCTAGATGGAGTGATAGTAGTATGTGACACTAGGACCCTCATTATGGTCTCATAACTTTATATTTATAGGGTTCTCTTGCTCTAATTTTGTAATTAACCCCGACATGGCCGACTAGGAAAAAGATAAGGATGAAAAACAACTAGAAAGACCCCAAAAAGAAGCGGGAAAGTGGAACATGGATTGGGGCACCCTAGGTGGGACTAGGGCACCCTAGTACAGGCATGGGTGCCCCGGTTTAGGATAAAATGATAGGAAAATTGTGAAATAAGTGGATATGTATAGGAAAATATGCGGGAATGATGAAATAAAATATAAAAATAAGATGGCCAAAAGGTGGGATTAATTAGTACTTTATTCACTTGAGAACCCTCTAAATAGTAGTATAAGACCGGGCTAAATAATGCCTAAAGTGCATGATTTTGTGTCTACAACTTCTTGGTAGCATAAAAGGTAGAGAAAATATATAGTATACTAAAGACCTATTTTGGCAAGCACTAAAATAACTAGTTGTGCATCCTTCTTTTCTTCCCATTCATTCAACTACAATCACAAGAATTGAACTTGGTAAATAAATCTTCCAAAGTGTCAAGTTTTAGGACTTAAGATGATAAATTCTATTTCTAGCTCATGACTCCTAATAGTGTCAACTTTTCCAAACAGGGTTTTAAGGTTATCCGCACTGGTTGGGAGATTTGGTGACTCTATGTAAAAGAGGATTTTGGGAGACACTAAAAGAGATAAGATACCAAAATCTTCATCACACCTATTAAACCACTTAACTTTTTCTATGTCTCTGCAATAGGCTCGCTTTCGACCCCATTTTGATACGGTACAACCCTTTACTCCTAAGTACAATGGTCATTTTTATTTCCATTCCTGGTAGTGAAAAGTTGTAAGTGGGTTAATTGTACTTAGATCCATTAGTGTAAAAAGTAAATTTATGATAGTTGTTGCTTAAAATAATGAAATGTGTGGAAATAAAGAAATGTTGAATAAATGTGGAAACACATTGTACACCCCACCTAAAACTATATCAAGTAGCTACCCATAGTTTTGGCACTTTATAACTTGGTGCATTTTACAAAATGAATAGGTCCAATGCATGGGAAATGAAAAATAATTAAATTTTACAAAAACAACACTTAATTTTGAGCTACTGATCAAAAGTTATTACAATAATGATTTCTCGTAAATAAGCCCTATTTTAAATGAATTTGTACTAAAATTTGAAATATACTTGTTAGTGCAAAATCACAGCACCCCCAAATGGCCTGAGTCTAAAGTGGGGCATTCGGTGTGATTGCACAACATTTGACCATATCTCAAGCTGTGGGACTTGTAAAACTTGAGATGGACCTCCAGAGAAGGTTGGTTCCTACTTCCTAATCTACCTGCCACAAGCTACTCCAATGCAGGCAAAGCTAACCTATCCTAATCTAACCATTCCAAGGGGACAGAGAGAGAGAGAGAGAGAGGGAAAGAGAGCCTACACTAAGTGGTGATACACTAGAAAAGGAAGTGGTGAGATACTCTGTTGAGGGAGGATGAAACATGGGAAAAAGGAGATGAGGGAGGTCAGACAAGTGACATAGACCTAGATCCAAATCCACCATCGAAACTCCACGAAGCATGACATCTTACACTTGCAAACAAGAAACACATGCATAGGAAGTGAATCCAAAATGGAGAGGCATGGAGAAACAACAAAACAATGCAAAGGGTTGAAGAACACCACAAAAACATGATTTTATTGCTCTATAAGGTGCATAGACCATTACATGGATGCTCAGAGGCACAAATATGCTTGTCGCAGCACGAGAGAAGTCTTACAATTCAAATGGAGTTGGGATTTTTTTACGAGTTTTCCCACATCCCAGAATGTCTCTCCTTCTCAAATGAGAAGTGTTTACAATATATAGACGATGAAGACCAGAGAGAAAGAAGACAAACTCGACTCTTCTCTTAAATTCCAACCACCAACCATCAATGCCTATTGTGAATCCACCCACAATCTATCAAGTCTTCCTCTCTATGTCTATCTGGCATGTTGAAGAAGGAATAATGGTGGATCAAATCAAATCTGATCTAGTTGTTGAAGCAATCAGATCATACATTAATGGCATGAAAGACGTTTTCCCATTTTTCCCCACCTAACCTCATCAAAATTAAAGTTTCAGGCTCCCATGGCGTAGAATACACTTTATAGGCAAGAGGAGAAGGCTTACAACTCAAATGGAGTTGAGAAACAAATTTTACAGAGTTTCCCCACATCCGAGAATGTCTCTCCTTCTCAAATGAGAAGTGTTTACAATATATGTACGATGAAGACCAAAGGGAAAGAAGACAAAGTCGAATATTCTCTTAAAGTCCAACCACAAACCATCAATGCCTCGCTACTTAATCCACCCACAATCTATCAAGTCTACCTCTCTATTTTTGTCTGGCGTGTTAAATAAGGAAGAACGAAGGATCAAATCAAATCTGATCTGGTAGTTGAAGCAATCAGATCATACATTAATGGCATGAAATATGTTTTCACATTTTTCACCCACCTAACCTCATCAAAATTAAATTTTTAGGCTCTCATGGTGTAGATGAGGTTGAGACCTTTCCAAAATTCTTCTCTTGCTCAAATCTGAGCTTCCAGTCAAAAGATATGGCCGTCTGAAGATTCTCGTTGAGACTATGCAAAATGGCAAAACGTAACCTTTGCAAAGCGGATCCGCAGGCCCGAAAATACAAACTGCACTTTTTGTGAAAAGATGCAAAATCACAAAACCTCCCATGGCCCCGTAGGTCTGAAATTCACTTTTGCCTAAAAGCCCCAGTAATCCCACAATTCACTTTTTCCAAAATCAATCTTCGGCCTCGCCGGCTCACATTTTCCATTTGGGTGAAAAGTCCTCCTAGGTCTCCAAGCCAACATGCATATAATTTAGTCTCGACACGTGGCACCTTTGGGCAATGGTAGAGGTGCAGCTCACTTTTATACTTTATGCCTTTTCAAACAAAAGCCACAAAATTCAAACTGCCTCCGATGACCTACCTTCTCGCTTTGACTTGAAACGCTGCCACGTGTAGAGCTAGGGCGTGCTTTAGACCGCTTTTGGATTTTTCTTTTGAAGTTACGCCGAAGAGACACATGGCTCCTTCCACAGCTTTTCTCTATTTCCTTGTGTTTTGGATAAGTCCCTTTTGTTCGATGGGACCATATATCTAACCCGAGACACGTGGAGGCTCAACGCTTGTTTGGGACTGTCCCTCCGAATTCTACCTTTGAAGTTACGTTGTTGAGACATTTGGCACCTTCCACCGACACCCTTATACTTCAACGATTTGAGATCACTTCCATTTGAATTTTATCAAAACCTAGCCACATGGAGAGTTGGCGTGCATTTGAGTTTCTGCCTTGGACTCTCACTTTTAAAATTACACAGAGCTGACACGTGGTTCTCTCCGCTGGCCTTTCTATACTTATATGATTACATGACCGGCTCTATCCCCTTTTTTACTCTAACAATGTGGTGAAGTCACACTCATTTGGGAACCCGATCTTAGACCCATCCTTGGTGTTGCATCGATGAGACACGTGGGGATTTCACTTCCTTGAGACTTTTCAAATGTTGATTGTCTCATTTTTGGACTTGGGACATGTGGAAGCTTCGTGCTCATTTAGGGACTGTCCTTTGGGTCTCACTTCAAGTTGTGTGGTTTGGATGTGTGGAGGCTCAATGCACATTTGGGACCTGCCTTTTGATGCACCTTTTGGAATTACACCGAGCTGACACATGGCACCTCCCGTGAGTTTTTCTTTGCTTTCAGCCCCAAGTCGACTCGTATGCGGCTAAGTCCAAAAACTTCAAGCCCTTTTGACTTATGTCCTCCGAGAGCCTCTCGGTTTCCTTTTCACCGTTTGATCCTTTGCCAACCCTACCCTCCAATGTAGAGTCCCGCCTGACCCTTGATTGTTGGATTTGAAATGCGAGCTCGCAATACCGAGCCGACCCTTCGATTATCTCCCCGTGCATGGTCATGTTTGATCAATTTTGATGGGGAAAATTGAGATAACAATACTCTTTTACTAAAATATAGTTTTAGAAAAAGAGGTGGGTAGAGATGAACCCAAGATCTTTTCCATACATAGGTGTGCGGCCATGTTGGATCAAGGAGATCTTCACCATGACCCTTAAATTGTCACAAATCTGAGTGTAGCGAACAACTCGCCGAGGGACTTAAAACAAAAACTCAAGCAAGATATTTAATGCATGCATGGGTCATTTAAAATGTTCACTAGATCCTAAACAGGCAGTGAATTCCATTCAACAACCTTCAAGGGTTTGAAAACATGCAAGGGTGAGAACATATATGCAAATCAACATCTAGTTTTGGTTACACCTAACAATCAACCTTGATGAATGTATGTGACGTCCAAACACCTTTAGAAGTTTGTAACATGCCTATGAGATCCATCTAAATCTTCCAGGAGCCTACAAAAATGCTATAGGGCTGTAAACACATCGAATCCCGCAAAAATAATCTCCGATATTGTATAAGCACTATGTGGGTCTCGAAACCTCATAAGCTCGCAAATAGGCTATATATAATGCAAACCATGTAAAACCAGCAAATATAATACACCCAAAACCAAAGAACACCCAAATAGTTTACAAATAATGTCCTTGAATAAAAATAAACTTTCGAATAATAACCAGACAAGATCAATACTCCAACTCGATACCATATCGAGAAGCTTCGTGGATCTCGCTAGTTCAAAGAATACATAGGTGAACAATGTGAGACATGAATTGTTCCAAGACAAAACAAAGCACACATACAAGACTACAAATTATAAAAATACAAGAGAGATAATTTCAATAATGCATAAATATCTCTAATTGAATACACTGAAATAGAATAATGCAAGAGATGTACATATAGGAGGTAAATTTGTAACCTCCTCCTAGAATCACGACAACCTCCACCTAGAATATTGGTAACCTCCATACTTGAAATAACCAATCAAAATACAATTGGTTTAGGGTAGTAAATACCACTAACTTATAAAATTTTGTGGTCAAGTGTACACCTAAGAAAGCACATCCCATAAGTGTAGGTAAAATCCAAGTGATGTGGAATATCATGAGTAGGATAATACAAATAAAGTGAGGAAAATAAATCCTACACTAACATTAATGTCTTCTAGTTTCAATAGACTATCCATTTTTAGTTCAACCTCATTGTAGAGAAATAATAATGTAGGGTAGAAAAGGCATCACACGCTATAATAGTTCCATGTCCCTGAAAGGCTTCAAAATCCTATGATGTAAATCACTACAAATATTTCCTCTAATAGGATCTATGTTATTATATGTTTGTGTCGACTAAGTCATGGCACAAATCTATTAGAGAGGCTGAAGATAATACTTTCATTTATGCTCAATGCCATGGCCTCCCGAGTTTACTAGGGCCATACCAAATTTAGTGGAAAAGCCCTCATAAATGATGGTAATATGCCATACTTCTTTCACTCACCACCCAATGTGGAAGCTCATGTGGGTGAGATTACAAGTGATTTCAATCAGCTCAAAACCCTCGTTACATGCATGGTCGCAGATACGTTTCTCAAGTGGGTGGCGCCATATGCAAAAAGATAGGGGCACCATAAAAATTCATAGTTATTAATGTTCGATACTAGGGTGTCAGTGAAATGGATGAGTACTATAGTCCTACATTGTTAGATGATTTAGTAGAGAAAATATTGTTGTCTCTCCCCATTTCCTCGCTCAGTGATTTTTGCACCATATTCAAATAATGGAACTCCATTATTTGTTCAAGCATATTTCTAAACATAGTCTTTAAAGAGAATCCATGGGTACCTTTAACGGCGGACGAGCATTACCTTATGTGCATAAATGACAATTATATTCTCTTCTATTCTTTTTCCACGAAGTTATGGAAAATTGACCATATTGGTTTCCCTCTCATGAGTTACAGAGGATCAGCAGCGGGGTTAATTTTAGTGGAAGAAGAAATCATTTCAAATTTGTCAATTCTGTTTTGACAGAAGAAAAAATAGCACGTGTGTCGGATCCATTCATGCACATGGAGGTGTTAGAGCGACCTATTTCTCTAGACACAAATTCAATGGCTACAGGGATTATGAGTAGGTTTAATGGTGATAGAAATAGGATGACCCACATTGTAGTGTCTCTGGGTTTTGATAATACGAGAAATGGCCCTGCCATACAGATCTATAACTCTTTAAAAGAGTCATGGAGGACCGCAATTTTATAAGATGAGGAGTCTTGTTCATTTGGTTGTGTGGAAGGGCATACTTTTATGTACATTGGATTATCCCAAATGTGTTTTGCTCTACAACATCCAAAGTCACCTGGAAAAAGGTGGAGGCCAGGTTTCCGTGTGTAAATTATCAGACATCACAGAGAAATGGGTGTCTATTAAGCTTGTTACATGTCGATCGTCTATGTTTCTGATAGCAGTTGTGTTAGATAAGGGTGAGAGAGTTAAGCTTGTTGGTTCTATCAATTTTGGTGTCAAGGTTGTGATTTTATGGGAGTTTCAAAAGCATAGAGGGAAATTGTTTTGAAAGGAGATTGCAAGGATTCTTGAATCTGTGTGCGCTCTATTCTGTAAAGGAAATATGCACATTGTGAATGTACATTGCATGGGCATGGAAGATTATATCTATTTCACTCAGGGGAATGAGTATAGCTCAAAATAATTTGTCGTTTTGTATGAGTTATGTTACGAATCATGGAGCTCCTTCCCCAACACCCTCTCAGCTCTTGCTTCTATGTCGTTTATTAATGGATTGGTATCTACATGATACCGGATAACAATATGCCACAAATTCAAATCCACGTAGGACTTGTGATGAGAGATTACCCTCCCCTTTATATAATTTGGAGAACGCCTTCAGTGTAATTAGATATGAAATTAATATAATGATTTTTCAATGTCCTATCTTATTCCTTATATATTAAGATACACTTATATTCTTTATAAGTAAGAGTGACAAGTAGTATGAATACATATAAATTTTATTTACAACTTGATTTTGTATAATATTTTGTATAATATAACTTTTCCTTACCATTTTACATCTTATGTCTCTCGAGTCCTTTAATTTATTTTTTATTAGATAAACACTATAATATATCCCTCAACCTCTATTATTCGTAGTATATTTTCCACATAACATATCTAGATTCTCATACATATTACTTCCCAAAACTCCCCTTATGGGCCCTAGATTAAAGTGACTAAAAATTACAATGAAAAGTAAGGTATAGGGATTGCAAAAGAAACTTCAACAAAGTACAAAAATAAGGAAAATGCAAGCAAGAAAATATGTGAAAAAAATTCCTTGTGTGCCACACTAATCTCACCATATCTACAACCCTATCAAAAGGTCGCTTCTACTCAATTTTGAGGAAGAAGCACAATTCAAATAATAAATTAATTCTTTGAGTGAAAATCATTTTAGAATTAAAGTCTTTGGAAAAGGACTACAAAGATCAAACATATCTCAAGATAATATCCAAGTATCTTTGGTTCTTGTCATCCATAAAGTTATGGAGAGACTTATATGAGTCTTTGCAAAGGAAAAAAAAAAAAGCTTAATAATCTCATAGTGAGGAGAATATATAAATATTATATGATACTTTTTTTCATGTTCCAAAGAACAATATGAAAATACGATCTTATTAAGGAATATGACATGGTTCATTTTAAGAACCCCCTCCAAAAATTACTATAGAATGAGTGGCAAATCTCTCAAATAGACTTTCGAAATGATGGCGAATCTCCAAAAATTGATTTACAGCAAAGGCTTTATGAAAACATGTCTTCATAAAGTATTTCACCTCTTGATAGAATGAATACAAGCCTATTTTTGAATTGGAACTATATTTACTGTTGTATTGCATTTATTAAATGTTTTCAACAATTTAATATGTAAACTTGTAATTGGATTTCTACTTACTGTGAATGTTTTTATGCTACTATTTGGAGATGTAAACAATAAAGCATGGTTTAAGATGCATAGTTTGTGTATGTTTGAAAATATTTATGTTTCGTGCATAGATAAAACATTAATCGACAATCACATAGATGGAGCCAAATAAATTAGTTTTTATTTCATTAATAAAGCAAAATATAAAAATATGAATTTGTTACAAGTAAAAAAAGTTTATTAATACCAGTTGATTATCATTAATGAATATGAAATATATTAGTATCAAATCATTATCCAATGCTAATAATTTCAAGAAAGTATACAAGAAATTAGAACTATGACAACTGAAACAGTCTTGGCGTAACCCGTTCATTTGTCTTTTAGAACTCTACATAATCGGAATCATGTTCCATAGATGTGTTTGGATCCCTCGGATCAGTCATAATGTTACCAACTCCTCTTCTTTCCATGAGTGAATTCCATAATGCAAGTGCTCGTTCATAAGGGAAAGTTTCTACAAAGTAACTAGATACATACAATCTCAGATCACTTTCTAAATTTCTATCTAATCTGTTTTAGACTTTTGACTTTACAAAGGAAAATGCATTGAATACCCTCTCATCTTCAATAGAACACAAAATCATTGTTTGAAAAAGTTCATATAGTTGAATATACTCGCTCAAATCCTCTCGCAAAATACTACTAGAATAAATCTTCTTCCAAAGTCTTATAATGGAACCATTTTCATTTGGCTCTTCAAGAACCCGAAATCGCTCTAGCATAGTGGTGGGAAAATCACGTGGTCGAGAACTCAACAACTTTTTTTATAAAATACCTTCAATAAAAATTTGTTTATCTCTTCACACTTACAAAAATGTTCAATTAGACTAGTCATGTATTTGATAAATAAAGTACTAATGGATGTTTCAAGAATTCCTCCATCTATATTCCAAAACTATGGATTGACAATTTATCTTTTTGAATATTTCATGGATCTCTCGTAGATAAAGATAAATAAATATTTTTGATTTATTTTGAGTTTCGATAATATTGCTTTATATAAAATGTGTGTCACTCTTACTTCCTCCATCTCGACCCAACCACATTTACTCTTTTTTGAAAAGTATGAAGTCGTATCTCTTTTTCATGTGTTGTTATACACATATGATCATGCATATTGAATTTTAAGAAGTAACTTGCATTCTTAAGGTTTGTTAATGCATTTCATATTTCAAAAACAAGACCCTTAAAACTATCATCTAAAATATAAATCTAAACTCACACACATTTTATGAGTCTTATGAAGTATGTTATGTAAATGCAACGCTCTTGCACATGCTTTGTCAAAACATTTATCTCCTTCAACATTGAAAAATTCCACAGAGTGTAAGTAAAGTTTCAATATTTGTTAGATGGTACAATAAATCTTTAGCTTTATCCACATCCTTGTGATATTTGTACATAAAACCTGTGAATGAAGGATATTCTTCAAATATTTTGCAAGTAAGCTCATACATTGAGATCCATCTAGTATCTACATCTTTGAGAAGCTTTTTCCCATATGTCAATCCAATATAATTTTTTTGAAATTATAAAAATATCTTTGGACTGCTAGAGTAATATGCATGCAAATCTCGGATTAGCTCCTCCACTTTGGCAACAATCTTCAAATTGCTCACAATTTTACTATCCCGATTCATTCCGTGAGCTATGCAATGGATTGTGACCATATAAGGGGCAAAAAGTTTTTGTAGTCATACAAAATACCATTTCTATCCCCTCGCATTACAACTACACCAGGGACAAGTAACTGCATCATTGAAAATTTGAACACAAACTAACTTCGTTGCAATGGAAAAATCATCCATACTTATAACATCCTTCAAACTTGGCACCACTAACTTATAAATGTTTTCATAATTAAAATTTTCACTCATTTTATGAATTGTTAAGAGATGGGGATTTATTACTTCATTTGCAAATGTGTATACATGAATACAAACCCATGAGGCATTGTCCACTCCAACCTCATCAATTGAAAGGGAAATAAACTTTGCATTTTTATAGCCACTTTTAGATCCTCCTTTTCTACCAGTGAGAAAGACATTTGATATTTCCACCACTTGTATTTGACAAATGTGATTGTGGATCATTTTGTAAGCTATTACCCGACACAAAATTTTATTTTATGAGAAATCTAAAATGGGTCTTCCTTTTTCAATATATGGAATATAGTAGCAAATTGAATACTTTTGGCATGCATTTCAGTCTCCATATCTTTTCTCAATTTTCAAACAATTATGCCACTTTTTTCATTTATATTTTTCAAACACTTTTTTTTTTCATATTCTTCTACATATTTTACATGCAAACAATCTTTTACATCTTTCCATTTATGAGATCTTACTATGCTCTTGATTAACTAAAATTAACTAAACTAAGTAGTTAAAGAATAGTTAATATAATCTAGGAGGACATAAATGTTGTAAATAAATGTAATAGTTGTAGCAGTGACATATGAAGGCAAACTAATCAATTATGGAAAAGGAAGTGTTAACCCTAATGTGCAAAAGTGAAAGGAAAATGCCTTAGCTAGTAACCAAAGTGATTATCATAGAGTGTCACATAGATAATCTGGAGAAAAAGGAGTAGGAACAAATATGTTGGAGCCTCGAAAAATATTAGATATGGAGGATTTGAGTGGACTCGGGACACTGCAATAGGACTAGAGAGCCCATGGGCACTCTAAGTATTCAGTTTTGGCACCCATGATATATGAAAATGCTTTAGAACTCGGTTCTCACAGGGTCGGAAGGTGGTCTAAAATCCTCATTATGTGTCGCATCAGGTTCGATGTCATGCATGCAGACGTTGCCAATAATCGAGCTGATGTAAGGACCTACAAAAAGACAAGAAGGAAGTATCAAAACCCTACAAAAATGTAGAATGAATGGGTCGGATGACCTCGGTTTACAATAATGGGCTTACTAAACTAAGTGATGCACTACATTTCAAACCCAAAATTAGTTTTGGTGTGTGTGTGCATGTCATGCCTTAGGTGTTCTTGTATCAATCACACTTGGTGAAATAGCGAGTAATAGCTAGATGTAGAAAATTAATTGTATGTGTGCATGGCATAAAATAAAATTCCCCCCCTATGAAATGTGATACATATGTCCTAGCTTGATGCCTTGATGATGGAGCTATGTGGATGCCAATGCAATAGATGGATACAACTCTAGATGGAGTGATAGTAGTGTATGATGTTAGGTCCCTCATTATGGTCTCATAACTTTATATTTATACGGTTCTCTTGATTTAATTTCGTAATTAATTCGACATGGCCGACTAGGAAAAAGATAAGGATGAAAAATGGCTAGAAGAGGCCCAAAAAGAGGTGGGAAAGTAGAAAAAGGATCGAGGCGCCTCAGGTGGGACCAGGACGCCTGGGTGCCCCAACTTAGGCTAAAATGACAGAAAGTTCAAATAGACTTGGGCATGTAGTGAAGAATGTGTGGGAATAATGAAATAAAAGTAAAACAAGATGGCCAAAAGGTGGGATTAATTATTATTTTTACTCAAGAACCTTCTAAATAGTAGTATGAGACCAGGCTAAATAATGTCTAAAGTGCATGATTTTGTGACTATAGCTCTCATCCTTTTTGCTTTTGGGAAATATATATTTTCCCATGGTGTTTTTCAATGGTGTCTAGTTTGAGATGCATTGTTTGATCTTTCCCTTGTTTCAGATTATAGATTTTGCATTGACATTGAGTTGGAACATTATTACTATTTTTCATATCTACTTGTTCAATAAAGGATATTTTGTTGCCCAGTCAAACCTAAAAGTCCTTCCTATAGTCCAGTTTTTCCTCTTTCTTCTGATAGATTTTTTTTAATTTCTTCAACTTCAACTTGTGCATTTGGGTTCTCAGCAGGAATATCTCTATCCTCACGTCTCCTTTTTCTAGAAACAAACACTGGAGTAGAAGCTTCCTCTGTTGGTGTTGGATGAGAATTTGATGAATCTTCCCCTAGTTTGATGTCATCAAGTGAAAATGTTTTGATCAATCGATCATTAAAACCAAAAGGATCATCAAGATTGATATCTCGAAACACATTAGTTTGTGAAGGTGTTTGAGAAATGTCTGCATATAAAAGTGTAATAGAAATAGTATTAAGTATTTATATTATTAATAACACTAAATAAAAAATAAATCAAGAGTGCAAAGAGTATTTGAAACATACAATGAAAAATATAATAATAAAAAATTGTAAATTAGTAGATAGTACATACCTATATTTTCCACAAATCTTAACACATCAATCATGTTTTGCGAGTTTCCAAAACAACCAAACAATGTCTTGTTACTCTTTTTTGAACTTGCAGCAAGCTTCTTACCTTTCTTTCTTGAATCCATGGATATGGTGCCAAATAGGGACAATCACATATGGGATTTTAGTTGGACGAATACGGTGTGTGGCTCACTATTGGATGGCTCTCAATTAGATGGATCTATTGGATGAATCTTTTGGATGATTCTATTGGATGCTATGTTGAATGAATCCGCATTGGACGGATTTATTGGATGGCTCTGTCTGGAAAGTTATGTTGAACAACTCTGTTAGATGGTTCTGTTGACGATATGTTGGATGGCTCTTGATGGCCTGGGGTTGGGTGGTAATGCTTAGTGATCGCAAGAGGTTAGATGGACTGGGGTTCGGATTCCGTTGCAAATATTTCAAAAGGGTTGGATGGTTGTATATGTATTATACCTATGCAATATGTGTTATGTATAGTTATATACTTAGGCGAATATGGGCACAACTATACTCAAAACATTAGTGAATTACATGCATAAGTTCATTTATATGTGTAAATACTAAGAGAAATGACCCATACTTATGACCCATCGACCAAATTTTCTGGTGAAGTAGGCAGCATCCGATTGTTGAATATTCGTCATTTCCAATATCTAAAAACTCGAATATTTTTGATTTTATAAAAATTTGCCTCTAAAAGTTTCCCTATAATATGGTGACATGTCTCTATGTCGAGGTGATGTGTACAACTCTAAGTTACATGTAAAATAACCCTTCAGAAAATAATTAGAGTCAAGTGTAGCCTAGAGGTTGGATGATCCCATCATAAAAGTGAATATATATGTTGTAGTAATGTTGAAGATTTGAAGAAAGAGGTAGAAAAGGCTCTACCCATTTATACTAAACATATAGTCTCTAGATATCATTTCTTATACCTATGTTTATATTCATTTTCATATATTTGATGAATCAATTACAAAATTATGTGGAGGGAGTTTGTCAATGTCAATACTTACACGCCTAGAGAGCATAAGCTTTGGCATACTAGAAAATTTCATCCCAAATTGTACTAGTTTTAAAGAGGATTTGAATGCTTGATATGGGTAGTTGAAGTTCTCAATTAAAGAGTTGTGGAATAGGACAAATATATTCAATTAAATATGTATTGAACTCCACATGGAAAAAAATTATCTTTTCAAGTACATTTGATGATGTATTTTGTGGGATACCTTTTAGTGTCATTTCATAAGTATTCACATCTCTAAATAACTTATCATGATTGAATATTATATTTAAGATGATTATATACTCTATCTTTATTCATGGTAAAGTTCCATGTAGTTCCATATTGCTTTCTTGTACTATAATAATTAGAAAATATGAAATATGGTGCAATAAGTTTTTTTGCAATTTCAATGGATTCTTATGGTAAATAAATGGTATGCCTTTGGTATTTTCATTGTCTTCTCTTACATCATGGTTTGCTTGAAGAATTATATCACACATGCAATTAACACATCTTCCACTTGTGTCAAATTTTCAATTCGTGTGATTGGAAACTAAGATCCATATTATTATCTTAAAAAAATGATTGACACCTTTCTCTTATCAACATCTATTACAAACATGAATTCAGGAGTTCGATGAATATTTATTCTAGCATAATTATCTTGACATATATAGCATACATGGAGATGCAAGTTGTTCTATCTCACATTGAAACACCAATTGTATAGTCTTGAAATCTATCTCAATAGTATTTTGTTCTCCTCTTATTTTAGGTTGTAGTTTCATCTCTTCATGTTGATCAATGTAGTGTTATATCTTATTTACAACATATATATATCCATTTCTCTATTATGTGACATTTGTAACACATGATCTATAGATAACAAAATCATTCCTTCAAAATTAAATGTTATCCCAAATTCACCACACCCCCCCGACAAATTTGGTCAAGACAACCTTGCACATAGAGAAAATATGAAGGGAAAACATTTCGGACCTACGAGCTTCGCATTCTAGAATGAGGCAAAGGAAAAAGTCAAAGTTTGAACCCGAGTCAAAGCCAAAGTGGGGAGGTGGAGGAAAAAGTGAAAATTTTCCTTCCAAAAAAAAAACACAAATGAAAATATTGGAACGCACCTCCCGGCCAACAAAAGGGGGCCATGTGTCCAAGCAGAAGCAACGGGGGCCGTGGGGAGTTATATGGATTTTGTGATTCTCAACATAAAAAGGGCAAAAGATAAATTACGGACCCGCAAATCTGATTTTTCCCAATTTGGCTATCACGTGTCCCATATCAAAAGGGACCCATTTTCAAATTGTTTTCCCCGTCCATTTGTATGGATCCGATACAAACTTTGAAGGCACATCTTTTCGACTCGGGACTTCAAAATATTGCAAATCGACACCATTGGAAAGATCTCGGCCTCACCTATGCCATGGAGGTTTGAGACTTTAATTTTGAGGAGGTTAGGTAAAGGAAAATGGAAGAAATGTCTTCGGGCCTTCAATGTAGGATCCATCTATCTCAACATTCGATTCGATTTGATCTGCTTTCCATCGTTTCCTCTTCTTTCAAGGTGCTTGAATCAAGGAATCATGCAAAGAAAGACAAATTTGGGCATATTTTATCGAAGCATTAACAAAAGTAGTTGAGTTCCAACCTACTTTTCCGCTTCTCTCTCTTTCTTCTCTCTCCGATCAAATCTATAAATATAGGGGCATGATTCATTGTAAAGGGTTGTTGTCATTCTTCTTCCCTACCCCCTCTCTCTTTCTTCTCCAGGGTCGAATGTGGAGTTTAAGCCTCCTCCCTTGGCTTTGTAATGGAATTTTCTTACCTCTTTCCCATTAATGGTGTACTGTGTGAACTCTCCTTGAGCAATAAAATCTATTTCATGGTGATGTTTTTTCCATCCTTTGCTCATTTTGTCATCTCTTCTCGCCTCTCACCATTGCAGCAGGTATACTATGCATATATCTCGATGTCCATTGCAGGTTTTGGGAGCAGTTTAAGGGGTTTGAAATGGTGTTCTATGTGAAATTTATCCTTGGTCTCGTGATGCATCTTTCCATCCTCTCCATTTCTCACCTCTCTCCATTTCAGGCAGCTTGAGTTTGTGATCAATAGCCCCTTTTCTCGGTGTTATCACCTCTCGTAGTGTAGGATTTCTTTATTTTCATGCTCTCTCTCTCTCTCTCTTGTCCCTTGAAATTATTAGATTAGAGTAGATAGTCACATTTCCTTCCTTAGAAGTAGTTTAGTGCTAGGATTAGGAAGAGGAACCAGCCTTCTCTAGAGGATCATTCCCATTTGCAAGTCCCACAGCTTGGGAATGATCCAATGTTATGCAAATCACACCAAATGACCCTGCCTTAGAAAAGCAGACCTTATAACTCATTTGGGGGTGTTGTGATTTCACACTAACAATTTTGGCACGCCCGGTGGGATAGGTCTGAAGCACCTTACCACTTCACTTCATCAGGTTTGATGTGCTCTTGGTGAAGATTTCAACCTTTGGAGGCACTTTCAAGCACATATGGCGACTCCATCTGGTCAAAAACCCATTCTCTGAGTTGTAGACCTTTTCCATCCATTTCCACTCATTTCATCCATTTTCTTCTTCCATCTCTTTCATTTTCTCCCATTCCATGAGGTTGTGCAATCATGACTTCATTCCCTTCATGGAACTCACACTTACAACAATGCAATCCACCTCTAATGCATTTCCCAACTCCTCCAAATCAACATTATAATCAGATCCAGACCATTATGCTTACCCATATGAGCAGTGTCAAACCAATTTGACTATGAAGCTTATCAAGGACAAGGGGACACATATGATGGCGATAGTTATGCAGAGGATGTTAGTCTACTGGAGAAGATTCAAAAAATGGAGGCTGACATGGTTCAATTTAGGGCAACAACTCAAATGATGGCTTTCAAAATTGGTTACAAGGCACCTTGTCCATGGGAAGGCCCTTTTCCAAGACACTACAACCCTCAGGAGAAGCTGGACTTCATGATTGGAATGTTGCCCCAACTTGCACAATGGACTGAGGAGATCGGGGCTTATGAGCAAAGTGTTACACAACCTTGTCAATGGGTAAGTACACCACCTCATAGTTTTTCTTTTCCTCATTCTCAGCCAATATCATTTCAACAGTATCAAGTTCCAAGCTTCCCATCTACTGCCCCAAATGTTAATTCCTCTTCTCCATCTACTAGTCTTCCATCCCACCTCAGTTTCTCTTCCCTTTTCCCTTCCAAATCCAATTCCCCTCTACAAGAGCCAAAATAAATGCCTTCCTCCATTAAAAATAAGGAAAAAACTAAGTGGATACCCCACCCACCACTCCTCTTGCCTTCCCAAGTGCATGTTGGGAAAAGACTCCAAAACCAGCCAAGGAGAACATCAAATAGAGGAACCCAACAGAGAAGAAATGATAGAAAATAAGAAGAATTGGGCTGCTAAATTTGAGTTTTCAAAGGTTCCTTATGGTTAAGCTTATGGAGGAGGATGAGGTCAAGCCGCAAGTGGTGGAAGCTCTAGGTACACAACAAAATCAAGGGAGGAAGGAGTTACTCCTAATCCAAAAGAAGAGGAGTACGTTCTAGCTATGGAGGAGGACTATACAGTTTTAGAGGCTCCAAGTGCAGAGCAGGCCATAGAAGAACCTTCAGTTCTTCCTCCCACTTCATCCCCTTCAAGATTTGATGTTGAGGAAGAGTTTGAGCTTTCAAACTTCATGTTTTAGGATGAAGGGAACCATGGTGAGTCAATTGTAGATCAGGAGGACACCATGAAGGAGGTTGAGCACCTGCAACGGTAGGACAACAAGGAGGAAGATTACCTGTTTGACTCGGAGGATTGCCTTGATGGAGGGGAACCCATGGAGATCACATAATTTTTTCCTCCATCTCTCACATCCCAAGAACATGAGCCTACTTTGCCATGGAGGAGAACATTCAGGAACAACAACCCGTACTTCATAATAGCCCTCTCTAGAACCAATATTGGAAGACATGAATCTCCCATGTTCTTCAAAGGAGGAGGAAGAGAAAAAGCATAGAAGATGTCATCATCCCTCTCACACCATCCATCCAAGAAGGTCCACAAGAAGAATCCATTTTTGGAGTTGAATTTTAGAAATGGGCACATCTAAAGGATCGGACCATGTCCAATCAGTGTACTTGGCTTCATTGAGCCAAAGGAGAAACCAAAACAAGTCATGCCTACTTCAGGGCATGAGGATGAGCATCAAAGTACCAAGGGTCATCATCAACACCTCCGTAAGTTCGATGTGAGGTCGGCATAAGGAGGTATTTTCCATTAATGTTGATACCTTCATGATTTGGGTGGAGGATCGACATATTGTCAATTTTTCACTCATCCAACCAGCCATGTTCGGTGCACAAATCAGTTGCATGGCTTCCATTTTTAGGAAGGGAAGCTATTTCTCCTGCCAATTGTAGGCTTTGTTTGAGCTCCCTTTGCTCTTGGTTAGAGAGTAGTGTATGTAGGTTTGTTTTCAGAGAAGAAGTGCTTTTTCACACTCCGCATGTATGATTTTTAGTTTGTACATAGTTTTGGTGTCATTGTATTTCTCTTGCATAGTGCATTCAAATTGGCTTTTGGTGAAGTTCAACTTCAAGTTTCAACGCAGTTTCAAGTGGCTCAGGGATCAATAATTCTAGGTTTAGATCAGTTTTATGTTCATCAAGCAGACTCCATGCCTAATGGATGCTTCAAGGCCACTGGTCTCTTCATCTAGCAGCAGAGATATCCCCATGAGTGATTCGCCAAATTGTTATCCCAAATTCACCCCACGACAAATTTGGTCAAGACAACCCCACACATAGAAAATATGAAGGGAAAATGTTTCAAACCTACGAGCTCGCATTCCAGAACAAGGCAAAGGAAAATTCAAAGTTTGAACCCGAGTCAAAGCCAAAGCGGGGAGGTGGAGGAAAAGGTGAAAATTTTCCTTTTCACAAAATGGCACAAAGGAAAATATTGGAGCGCACCTCCCCAGCCAACAAAAGGGTGCCATGTGTCCAAGCGGAGTAAAGTGGGGCCGTGGGGATTTTCTGGATTTTTGATTCTTACGAGAAAAAGGGCAAAGATAAAATATGGACTGCAAATCTGATTTTTCCCTAATTTGGCTGCCACGTGTCCCATCTCAAAAGGGGGACCCATTTTCAAACTATTTTCCCCATCCATTCATACGAATCTGATACAAACTTCGAAGGGGCATATCTTTCACTCAAGGCTCGAAATATTGTAAATCTAACACCATTGGAAAGATCTCGGCCTCACCTATGCCATGGAGGTCTGAGACTTTAATTTTGAGGAGGTTAGGTAAAGGAAAATGGAGGAAACATCTTCGGGCCTTCAATGCAGGATCCATTTGTCTCAACAACCAAATCGGATTCGATCTATTTCCGCCATTTCCTCTTCTTTCAAGGCACCGAATCAAGAATCATGCAGTAAAGATGGATTTGGGGCATATTTTATCAGAAGCATTAACAACAGTGGTTGATTTGACCTACTTTTCCTACATCTCTCTCTCTTTCTTCTCTCTGATTAAATCTATAAATACAGGGGTAGGATTCATTGTAAAGGGTTGTTGTTCATTCTTCTTCCCTACCCCCTCTCTCTTTCTTCTCCAGGGTCGAATGTGGAGTTTAAGCCTCCTCCCTTGGCTTTGTAATGGCATTTTCTTGCCTCTTTCCCATTAATGGTGTATTGTGTGAACTCCTGGAGAAATAAAATCTGTTTCATGATGTGTTTTGTCCATCCTTTGCTCATTTTGTTGTCTCTTCTCGCCTCTCACCATTGTAGGGTATATTGTGCATATCTCTGATGTCCATTGCAGGTTTTGGGAGTTGTGTTTAAGGGGTTTGAAATGGTGTTCTGTGTGAACTTTATCCTTGGTCTGTGATGCATCTGTCCATCCTCTCCATTTCTCACCTCTCTCCATTTTAGGCAGTTGGGTTTGTGATCAGTAGTTCCCTTTTCTCGGTGCTATCACCTTTGTAGTGTAGGATTTTTTATTTTCATGCTCTCTCTCTCTCTCTCTCTCTCTCTCTCCTTGGTCCCTTGGAATTGTTAGATTAGGAGTAGATAGTCGCATTTCCTTCCTTAGAAGTAGTTTAGTGCTAGGATTAGGAAGAGGAACTAGCCTTTCTCGGAGGATCATTCCCATTTGCAAGTCCCATAGCTTGGGGAATGATCCAATGTTATGCAAATCACACCAAATGACCCTTCCTTAGAAAAGCAGACCTTATAACTCATTTGGGGGTGCTATGATTTTGCACTAACATTAACTTCAACATTATAAATATTTTGATGATGCCTTTGAACAACTTGACAAATATTTCCACATATTCCCTACTTGCAATATAAGAAAATAAATCACTCTTGGATTATAAGTGGAAACATTAATAATGGTCTTCTTTTGATAATTTTTATAATAATGCAAATAAAAAAATAGTTATATAAATATTACAAAAAAATTTATCAATATATACCTATCATACTACACAAAAATTAGTACTTTTTGAATAAAAATTGTGTTGAATGAATAGTTACATGTTTCATAAGAAATATAAAACATAAAGTAAATAAACCACTCTTGGATTATAAGTGGCAAAATAAAAACCTTCTTTGCTCTTTGCACACTTTTAGATTATAAGTGACAAATTAATAATGGTTTTCTTTTTATAATTTTAGAATAATGTGAATTAACTAAATAGTTCTACTACATTTTCTATAAAACTTCATTAAATAGAATATTTACAAGTTTAATAAGAAATATAAAAAAATATTAAGTAACAAAGTTAAAATGGTTTCATTTTAATAATGTTTAAATAATGCAAATAAAAAATAGCTATAGAAATATTTTTAAAGGTTCTTTGACACTTTTTTTGTCCACTATTTTATTTAGGACATTTTGATATTATTATTTTTACTTTTGTTTTTCACTACTCTCTTAAGATTATTATTTTCACTTGTTTCACATTTTTCTATATACATATATTTATATACTTGTGAAATAATGTGTCATAAAAATGATCCACTCACCATTACGGGCTTGGTTACATTATAGGAACATTTCCTTGTGTAATTAAATTAAATATTGAAAATAAATAAATACTACCAAGACATATTTTATTCAACATTATATTATAATATTGTTCTACACAATTTAAAAGGTAATATTAAATTTTTAGATCTTAATAAAAATTGTTTGACAAAGCATTTGGGACCGTCAAATTTAAAATATTGTGAATACATAGTCAATGAGTTTTGTTTTGTACATAGTAAATATAACTATTCATTAAATTTACTTTGATTGGAATGACAAAATTAAATTATCATATATTAATGTCTACTAAATTTAACATCACATTATAATCACAAATTTATGAACTAATAAAATAAATATATGTCAATAAATTTTAACTATAAACAATGGATAAAAATCATAATGACAATAAACACTTTCTTTATTATTATATAACAATACTTTATATTCCTTAATATAACATCTATTAAATACACTACATGAGGAAAAAATACTTCCCATATAAATTTATGACAAAAATAAACCTGAAATTTAATCTAAACAAATTCAAGGCGTCCCTCCACCTTGGAAACTAAATTCTCCAATAATTCCTTTTCCAAATACAGATTCAGCCACCCCAATAACTTTCCCTACACGGCTTCATACTTCATATTATTCAGACCCAAATTTTCCTTTTTCAAACTAAGGCCAATAGGCGTTCCTTTGCTTTCACTACACACAATTTTCATAAATCACCATTAATTTTCATAAATAAACAACCACGAAATAGCTTTAAATGTGGAAGTACATAAAAGTGAGAGACACAATATTCTTTGCAATATTAAATATAATTTACTCCCTTAAATTTTGTAATAAATGAAATTAGGGTTTTAGAATTTTAAATAATATATTGTTAGAAAGTAAGGGGTGAAAGGATTTAATTTATTAATAGCTTTAACTAAGTATTAGGGGTAGGTTAGAGAGGTAGGCCATAAAAGTAAATTAAAATAAGTCTAGTCCATAAAATTAAATTATAATATTTTTTTGAATAAGGAAATTTCAATGAGGAGATTCTTCACCAAATAATTAAATCTTACAATTAAGATAATTGATAATAAATATTAAATGATTTGAAATTGTTTTGATGTAATAAAATAATTGAGTGGGAAATATGATATATTGTTTGAAAAATGAGTAAGGTACATAGAAAAATAAGGGGTTTTTTTCATTCAAATAATATAATGAGAGGGGTACTATGTTTTTTAAGTTATTAACTATAGCATCTTTGGTGTAATTTTAAAGATGATATACAAAATTAAATATTGGTTTATATAAAAAAATCAAAATCAACAATGTAAAAATTGTTTTTCAAAATCTTCGCATCACTTTGGATTCCACGTAGAGATAACCTACAAACATAAAGTGGTGGGGTCCACTCTATCCCCTAATCACAAAATCTAAAACAAAAAGTAAAATATAAAAAAGAAATGTAATTAGGAGAAAGATAGGCCCTCCCACTTCAAGCACATGTTAGTAGCCCCATAGAATGTACCACCATACATAAAAACAAACATAAAACATGACATGAATGTCCCATGCATGGGTGGGTCTGGCAGTGAAGTGGTCAATCACAATTATATTATTTTTAAACATATTAGTTTGAAAACATACGGTTGCGTGCGGGGTTTTAATTTACGCTTGTTTAGGCGTTTTTGTGTTTTTAATCGTAAAAAACGTTTGCCTTAACTTTTACCCCATAACACGGAATGGGCAAATGTTTTCAAAAGCGTCATATTGGTGTGCACTTAATAAAACCAACCATTTAAAAAAATTTATAACTAATTTCATAATTACTGGTCATGGTCTCCCTTTAGCGAGTTGGCTCACCACTCAAATGTAGCCTATCTCGTCTTCTTGGTCTCGAGTCCCACTTCCGATCGACACATTGTCTCAACGTTAATTAAAGTCTCAACATCTAAACATCCCCTCATACGTATTCGATACGGTGATATTAAATTTCCGGCTCCAATGGCCAACATTAAGAGGTACTTTTGAAGCAAAGATAAGTTGAACTTTAAAGAATAAACTGTGGTCTGCAGTTCAATGAATCTAGTGGCAACAACTACGCCTAAACCCTACCAAGTGAATATCTTATCAAGTTATCACTTAAACACTGGGCCGCCATATTCAATGTTCAACGAATCAACAATCAAAGGGAGGATGGATCTTGATTCTTATTAAATAGTCATATTTTTTTCAAATTTCACAAGATTTTTACTCGCCTATGCACCTAGCTAGTTGGGAAATGACTTTATATTATGGCCAAAAGCTAAGCCATGGGAGACAAAGTCTGAGTTAAATAAACTATTTGCAATGTGCATGGATGAAATGAAGGCAGCCATAACATGTAGCTGAACAAATGAAGTGTCAACCACCAAGTTGCAGAGGAGTAGGGAGATACAAAAATTTGTTCAACAACATAATTCCGGGTAAGAAAAAGTATATAGTTTCCTATTTTTTTCTTTCCTTTCTGGTTCAAATGTCCCAAGATTTCCTCAAGTTTTATGTAGAAACGTTGCTCAAGGATGACATATTTTACTTTGTTGGCTTTTCGCTGCAATAAAACACCTGAACATTTGTAAATTAGTAGTATTATTTAACATTTTGTTTACCAACTTCTGTAAGGAAAAATGGGGCATACGTGCCAATGCCATTTATTTCTTGAATCACTAGTGCTCTTCTTTATTTTAAGAGTTTAAAAAAACCACACAATGTTGCACACAATTTCAACATGGTAGTCTTATCCTCTTTTGGGTCAATTCATGCTTATCATGGTTGCTCCAAAGTATCATGTAAATATGAATTGAGATAAGATTTTGGGTGCTCTAAGCTAACATGTTTGTAAACGTTTGGCTCAATTCATGTTTATATGCATATTTTCTTTTTCATAATGGCAATAGCTACATACAAATCATCCATCACTTTTACATTTAATTTTGGAACATCCTGGGGATAATAGCTACATACAAATCATCCATCACTTTTACATTCAATAGGATAACTGGTCGGGAAAATATATGTCAATTCCCTGCTCACCGAGGTGGTTCTGAACCAAATGGAATCTTCATTGATTCTCAAAATTTAGATTTCAAATCCTTAAAAAGGGGTGATTCAGGTAATCTCTACCAGAGCTATGATTGTTTAATGGTAGTAGAGCAATGTATAGAGAGGAATGAGGGGCATCTCTGTTGGGGCTATAAACCTGATTGCAAGTGAAGAAATGTTAGGATGTGTGAGTAATATGTTTACTTGGGGTACATATATTTTACTTGGTAGTTGATTTATGTTACTTGTGGGAAAGACTTGCATCTACAACTTAGCTAGTGACCCTTCTCCAGTCTAATAAAATTCATGGAGGCTGGTGAATAGATACTCACCTATTTGTGCACACACTTAATCCAGTTTAGTCAAGTTCTCATTAAATGAATTGTGATGGGGAATTTTCTTATATTAATTTGTCTTAAATGTCCTTTTATCTATTTTCTAAATACTATGGGGCTTTTAGTTTCTTGTCTTTGAACATTGCACTCCAAGCTCCAAGAGATACATTTAAAATATTTAAATATTAGAGGTTTATAAAAAATAAAACCCTATGCAAATCTGATTTTATATTTGAATGGGCTTCTTGTTTGTTTTAAGCTTCAGATGAAGACAATAGAATTTGGATTTTCTAAATGCTATGGGGCTTTTAGTTTCTTGTGTTGAGCAATGCACCCACGCTCCACGAGATAGCATTTTAAAATTTTAAATATTAGAGCTTTATAAAAAATAAAACATTCTGTAAATCTGATTTTAGATTTGAATGGGCTTCTTTTTAAGAGGAATACTCATATTGATTTGATTTAAAATTCTCAATTCTATGTTTGTCATTCGAATATCTATACTTATTTTTCGATTATTTTTGTGCATATAGAATTTCATTGGAGTTGTTTGTCACAGGTTTAATATATGATTGCACTTGTTAAATCTGGTTTGGTCTTTCCTCAAAGTGATTATTGTTTGCTTTCATCCCACCTTATCTCCAAGATTTCTTTGGGGTCTCCTTTTTTCCGTCATCTGAGAGATTTGCTTGGTTATAATTTTTACATATTTTACCTAAGTGATCTTTCAAAGTGATTTTCTCGTGCTATTATCTCACGTCATGTTGTCGTGGGATAAATACAAAGAGTCTTTGTTGATCCTATGTTTTAGCATTTGGGTGAGGAAGTGTCACTTTATCACATGGTGTGCTTTAAATTGGGTTACCTTTTTATAAAACTTTTTGATGTAGTCATGGTTAGAGGTCCCTAGGAAAGGATGCCTTGAGAGAAATGAAAATTAACACACATATGCGAGATGAATTATATAGTGACAACAACATTTGTTTTATTCAACAACACTCTACCAATTTTGTCTTATTACATTGACAACACATACAAAATGCTTGCAGGCTTAAACACTTCGACACTGCAATGTTGCCCCGAATGATTCAATCACCTAGATACATTCAATCATTTAAAAGTACAATGATTTAAGTGAAAGAAACTGAATTTGGTGAGCCTGGGTTGAAGCTATAGGCAACCTCATATGGACGATGCAATTGCATTTGTGCATAGAAGGATGAAAAACTATACATTCAACTCAAGATGTCCTCTTCACAATGAAAGAAACACCCTCTTTCCCATTGTTTCTAGATACATTCAATCACCTAGATACACTAAACGAGATGTTTTTTTATTATGATGCTGATGTAATATTCCAAATGAAGGTATATCAAACATTTTGCAACAATTTTTTTATAGAGACCAAGACATTCAAGGATTTGCAAGGCATATTGCAATATGATTTAGCCATAATAGGTTGTCTCCAAAGAACTAGCCAATCACTTGTAATGTAACATGGCCTCTTCCCCATAGATTTGACTAATGTCCTTCAAATATAGTTGTCATTCTCATAGCTTTTTGTTGTTTCTTAATTGGAATTACATACCTCTGAAACTATAGATAAAGATGTGCCTTAGTATGTATTCTCTAGTCACCCATATATCTTACAAAGACTTAGTGAGTAGACCTTTTTAGATTAGTATCGCTTCCATGATTCTAGTATTAATTCATAGCTTCTAAGTTTTCTTGGAAGGAACACTTAAAAATTATATGTATAAGACAATATAATCTTAACTAGTATTACTTAATTTTAAGATGGTAAACATATATTCTATTAAAGATTGAAAGCATTGAAAGATCATGTCGTTACATCATAGTTTTTTGAAACAAAAAAATAGTTATCCAATATATTCTATTGTACTCAAATTGGTAAGAACTATTTAAATATTTTTGTTGTGTGTTGAATTAATAATCTATCATTAAGTTGTTGATATTATTATATTTTTTTATTATTGAATTTTATATCTAATTATTGTTTTTTATTTGGGTTGTATAGGTACATTATAAGCTAAAATGTCTCAATCCAAAAAGAATCAATCTTCAATCAATTTTTTTTTGCATGGTCAAACACATCACAAGCTTCATCAAGAGATGGTCATAATTTTGATTTGAATGAAGATTTAAATATATTAGGGTATGATGATGAGTATGATGAGGAATTTGAAGGAGGAGAAGCTTCAACACAAAACAAAAAAGGGCTAGAGCAAAAAGAGGGTTTAGAGATGAATGGAAAGTGAAATTTAAGTGGTTAAGGTGTACAATACATGAAGGGAAAACAATCATGAAATGCATATATTGTGAAGAGCACAAGTTTGTTGGACCATGGGGAACTGGAACTGGTTGTACTACTTTGCAACATGATGCAATAGTTACTCATGTTGAATCAAACAACCACAAAATTTCACAAGCAAAATGGATTTGTGGAAATGAAGGAAAAGAAAAATCAATTCCAGAACACATTACAAATATTGATGACACCAATAAGGAAAGAATAATCACAACCATGAAATTAGTTTATTGGGTAGTGCAAGAAGACTTACCCCTCTCAAAATATGAGTCTCTTTGCTCTCTTGAAATGTACTTAGAAACACCAAAATGCCAAAAAAAAAGGATTATAGATCATATACAAATCATATGGCTGCAAATGATTTCCTATTTTCCATATCTAAGTATCTTGAAGAGAGACAAAGTGCAAAAATGTTAGATAGTCCATTGTTTTCTTTGATGTTGGATGAAAGTACTAATCGAAGCTTGGAGAAACACCTTGTGGTTTATGCTACTTTTCTAGAATCAAAAGGGTTGGGCCCACCAATTTCATAATTCTTAAAGCTCATAAATGTGTGTGATGGACGAGGAAAAACTATATATGATGCAATCAGTGTTTTGAATAAAGAAAGGGTCTTTCAAATAAAAATTGACTGCAGTTTCTACAAATGGTGGGGAGTGAAAATGGATTTGTTACTCTTTTGAAGAAAGATGTTGACAATATTATAAGCATTCATTGCATTGCTCATCATGAGGCTTTAGCTGCATCAAATGCTGCTAAAAAAATACTTGAATTGTTATTTGTTGAGAAGTGGCAAATAAGGTATATTCTTGGGTCCAAAATTCTACCAAAAGTCATAATGAATTGATTGCTCTTCAGAACTCATGCATCTTGAAACACTTCAAGCTCTTCAAATTCATGGGGTTAGAAAACTCTCAAGAGGACAGTTATTGCAAGACATATTGTGTCGATGCCTCCATTGTTGACTTTGTCGAAAAGTGAGAAGAGAGACTCATGGTATGATAAGGCTAGGATCTTCTCAATAAAAATTTTCTTACATATGTCTTGCAGATGTATTGTGCGAAACTAAACAAACTAAATAAAAATTTCAAGAAGATAATGTGGATGTTACATCTTTAGGGGCAACCATAGATTCTACTATACAAACTTTGAGCAGGTGGTTTCTAAGGATTGACAACTTTGCAAATGGCACAAGTTACTTGTCTAAATTTTTAGAGACCTCTAAATATGGTTATTTAGAGATTATTGATAAAGATGGACACATTCATAGGCATGAACTTTGATTTGTGGCAATTCCAAATGTGTGTGATGATAATGTTGATGCACCAAAACAAACATTGAAGCCTCACATTAATGGGTCACTAGAGAGCTGTAAGAAACTTGCAAAAGAATATGTTCAAAAACTTGTAGATTGTTTAAATGAAAGATTCCCAGATCTTTCATTTTTCAATTCTATAAATTTGTTTAGCCCTTGTCATTATTCAGAGGATGCATGTACTAGAGAAGACAATTCAAAGCGGTGGCTTCTTAAAATTTTTGAACACTTACAACATACTTTGTGTGAGGGAGAAGAAAAGCCTTTTTTTATTTTGAAGGTTGTTCAAAAGAGTTGTATAATTTTGTTGATATTCTTCGCTTTAGTTGTGAAGGATTTTGCATGAAGGAGGCTTGGAGGGTTTTTTGTGTTACTCTTCACTTTAGTTGTGAAGGATTCTGCATGAAGGAGGCTTGGAGGGTTTTTTGTGCTACATGATTCACATACAAGCTTTCCAAATATGACAAAACTATGGCAAGCAATACTTACCATTCCAACAAGTACAATTGCATGTGAGAGAGGATTTTCAAGACAAAATATAATAAAAGATATACGAAGAACAAAACTCTCATTGGAAACATTGGATGCCTTGATGCGAGTTTCATTGACATGACTTCATATATCGAGGTGGAATAGAATAGAGTTTATGAAATTTGGAAAGATGAAAAGAAAATAAGGATTTGAAGTATATTAGAATGTTTTGTGTTGACATATTTGTAATGATGGGGTATTTCATGTGAGCCCACGAACACTAGATATTTTTTTACACTACTTATGTATTGTTTAAGGGTACTTTATTAAGTCAAAAGTGGTGAATCCATGATATACATTTGATCTTTTTGAAGATATCTATGATATATGTTTGAGTTTTTTCAAATATTTATTAATTTGTATTGAGGATGCTATAATACTTTGTTTAAAATGTTTTCTTGAATAGAAAAGGATATTAGACATTTGATTATTTAGAATATACATTAACGTGTATTGGGATGATATGATAGTGAAGCCCATCTAAGTATTGTCAAATATGTTGCATTAATTGACTTCACCAATAGAAAAGATATATTATCTTTAATCAAGTATCGTTTAATTTTAAAAAAATCAATTTTTAATTTATGTATATTGTTTTGTATTATAAAAATTATATTGAAAATTTAATTTTTAATGTTAAATTAGGCTATACATTTTATACAAATTATTTCATTGGATGATTATGATCTTAAATTAAATGCATCCACAATATTATGACATGTTAGTGTTTTATAGCTATGTTAATATATATTTATAATAGAATAAGATTTCAGTTTTGCATACATATCTCTATTTCATATAGTGTTATTATGTGAAAATATAAATGTTGATATTTATATGAAAATCATGAAAGTCAAAATTAAAAATGAAACGTCACATGCAAGGTGATATTAATTACAAAACCGTCACAAAAAAATTTCTTGACGGGTGGGGGTGACCGTCCAACTTTAACCCCGGTTGTATGTGGTAAGCTCTTTGCTTTGTGTTGGTGGGTATGTACTCTAACAATTAAAGAAGTCTTAAGTTTGAAAGATAGCTCATCTATGTTTATTGTATCCACGTTGTACATTTTCTTTTGAAAAATGGTATAGATTATAATAAACTCTTTGCTACATTTGAAGCCATAGAACCTAAACAATATTATCAACATTAAGAATGTGAACTACAAAAAAGAAAGAAATTTTATATCTTTGCCTTGGTCTTTAGGAGTTGAAGAAGAATCCATCTCCCAAAGAATTATTGGGCAAATTTGGGGCTTCATCACCCAATAGCTTCTTCGTTGGAACTTGATGAGAAAATCTAACGAGCTCATTTCGGGAATCAAGTTTACACTTTATTTTTCGGAAAAAAACTTGAAGCCCTTCACTTTGATGAGGAGGAGACCACCACCCCAATTTCTTCCACAAAATCACTCGAATGACCACCATTTCATAACTATGCATTTCTTCTTCCGAAGGAGTAAACTCACACCAATTAGAACTCCACTCATGAACACATCCCAAACATCGCCTTCTTGTGGAACAATTTTGATAGCTCATGTCTTTGGGGCTTTTCTTCCATGCAACCACATGATAGAATTCATTTAGAGAGTTTATACAACGTACCTCACCACTTCTGAAATCCCCACAACTCGGCAACAAATCTCCAACGAAGGCCATTTTCTCTACAGGATCAATCCAAATTATAAATTTTCATTAGAAGGGCTAACTAAAAAAATTGCTTGTCATATAAATTGTATGCTAAGTTAATTTTTATAATTTGTTAAATTTATTTTAATAAATAAAATATTAAATAATAATTAGAGCAACAAAATTCATACTTGTTAGCTTTCTATTTTCTATATTAAAAAAAATCTTCATTCACTTCACATAAATCATGTACAAAATCACTAGGAAAAATCTTTAGAAAATAAGCAATTACCTTACTCTTTCTATTTTCAAAATAGCAATATTCTCTTTTATCTTTTGTTAGCTTGTAAATCATGTTTGAAATTTGGTGGTTTATTCTTAATTCCAGCGGGAATGGCTGTACGATGGAAAAGTGACATGCGAGCATGGGGATCTACAAGTACCTCTTCCTCGTACCCGACCTCTCGAGGTCGTGCCGAGATAACCGGTGAATGTTGAATATGAATGGATACAGACAAGCTAATCGGGTAATCTTATATCCTCAATACTCAATAATGGAATCTATGAATCTAAGGCAACGACGACCCTCCTAAAATGAATTGGTGTAATGGTTCATTCGGATATAATGGCCATTCGGAGGCTCCAATCAATGTCGAGCTCTCTGAGATCCTGTTTCTTGGTTGTTGGATACGTGGGAAGTGACCTATGGGAGCTTCGTATATATCTCCAAACAAGGTCATGAAAATGGTGATAGGTGATTTAGTGGATTCATAGTGAACTATGGGTGGTTTTCTAGTCTAGCCCAGAAAATATTAGATTGATTGGCTTCTATATTTAATACGGAGAACTGTGTGATGATATCTGGTGGGAGTGGTGAGGATCTAAATACCAGTGTTCGTAAACCGGTGTCAATGCTTAATTGATTTGTAGGCCCATTGGGTTGTGGGACTTGGGGATCACAACCATGAGTGTGTGGTTGTTGTGGACCTATTATGGTCATGTGAAGAATCAATCCCTTCTTCCAACTATCCAGTAATTATATGCCTTTTCAGCCTCTATGTTTAGAACTAGAAGTTGTATAATTTTCTCAGAGTACCTTACAGGTGTTCAGCAACTTGAATACGTAAGCTAGTATCTATGTCAATGAGGAGGTCTCCTATGTCAGGTTGTGGAACTAAAGGATCGCAACCAAATGCTTGTTCTCTTTTGAATCCTTGTACGGTCATTCGGTATTTTATCAAGGCAATCTATAGTTAGGATGATTTGACCAAAATGTGTATGCCTTATTGTCTTCAATGTTTAAACCTCTCAGTTGTTCACTAATTGCTTGTAGGTTTGTTGTTGCTCGAAAGACCTGTATCCTAAGGTCTTGATCTATATCAGCTAATGTTGTGGGTAGATTTGGTTGAGGCACTATGGGTTCAAATATATATTCTCTAGGCTCTCTAGGTCCTGTGATTGTCATACAAAATGATTCAAATTTTAACTAAAATTAATAAACTGATTACGAAAGAAGTATCTACACTATGCAAGCATTCTTCTATTTTTGTATTTTCGATGACATATTTTAATGAAATTAAAGAGCAACTATTCTAGTATATTTAGAAAAATGAACAACTAATCTAGCAACATAATTTAAAACAAACAAAGTAGCCTGGTGTGGCTATTTTCCATGCAGTTGTGATTTTATCCTAAATATCTAAGCAACTAATTATATTAAATTGAAAGGATCTCGATCCTACCTCAAAAGTGAGGAATGAATCATAGTTTCTCAGAAACTATCAATCCCCACAACTTCCTGGCGATATCGAGAGCAAACTTTTAACTGAAATAAAATAATTCACTACTCTATTTGATACGTTGTAACTAGAACTTTGATAGCTCAAACCTGGCATTTACAGAACAATGGTAAATCCAGTTGTGTGTGACTTCATCCCCTCAGTGTGATATCCTCATTCCTTCATGTCCTCGTGAATCCAGAAAAGTGTGTATATGATAGTATCAATAGAAAATGGTATTCGAACAATGGAAACTTTGGATATAGACCGAATACAATGCGAGTAGGAGAGGGATAGTGCAAGTGAACAGAGCTTGACTATGCAATTCCTAGCGGGATTTATTACGGGAATACAACGCAAATGTACCGAGAGTTTTAGAATCTATCCTTGTGATAAAAAAAACTACAAACTTTAATGGATTCTAATCTAGAAATGAAACTATTCTATGCTAAGCTGACTTGCATGGCACAACAATGAAGTAAGACTAAAACAAGAAGATCGAATGACCTCTAAAAGACCAACAATGGAGGAAAAACATGAAACTGATAGAATTCTAAGAAAGAAATTCAAAGACTGAATAAGAGAATTGAGAAGGTGAGGGGCCATTTGTTTGAAAACAAGTTGGCTATTTATAACAAATGCATTTACTAGAGGGTAACTCCCAATTGAACTCTTTTACTATAAACAAAGGGAAAACACTATTACCAGGGAACCAAAAACATTAATGCAAGCCAAAGTGGTTGAAGAAAGTGTGTAAAATTGAATATTTACGTTTGACACGATCATCGGAAGAATCTGGAAAATGCGTACAGGACCGCCGCCTTGCAGGTGGCAAGGGATTGCCACCTGCCTTGTCCCCGGGCGGTCACGGGACCGCCGCCCAGGCAGGGCGGTGGTTTCATCACTGAAGACTAAAATGCAAGAAAACAAGGGGGAAAAGGGGAAAAACAAAGCATGTGGAGGCCGAGCGGGGCATGCGGGATACAAATGTATACTTGGCAAGCCTTTCTGGATTTTGAACACCTTGCAAGGAGACCCATATCATCATTGGGGTATGTGTAACATCATTCTAGCGGTGTAGTACCCTACAATTTTGGGTACATACATATTTGCCCCCTCAGAGAAGCATCTTAGCCATGAAGAGGCATAAAATGGTGGATCCAGTATGGCGGTCCCAAAATGGGGAGTTAGGAGTTATACCTGACATGCCCATGTGTTGGAAAGTCGCCATCCAAAGTCCCACTATCTGCAAAAATGAAAAAGGGGACTCAAGTGTAGATAGATAAAATAAATTGAGAAATAAAACAAAATTGATATGAAATGAGGACTTACCATCTATGTGGGTTTAGAACTTACCTTTGTCAACGCTCCAACCCTGTGAAAGACATTCAAAATCAATTTTAGAAAGCTATATATATAAAACAAACTCATTTCACTATTCATTTGCATGGGATTGATTTGATAGTTTTTGAGCTCTGGGACCCACGGTGACGGTTTTGATGAGAGTATAGTCAAAACATTCGTGGTGAGATAGTGATCATGCCTCCGAGAGCGGAACATCGACCCGCGAAGTCTCAAGTTAGTTCTTCTCGATTTATTGTTTTTGAACCTAAAATGTGGAAATGATGAAATCTTTGTCTGGGGGTATTTTTGAAAATACTAGTTTTAAATGTGTCTCTAGGGGGGGCCCCATAGGGTAGGTTTCTTTTTTAGTTAAAATGGTGTATTTTCTTGTTTTTGGGCATTTTTTAGGGTATTCGAGCCATTCTGTTTACAGGACAGGGACAGACCACCACCCAAGGCGCGTGTAGGGCGCCCGATTATGGGACTGCTTACCTTAGAAGGCGGTGGTTATGGAATCACCGCTCTGTCAAGGCCACGGTTCATGACAGAGAGCCAAAACAATACTAAACTTATTTTTTTGCATGTTTAGCATTTTTACTTGTTCTTAATAGTCTTTCCAATTGGATTTTGATACTAACTCACTCCTTTTTTGTGTTTTTGGGTGTATGCAGAAGAAGGAAGAGTATATTAGATGGAGCCGAGAGAGGAGTGTGATTAGCTCCCAACAAGTGTTAGAGGCACTCTCCCAAGTAGAGCGAGATACCCTTTAGAGGGCTGGCATTTGGAGGATTGCACAGGTCCCTCACGTTGCACCTACCAGTCACATACTATGTGACTTATTTTCATACTGGGATGCGGATCAAACACCTTCTGATTGCCAGGAGTTAGGGGTGAGTGGACCATCACCCTAGAGGATGTTTACCGTATACTGGGGGTTTCGATCCTTAGGCGACTACTATCTCTTAAGACAGCAGTATCGAGATCCCAGGTGGTTCAGTGGGCCACCTACATGGGGGATGCAATTGTATCGATGGGATCAAGAAGGGAGTGAGGATCCACTCCATTATTGAGTCAGACATTCCTGTGCTCCGCAAGGCCATCATGGGAATCCTTGCTTCGAGACTGATTGGGGACAAGGGAGGAGACACTCTCTTATATTGTTGGGCCCCCATTATTACACAGATTGAGGGCCATGGACGTGTCTATGCTTGGGGAGCAGACATCCTCGGGACTACCTACCATGATTTATATAGGGTAGTCCGATTACAGGACAGTCACTTGAGCCACCCGACTCTTGTCATGAGTTGGGTGTATGAGCATATCACCCCATATGGGAGAGGTGTAGAGGTAGAGGATCCCGGGCCATCAAGGGGCGAGGGTGGATAGGGATGACAGTTCTTAGAGCACCCCACCAGCCAGTGGCCTCTTTGACCACCGTAGACATGGAGGCCACTCCTTATCAGGCCATGGTAGGGGTATGGGGAGAGGAGACTATTACATTGATTGCTTGTTAGACTACCAGTCAGCTGGTAGACAGGGTGGGAAGTTGGAGATCCACCCCTTTGATAGAGTACCACAACAGTTTCGGCCTCCCCTATATTGACATGTTTCCTCCGATGGGGCCATTGTATAGATCTATTTGTGAGGCTCGGGAGGTCCTAGAGGCCGGGGTTGGACCATTATTACTCCCGGTGTTCCCATTGCGGCTAGGAGGGTAGTACGTGCTTGAGGGAGAGTCGGTGCTCCTTAGGCACCTTTACTTTGGATTGCCACTAGTCCCGCCCATAGCAGCGATGAGCCCATTGATGTGGACTCCGAGTTTGAGGAGTTCACTGGGGGAGAGATAGAGGAGGAGACAGAGGAGATGGAGATCAGTGAGATGGGAGGGGGATGATAGTGATCCCGAGTGGCATGATACTCAGGAGATCCTATGGCCGAGAGGGCGAGCGAGCGCAGAGAGGGTGACTCTAGTCTCAGAGGAGTTGCTCTCTCAGGACTTAGGTGGAGATGGCGAGTCTGTTGTAGGCCATCACATTGCCCCAGATGTGGGAGAGGGACACCAATCAGTGGCGGCATCAGTGGAAGGCGCGGATCCTAGAGATCCTTCCTGGAGGCCTGGCGATCCGAGTGAGTTACTACTCTTCTCTTGACATTGTCTTAGTTAGAATTGTCTTAGTCATTTATTTATTTTTGTTTTGTTTACTCTTGGTTTTATCTTTGATCGTGTTTCTAACTTGTTTTCCTCCTTTACTTGTAACGATTTCACGATGAGTGGCGAGACTTGATTCACCAGTATGTACAGATACCATGTTGCTCCCCTCAAGAAGACTCGTGTTGAGCTATCTTGTAGATATGGGGGAGCCTTCAAGCATCCGGTAGGCATACCGATGTTTTTGCCTCTATCTGGCATGCGGTGAAGATCATGACTTCTCTCCACATTGAGGTAGTTGGATATAGGATGGTCGAGTGCTTGATGAGGAGGAGTCACTCTCATAGCAGAGACGGAAGCTCGGGTTGTGACCGCGAGCCCTCGCCAGTGCATTCAGAGCCCGGCGTAGCCAGAGTCCTAGACGTGGTCGTGTGTATTCTGAGGGATCCCATAGGGATTGAGAGGCCACTCTTGTAGTATTTTGTCAGATATTTATATGAGTGTTTTTGTACTTTTCGGGCTCATTGAGCATTTTGACCATGCCTAGTGCATGATGGCATTGTATATGAAACTTGATTTAATATATATATATATATATATATATATATATATATATATATATATATATATATATATATATATATATCTTTGAACTAGACTCTTGTACCTAGAATTTTGTGACTCGTTTCCACATGTGTACTTAGATGTTTTTAGAGTACTTGTTTTCATGCTTTTCAGATGTATGCAATGGATGACAAATGATAACAAATGTTGAGTAGAATGTTTCTCTTTTTTATGCTTTTGTAATGTTGATATGAGATGATACTAACATATGGTAGTACTGAACTTTTGAAATCTTTGGGAAATGTTTGTAATTTCTTCTTATGTTGGAAAAATGTGATGAATATATAGTGATAAAGAGATGAACTTGCCCCATTCCCAATTCCACGCAACTAGTAAGATGCGAGGGCTCAACACCAAGAGTTAGGAAGGGCACAAGTTGTATGAGTTTGACTGAATGGAATGATGAGAGATAGACAAACCAGTAATAGAAACCAAACTTAGACCTACACACCTACCCTACTCAGAGCTACCACCAAGCTTAGAAGGCCACTTACTTTCTAGTTTATCTAGACTTAGATTCATAAATGGCAACCTGGTTGACAAAATCTGGTTTTGAGGATTTGATCTCTTTGGAATTTGGATATTTGTTTTCTCTTAATAGAATTTGATTTGTGCTTCTAGCATACCAAGATTTGTTAATTTGTGTGAATGGACCCCCCACACCCTGCCTCATGCCACTAGTAAGAAGCATGGGTTTGTCACCAAAGGCAAGATATAGGTGAGTAAGGGAACTTCTTTCCTTTCCCAACCTCACACCACCAGTAAGAGATGTGGGCTTATCACCAAGGTTGATGGGGCAAAGAAGTGTGTAAAATAAAATATTCTGTTTGCTTGGTGCTTTTGATTCCATTTGATTTTGACATTTCTGATCTATGACTTTGGGATATCCTTTCTTCAAAGAGGTTTAATAGGGATAGATGTGACACCAAGAAGCTTCTAAAACAGACCATAGGTAAGGACAACTTCACCTAGTAGAAAGAAAGAGAAAACCAAGTATGCAGGCCTTGGTATGGTTTTCACAATATTTGTTCACAAACGTGATGAGAAGATTTGAAAATAGTTGATGATGTTTTAAGAGATGTGTTTTAAATTTTTTTGCCAATACTTTCAGAAATTTGTAATAAATTGCTTAAGAGTAAGTTCTTGGACTACCATTTTTACGAAATGAGTGGACAAAATGAAACAACTAAATGACTAATGTAATGTAGGTAGCTATAATGTACAAGTGGTGATTTTGATTTCTTATGCGTAAAAACATTTAAGATGTAAGGAATTGACAGTTTCACTGAATTCCTCACCTTCTAGTGTGCACAAAAGATACGCACCATTTCTGTAGTCCTTCATGACTCAATATGGGCCCAACCACTTGGGCGAACTTCCTTCCTTCACCGGTTTTCTTATCGATCTGGTTGTCTAGTCTTAGAACTAGATCTCCCTCATATATTTCTCGCTCATAGAATTTTTTGTTATATTTTCGGCACATCCGGTCAGCATAGGCTCTGTTCCGTTGTTCGGCATTTATCCTGGCCTTGTCAAGGCTTTCCAGTTGAGAGAGGTGTGCCTCCTGTAAGCTTCTTTGTCCAAAATCCCTTGTAATGAGATGTGGAGATTGGGTATTTCAACCTCAAGTGGGAGAACTATCGCCTACCCCGAACACCAAAGTGAGAAAGGGTTGGTCTTGTTGGTGTTCTTATTGAGGTTCGATGGGCCCATAACGCCTGGATATAGTTTTAAATGCCAATCTCGCTTGTTCTCCTTGACCATTTTGAGGAGAATATCCTTTAATGTTTTGTTTGTCACTTCGGCTTGCCCATTGGCTTGATGGTAGTAAAGAGAGGCCATGTGATGGTTTATCTTGAATTTTCTACAAAACTCATGGAATTCGTTGTTTTTAAAGGACATGCCATTATCTGAGATAATGACTTGTGGGACACCATACCCTGTAGATAATTTGGTTCAGAATGAATTTGGCAATTACCGAACCTAGTACTGTGGTGAGAGGCATGGCCTCCACCCTTTTGGTACAATACTCCAATAAAATTATGGCCATCGGTTGATGAGGGAGAGAACTTCCTATCAAGTCCGGACCCCACGTGGAGAAGGGCCACGGGGTCGCTTTTAGGGTCAGGCAGGATTGTGTTGGCATGTGAATCTCATGAGAGAATTCTTGGCATTTGTGGCACTTACATACAAATCCCACTACATCATGTTCGAGAGTGGACCAAAAGTAGCCCATTCGATGTATTTTGTGAGTAGTGGCATGACCACCAAGTGACCTCTACATATTCCACTTTGTGGGATTCATGAAGAATTTTTTTGATTCTTCTGTGTCGATGCATCTTAGAAGCATGTTGTCGAAGGATTTACAATAGAGTACCTATTCTAAAACAACATATTTAGTGGTAATAATGCGTGACCACCTTCTTTTTGTGATGTGGTACCTTTTGGGTATGTGTGGTCTATGATAAAATTTATGATATCAGTGTACCAGGGACATGTAGAGATGGGGGGCCTGGTTTCAACGAAGTATACACACTCATCAAGAAAGTCTAGATTTACCAGATTGCCTCCATCTAGTGGATTGTCAGCTAACCAATCTAGAATGATTTGTCCCTTAACGGATTTTTGGTTTATGAATATCAACTCAAATTTGCCCATTAAGGTTATGAAACGTCCAACCTTTTTAGATAAAGATCCTTGCATGAGAAACATTCGTAAATGATCTATCTTTACAATGACCCTTGTTTCTTGGTTTAACATGTAATGTCTTAAACATTTTGTTGCAAAGACTATGGCAAGGCATTCTCTCTCTACCTGTGTGTAACGTGTTTCATAGTCGAGCAACGTTTGACTAATGAAATAGACAACATGTTTCTCATTTATCATTGTATTCTTGAGCCAAAGACATATAAGCTAGTGAGACATGAGTGGCTCGTGAGTATAGGATCGAGGGCTGTCCGTTTTGGGAGGCATTAGCATGGGTGGAGATGATAAGAAGCATTTAACTCGCTTTAACGGTCTCGTTGAATTCTTCATCCAATCAGTGCTATAATATTTCTTTAATAGATTGTTGATTGGATGAATGGCAAAACTTAAATCTGGGATGAACCTTCAGATTACATCGAGTTTCCCAAGAAATGACCTAATTCCAGACTCATCCGATGGCGGGATCATTTCGAGAACAACCCGTATTTTGGCTAGATCAACATCAATCACTTGTGAAGATATAATGTAGCCTGAAAGTTTGCCTCGTGTCACACCAAACATGCACTTCTCTGCGGGTTTAATGTGACACCATATTCAATTAGTCGTGAGAGGATGATACGAGCACTTCCGAATGATCACAAAGGCGTTTCTTGGCCTTGGCCAACAAGTCATCCAAATAGGATTCCACAATTTTATGGATAAGATCGTGGAATATATATGTCATTGCCACCCGATATGTAGTGTCGGTGTTCTTAAGACCAAATGGCATGACAGGCGTAGCAATATGTTCCCAGGGTTTATGAATGTGGTTTTGGCTTGATCTTGTTCGGATATTTTAATCTGATTATACCACGAGAACCCATCCATGAGGCACAATAGTTTAAATCCAGTGTTGCATCAATGATAATGTCAATGGATGATAATGAGAAGTCATCCTTGGGACAAGCTTTGTTAATATCCCAAAAATCTATGCAAATGTATATCTTCCCATTCTTTTTTAGGATAGGGACAATATTAGATGCCCATTGTGAATAGTCAATGGGCTTGATGAATCCCACTTGGAGAAGTTTTATTGCTTCCTCTTTTACCATGAGAGCCACTTTTGGCTTCATTGGTCTTGACTTCACATTTAATTGGCTTCGCATCTAGTTTAGTGACAAGATTATGTACCGTGACATGTGGTGCAATGCCCTGTCATTTCTTTATAGTTAAATGCGAAAGCCTTTTGATGTTCTTTGAGGATTTGGGTGTGTATTTCTATCTCCTCCGGAGTTAACGAGGATCCCAACTTCAAAATTATTGGCTCTTCCTTTGTTCCAATGTTTATGTCAATGGTTTCTTCTATCAAAGAAGTGTTACCTTCTTCAAATTTAGGTGGGGTGGAGGTAGTTCCAAGCTTTCTCGATTTCTATCTCGTAGATATCGAGATCCTTATGGAGGAGACTCTACCATGGGATTTCCAAAATAGGAAGAGGAATGTGGTATTAAGGAAAGATCAACTATATGGTGAGCAAGGTGTAGCTTTGCATAGACATTTAGATATTCGAGAGTGACTCTATCATCGTCAAAGTGATCTGTGATAGAAAAATCATCCTTAGCTTCTCCATGAGTCAGGAGTGATTTTTTTGATATTTTATGCACTAATGGTTCGATATGAAGTGATACTTTGTGAAATTTGTATCTTCTAACTCGTTGTTTGGAGTGAAACAGGAAGTTGAGGTTGTTATCGAGTCTGCGAGAAGGTTTTTCTCTCGTGGGATTGCTTTAATTGATATGAAGTTAAATCCCTTTCTTAGATCTAATAATCTTGCCATTTTATAGAGTTGTAAATGCTTAGCTCTAGTTTCATATACCTCAGAGACTTGGTTCGCAACCAGTTGTGAGTATCCTAGCACTCTAATGTTATCGACAACCATTCTTTTGGCTAGGATGAGGCCAAGGAGGAGAGCTTCGTACTCAGCCATGTTGTTTGTACATTCAAAGTTTAATTTAAAGGTGAAAGGTAGGATATTTCCCTTGGGTGAAGTAAAGATTACTCCCACCCCAGCTCCAAAGCAACATCTAGCTCCATCGAAGTGGAGAGTCCAATACTTGCTTGGAAAAATGGATGTTGGGATATCTTTCGTATCTATTTCTTTTGCTTTGGTTACTTCTACCATAAAAACTTTGTCTGATGGAAGAGAAGCAATTCCTAGGTGTGTCCCATACCCATAGAATCAAATGGTAGGAGAATAGGTAAGTCCTTCTCTAGCAACTCGACAATTTTTGTGGTAGTCCCTAGTGACACTGTTTTTATAACATTGGTCTCATTTTTGAGTGTTGGAATGTCCTCGGATGGATTTGTAATTTCTAATTCTGTGGTGGGTATCAACTCTTCTTTTGGTTTCAAATTAATTAGTTTGATGAGTTGATTTTTGGGAGTTAAAACTTGGAGTGAATGTCCGGTCTTTTCTTCAAATCAGCTAGGTGTATATCGAAGGGTTTTGGGTCACCTTGTGCCACAAATATTTTCCCTAAGTGTAGAAATCTTATTTCTTGGAATAACGTGGAAGGGATTGCCTTCATACGGTGTATCCACAACCAACCGAGGATCATATTATAGTTAGTTTCCCGATCTATAATATAAAATTCGGTGAGGACCATCTTGGGTCCTAAAGTGACTGGTAAAACTATGGTTCCAATTGAAGTGGCCTTGAGGCTATCATAACCTCTTAGCGTATTTCACGTTGTGGAACAGTTTATCTCTCCATATCCTAAATTTTGAAGAAAAGTGAAGGGGACTATGTTAACTGCTGCCCCATCATCAACCATTGCACGTTTAACATAATTATTGTAAATCCATACTTGCAAATGTAAAGTTGGGTCACCTCTTCATGCAATCTCAACATTTGTTGGCATTTTTCTTATATCAAATATAAATTCAATAACCCTATCTGGCTGCCCTGGAGGATAAACGTCAAAGTCTACATGGTTTACTTGCATTTTTGGAGGAGGAGTAATGTTGATTAAATGACCAAGGCCTAATGCTTCTAAAAGGGTAGCCCTGTGGGTAAGAGATTTCTTCAGTAAATACAAAAAGGAGATGTGAGAGAAGGTTTTAGTTACGTCATTAATTAAATCATAGGTGCCTATGGGTTTTACCAACATTTGTTGAATGTTGTCTGGTTCCAATGGATAACTTGGAGTTAGTTGAGAAGAATAATCCCGTGTTCTTTTTATGGTTTCTATGGGTAAATCGGTGTCTAACTCTACCAAACCAGCTATCTTAGTTTGGGGTCTGTCATCACCAATCCGGCACTATGATAATTCTTCACTGGGAACTCCTCGTGCTATGATTATTTACTAATGCACAACTTTTAGTTTGGTGGATGGAATCTAGAAACACAACAACAAACATAACACAAGAATACCATAGACTATGATAAGAAGGAATGACGATAAATCTGAAATATAAGTGTAAATTATAATATCAACATGAAATTGTTACAATCTCACCCATGAGGTACTTCAAGTGTTACTGACTTCACTTGCCTTCCAACAATAACTATGGGAGAAACTTCACAATTACACCTCTTAATGGCTTCTTTTACACACCTTCAAAATGATGGCTTCCTTTACACACTTACAATATTTCTCACTACTTCCTTCTATGCTAAATGAGGGGGGTGGCCTCTTTATTTATAGGAATTTAGGCTTATCCATCTTATCTCTAAGATAGGATAGGAAATCTCTTCCGGCCAATCATATTTCATGCCTAAACTCTTGCCTTTACATGTAGGCTTATCTTCTAAGATAAGATAAACCTTATCATCTCACATGGGTTCCACCTTTTTAGACTTTTCCACAAATAAAATACACAAAATATTTATGACATCACTCTTTGTCCTTATTACAAATATAATATTTCTAATTCCTAATCATGTAGACCCTACTTCTCTACTTATCCCAACTTTGACATTTTAACATTACCGGACCACTTACAACAAATATTTACTTTTTACAACATTCCTATTGTACTTTGACTGTTACCGTACTCTACATTATTGGCGGCACCGTACTGATGGCATTGTTATCTTCCATCGGATGCTACTACTAATTACACTTAACAACATCCTATTCCTAATACATACATTAATGAAATAGAAATTACGGAGGAAAATTTTAGTGTCGACATCTTCCCCCTTCCTAGCTTCTACTCCGTCCTCGAGTAGACTATTCTGGTGCTTGGAAAATCTTCAACTTGTCATGGTTGACCCATTTCGTAATGGGAGTGCCATCCAATTCCTCCAGTCAGTACGTACCATTTTCATGCACAACTACTATTTTGTAGGGCCCCATCCATTTTGGAAGAAATTTTCTCTGTCTTCTTTTTTTGTATCTGGAATCATATACTAGAACCAAGTCATTCACATGAAATGGAGACCAACGGATCTTTTGATCAAAGTATTCCTTCTACTTCATTTTATTCTTATAGCTTGTATCCTTTGCTATTTCCCTCATTTCCTCTAGCAAATGAAGATGTACCAACCTTTCTTTTACTGAATCACTTTCATCCATCCTTTCATTTTTCATAACTCTCACAGTGGGAATATCAAACTCAATAGGAAGAACTGGATCAATGCCATAGGCCAACTGAAATGGGGAGTATCCTGTTGCTGACTTTGATGTTTCCCTATATGCCCACAATGTTGCATGAATCCTCTTATCCCATTTATGTACCTGCAAGGCTGCATCTTTTGCTAGAATTTGACACAACACAAAATTTGTTCGTTCCACCTGTCCATTTGTGCTTGGCTTGTATGTTGTTTCCTTCCACGTGCTTAATATAAAATTTATTGACTAGGGCTTCTACTACCTCATTAATGAAGTGGCTTCTTTGATCTGTTACAACTAGGAATTTTTGCCTAGCAAGTAATTCCTAAACTTCTTTACATCAAAAATGATAGCGAGAGCCTCTTTTTGATTCTGATAGATAATTTACCTCATCACTACTCATTTGTCTGCTCCCAAAGTAAACTGGATGATCATTCCCATTTTCATCCTTTTGGCTCAGAGTACTTCCTAGTGCTACATCTGAGGCATCAGTATACCAATAAATGGCTTGCTCCGATCTGGATTCTTTAAAACAGTGAAGACACTGGGCTTCCTTGATTGTTCAAAAGCTTCATGCGCCTTATTTCCTACTTCATAAGTTCAAAGTAACATCCTTCTTCAAGAAGCTTCTTTGATTCTTGATGAACCTTCTATAGTAACCCACATGGCCTAAAAATGATCTCAACTTACTTCTATTCATAGGAAATGGTAACTCTTTGATTTTGAAACTTTATCGGGATCGAGTACCAATACCATCTCTGGATACAACATGCCTAACAAAACACCTTTAGAACATCCAAAGACACACTTTGTAGGGTTTAGTGAGGCTTGTGCTTCATCTAACCTTTGAAATGTTGTCTCCATCAGTGCAGGTGGTCCATCTTGCTCCCATAGATGCAAAAATCATCCGAAATACTCGATGAAGTTCCCAATGTAGGGTTCGAACACCCTATTCATCAAATGCTAGGAATGTTCTTTGGAGCATTACACAACCCAAAAGGCATAACTCTATAAGAAAACGTTCCCCAGGAGTGGTGAACGTGGTCTTTAATGATCTTTCTCTGCTATCACGAACTTGGTTGTAGCCACTATATCTATCAAAGAAAACTATAACACTCTGGCTAGCTACTTCATCCAAGATCTGATCTGAGAATGGAAGAGGGTAATGATCCTTCTTTGTTGCCTTATTGAGCTTCTTGTAGTCAACACAAATGCGTAGCTTCCCATTCTTTTTATTGAGATCACAATGGGAGAAACCCATTCTGAATTCTCCACAGCAAATATGAATCCTACATCAAGCAACTTATCTATTTCTTCTTTTACAGTCTTGGAAAAATTAGGATTCATTCTATATGGCATTTGCTTTATGGGCTTAGCACCATCTACCAGCTCAATAGAATGTTCTACCCAACTTACTTGACGGAGTTCCTTGTAATCAAAAGTGAATATGTGTATGTACCTTCGAAAGAGCTGGAGGTAGGATTCCTTCTCACTCTCCATCACAGCATCACCAATCTTTATTTGTTGGAGACGATCATCAATTTCTTCTTTAGATAATTTTATGGGGTCATGAGTCGGTGTGACTGGAAGGATATCCATGACCGAAACATCAACCTCACTTTCTTCATCTTCTGTGTCCACTTCACTGGTACTAGAGTAATCAGAGGATGTCCAATCATCAGTTTCATCACTTGAATCGACAGGTTCTTGCCTTATGATGCCGAGGGATCACATTTATTTTCACCCTCTCTCTACCATGTCCAAGTGTCATGAAGCCTTCATTCCAGTAGTTTCTTGCATGAACTCTCCTTAGCCATGGTCTTCCCAACAACATTGGATACGCAACAGTACCATTTTTCATCACCTGAAAGTCTACCACACATACAACACCCATAACAGATATTGCCACATTTGAAACTACACCTTCTGGTTTAGTTTTTCCCTTATTTAATGACCTTAACATAAGTGTTGAGGGGCGATCAATTTTTAAACCCAACATATTCATTACAGACTCGGTCATTACATTAACTGTAGCACCTCCATCAACTAAGACATCATGAATTGAAATACCATTACATAGTACCTCAGCTTGTGGAGCATAGGGATCTGCCTCTGCCTCCAAAATAGGGACCTCAACCTCCTTCCTTCGTCGAGCATTGAGTCCACTTCGCAGCTCCCCTTTTTCTCGAAGACATAGCCAAGAGTTGACCATATGTAATATTTGCAAGCCTTTTGGATAGATCTTCTAAGATGGAGTATGGTCCTTGTCCTTGTGAAATCAAAAAATCCTGCACACCCAACTTTCTTCTCCTATGTTTCTTACTAGTTTCTCCTTTCATCTTCTTAGGATCATTTCCATCTTGGTTATCTTTTTCTTTCTTTCTTTTTGTTACAAACACATCTACTTCATTATTTATGCTCTTATCTACTACATCAAAAGAATTCACAGGTGCTTTTCCTTTATCATTATCTCTTGTACCAGATGTAGAAGCTCTATCTGGACAATTATACTTATAATGACCCTTTTTATAACAACCATAACAAACAACTTCAGAAATATTTCTTTTTGGACCTCTATCTCCTCCCTGAGAACTAAATTCTTTTCCTTGAAGAAGATTAATAGTTAACTGACCCATCTTTTTGAGCAGATCTTCATACTCAGTAGATGTACTAGGAGAAAGATTTGTGCTCACCGAGAGTGGTTGTGGATTCTGGACCAAAGGTGCTGGTGTAGGCTCTACTTTAGAAACAATTTCTTTGGGCTCCTCTTCCATGCTTTCTTCTTGCCTTCTTGCAATCTCCTTTGCTTTTTCAATGGTAGTTGGGTGGTCATACTTCACTCGTTGTCTGATCTCTGGCTTCATCCCAAGAATGAAGTGCTTACATAGGAGATTATCCACGCCATTCATCAACCCATCCGCTAATCCTTCCTTCCGGATCTGGGCATCGAGCTTCCTCCTTAGCTCTAGAACACGAGCATGATAATCTCTTATCTTCTCCTTCTCTCCTTGGGCTAGCTTTGTGATCTCGATCATGAGATCTGCATATTTCTGTTGTTCACCAAATTCTTCAAGAAAACTTTCAGTTAATAAATCCCATGAGTTTTTTACATTTTCACCTAGTGTTTCAAACCACCTAAGTGCTTGAACCATCCAAAAAGGTAGGAAAAAATTCAGTCCATTGTTCCCTTCTTATAAGGCCATTACAAATACAAGATCGTTTAAACTCTTGAATGAAAGAGGAAGCATCTTCATTAGATTGAGCTGAAAATACAGGAATCTTCCCCATTTTCAAAAGTAACCACAGTGAAATACCAACCCACAAGTACAATCAACAAGACTTATGTGCACAAATAATTGGAATCACTATAATAGAAAGTGACTTTACACTTTTCTACAGTAAAATAGAAATGACCATGGTAAACTAAGGTAAAACTTGACTTACTTCGGTAAAAACTGACTTTATTGTGGTAAACACTATTTACGGTAAAAAGTGAAGTTACTGTGGTAAATACTATTCACGGTAAAAAGTGAAGTTACTGCGGTAAATACTATTCACGGTAAAAAGTGAATTTACCATGGTAACTACTATGCACAGTAAAAACAAGGTTACTCTCCAAATGATTTTCTGACTAAGTGGGAATATCTCTCCAGAAAATCCACCAACGAGGAATGGTCCCGGCAACGGAACCAAAATGTCATCACCAATCCGGCACTATGATAATTCTTCACCGGAACTCCTCGTGCTATGATTATTTACTAATGCACATCTTTTAGTTTGGTGGATGGAATCTAGAAACACAACAACAAACATAACACAAGAATACCATAGACTATGATAAGAAGGAATGATGATAAATCTGAAATATAAGTGTAAATTATAATATCAACATGAAATTGTTACAATCTCACCCATGAGGTACTTCAAGTGTTATTGACTTCACTTGCCTTCCAACAATAACTATGGGAGAAACTTCACAATTACACCTCTTAATGGCTTCTTTAACACACCTTCAAAATGATGGCTTCCTTTACACACTTACAATATTTCTCACTACTTCCTTCTATGCTAAATGAGGGGGGTGGCCTCTTTATTTATAGGAATTTAGGCTTATCCATCTTATCTCTAAGATAGGATAGGAAATCTCTTCCAGCCAATCATATTTCATGCCTAAACTCTTGCCTTTACATGTAGGCTTATCTTCTAAGATAAGATAAACCTTATCATCTCACATGGGTTCCACCTTTTTAGACTTTTCCACAAATAAAATACACAAAATATTTATGACATCACTCTTTGTCCTTATTACAAATATAATATTTCTAATTCCTAATCATGTAGACCCTACTTCTCTACTTATCCCAACTTTGACATTTTAACATTACCGGACCACTTACAACAAATATTTACTTTTTACAACATTCCTATTGTACTTTGACTGTTACCGTACTCTACATTATTGGCGGCACTGTACTGACGGCGCCGTTATCTTCCATCGGACGCTACTACTAATTACACTTAACAACATCCTATTCCTAATACATACATTAATGAAGTAGAATTTACAGAGGAAAATTTTAGTGTTGATAGGTCGAGTTCCTAGTTGGGGTGTGACCGGTGGGTTTAATGAAGTTGAAGCTTCATGATCATTATTTCTATTACGACACCCTTGTTTGTTTTTTGCTAGGATCTAGCTTTTATTATTTTTAGAATGGTTTGTTAATGGATCATTAAAGATTTTTAGGGGTGGATTTTGAGGGGAAATTGCCCCCGTATAAGTGTTTGGCGTGGGTACTACAAAATTTGCTGAAAACATATCTATAAAGAGTTGTTTTTGATCTTATGGAAAATGCTGCATGAATTTATTGTAGTCACGACAAGTCCTAGTATCATGGCCTTGAATCTTGTGGAAGCCATAATACAAATTGGGATTATAATTTCAAGGTTGTTGATTTAAAACTGTTGTGGCCCAAAATTCTGATAAGGTTGTTGGTTGTTAGAGTTAAAATTTTGAGGTTATTGCCTTTGGTTTTGACTTTGATATCCGGTTGGGTTTCGATTTGGACCTTGTGTTTGGATTTGTCATTATTTGTTGTTGTTGTTGTTGTTGTCATGGTGGAAAATTAAAATCCACCGCATTGATTATTAGAGTAAAATTTTTATTTCGTTGTTTATTAACATGTGGTGAAATGTTTACAATGTTTTCCCTTTTAACTTGGTTACTCCATCTGTTATGACTCTATGGTCTTGTTAAGGATCTTAGGTCCTGATTAGCATTCCCAATATTAGGATAGGACGTGGTGTTTTGATTGGGATTGGTTAATTTCTCATTCATCCCATATGTCTTATGACCACTATCTATCGTTGCTTGGTCGATTCGGAGAGCACTCTCAAGTACTTCATCGTAAGTTCTTAGTGGGAACTTCTGGACTTCTTCCTTTATCTCTCTATTGAGAGAATTAAGGAATAAATCACATAGTTCCATTTGATCCATGTTTGGAGCACTCGCTAATGAGTAGAGAACCGTACGCCATCTTTGGATAAAATGAGCAATGGATTCATTATGTTCTTGTTTAATATGTAGGAATTCCCTGATTCCTGTTCTTAATAATTTGTTCATGTCAAAAGCTTTGATGAACTTTGACACGAGTTGTTTAAATGAGTGTATCGAGGCTTTAGGTATTTTGTAATACCAATCAAGGGAAATACCCTCTAAGGTCTTAGGGAATATCTTAGCAACAACCCCATCCCAAGGGAGTAACTCCCATATGGTTGTGGCATAGGCCTTAATGTGTGCGTTTGGATCACCTTCCCCTTTGTATTTGGGTAAATCGGGAAGAGGTCTTGGAAGCATAACACCTCATATGGTGAAGTCTAGGGGATCTTTTAAATATTCTGAATAAGTCCCTACCGCATAGGCCTCGACCATCGATGGCACTTATGAGGGGGGAGGTGGAATGGGTTGTTGATATGGCATAGCATATGCATTTGTAGGGACATAAGGGAATCCCTGTGGTTGAATGAACATCCCGGAGAAGAGAACATGTCTCCTTGTGGTGACTTTGAATAAATGTTTAAGTAAGGAGGAGCATTGTTCTGGTATGGGTTGTTTGGTGCCAAGCCGGGAGGTGTCATGTTTTCAACTAGAGCGGTGTTTGAAAACGTGGTCCTAGTTGGTGTTTGCTATGGGTAACTATAAGGATTTTGAGGAGGCATGCCTAACATTCCTGTTCTTGTAAGGAGGTCGACCTGATTGGGATGATGCGAGAGGGTTGGGTATTCCTACTTGCCCCAAATATGAATTTTGGTTTGCTTGAGCAAGTTCCAGCCCTCTAACCTTTTCAACTAAGGCTGAAATGACCTCTATTGGTGAAGATATTATGTTTTGCCTTAATGGCGTTTGTTGTATACCTTGAGGTTGTAACATCATTCCGGCGGTGTAGTACCCTATAATTTTAGTGCGTACGACAAGAATTACGATTTTATATTAGCTATTGAACTTTTAACCAATCATTTTTGTTGATTTTTCTGCTTTTATCATTAACTCTAAAGTTTTATAAATATTTCTCAATTTCTACTTATTCTTGGATTTTTTTTCAAATGATTTTTATTCATTCATCTTTTCAAAAAATTAATGACATGTAACAAGTGGCAATTATTAACATGCCACATGGCAAATTTTTCTTCCATCCTAAATGAGAATTCCTATATTTAAGGCAAAATTTTTTGAAGGCTTGTCCCCCATAAACATTAAATTGTTTTGTTGTTTATATTAATGAAGCTATATTCCAGGGGAAGAGTTATGCATGAGAGTTCTTATTAGGGAGCATATTGAGATATTTTTGATTCAATTTACTATTAAATAATTATTTTGTATTTTTAACATCTACATGTAAATGAAAAGTTAAACTTTTAAATCTCGAAATGAAAAAATGGCCACATTTGTACACATGCACACATGCAACCGATACATACTAGCACACCCTCCTTTACCAAAAATTATTGTAACATAGGTAAAAACCCTTCACAATCAATGTGAACTATTTTGAACTTTTCTAGATTAGAAGTTGCTAGGTTCTAATTTATCAAAATCACTTTTTCTACTTTTGCATGATTTGAATGTTGATGAATTCTACGTTGTTGGTTTTGAAGCTTGAGACAATTGAAATGATTATGTTTCTTTTTTCAAGTGCAGGTGTTAGATGTGCATTTTTTTTTCTAATGTAGGCTTGTGTGAGAGTTTGGTTTATGAAGGAAGATCATGCATCCTTGTTGATAATTTAAACAATTTCATAAACACAGTCCCACCCAAATCGTGTTTAAGTCGATGTATGTGCATCTTCTGGTGACAAGATATTTATATAAAATAGTCATACCCTTATTCATTTATTCTCATACCTTGATTTGAATGGTGACCCTATCCCTATACCTGGAAGTAGTACCCCCACGTCTCTAGTGACCATGCCTAGAAGTTTAGCACTATTTTTGATATATTGATCGATACTTTAAGGAATTCGAAAAAATCTATCCTTAAAATTTCCTTGAAATATGATAGGATCCCGTACATTGCTTTGGTAACATCAATTTTTTTCAAGCTATCTAACTATTTCGACATTCCATTTTTTAAAACACATCTAAAGATGGTCCTTATGTTTTCTGTTTGGACATGAGGGTAAGTGCACCAATATGGGGGCCAAAAAGTGGACAAAAATATGAAATTAGAAAATATACGTATACATTTTTAAACAATGGGTACACATTTTGGTTTTTCATGTTTGTTATTTTACGAACCTAAAACGTGCACGTGTTATAACATGCACACGTTATAACGTATACACGTTTCTAATGTTAGGAAAGATGTACACGTTTTGAGTTATATGAAGTTTAGAAGGATCCATATTTACTAAAATAAACGTAAATTTATTTTAGTAAATATAAGAAATTAGGGTCACTCTGCACCTGATGGAAGTGGTCTCGTAGCTCTGACAATTATAATCTAGAAGATAGTTTTTCAAAATCTAATTTGGTCAATACTTGATGCAACCTAGAATTCATTGTAAATGACCCAAGCACGTTGGCACATCACTCATCCTGAGTTGAGCGCTCACCCAAAGTGCGCAAAGGCACCAGGTCCCTCTTTAGAGTTGTTTGTATAGAATGTTAGCATGATAGTGCATATGTATATTCAAATTCATAACCAACAGTAAACAATCCACAATGCATAAACCAAATCTAGATCTTAGAATTTATATAAGATGAACTAAACAATGACTATAACAATATTTACCATACAAGAACCAATTTTAGTCATGTTCAACACCATTATCCAACCAATATGATCCATTGTATTAAATATTGTAAAACACAAAAGCTTCATACATTATAAAGGTATCTCCAAGAGTCATGCGTGCGAACAAAACCAACAACATAACTCTACAAATTGACACTTACTTAACCGTGAAAATCAATACATATATATAGGGGTGGGGACTTTCCCTTCACCGCCCATGCACTATCTCAAAATAGGCCACATGCTAATAATAGTCACGTGCCTTTACAAAAGGATGTAAAACATGCAAGTGCTCTAACAATAGACTTCTTATAGTTAACTATAAGTAGAAATCCTATTATTATCCTAAACTATGCATGGTGTTTAGTTGATGTTTGTTCCCAAAATACCATTGCATGGACCAAAAGTCTTCATGTCTTTGTGTGCCCAACACACTAACTCCAAGAAATAGCATGGACCCACAAAACGACTAAGTTTTGAATTCAAAGTGTTCTGGCACACACTTGTTTTGTTATTCCTCTATGCATTCAAATGTGCCTTGCTCCCACACGTGCATCCTTTATGTCTTCAATTTAGAGCAATATTCCATCTACTCAACATTACCCCACACTAAAGTACATTGTCGTCCCGACAATGGGTAATTCCCTCTTATTTCTCTGACAACAAAGAATAAAGAAATGAAAGAATGAAGTTTTACTCTGCAGTTCCCTCTTCTATAGGTAGGATCAACTTTGGATATTCACCCTTAAGCTCAGATTCCAATGTTTTCCAGTCACTCAGTGCATCCCCTATTTTCTCGGAATGTCTATCACTATGGCATCTAATTCATCTTGAGTTATCTTCTCTTTTTCATTTTGTAGCACTTGGACAATATTGGTCATACCTGACACCATTCCTTCCATGAAATCCATTTTCTACACTATAAGTTTCCCAATCTCATTGATCCGATCCTTGTGTGGATCTTGGGCTCTTTGTGGGGCCTCGCGCTTTTGTTTCACTAGAGCTAACCTTTTTGTGCATCCAAGTGTCTCATCCTTCATTGCCTTCAGAACTTCATTATCTTTTGCTATAGTTTTGATCCTTATTATCGCGTCCGGCACCACACACATGTTTAGAGCTTGATCTACTTTCTTCATCTCATCTTTCAAGGTTTGGAGCAAAGCCTCATAACTTGAAACTTTTCTGCAATATTAGCCTTTACTCTTGTTGCTTCTTCTGCAAGATCTTTTGGTGCGGTCATTCAAATGGGACCTTCATCTAAAACCAGGTTTACCAGTGTGCGCAAATAATGCATTACAGAGGGAAACTTTTGAGGAACCTGAGATTCTAAATGAGGCCTTACCTTAAGAATATGGTCACCAAGTTCCTCAACCATGCTAACAAAAATCCTCATTATTTTCTTCTTCTCGTTCCTTCTCTGCTTTTAGGCACTTTATTTGTGTAGTCTTATCCTTATTGTCTTCCAATAATGCTCTAATTGTTTCCACTTTATCCACATTCCTCCATGCAACTTCAACAAATACCTTGACCAAGGCATTGCTCACTTGTTCATCGGACATTATAGGAGGTTTGAAATTCATGTGCCTATTTTGTAGTGCCTTCTTCACTCTATGGACACATGATTCCTCGCATACATCAAAATCTGGTTCATCCATATGTGTTTGCATGGACCAGAAAATTGCTTTCTAGTATGCACGTGGGCCATCTCTAGATCCATCAACTCCCATCCATATAAGTCCTTTAGCCCTACGGTGCTCTGAAATTGGGTGCGTATAATTTTTCTTGGGTCTTCTACATACCCCATAGCAGGAGCCATGTATTCTTTGCTCGCCTTCCCCTCCTTTGATTTCTGCCCTTAGGAACCCAGGCGCTAGAGTCTGGAGTTGGTCCTTCACCTTCTTGAGTGGTGTGGGGCATGCTAGATGGCTCACCCAATTCCACTTCTATTTCCTTTAACCCCTCCTCGTCATTCTTCATCTCCTCATCACGAGGCTCCTTTGTATCCTCAGGTTGCACCGAGGTTCCTAGCGCACTCTCCCCGGACTCATCCTCCTCATCATCCTTGAGCTTCAACTTCCTTCTGATCTTCTTCTCAGGTGCTTCCTTCTAAGGGGAGAGTTGAGGTGACCTTCGCAAAGGTTGTGATGGACTGCGCCCGAGTTATATTTCTTACGAACACCCTTTTAAACTAGTGCTCCTCGTTGTGAAGTCCGAGTCCAAGTCGACGCATTTTTTTAATAATTCATCCTATTCTTTCTATTATGGAAGGGTAACCTCATGCTCACTTTCCTTTTTTCCATGGGTTGTCTCCAACCCTTGCGCACTAAACCACCACTATCCTCATGTAGGTCTTCTTCCTCTTCTTCTTCTAGGGCCGAGGTAGGCTTCTCAGCTGCCAAATTTCCAATTATATGCTTCCCCTTAGGTGGGCCTGGTAGCATGAATTTGTTCTCCACATACTTGCCATTTTCTAGCCTAGGCTTAAGCTAAATGTAAATTAGTGCGGCCCCACTATCGCTAATGGCCAAGCTTACTAGCCTCATGGTTATATCATCTGAGATGAACCTTTCAATGTAAGTAGACCTACCCGGTAAGCATAGGTCTTTCTCAGGGTATGGTAGTCACAGTCTACCTTATCTACATTGTATATCAACCGGGGAGTGTCGAAAACCTATGAATTATGGCCTGGAAGAACCGTGCTGTGAAGGTGTAGGGTAGTTTGCACTAGGGACTCCATGTCCCATCCTTCATCACAAATCACGTGATGCAAAAGTGTTGGTACACTACAAATTGTACAGACTTTTTTACCACTGATAGTAGATCCTTAGGAATTCTCCATTTCTCTTCAAATGTCACGTGAAGTCAGTCGTACCACATCTCTACCCATTGCTTGATCCTCAAACGGGTCACTCATAGATCCTTCACATAAATATTTCTCAAACCTTTCTGCAAGAGACTTCTTCTCTACATGATACTCCCAAATCTTATTCTTTGGCCCATCGGGCACTCCAATTTCCATAAATACAAGAGATAATAAAATAACACCAAAGCTTATTTTCTCACCTTTGCGCACCTCCTCAATTATTGTATCAGCTATGTATCCTGCCAGATTGTATATCTCTCCCTATGACATCCTCTTAGCGATGTGGAGCCACATGGTGTTCACTTGTGACCATCTCTCTGGTCATTCAATTTTATAAGCGGTACATGACTTCTGCACAACAAGATACTTCCCCAGTTTATAGATGTCCATGCTGCAGGGACCCTTTGAATAACCTAGCTCTGTCTGGTGGCCAAAATAGCTGCCTTGTCAGTTAAATCACTACTAATTTATGTACTTGTACCCTTTAATCCTGTCAAGCTAGCAATTAAGGGCATTGTGATCCTCATCCGCCACCAAAAAAAAAAATAAGTCCTCATGGACTCTACTCATGAGCCATTGGTAGATTTTTTCAGGTTTTCCAAAATAAGGGAGTTCATATAGCTAGTAGACCCCTACCTTTTTCAACAACTTCTCTCTAGCATTTTTGTAGATAGGCAATATCATCAACTGTTCATTTATTGGTCTTCATGTTCAACAACACATCTAACTCCTCCTTGTTATCAGTTGTGCGATGATTATAGTCACTCACTTTTCTCTGGTGGATATGAGAATCCCAATCTCATCCCATGATTACTTCTTCTGGATATTACATCTCAGAAAATTTTCTTTTGGGGGTATCCTCTATCTCAAATTTGGTCTCTACCTTCTTCTTCCCCTTTTTCCCTACTCCAGGTGCTCTCCTTGGTGCCATAGTAAGAAAAGGGTGCACCTTTTTACTTCTATCGAGCTATGTGATCCAAACTCTCATGCCCTAGCTCAAAAATGTGTGCCCTAGCTTCTTCTCAAACCTTGATGCTCTATTTCTCCTTTCCACACGCCTTTTCTTCACTCAAACCCTTCTCCAATGGGAACACAAGCCAATTTCATGCACACTTTTGTTATCCTCACCTAGTTTCTTAGCTCTTTGCACTTTAACGTATCTCACTTGGCTCATTCACAAATATCTCACTCAAATACTCATAATTGCAAAGGTAAAATTGAACATGCATCCCATCCTTATATATATTTCAAAAAATTAACTCATTTAATCACATTTATTGCTCCTCCACCTACCACCAATCCTCACATTAACTCACCATTTACCAACTTTTCCGTGTAATACATCTGCATGCCACAGTCATAACCTTTTAGCACACATTTCTACCTTGTGGCCACAAACCTCTTTTTGTGTGCTTCCATGTGTCGAAGTTATTTACCACTTTGTGCCTTCCTCTGAGTAGTTTCCACGACCACATCTTACCTCATGTTACACTTTGTGTGTTCATTTTTTCTCACCTATGGTCTTCATTAGGAGCAATTTTCTTTCTAGCAACACCTTTCCATACCATCTGCACAAATATTTCCTTATGCATACCCAAATTTGGATGAAAACTACCCCACACTAAGGGTATGTACAGTCCTCTACACATGAAAACATTGTAGATTGCAATCAGCTTCCAGTGTGCAAACGTGCTTATTACACAAAACAAAGAACAAAAATGACAAAGCATAGCAACGAAGAAGGAAACACATCTGAAGGAAAAATACATTAAGGGAAATCTAATCTAAATGGCAATACTGCCTTATTAAAAACACCAAGAAGACTTATTTATAGTAGGGATTCAACCTACTCCCGTTAAATTAACTAGTAAACCGAGATCCATCAAGTGATTGAGTCAAGTATATGAGTGATAACATATGGTCCCAACCAATACACCTTAAGCTTGCCTAGGTGGCAAAGAAACTTTGAATCATAAAGAAGCACCATCTGCCCAACCTCAAGTTTTTGTCCCTAATGTTCCTGTTGTACCATGCCTTTTTCTTGCTTCGACTCCATTGTGTTATGGTGAGGCTCTCATCCAGTTGAATCAACTTGTCCACTATTTATTCCAAAGTGCTTGCTCATCATCCAGGACCTCTTGCGTCGCAATACACAAATAAGGTAACGTTAATTCCATGGGTAGAATGCCTCTTTACCAAACACCAACTAAAATGGTGTTGCCATATTCAAGCTTTTGTAGGTTGTTTTATATGCCCAAAGCACAATAGAAACTTTATCATCCCATTCCTTCCTTCCAACATCACAATTTTTTTCAAAGTCTAGCTCAATATCTTGTTGAAAGCCTTAGTAGTCCCATTTTCTTGAGGGTGATGAGGTGTTTTCTTATGTTGTACAACCATAAATTCATCCAATAATATCCCGATGGTCTAATTAAGGAAATGTCTCCCTCTATCACTTTTCAAACTTACGGGACATCTATACAGTAAGAATATTTTCCCACAAGAACCTTGCTATTGTTGCTGCTGCTATAAAATCCTTTGTAGATTCCAATTCTACCCACCTTGTAAGATAATATGTACAAGTGAGGATGTAGCATGATCTAGTTCTGCACGCGACTGGGGAAATAAGACCCCCAAAGTCAATTGTCCATTTCTCAAAAGGTTACGCACTAGTAATCATCCTCAAAGGGATTTCATCTCTCTGTCGAGGTTTTCCAAGGCACTGACAGTGATCACACACCTTATAATATTGTTTATAATCAATTTACAAGGTCTCCCACTAGAAACTAGCTAATAGAATATTGCACACAATGGTGTCACGTGCATAGTGTCCACCTGCAATACCACAATGAGCTTCCTCCATGATTTCTACTCACTCATGCTCTAGTACACACCGGTGCAATAATTCATCTCAACCTAGTTTGTATAAGTCACCACTGATCAACATGAAAGGTGTAGCACGAATTGTAAGTTGTTTCTTTTCCAAGGCCTTCATTCCTTCAGGTGCCATACCTGCATGTAAAAAGATAACAATATCCTCTAATTACAGGGTGCTTTGTTTAACTTGTTTAACTATTCATCCTACATTGTATCTTCAATACTTGTGTGTCATCTCTGATTGAATCCTTGACAAATGATTTAGACCAGAATTGCTTTTACTTGGCTTTACCACCACTGTAAAGTCAAACTCCTAGAATAATAGAACCCATTGGCATATGCACCCCTATAAGACGGGATTTTTCACCAAGTATCTCAATGCCATGTGATCTATATAGAAAACAAAAGGTGTTACTAGCAAGTATTGTCGGAACTTATGTAGTGCGTAGATCATTGACAAAGCCTCGTGCTCTGTAGTTGTATAATTTTGTTCTGCATGAGTCAACTTTCTACTAGCAAAGAAAATAGGATGATCTACAATACCTTCTTCAGTTGAGCAAGAACTATGTGTCAATGGCCATGCCAGAGGCATCCACATGTACATGAAAAGGTATATTCCATGAAGGAAAATGCAGAATAGGCGCAATAGTAAGCCTTTCCTTCAGTGCTTCGAATGTGCGTTGTTGCGGTTCTCCCCAATAGAACTTTCCTTTACCCTTTAATAACTCTTCCAAGGGTGCAAAAATCTTAGCATATCCTTTGATAAATTTTATGTAATACCCTGTGTGGCCCAAGAATCTATGCACCTCACTTTGACTAGTAGGCTCCTCCAAGCCTAAGATGATTGCAACCTTAGTGGATCTACTAACAAACCCTCATTGCAGATGATATGCCCTAGCAGAGTTCCAAAAGGCATAGCAAATACACACTTCTTGATATTTAAATAGATGTTTATACACACTTCTTAATATTTAAAGATATTCTTAACTGTTTACACCTCTAAAAAATTAACCTCAAATTGTCACAATGATCCTTGACAAGCCCATACACGGTCCAATCATCCAAGTAAACCTGCAAGAATTTGTGAATAAAATCCTAGAATGCTTGAACAAAAATGCGTGAAAATATTGCAGGCACATTCTTTAATCCAAAGGGCATCACCGTGTATGCAAAACTTCCCCATTCAGTGGTGAAAGTTGTCTTCTCTTGATCTTCTTTAGCAATCCTTACTTGATGATACCTAGAAAATCCATCTGTAAAAGAGTAAATTTCGCACCTATGCAACGCCTTCTAATATTTCTTCAATGAATGGTGTAGGGAAAGGATCAATCACACATGCAACATTCAGCTCCCTGTAGTCCACACAAATCTTGATTCTTCCATATTTCTTTATGTTGATTACCATAGGGCTAACCCACTCTGATTCCTCTATGGGCTCAATGATGCCAGATTCCAACATCTTGTCAATTTCTTCTTTAACTTTTACATGCATGTTACGGTTCATCCTATAATGTCTCTTCCTAACCAGTGGGCACCTTCTTTTAACTTTTTTCATTTCAACCAAAGATTCATGCACTCCTTTCAACTCATGGTAGCCTCTAGAAACAAGTCTTGGAAATCATGTTGTAATGCCCCAATTATCGGGACACCAAAAAAAACATGACAAGAATGACTACAAAATTTTCTTTTTGTTTGGATAAATTTTTTATTTTATTTTTAAATAATTAATTAAATTTAGTCCCTTTTTAAACCATATCCAGTTATAATTTAATTTATACAACTTTAGTTTTCTCAACCTTAATGGTAGCCCAAAACAAATTAATTGTTTGTTCTATTTAACTTACTATGGTCTCCAAAATGAATACATTTTATTATTTTCTTTCTTTTTCCTTTTATTTATTAATTTGCCACACCCCTCTATAATATTTTCCCTCCCATACCCATAAAGTGCCCATGACTTAAAATGTGTAGGATTGACTATGGGCCCTTGGATCAAATCAAATCTTGGCCCTTGATTTCAAATTTACCCTAAAGTTGCCATAATCTATCTTTATCTCTTTTCTTCTCTTTTCATTACCATTTTCTCTCATTTTTGTTTCTTCTTATGCAGGTGGATGAGTTATGGGGAATGAATCATTTTTTTTTTGTATTTGTATGAGAGACTCCAAGCAACAAAACCGTTATTTTGACAACTCGTATTTTTTTAATGGTCGGGTGTGGTTGTGGTTTATGGAGAGATGCGGTGGTTTTGAAAAGACCTGCGTGAAGGGAAGGTGGGAAATCCGCATGGAGGTGGGGGGAGAAGATGGTTGCGCAGGGGAAAGGGAGATGGGTGTGTGTGAGGGAGGGATCGGTGGCTACATGGAGAGTGAGGGAAGGGGGGAAGCATGGAGGAGTGGGAAGAGTGGCCACATGGGAGGAGGTAGTGGTGGTGGTGAGGTAGGTGTGGGGATGTGGTAGAAGGTGGGGATAGTACGGTGGAGGTTGCGTGGGTGTGGGGAGGATCGGCCCTCCCCAAACTCTTTTTTTTTGTGTTTTATTTAAAATTTCATTTTTATTTTTTTCATTTATTTAAAACTTATGTTTTAAGTAAAGTATATTATATTATGAATATCTTTTTTAGTTGTATAGTTGTAAAATTATATATATATATATATATGACTATATATATATATATATATATAAATACATTTGTGTTACTATACTATTTTTAAAAAGAAAAACTCTTATTGAGTAAAATGTATTTACATTATAAAACTAAAGCCATATTAGGTATGCAATTACATTTGAAAATCACTTTATATACATTGCAGGAAAAGAATTATTTCTTTGACTTGCAAGATTTCAGGTCTTAGTTTATAAACTTGGCAAAGTAGGGAAACTTAAAACTTTTCAATAACTATGTACATTAAGATGATTTTCCCTATTTTGAGATTGCAAATAATGAAACCAAATAAATTGAAAAAAGAAGATATTTGACTAAGCTAACACTTAGTGAGAGAGGTAGGAACATACAATCTACTTATTTCATCCATTCAAATAAGTTAACCAAGAAGGAAAGTAAAACTAGTCTTATTCTATTCTCTAAATTTTCAAAATTTATAAGAATAAGTGTATTTCAAGAATGATATTAAATTTTACATTTACACATGTTACAACATTTTACAAGAAGGAAATTTATATCAAGAATAACACTATATCCAATAATCTACTTTCCCTCAAAATGGGGTTACAACAAGTTCATATAAAAGGAAACATCTCATTCCAGATTTCATTTCAAGGAGTTCAAGCTTACTATGCAATGTTTATCTAAGATACATGAACTACACAAGAAAAACATATTACAAGCCTCTTTACAAGGTTGAAGAGAGATTTCTCTAGCAAAACATGACTCAAATTTGCAAGTAATACCAATTACAAAAAGGAAAATTCACAATAAAAGAAGGCTTCCACATGGCCATGTTCTTAGAGATAAAATGAGAGTGATGTTTCACAAAAATTTGAGAGGACAAGGAGAGACCAAAATGCCACCAACTCCAACCATCTCTAACTTGAGCTCCAAACTCGAATACTCTTACATGAATCCAACTCCAAGAGAACAAGGCTTGTTAACCACCCAACCTTTAGGCATCATTACATGCCTTTCCAAGGTTGGAATGCATGCTAGCCTCCCCCAAGCCCATGGGAAAGAGGACTACTATCCACAAATTTTCACAAGAGTAAGGGAGAACAACCAACATTACATTCACATAAGGACAAGACAAATATTACAACCAAACACCAATTTGCAAAGATGAAAAAGAGGGGAAACCAAGTTCTACCTCTAAGATGGGGAAGAGAAGAAAGAGATCTCCAAAATTCAAGAGTGTAGCCAACATTGGTTGCACAAAACAAAGATCTCCAAAACCTCCTTATCCCTCCAAAGTCATCAAACCCTCCTTATTCCTCCATCCATTCACCAAATCCTTCTTGGGAGGATTTTCAAACCCAAAAGGGTTTCCTCACCAAAAATGGGGAAGGAGGTTCAAACCATATGAACCACCTTCCCCACCTCAATCCATTTGAGGGGAGTAACTAAAATCCTACATGGCTTGCCCATCAAGCCATGAGGATTGAGAGGGAAAAATCCCTCTCTCTTCCCCCACAAACTCCAAAAATCCATCATACCATATGATGGATGGAGGAAAATAAACCACAAATATAACAACAAATGGTAACACACAAGTAGCAACACACATTTTAAACAAACAAGACTAATATCTAATATGAAATAAACACAAAAATGAACTCAAGGAGCCTACCTCCAAAATCTCTCCACTTCTAACTTTTCCCTTTCTTTGTCCAAGCAAGCTCTAGCTCCAAAATCCACAAGCCTCCAAGCAAAATCTCCCAAAAAGTTCTCTTCTTTCCCCATGAGGGAGGATTTGAAGAGGAGCCAATAAAAATCCTCATAAATGAGGGGGTGACATGTGTCACCCACTTCTTCCCTCAAGGTCAAAGATTCTCAAATAAAAGGGAGAAAGGATAAAATAGCTTTTAACCCTCTTCTCCCAAATTACTCAAAATGAACAACAAAACAAACTTGTGCAACTTTTAACAAAGCACACTTACCCATCCACCTTACATGGATGTGACCAAAGGGAGGAAAAATGGGAGGGAAACTCCCTCTATGCCTTGGAATTAAGCCCCCTACCTATTAGGTAGGGTCCAAGGGCCCATTTTCATGATAAGAAAACTCCCAAACTGAAAAGGGGTCACTAAAAATGCCTAAAATAGCCCAATTTCAGGTTTGGCACATTTGGGCACAAGGGTAGAGGATGTGGGGCCCACCCAAGGGTTCACATGTGACCCTAATCCCCTTTAATTAAATACCACATTAATCAAACTCAAAACTTAATGCAAGTGGGGCCATTAAGTCCCCAAAACAAGTTTACAACACAAACTAAACACCCTAAGTAAGATTAATATTACAAGGCATATTACATTACAAGTGAGGGTCACTCATGGTACCCAAAAAAAAAACTCTAATACTAAGGCCTCATATAGTAAACACGGTTAGGGCTTAGCCCCAATGGGTGCTTGTGTAAAATTGTGTAGCCGACTTGAATCCCACGTTCTCCTATGACTTGTCACCTGCACACTCATTGCACACATTAAACGCACCTGTCCGATAAAATGTGAATCAACTAATCAATAAGAAGTCAAAGAATTCTATGCTAGCATATCATCATTCTGGAATCGAGAATGTGGCAACATGCATAATTATACACAATCCACCATGAGTTAGCCATAATGATAAAGTGACATTCATCCATATAATCCAAACATGCAATCAAACTGAGTATCCATCAATTATAAATGAGGTCCGAACAACATCATAACAGTCAGTATCCATGGCATCATAAGACAAGGTGACAACATAGTAATCCAGCTAAAATTGGTGTTATGTGCCCAAGTCTCCATACATGTCTAAGGAGGTCAAATATCATCATATATTGTCCAACATATATCAAATCCCTGTCAAAACATGTCTATGAGTAAAAGGAACAACTAGTAACTGAGGCTATAAAAATGTGGGAACTACACATGTAATAACTCAATTATCTTAGCCACTTAGAGTCAACCCAAAGAATCTCCAATTATGGCTTCCTTAGGTTCAACATCCGTTCCAATGTTCACTTTCTTCATCTTCATAGGTTCATGGTAGGCACACACCTTCTCATCCGCACTATCTAAGACCTCATGCGTACCCTCTGAATGATCTATGTCCAAATTTTCCACTTCTCTATCATCCACCATGTAGACCATCTTTCCTTTCTCCTTCTCTAGGCAAGTACGTTCAAGAAGTTTTACATCTGTCTCATCTACTTCTTCAAAAAATTCTTCTAGGTATGATTCACCAAATAACTCCTGAATGAGTTATTTAGCTTTTACACTATCTCCCATAGTTAAGTGCTTCATAACCTATAATGTCTTTTACACTGGGGTTTTAGTGGAGAAATAGTCAAAAGTTTGGATCATAACAACAATCAAATCTTACCAATTTCTAGTCTCTCTATTCAACCCCGCATAAACATACCATGTGTGTGCATCCTCGCAAGGTGAAATAGAGTTTATGTACCCAAAAAAAAGGTGGTAAAGCTTCTGTCCCTCTCTGTCCAAAGTCTCTCACACTTTGCTGAACATTTGGCTCATTAATATCACTTCTTCAGACCGGAAATGCTCTTCATGATATGACTTATTTGTATATGGGGATGTTTTGTATAGTCATGTCTTAGTAGATTGATGCATTTTTCCTTGCTATTATTTATAAAATCCGTTTATCACATGACCTCCTACTAACTATTTTTATGAGATCAAATATGATGATGTGTGTAGGAATGATGGAGGTTACTGGTGGATAAGTTGCCCGAGTTCGATGCATGCGGCTGAAGACTGTTTCCGAATTGACCTATTAGTTTGGGCTTGACTCTAACGGCCCGTAGGAATCTAAGAGTTTCAATTGATATTTGATGAAGCAATGTTTAATGCCACCTGATATGGTGGATCTTGTAACAAACATTATCTATATGAAGACTTTGTCTTCAAAACTTGAGGACCACTTTTTTGATCAAGAAAATTATCTGCATACTGTTTTGTTCTAGATTTGTTTTTGATATGTTATGAACTCATTTGGAAGTTAATGAAATCTATGGCATTTTGAGAATCAGAAGTTGTTGATCACTCTATCCCGAGGAAGAGCAAGGGCCCACTCAACCAAGGAGATACGAGGTTACTCTGTGTTTTTACATGCATACAGTCCTTCGATTAGTTTTACTACAATTGTCATTTGATGAGTTTTACATGCATGCTTTGATTAACTATCTCTATTTTCTCCATTATTGCTTTCACTTTTAAGTAGATGCTTTTGCCATGCAAATTTAGCTCATAAACAGTCTTGCTTTCTGTTGAATTCCAGTTATTCAGTTATGGTTTAAATTGTTAAGAATAAGTGTGTGCGTATTTTACTTTACAGTAGAAGATTAGTTGTTGAAATCCATTTCATTGCAAACAGTTGAATTCCATAGACTTGTATTTAATTTCCATAGATTTTAACTGCACTTCCGTAGAATAACCATCAAGCTAAGCAACCCCCCAACAAACTCAACGCATAACTGGTTCTTCTAGACTCTATTGCATATTGCCTTGGACACAGCCCTGGTTTAGAATGACACTGACAAAGATTACGTCAGTTAAATGATTGGAAGAATACAACGACCCATCATTTTTGGCACCATTTCTGGGGACCCACACATAACCATAAGCTCCATTATTTTATTCCATATGTTATGGGTGTTAATAGAGTTCATATAGGAAACCAGTAGTTCTCCCGGACCTTGATTTAAACCAACCAACCTGGATGCATAGGTCACGAGATAACCAAGGGAGATTTATAGCACGTAATATTCAACAAATCTCTTTAGACACTTCACAAGGGAGAAACACTGAGAGTGATACAGATTCCAATTCCATGCCTAGAACCTTTTCTGAGCATTTTGTATCCTCTTCACATCATTCTGCAATGGGGGATCTTGGGAATGTTGAAGAACAACCTTTGGGATGAACATTTACATACCCCATTGTCCTCGATGCAGATGAGGATGCACCCATGAAAAACATCTCACCATCCATCCTCCCCCTCTTTTGAGGAATGACCAAAGAAGACCCTGATCAGTTTCTATTTGAATTTAAAATCCTATGCCAGACATATGATTACCGAACTGATAATCAAAAACTCAAATTATTTCCCTCCACTCTAAAGGATTCTGCTATGAGATGGTTTATGGGGTTACCATCTAACTCCATTAATTCCTGGGAAGCCATGGAAACAACCTTCCTGGATAAATACCAAGACTATTGCAGAGGAAGGGATAGGAGGGAGGAGTTCTTTCAAATACGGAAAAAGGAAGATGAGAATCTAGAAGATTATCTGGATAGATTCCTCTTTCTCCATAAACACAGTGGGTATGAGTTACATGCAGACATCACTAAAATAGTCTTTCTGAAAGGACTGGATGAGGAAACCAAGGATTCTCTCCACCTCATGGGAGGAGGAGACATGCATAAGCTTACCATGGAACAAATTACTGAGCTATGTAGAAGATATTCTAGAACACGTGGAGGAATAAGAAGGAAACCAACATCCAAGTCTTTGGGTACCTCTGAACTTCTAGAAGAAATGGCCAACATGAAAATAGACATTCTGCTGCAATTAACATCCACAATAGATGGACTCAAGGCAAAATCCACCCCTGTTAAAGAACCATTGGACATGTATTTCCCTAAATGTCGGAAGAGACACCCCTTGAGAGAATGTCCTTTGGATGTCACAGATATGTGCTTAATCTACGAAGTAACTGACCATGACACTAAACATTGCACACTTTTACCACAATTGAAGGGAGGTTTGAATGCAATCTCTCAAACAAGTGCTGAATTAAATTTTTCCAAAGACCAAACAATCAGGGTGGATTCCCATCTAGACCAACTCAGAATCCCTGGAGAATGCCATGGTCAAATCAGGCCTCTCAGTCTTCTTGGGGACAACCTGAGTGGGAAAACTCAAACTGGATGACTTATCCATATCCACCACCTTGGAAAAATCCCTACACTCAGCCGGGTTGGGCTCCACCACCCACAGCCAATCCTTGGAAAAATCAGCAGTGGGGTCCTCAACAAAATTTTAGCCAAAATCAGTCCTGGGCACCACCACAAAACAATAATCAACAACGTAGGTTCCAACAGCCACAACAAGCTTTAATGCCTCCACCTCAAGCCTACCAAAATCAAGGACAAGCAACACAAACACAACTTCCAGCTCAGCCAGTGGCCAATCCTAAAAATCAACAGACAACTTTGATTGATGACACAGATGTGGGTAACACCATGCAGGTTAACACTATTGGAAATTTACGATTACGATCTGGAAAAATATTGAACCCTCCTGTTGTTATCACAGAACTACCTGATGATGCCAATAAGGAAGAAAAACTTGAGGGTAACACTGGTTCTTTACCACTCCCAGATAAACAGGATGATCAAATACCCACACCGACTACAGACTCCTTTTCCTGAGTGATTACAGGACACTCGGATTGTAGATGAAACAAGAACTAGTTCAGGAATTAAAAAAGTACATATTGAGGTTCCACTGCTACGTGTAATAAGGGACATCCCCAAACTAAATCAAACCATTAGACACGAATGTATAAAGACGCCGGAAGAAAAAAGAAATACCCAAAGACTGTCAGAGTCGAAGGAAATTTGGCTGATTTAGTTGTTGGCACCCTCATCTCACCAAAATATGGGGATCCTAGGAGCCCTGTCATTACTATTTGTATAAACACCCAGTCAATCTCTAATGTTTTGGTGGATCTTGGTGCTACTATTAATGTCATCACAACAGAAATGTTTAACCAACTATCCTTGATAGGACTTCAACCAACCAACATTGTTCTAGATTAGCAGATCAATCCATTGTTGTACCTGATGGTGTGGTTGAAGATATAATGGTCACTATTGAATCATGGGAGTACCCAGTTGATTTCATGGTTTGCAGCCTAAAGCTCGGAAGTTGGGATATCCAGTCATCTTGGGGAGACCTTGGCTGGCTACGGTTGCTTGCTTACATTGACTGTAGATCAGGCAACATGACAATTCTAAATGGGTAGAAATCCAAACACATTTCGTTATATCCTCCTACCCAGCCTTATACGAACAATTGTGACCAGGTATGGGTGGATTCTTTGGATGCTAACTCTTTGAATTCTTCTTTTCTAGCCACTATTGCAGTACACAATCATATGATGGAGGCTACAGAGTCTTATGTGCTGACTGATTCTAAGGACTCTGCAACTACGGAAATCAGTACTACTTCTACGGAATTCGAATATCGGCAGAAGACATTACCTCTGCTGAGTCTGGTAGGAAACTCTATGCTTATAATTCTGAACATCTAGTTCCTAATTTCTATTGTCCTTTAACTAAGGTTCTATCTTTTGATAACGTATCCATCCTACACATGCTCCAGCCCCATGTTTTCCCATTAAATTCTTTTATCACTAGTACAGAGCTTGCTCTTGCGGATGATACTAAGCAGGTGCTTGTCAGTATGGGTAGAGAGCTGACTATAGGAAGTGACTTGGAGGTCAATCAAGAAGCTAGGGTGCTTGAGGTTCTGAAGAAACATTCTCATGCTTTTTCTTGGGATTACACTGATATGAAAGGAATTCATCCTAGCATCTGTACACATCATATTTACACCGATGACGTCAAACCTATAAGGCAGCCGCAATGAAGAATCAATCCAACATTGAGAGATATAGTCAAAACTGAGATTGAAAAGCTTCTAAAGGTAGGTTTCATTTATCCTATATCTGATAGTCAGTGGGTCTCCCCATTAGTTATTGTTCCCAAAAAGAATGGTAAATGGCGAATATGTGTTGATTACAGGGAACTTAACAAAGCCACCAAGAAAGATTATTTTCCCCTGCCTTTTATTGACCAAGTCCTGGACAACTTGGCTGGTAAGAAATATTTCTCTTTCTTGGATGGGTTTAGTGGGTATAATCAAATTAGTATTGCTCCTGCTGATCAGGATAAGACTACTTTTACGTGCCCTTGGGGTACATTCACTTACAGAGTCTTACCTTTTGGGCTTTGTAATGCCCCTACCACATTTCAGCAGGCAGTCTGGCCATTTTTGTAGATCTTGCTAACGATTGTGTTGAGGTTTACATGGATGATTTCACTATGTCCATGGATCCACTTTTGAAGAATCTCTAAATAATCTTGAGAAAGTACTCAGTCGATGTGAACAACACCAACTATCCCTGAGTCATGAAAAATGTCTAATGATGGTTGATCAAGGAATTGTCTTAGGACACCATGTTTCAGCCCAAGGTATAAAGGTGGATCCCAAAAAGATATCAGTCATCACCCAATTACCTATACCAGCTAATCAGACTGACATCAAAAGTTTCCTTGGCCATGCAGGTTATTACCACCGATTCATAAAATATTTTAGCAAAATTTCCACCCCAATGTTTTCATTGCTAACCAAAGATTGTGTTTTTGAATGGTCTTCTCAGTGTCAACAGGCATTTGATTCTATCAAAGAGAAGCTGACAACAGCCCCTATCTTACGTGGCCCTGATTGGGGACAACCTTTCCATATCCACACTGATGCTTCTAATATAGCCATGGGCATTGTCCTTGGACAAAAAGACTCAGAAGATCATATGTATGCAATTTATTTTATCAGCAAAAATCTGACTCCTACGGAAAAGAATTACACTACTACGGAAAAAGAGTTTTTGGCTGTGGTATATGCTTTGAATAAATTTCATCATTACATCACTGGATATAAAAATTTTGTTTACACTGACCACTCTGCCATTCGATATTTGATGAACAAACCAGTGGTTGGCGAAGGCTCATTCGCTGGTTGCTCTTGTTGCAAGAATTCAATCTCACTATCATAGATAAGCCTAGGAAATCTAACGTTGTTGCTGAATTTCTTTCCAGAATAAATGTTTCAGGTGATGATGAAGCAGTCCAAGATCAATTTCCTGATGAACACTTGTTTGCTATCTCCACAAAGACTCCCTGGTTCGCTGATCTAGCAAATTATTTAACAACAGGGAAGTTTCCTGCTTCTTTTACTCATAAAGAAAGAAGGAGATTGGTTAGAAATAGTGCAACATATAAATGGTGTAACGATTCTTATTTAAATGTTGTCCTGACATGGTTCTTCGTAGGTGTGTTCGAGAGGATGAGGTACATGACATACTTTGCGAGCATGTCATGATGAGCCAGGCGGTGGGCATTATTCAGTGAAATGAACAATTCACAAGATCCTTGGAGCAGGGTACTATTGGCCTTCCCTCCATAAGACTATCAAGAAGTATGTGTGGCAATGTGATGCATGCCAATGAATGGGAAAACCTACACTTTCTACGGAAATGCCTCTTAACCCTCAGTTGGTTCTAGGACCATTTGAGAAATGGGGTATTGATTTTGTTGGACCATTTGATCCTCCATCTTTTGGGAAGGAGTATCTCTTGGTATGCACGGACTATGTCACCAAATGGGCTGAAGTTCAAGCATTGGCATCTGCCAATGAAGATGTTGTTGCTGATTTTCTCTACAACCGGATATTGCTGCGATTTGGAGCACCAAGGGCCATTGTATCTGATCAAGGTCCTCAATTTGTTTCAAATATGATTGAAGCTTTCTTAGGAATCTATAGAATCAGGCACCGGAAATCATCACCATATCACCCCCAATCCAATGGGCAAGTGGAGGTAACCAATCGAGAGCTCGAGAATATTCTAACTAAGGTGGTTAATGCTTGACATAGAAAGAATTGGGTACCAAAGCTTCCTGAGGCCATCTGGGCCTACAACACGACCTAGAAAACAACTACTGGTTTCTCTCCCTATGAGCTGGTCTTTGGGAAGAAGCCATTGTTACCTGTTGAGTTCGAATTGCACACTTGCGAACAACGTTGGAGGTTGGGATTGATTTGGATGAAGCACAACATGAACGAGTGTTGTAGTTGAATGAACTAGATGAAATGTGGATGGAGGCACAACAACAGACTGAAATTCTATAGCATCAGCGGAAAACTTGGCATGATGCTCACATCAAAAAAAGGATATTTTATGAAGGATAGTGGGTTTTACTCTTTGATTCCCACGCTATCAGCAGTTTAAAGGAAAGTTGCGTATGCATTGGTTAGGTCCCTATCAAGTGCATCAAGTATTTGATAATGGCTCTGTTCGATTAATACCGATTGATGGAGACAAATGAACTCTTCTGGTGAATGGGCATAGGCTCCGAGTTTATCACCAACCACTGGATAAGTAGACCTTCACCGACGACATTCTGTTAACAATGGATATGCATGTTGAGGAGGCTCTTTGCCTCTCACACATGGAGTAATTAATCTTTTGCAAATTCAATAAAGGAAGATGATCCTTCCTTCGATCTTCTTCCCTTAGTTAGTGGTTTCTATTGTAATTTCCAATAAATGTAGGAATTTTTGTTGTTTCTACTACCGCTAATCATGTTTCATCCCAAATTGCAGGGCGTGGGAATCTATGGATATCGGCTGATTAAATATGGCATGGGTAAGTGCATCTTAACCTGCTAATGATATTTCTATGTGAACATTTCCCCATGTATCCATTTGTCATCATGACGCCATCATCAAATGATTACTATGGTCATCTTGGATCTCCTTCCAAATCTGGCTTTATGAATGATGGCATAATAGGAGTAATGCCTCATAAATCTCCACATGCTTTGATGTGTCACATTCTCCAACATCAGGACAGGTGGCGCATGCTCCTTAAACATGGGATATGTGCCACCACAAAAATCTTAATCTCACACGGATGGCCGGTCTCATCACTATTTTTCCACCGTCACCCTCGCTTGATGATTGTGCTACCCAAGGAATTTGGTGTCATTTGGAATTTAATGCTCTGCAACCACTTCTTTCCATTATGGTATGCCCATCAGTCACGACTGGTTTTATCGGACATTAGATAGGAAGTGGAAGGGACGCTCGGCTCTGGTTTTCCTCACTGCCATGTATTTCTCACTTTTTGGCTCAGCATGGGACCGCGAAAGACATCAGAACCTACTTCACCTGATGCCTTGCTCTGAATGCCACCCTTTCACAGGTATTTCATGATTTCGGATGGTTAGATTTCATTCGGCAATTTGAAGGTTTTGATGAGAGCATTGTGGAAGAGTTCTTGAACAATTTTGAGTCCACATGCTCGCAAGTTGGTGGACGAAGAGTTGAAATTACCAGTCAGGTCATTTCGACCTATCTGGCCTTCCAAATTTTAGTCTAAAGGTTATGATGAATGCCCCTTGCAAATTCTTATTGCTCAGTTCCACGACGAAGGAGAGGCACTCCCGGAGGTCATCCTGACTCCATTGGGTGTCCAGAAGGGTGTTAAGCGGAAAAGTTTTCCTGGAATCAGGGTGAGATTGCTAAATGGGTCAACAGGTATTTTATATGTGATGACAGGGCTTCTATTCTGGGTGGTGATGCACTCAAAATGCTCATTCACCTTAAAAAGGGACATGTCAATCATGCCCTTTGGGTCAATTTTCTAGAGTACCTCGCAGATTCTATCATTAAGGTATGCCAGAAACACCGGTCCAGTGGGGGCAAGTCCATGCTTAAGCACCCAGGGTTGATTCATCTGTTGTGTTCACACCAAGTTTTCTTTCACCCAAAGCGAAGACTCGAGGGACGTGTTGGTGGCGAAGGGTCTAGGCCTAAGCAACTAAAATCTGGCATCTCTTCTGCACCTCGGTCTACCCTTGCATCGGGCCCTTCACATAGTCAAACTGAGGCAGCTGACGTTCCTGAGGGGCCACCCCATCCATTTCTGATTCAAAAGGCAAGTGTCCCATGGCCCCCTCTTCCTCCATGCAACTACGGTCCCGGCGGCTTGGCTCATGTTTGCAGATAGGTGGTTTCCAATCGGAGTCCTTACCTGATGACACCACCCACATTCGGGAGGAACTGCATACGGAGGATGTCCCGGCCACTCCATCATCTGTTGTTCCATCATCTACGAAAAATTCACACTATAACCCTGGAAATGCTTAACACTCAAGTGGCACCTTCTTGCAACTATCTGGAGGAGATAGCACTGCTAAAATCTTAGTTACAAGGTATGGAAGAATCCACCCTTTTATTACAAGCTGAATTTACACAAAGGACAGTAGAAAAAATTTGAGAGATTGCTGCCCTGCAGCATGAGGTGAGTTGTCTAAAGCGACAACGTGATACAGGTCTCACCCTCTTAGATAATTTCCAACAGTTGTCCCTTCAGAAAAGGGAATTGCGGCAAGAAAATCAAAGATTAAAAAAGGAAAAAGAATCTTTGGAAGAGGAAAAACAAAAGTTAACATCTATCTTAGACTTTGTTTGTCCTTTAGCCATCAAACTACTATCCTGTAGGAAACCCTCCTCAGTCTACAACATGTATGTCCAAGAGCAATTTTATTCTTGGCAGTTATTTCAATTGTGTTCTAGAGCCCCTCACAAAATTCTTGATGGACCTAGTTTTTTATCAGTCTACAAGAACAACACCCCGAAATTCAAAATTTGCTCTGTGAATTTTATTTACATAACATGGTAGTAACCAATGTCCCTGATTTCTTGATCAACCTATTTGTGGGGGATTTTCAAATTAAAGCATTTCAGTCTGTATTGAGGAATCAGATAACTTGGAGACAACAAATAGATAGTTTCAATAACACTGCTCAGTCAATCGGATTTTACATTCGCCCAACCCATCACATAGATGTCACCCTGCGGAAGAACTTTAGATCATTATATTACCAGGCAGGGGTGGGGGTGCATACTTCTCAGATTTTGCTTCAGTGTATTATTGATTTTGAAAATTATAGTCAGGAGAATTTTGGAGCTGCTTGGCAAGCTTGCGATAGGAGATGGGATACTTTAAGCCTACCTTTAAAATGTAGGGAGGTCCTCTCTCCTCATAATTTGAGCTGGAGCATGCGAAGAGGTGATGCCCTCATCGCCATTATCAAACAAACTATAGAGAATACCAGCCAACAATACACTGATGAATGGGTAGGCCTCCAGGTACGGCCTCCACTCCTCTTGAGCCCTCTCACAACATGGCAGAACAATGCAACACAGTCCCATGACAGTTTCACTGCCTGGGTGGAAATTACCTCCAATACTCAGGGCTGCAAGAATACCACAAGCAATATGCTTTGATCAATTCGAGGAGTATGACATGGCTGAACAACTTGGAAGGTGAGTAGGGCGCAGATGAGTTGCATTGGGACATGCAATAGGTAAAGTCGGGGGAATGATGAGTGCATAGATTGGCTCATTAATATCACTTCTTCAGACCGGAAATGCTCTTCATGATATGACTTATTTGTATATGGGGATGTTTTGTATAGTCATGTCTTAGTAGATTGATGCATTTTTCCTTGCTATTATTTATAAAAGTCATTTATCACATGACCTCCTACTAACTATTTTTATGAGATCAAATATGATGATGTGTGCGGGAATGATGGAGGTTACTGGTGGATAAGTTGCCCGAGTTCGATGCATGCGGCTGAAGACTGTTTCGAATTGACCTATTAGTTTGGGCTTGACTCTAACGGCCCATAGGAATCTAAGAGTTTCAATTGATATTTGATGAAGCAGTGTTTAATGCCACCTGATGTGGTGGATCTTGTAACAAACATCATCTATATGAAGACTTTGTCTTCAGAACTGTGACAACACTTTTTTTTGATCGAAGAAAATTATCTGCATATTGTTCTGTTCTGGATTTTTTTTGATATGTTATGAACTCATTTGGAAGTTAATGAAATCTATGGCATTTTGAGAATCATAAGTTGTTGATCACTCTATCCCGAGGAAGAGCAAGGGCCCACTCAACCAAGGAGATACGAGGTTACTCTGTGTTTTACATGCATACAGTCCTTCGATTAGTTTTACTACAGTTGTCATTTGATGAGTTTTACATGCATGCTTTGATTAACTATCTCTATTTTCTCCATTATTGCTTTCACTTTTAAGTAGATGCTTTGGCCATGCAAATTTAGCTCATAAACAGTCTTGCTTTCTGTTGAATTCCAGTTATTCAGTTATGGTTTAAATTGTTAAGAATAAGTGTGTGCGTATTTTACTTTACAGTAGAAGATTAGTTGTTAAAATACATTTCATTACAAACAGTTGAATTCCATAGACTTGTATTTAATTTCCATAGATTTTAACTACACTTCCGTAGAATAACCATCAAGCTAAGCAACCCCCCAACAAACTCAACGCATAACTGGTTCTTCTAGACTCTATTGCATATTGCCTTGGACACACCTGGTTTAGAATGACACTGACAAAGATTACGTCAGTTAAATGATTGGAAGAATACAACGACCCATCAAATACCTTGGGGTTTACTTTACCAAAGTCTTGGGGTATAGAGATGTTTCCTAACCACCTAACACAACGTGTCCTACTTACGCGCGTAGTGGTGCTTATTACCTTGTGCCCAAGTGTCATGTGCCCAATTGTCATAGGAAATAATTGTAGTATCACTGATGGACTATGCATCATCCAATTAGATAATTCCTTTCTTAGATGGCTAAAGTGCTTTTGGATCTCGAATGGTGCACACATAAATTTTGTTCAAATCTTCTTCATTTAAGGGCTCAACATATGGTGTAGATTTCCCATCATTAAATGGATAATAACTCATTCTTCCCTCTTCTCAAAATTGATATATCCCATATTGAACTGTAAATTAGCATTATTTTCATAACACCAAGGGTGCTCAAGAAAAGTTGCGAAGTTTTCTGCTTCTACAAGTGCTAAGACCTCAAAGTCCCTAGTGAAAATGGCCCCCTGTATAGTGATGGATGCATCCTTCAAGACTCCAATTGGCGTGGCCTTAGTCTAATTTTCCATATACAATACATCTAAAGTAAGCACATAACTTCCACACTTATGTCAATCAAAATATTGTTCAAAATCCATCTATCCACAACAACATTCAGAGTGATCTCCTTTACATAATCCAAGCTATGAGGAGGGATATTAGCATGCAAGATCTACCATCCATTCTCAATACCATTGCGTGGAGTGTTTCCCTTTAACCAACTTCCTAGTAATGGAATAATGTTCTCCTCGACCAAACATCTTGCATACTTCCTTTAGATCATCAACATCCAACCGACAAGTCTCAAATACCTTCTTATGTTCCAAATTCTATGACTATTCCTTTAAACATTGTATTTCACCCTGCATATTTTTGTGTACCTCCATGGTTTCTTAGTAAACCTCCTTTTGATGTGTAGGGTCTAGATATTTTGCATGCAAAACCTCCTCCTTAGTAATGGTAGGATTCTATTACAACATTTCTTTGGTGAGCACAACCTCAACATGTGTAGTAATCTTCATAGTACTACCTCAGGATCTAGTGCTAACTTCAACATCCATTGGTTTTCCACGACACATGCTGTATTCTAACCATCCCTGCACCCTTTTTCTCCTGTTTGTTATTTTTTATCAGATGTTCATATAAGCCCAAGCATTCTTCATAGTAATTATTCTTTCCGCAAAAAGAAAAAGTAACGTTATGAGGACTCTCGTGCTTGTAATGGTCAGGAGATTCGCACGTATAACATGTTCTACGAGGGAGGTCACCTCATCCACCATCGTGGCCTCAGCCTTTGAATCTGCCATGGTATCCTCAACCTATACCACAGCCTCCCTCAAAGTGCCCTTCATTATGATCATAATGCCCTTGAGCATGATTATGATCATGTTGTTCACTTTTATCCTTAGAGCTATTCATAACTCTAGTCTATCGTACACTAATATCAATGGCATCATGGATCTAATCAATCAACCTGCAATCTTTAGTATTGTGAGTTATGGACTAGAAAATATTATAGTAGTAGGACATGTTCTTCCTTATCATGCATTGCAATAATGGGCAGTGGCTCACATCATGGTCTAAATGACATATCTCACAATCCAACAATAAGGAGCACACCGATATGTAAGGACAACTATCCTTAGTATGCCCTTCTACTTCATAATCTATGCACCAAATTCTTATCTGTGTCTCATGTGTTGTATTGGTTGATAATTTATCCTTTTTGTCATTACTACAATTTGAGCTTCCAAGAATGGGCTCACTCCAATGTCTATGCTCCCAACTTCCTTAATGCCCAAGGCTACTTCAAGCACCTCACGTGGGTCTATATAAGTCTTATGTGAGATCGCCCTCCTAAAAGGCATGATCAGGCCTTTGATAAACCACTATACATGTTGATTTATATGGATATCATAAGATATTTTAGATAAGAGTATTTTGAAATGGGAATCATATTCTGGACATTCTCGAGTAGTTCCTGCTTGATATCCTTGAGTGTGCTTATACTTTTCTTCTCAAACTCAAGGATATAAAATTCTTTAATGAAAGCATCTCGTAACATCGTATAATCCACATAAGTTCGATCAGGGTCAAACTTCATGTATTAGCTATGTGCATTTCCTTGCAACATAGTTACAAAATGACTGCCTTGTCTCTAAAGCTGTAATTGCTTTTCATGTGCCATAATATCTCACACATATGGACATGCTCAACAACATATTCTATTTCCCTTTACTTTGGGAGATAAAGTGACATCTCCATGTAAATATTCTAGGGCTGGTGAGGACCATGCCCACCAGATCCATAACCTCCTGTATTACCTTTACCTCCAGATCCACTAGATATCAAGCCACCCGTACCTTCCCGATCCTCCACCATGTAATGAGAACCGAACCATAGAATGTATTGCCTTGTGTCCCAATAATGGTGCTAAATTGAACTCCCATAATCTACTGAAGTTGCACTACCCCCCTAGGATGTGAGTCCAAAGTTTTGCATGCCTATGTTCTACACCAATGACACGCTTGAAAAGACCTCCAACCGGACCTCCAAATAACAAGGAAGATGTCTTCTCGGGAATAAAGGTACTTTCCATTTGATTTACTCTTGAGCTTACTTGATAGGTCAATTTTACCTCTTCTACTCTAGTGCCCAAACTAGCTTTCTCGACTACTGGCTATACTAGAAATTGGAAAACCAAGCGCAAGGGCAAGGTTGCTAGGTAGATTCAGATGCACACTCAAGGCCCATGTTGTCTTTGTTGGCATGCTCTCATAAGAGGCTAATGAGGGTTCCTATCATGTTTTCCAAAATGGGGGAGTTCCATATGCTCTGGCTCCACGTCCTCTGCGTGATCTCCAAATCCTTCATGAGCCATCTCTCTCCACAACACCATACATTATACAACCTCACACTAATTATCTAAATCCCTCTTGCACACCTCATTGAACTTAATACACCTTTATTTTATTTTCCTTTCTTCCACTAGGTCCGCCATCTTTCACCACACCTGCTCCTTCCCCGCATGTGGCGGGGTTTAGCTAGCCATCGACTTCTCTTCCAAATTCAAGGTTACCATCAATATCTTGATCGCTAATGGAATTCCATGCAGATATGATCCCCTAGGATAACATAAAAATTGAAACTTAGCTACCTCTAGACAAGAGTAAGTGGAAATTGAGTACTCCAAAATATAGCTATTCAGAACACCACGGAACCAAGTATCCACAATGCATGTCAAAATTAGATCAACATCATAGAGAGCCTGAAATTCTTTTTGCATTCAAACAAGTTTACGAAACCTCCAATTCCTTTTAGACACATAGGAAACCAACCAATCGTATAGTTCTATGGGAAAGATAGCAAAGAATCTCTCATATAAGTAGTCATACAAATTTTGCTCAACCCACGTGTGTGTGTCAAACTCAGATCCAATGTTGAATCTCTAAGCATATTCTTCTTCCATATCTACTATCCACTCCTCAAAACTTTCTAAGGTCAACCGATATGTCTTCATCACACAACATCCTGAAAAATAACTGAGAAAGAGGTCCTGACAACGAAACCAATGATGCAACCTAGAATTCATTGTAAATGACCCAGATGCCCTGACACATCACTCAACCTGAGCTGAGTGCTCACCTGAAGCACACAAAGGCACCAGGTCTCTCTTTAGAATTACTTGTACAGAATGTTAGAATGATAGTGCATATGTATATTCAGATTTATAACCAATAGTAAACAGTCCACAATGTATAAACTAGATCTAGATATTAGAATTTATTTAAGATGAGTTAAACAATGACTATAACAAGATTTACCATATAAGAAATAGTTTCAGTCATGTTCAACACCATTATCCAACCAATATGATCCATTTGAGTAAATACTGTAAAACAAAAAAGCTTCATACATTATAGAGGACCGAGGTATCTCCATGAGTCATGCACACGACAAAACCAACAACATAACTCTACAAATTGACACTTACTTAACCGTGAAAATCAATACATATATATAGGGGTGGGGACTTTCCCTTCACCTCCCATGCACTATCTCAAAATAGGCCACATGCTAATAATAGCCATGCACCTTTACAAAAAGGATGCAAAACATGTAAGTGCTCTAATAATAGACTTCTTATAGTTAACTCTGAGTAGAAATCCTATTATTAGCCTAAAATCTGCATGGAACTTAGTAGATGTTTGTTCCCAAAAATTACCATTGTGTGGATCAGTCTTCATGTATTTGTGTGCCCAGCACGCTAACTCTAGAAATAGCCTGGACCTACAAAACGACTAAGTTCCAAATTCAAAGTGTTCTAGTGCATGTTTGTTTTGCTATTCCTCCGTGCATTCAAATGTGCCTTTCTCTTGCACACACATCCTTTATGTGTCTTCACTTTAAAGTAATATTCCACCTTCTCAACAATAATTACTCATTTTTCGTGGATTTCAACAAGGACCTAAAACTTTGAGGGCATATATATTGTACTATGTCTTTGTTTTGGAAAAACATATAGTCATTTTGTAGGTTTTTTGACCTTTTGGATTGGATTTTGGACCTACCATTGCTTGAATTGGTGATAATTGAAATTTCATCCATAATTCACTTTAGTGACCAAGAATCAACTTTATGATGCTTGTCTACTTCTTACTAAAATGAGATCCTCACTTTGAGATAGAGGATTGCTCATGAATGAGATTATTGTCCTATGGAAAAAATGAGGCGATTGTAATGTGCCTCCTCCTTAAGGTGTGATCATACTAATAGGTGTTGAATGAGTTTTTACGAATAGTACTAAGTGAATTGCATCAAGTGAACTCAGATGATTGCTCATTCTTAGAAACAAGGTGCTCCATATAAAGATCATCCCCTCACCTTTCCTGGCTTTAAAATCATCCTTTCATGGAATCAAATTCATGATTCTCATATGTTTATTTTCTCATATGTCTCTCATGGAGATAGACGGTGCCTTAATACTTCACACATGATGGTATTGGATACCTTGGTGGCATGACTATCTCATTTTAGCTTGTTCTTTGGAGAGATTTGGGTATAATGACAGAGTCAGGATATGATTATCATTAAGTCACTGCTTGAGGTAGAGTCACATTTCACCTTTGAATATGATGAATCCTTCACAATTCAATTTATTGACCAAGATGAAATGTGGGTGTAAGCATTCTTATGATACATGGACACATTTTTCCTCAATTTCTTGCTCATGGAATAGGGTTTCCTCCTCCAGATAGGGGATGAATACTTGAATGAAATTTGAGGATGAGTTACATGTTCTTGACCTCCATACTTCACTGAAACACTAAAAAACATTTTATGATTAATGAAACTATTCTAAAAATCTAATTCTACCTGTAACTCAAAATTTAGGTCCTATTTCATTTTGAACTAGGAGGGGCAACTAAAGAGTTTTGCAGTACCTAAAGAAACATTTAAGCCTTGAATCAATGTTGATTATTACACCTTGTAGATTATTATAATAGCATTCTAATGCCTATTTTGTTTCATCATAAATATTTCTAGAAATCCTGGAATCATCCAAAGAAGTCAACTTTCACCGTTTTAGCTTTCATTCCTTGCACCTAAAAACCCGGTCTTAAACAGATTGCTCCTAAATGAGATTTTATTTCCTAAACTTTCCTAAATTTACTTAGACATCTTCAATTCTCTCTAAAATCACCCTCGATAATTTATATTTTCTCTAAAAACTTTCGAAGGGTGTTCAATTAGCTACAAATGGCCAAAAATGGCCTTTTTAGGCCTTCGGAGGAAGTAGTCTCTCATCAAAACTAAATGAGTTGATCAATCACCTTAGACACTATTCCCTACACATTGAATGATCTTATTAAGAATTTCCTTTGAGCCGGGTTAAATTTTGAATTGATGACAGTCAATTTATGCTTGATGATACAAAGTACCCTACTTATCCTCTTTATATAACTTCAACTCAAAAATACAACGTCCCCAATTCAACTTTCTCCTTTTTCCTTGTTTCAAGTAGGTTTAGTTAGGCTTTGAAAGAAAAATTAAGGTTTTAATGAATTACCACCTATTTCATCCTTACATCCACCTTTCAACACACCCATACACCTTACTCAAGAACACCTTAATGCTTCATTAATCATTTATCCATCATCTTGCTAGATTTTTAACTTTTGGATTTTTAAGACTCCTTGTTTTCTCAAACTCTAAATAGTCTTCTTAACCTTTTTTAACCTTCACTTTGAATTTTAATTAATATGTTTTTCACTCATCTCACTATGCTTACCTCCTCCTAATCACTAATGCACCTCACTTAACTCTTCCTCTTTCACTTAAGGATTTTCATACAAACCCTTACTCTCTCTAGGCTTCTTTATGGAAGTGTGCAGATTGAAGATCCAATAGGTATTCTTAATTAAATTTGTATAAGTATTTCCCCCTTCCTCACAGTTGATTCAAAAATTCTAACACCACTCCCTCAATGATAGATGCAACTTCCTTATGAGTTTCTTTCCTAAGACAACTATTTCTCAAGGTTGATTTTGATAGTCACAAGAAATAAGCATGATTGTACATTATTTCCTTTACCTACTAACCACTCAATACTCTATCCTTATGCCCTAATTTTATGAGTCCTTAATGCCCTTAGGAATTCCTCCAACTTTTTAGAGGCTCCACCAACTTCAAACACATGGAATAAAGACTATTTTGGGTAAGTGCACCAATCTGGGGGCTAAAAAGTGGACAAGAAAAAAAAAATGAGAAAAATGCGATCACGTTTTTGCAATAACATGATCATGTTACGTTTTATTTGGTTCAAGTAATTCAATCAAACCTATGACGCGTACACATTATATAGATTTATAAATAAAAAAAAAACCCTACTCATTTTCTTTTTCCCCAAACACGAGTTTCACAGTAAAACCCTACCCTCGTGTTTTATATTCAGTTGCATCTAGCTCCCATGATCATCTGAGAATCACCATGAAGATCATAATCAACAATGGTGCCATGGAGAAGAGGTAGGAAAATTATTTTCTCTAAATTGCATTGAAATTTGGTAATTATATAGTAGAATTTGAATTGAATACATTTTTTTATTGTTACAGTTCCACCTCAACCACAACCAAACCTTGCAATTCCTATGAACCCTCTAGCCCTCCTATAGTTGTTGAACATCCCCGAGTAGTCAAGAGGATTTAGTAGCCCATATAGTGGAAAACAAGATTGAAATTGAGGAATTAATTAAAAAAATGAGGGATTCCCATTCTATAAACCCCACAAAGTGTGTCTCTCTTACGAAAACATTGAGGCATTAATGTTCAAGTTGACGTGACAACAAGTCAAATTATCATTGATATCTATAGAGAATGTTGTAGGGAATATTATGCCAAAAATTGTCATATGTGGATGTAAAGAAAAAATAAATTACAAAATACCTCATATGTGCCTTATTCACGGACCCCTGAACCAATTTGTCTGTTATGTTGTCATGCAAATAGTTTCCAATCCACTGGTGCAATAGTGATTTGATTAAAAATAATTTTTAGGACCAATGGTGGATGGTGTTTGATTTTCCACCTTGCAATAACAACGAGGTTCCACTATAATTTTTAGAGGAAACTCTATTGCAATTTTATCCTCAATGAGATCCCAAACTATTTTGATTTTCGGGATTTCCAAGGCCGAGGAAAAGGATCTGCACATGATCGACTAGGTGCACAATGTGCACCTATTCAACAGGGTAGAGTCCCCACACAAAATCCCCCTCATCACCTTGAGACTATCCCTCCAACAAGTGAAGGAGACAATAGAGATTGATACACTCCACATGCTTTAGGGGCTATCTAATACCCTTTTTGACATACGAGGGACATTTATGATCCGATGTGTTCATGGAGGTACACAGAGTATTCCCTCAGGTAGTACTAGCATGAGGCCACATCTTTTCTCGTCATGTGGTAGCATATGCTTGGGGCCTGAGGAGGATGATACTTTCATGCATACTAGTGTTGGTGGAGTTGTCGTTGGTGGTACACATGATAATGTCACTATGTCAGACACCTTTTTGAGCGATACATTTGGATTCCAACATCGGTGACACTTTGTAGTATTTGTTATTTTTATTATGTATGTTACAAAAATATTTGAGTACTTGATTTACTTATATATGTTAAATTTTTGAAATAATTGTATTTGTACATGTATGCATTGATATTATAGTGCACGGGAGGGACGTCATCATCCCGACCAAAGTCATGAGCACCATGCCTATGCATACATTCACAAGGTAATTTAGAATTTTCACGTTAATTGTATGTAATATATATATATATATATATAATATATATATATATATATATATATAACTCAAATATATGTCTATATATGTATGTTCTTGTATATATATTATATATGTTCAACTAACTTGATGTGATATATGTTTGATAAAGTTGATGACCTCACTAGACACACCACCATCTCTGTGAGGAGTAGAGAAAGGTGTTGTTGCTTGCAATTTCATCTCATGCAACAACTCACCGAGGTATTCAAACTACATGTATTTTCATTAAATAGCTCATGTAATTCATATTATGTTAAATTATGTTTAAAATAATGTCCTTCATTGTAGCATTATTAAATTATGTTAATAATGTCCTTCATTATGTATACGCAGGAGTTACCTATGATAAGTAGCAACCATGTTCATATGATTCACATGTGTGGCGTGGTAAAAAAAAGTTGTATATTGATAAAATTAGTTAAAATATTGTCATTACACATACATGTACTTAGTTGGCATAAATTTTTTTTGATCTGCATTCAAAAATATTGTTAACATAGTTCTATTTTGGCTAATTTTGATGTTTGATTTTGTGATCTTATGTGTATGTAGGGTTCAACCCCTTCCATTTTTACTTCGAGGGCACAAACTCCTTGAGCTCATCATTTTGATACCCCATTCATGCTCCAAGAGCTCCCGATGACTCATCTGAGCATGAGATGTAGATTCAACATGACCAAGAGATTGCGGTAAGTGCGTGTAAATGTAAAAAGTTTCATTAGCATGGTCTTATACATGTTGAAAACTTATATATTAAGTTTTGAAAAAAATTGTTTGCATTTACAGTTTCACTACAGAGTGAGTTTAGAGTGGAAGAGGACTCATAGTATGGACCGCTTGGAGGATCTAAAGTCATCTCACAGATCTCCATCTATGTCTAAGGGAGGGCCTTCTTTGAGAAAGGCCAAGAGAGGGATATATTTTGATGATTATGATATATATATATATATATATATATATATATTATATGTATGTGTGTGTGTGTGTCTTATGAATTTTTTTGTATGCCTATGTGCATGGCATTGTATGCACATTCGACATTGTATGTACACCTATATGGCATTCACTTGATATTATATGACCTATTCATGCATTTTTATATTTATTGTGCACGTTAATACAATTTGGAACTCGATATTTTTGTATGAGACCTTACATTTCTGAGATTATTTTTGTATGAAACTAATATGATGTGCACTTGACAATATAAGACATTATGGATTATTTTTTCATTTATTGGTGTTGTATACTAGCATTTTCAATGTATAATATGCATGAAACTTTGGAAATCAATATTTATATAATGTATGTATATAAAGAGTTATCTAATCTGAGTAATTATTCGTTCAATTTATCAATGTGTATATGTGTATTTACCTTACTTGTGCTTCTTCTTGCTCATGGTCTCTTTGTATTAGTTCCTATCTTATCATGCACATGCTCCATTATTCAATGCTTTCTTAGTTTTCTCCCCTATTAAAAACCTCAAACAATCATTAGGACCATCACTAACTTGATTCATAAGGCTCCAAACACCATTGTTGTTCATCTTACCAAAATTGTCAACTATGCCCCTTAAGACAATGTTTTTTGCAAAAAGCATGGATAGAAGGATCTAAGGATACCCAAAAAGTCTTACAAGCTTCATTAGTTCACTTTTTCCATCCCTAAGGTTCTCCCAAAATCTTAGACTCCAACTCCTTCTACAACTCCTTAGAGCTCACCTTTTCACTTTTCTCTCTAAAGCACTAACTAGCCTTGTCCCATTGTACTGTGTAGCATATATCCACTTGTATGAGGTTCCAGTAGAGAGGTATTCATAATTATGGGAGGATTTAAGGAGTTTCCTCCACCGTGCCACAATAATAATTGTATTCTCATGAATAAACCTAATGGTGATTTGGAAATCTCAAAAACATGTACTTATCATAATAATGGAAAATAAATCCAACTAATAACAATTAATCATCAATAAGTAAATCGGTGGTAGGACAATCAATGTCTACCACGTGCCACCTCTAAATTCCAAATTTCATTTCATTTAAATTTGCTTCAAGAAAGGTTGGGGAAATGAACTCGCCATTTTCTTCACACTTTTAGAGGTCCAAAATGTAAATTCGCCCAAATTTGGTAAATATGGAGAACTTGGAAAGCCAAATTGCATTTATAAAGATAAGCTCAAAGTGAAGGAATGCATTTCTTAAGTAATTCCAATTAAATTTTTTTCTTCGTTAATTCCCACTAAAACTAGCCTTGTTATTGCATCATGATAAAAACAAGTTCCCAGGAGATGAGGGAGATTTTAAACTTATCACACAAGCATGGGGAGTTCTCTCTAATAATACCAGAAAGGATACCTATGATGCCATGAGAAAAAACCAACAAGGGCACAACCCCACCTTCCACCAACTGAAGTACACATGCATTGCCACTGCCATTGGCATTGCCAACAATATAAATGGGAATAATTCTTCAAGTGTGGATTCCTTTCTTGAAATTTCCATATTCGATGACCATGACCAGAACCAAAACTAGAAATAGAAATAGGACCAGGAACACGACCTAGACCAGACCTAGACTAGTAATTTGAGAGGATTTATGAGGTTCAATTTTATTTTCCAAGATGCATTACTCTAATGTTTGAGATGTTTCTCCGATGTAACAAAATTTTGATTCGGACACTCGATGATTCCTGAATGACCAATCCTACCACACACCCTAGTATTCCTCGATCCTTGGATACAGGAAGACACCATTACTTGGCTTCCATTTATAATGATAGAGATATTTGTAAATTTTTGTTATGACCTCTAAATTTGTATGCATTTCAAGTTGTTTGGAAATCACATCACACCCTTCACTAGGCTTGATGATTACCCATATATTTTTTAAGGCACTTTTGAAAGCATCCATGGGTTTATCATAGAATGAATTATCAATGAATGGAAGGTCACTAAGCCGTAGGCCAACAAACTCCCATTCAGAACTAAACAAGAAAGATTTACTAAGTGATTGATAACCCCTGTGTGTTCTTATCCATTCCCCTATTGTTGAATCAATGATGGTTCTAGGCACGAGACTAGGAAATATGTTCCTAATATTGGCATGCCCTCCTATTCGAGTAATATGGAAGTTAAGTTCTTTTATTACTAAGTAAGCAAATGCAAAGTTTTAATTTTCAAGGTATAGTGATTACGTTGATAGGAAGTCGAAGCCATATTAGTCTTGTTGATACTTAGTACTAATTACCCATGAAATATAATTCTCCAACTTTCATTTTCTTTTCTCATCTTCCATGTCATAATGAATAACCAATTTGACAGGGAGATACCCTCTTGAATGGAAATACACCGAATATGAATATGATCCTCGAGAGTCGAACCTCATCCAACCATAATACTAGTATGAACTCCTTTGTTAGTAATGTTGCACGGTCATTGTCCTTTTTACTTTTGTTAATAGATCATGTTCCATATTTTTATTGTAAACAAATGTATTATATTTATATTGAGAGTAGTGTGTGTGGACGTAAAGGAAGAATGGTGAAGTTGAGTGCGATGGAGAGAGAAAGGAAAAAGTTGAGAGAGTGAAATAGGAGGGATATTACCAAAAAAATACACCTTCATGGAACCTATAAATGTATTGTCTGATCCTACACCTCCATGTTGGTACCATCTACAAAATCCTACCTCGGTTTTCCATCTCCATTCTGGTTTCTCTCGTTGTCCTATTGTTTGCAACCATGCAAAATACTACACTTTGAGTTAGTGTAAGGTTGTCTAATGCATTATTTTGAAAATGGAAGCTCATGGCACCGAACCAAATATGCCAACACATCGGGGTGTCCAAGTAAATGCTTTTGGAGACTTTTTTTGGTTCTCGACAAGGTCGTTGCCTTTGGGCTACTTTGTTTGGGCATAGTCCCTTAAGAGCCCTGAGACCAAAAAATGATATAACTTTGATGGGTGATATCTCGGTCTCCATGGAACTTGAGAGTCTTTTATAAACCTCGCACCTCCATGTCAAGACCCTATAAGAAATCCTATCATGGTTTACTCCATCTTGATTTGGTTCTCTCATTGTGCTATTGTTTATAACCACAAAATACTACAGTTTGAGTCAGTGTAAGGTTGTCCAATGCATTATTTTGCAAATGGAAGCTCATGGCACCGAATCGACTATGCACAACACATGTTGGGGTTACAATTTAAATACTTGTGGAGGCTTCGTTTTGGTGCCGAATGCTGTTGTTTTCCTTTGGGCTACTTCATCCGGCGTAGTCCCTTAAGAGCCCTGAGACAAAAAAAAGGCTATAACTTTGACGGGTGATATCTCAATCTTTGTGGCACCTGAAGATGTCTCGTATGATCCCACACCTCCATGTCAGGACCATGTAGGAAATCCTATCATGGTTTTCTCCATTTTTATTTGGTTCTCTCATTGTGTTATTGTTTGCAACTGCACAAAATACTATAGTTTAAGTCAGTGTAAGGTTGTCCAATGCATTATTTTACAAACAAAAGATCATGACACCAAAATCACTGCACCAACATGTTGGGGTGGCTAGGTAAATACTTTTGGAGGATTTATTTTGGTGCTAGATGGTGTCGTTGCCTTCGGGCTACATCATCTCGGGTGTAATTTCCCTTAAGAGACATGAGACCAAAAAGGTTATAACTTTGACAGGTGATATATCGGTCTTCATGGAATCTAGAGAGGTCTCGTTAGATCCTACACCTTTGTGATACCCTCTACAGGAAAGAATATCTTAGTTTTTCCATCTCGATTTAGTTCTCTCGTTGTGTTATTGTTTGCAACCGTATGAAATATTGATATTTGAGTTAGCGTAAGGATGTCCAATGCATTATTTTTGCAAACGAATCTCGTGGCACTAAATCAACCACACCAAACATGTTGTGGTGTCAATTTAAATGCTTATGGAGGATTTTTTTGGTGTCGAGATGGTGTTGTTTCCTTCACGATACTTCATCCGGGCATAGTCCCTTAAAAGTCCTGAGACCAAAAAAGGTTATAACATCGATGGGTGATATATTGGTCTCCGTGGAACTTAGAGAGGTATCATTTGATCCTACACCTCCACATTGGTACCCTATAGAAAATCATGTCTCGGTTTGTCTATCTCGATTTGGTTCTCTTGTTGTGTTATTTTCATGACCATGCCAAATAGTGCAGTTTGAGTTAGCGTAAGGTTTTCCAATGCATTATTTTGCAAACAGAATCTCATGGGACCAAACCAACTATGTACACATGTTGGGATGGCTAGGATGAATTCTCTTTGTAGGAATAATTTTTGTTCCCTACGCTCCCGATGCTTTTGGGCTACTTCTCATCGGGCGTAGTCCTTAAAATCCCTAAGCCCAAACAATAGGAAGCTCGTAGGACTAAACCAAATATGTAAACACTTCAGATGGCTTAGTAAATGATAGTGGAGGTTTCATTTTGGTTCCCTATGCTCATATACTTCTTCGCGCTACTTCGTCACGGTGTAGTCCCTTAAGAAACTTGGGACCAAAAACTACTATAATTCACCGGTGATTACTTGGACTCCATGGCACCTAAAAATGTTCCTTAAGATCCTACACCTCCACGTAGGTACCCTATATGAAATTTCATCTCAGTTTTCTCCATATCGATTTGGTCCTCTCGTTGTCCAATTGTTTGTAAAAGCACCAAATAGTGCAGTTTATGTCAGCGTAAGGTTGTCCGATGCTATATTTTACGAATGAAATCTCGTGAGACCGAACTGATTGTGCACACAAGTTTTGATGGCTTGGAGGCATCATTTTGGTTCCCTATGCTCCCAGATGATTTCCGAGATACTTCATTCGAGCATAGTCCCTTAAGAGCATTAAGACCAAAATTTACTATAAGTTCATCGGTGATATCTTAGACTCCATGGCACATAGAAAGGCCGTGTCAGATCCTACACCTCCACATTGGTATCATCAATGACACACCATCTCCATTTTCTTCATCTTGATTTGGCCCTCTCGTTGTCCTATTGTTTGCAACAGTCTGCCGAATAGTGTAGTTTGAGTCAACATAAGGCTATCGATGCTAAATTTTGTAAATATAAGCTTGTGGGACCAAAATGAATGTGCACATGTGTCGAATGGCCTGTAAATGCTACTAGAGGCCTTGTTTTGGTTCCATACACTACTTGGTGCTTCCGATCTACTTTATTTGAGTGTAGTCCCTTAAGATGCCCTGAGACTAGAAAAAAAAGGTTATAATTTCGTCGGGTGATATCGTGAACTCCATGGCACCTAAAAGGTCCCATCGATCCTATACCTCCTATTAAACCCTCTACTGACAAAATAAAATCTCATTTTTCTCCATATTGATTCGGTCATCTCGTTGTCCTATTGTTTTCAAAAGTGTCAAATAGTGTAGCTTGAGTCAGTGTAAGGTTGTCTGATGTTATATTTTGCAAACGGAAGCTCGTGTGACTAAACGATTATGCACATACATCAAGATGGCCTGTTAAATGCTATTTGAGGCATATTTTTGGTTCACTACACTCTCAGTGCTTCCGGGCTACTTTATCCAAGCATAGTCCCTTAAGAGCCCTGAGACCAAAAACTGCTATAAGTTTGTCAAGTGATATCTCGGAATCCGTGGCACCTAGAAAGGTCCCGTAAGATCCTAAACCTCCACGTTGGTTCCATGTACAAATATCATTTTAGTTTTCTCCATCTCGATTTGGTCCTCTCATTGTCCTATTGTTTCTAAAAGTGTTGAATAGTGCATTTTGGTTCAGCGTAAGGTTGTTCGATGCTATATTTTACAAACGGAAGCTTGTGGGACAAAACCGACTATGCACACACGCATTGAGATGTCCTAATAAAAACACTACTAGAGGAGTAATTTTGGTTCCCTATGCTTTCGGGCTACTTCATCCGGGTGTAGTCCCTTAAGATCCCTAAGACCAAAAATGCTATAAGTTCATTGAGTGATATCTCGGACTCCATGGCACCTAAAAATGTCTTATTAGATCTTACACTTCCAATTTGGTACCCTCTACAAAAGTCTGCCTCTATTTTCTCCATCTCAATTCAGTCCTCTCATTGTCCTATTGTTTGTAAAAGCGTCAAATAATGTAATTTGAGTCAGTGTAAGGTTGTCCAATGCTATATTTTGTAAATAGAAGCTCATGGCACCGAACCGACTGTGCACATGTGTTAGGCTGGCATGGTAAATGCTATTGGAGGTGTCATTTTGGTTACCTATGTTGTCGTTGCTTCCAAGCTACTTTGTCTAGGTGTAGTCCCTTAGATCCTAGAGACAAAAATGTTATAAGTTTGTCGGGTGATTTCTCGGACTTTGTGGCACCTAGAAAGGTCCCGTCAGATCCTACACCTCCACGTTGGTACCCTATACGTAATATCATCTCGTTTTTCTCCATCTTGATTCAGTCCTCTCACTGTCCTATTATTTCTAAAAGCACTTTGAATAGTCCAGTCTGAGTCAGTGTAAGGTTGTCCATTGTCAACCACATGAATAATATAGGTGGTTCATAAAATATAGGTGGTGAAATGAGAATTTTTTTTATTTTTCATTATAGGTGGTGAAATATTTAATTTCCCTTTCTAATATTTAATTTCCCTTAGCTTCTCTTGGCTTCGAGAATAATAAATTCTCTACTAACAATGCCAACCACATGAAGGTGGAAGCTTTTTTGGCACTACTAACCTACATAAACATGTTAGTAAGCAATTAAATAGAATTTTAAATTCTACAAAATTTAAGAAAATCATTAAAGTAAATATTCAAATTAAATTCATAAAGAACATACCTTTGCAAATTCAATCCAACGAACCACAAAGATCAACTCTAATCTTGACAATAACAAGAATTGCTTCATGATATGATTCAAAACCTTCCATAGATTCTTGTTTAATAGCCTAACTCGATATTTGATCAATTGAATATTTGTTGCAAGAACCAAATGTGAATAGTGAAATATCTTTCGATGTACTTCATAGTCTTCAAACAACCAAGTATTTGATTTTTTGATAGGATATCATTGAAGCCAAGTTCCAGTGACTACCATTGATCTAGTGGGATACTCAAGGCATTCACCATCAATGACTATGGAAAGTCAATTTTTTCCCCTCTACACAACAAGACAAGAAGTAGTTTGTTCCCTCTTCATTAAATTTTGTCACAATAACTACAAAAACATTCCCTACATCACAAAGTAAAACTCAAATCAAATTTAAAATACATTAAGAGTTGATCATTTAATAATTTATAAATCTAAAACATGACATACATATGTACCTTGTTACACTAAATCAGAGACTTGGTCAAAGTTAGGTGATGTTATCATATGATTTGAAGACACTGCAAGTTATAATGCTCATGGAACTTGATATGTGTCGAGTGGAATTAGAGGTTTACAAGTCCATTCATCCACCCACTTTTGTGACTTAAATTCATTCCACACAAAATAAATTTATGATATACAAAAACATTTCATGTAGCTAGTATAAACAGTCCACGCACTTGCATTTGAACTAGGGAATGAGTGCATATCACTTGATTATGTAATTGTCATACAATCTTCATAGCTTGCCAAATGTTTTTTCCTCTATCAAAAAAGAAATCTATGAACTGTTTATCTCTCTTGAGATTCATGGCCCATGTTCTTGACACACCAATCATCAATGGTTTTTGCATCTGTAAATTTAGCACCATCCTTGAACTTTAACCATTCTCTTGCAAGTGCTCTTTTCACACATGCTCTTGCACCATCATGCTCTCATTTTCCATGTCTTACCTCAGTAAAAATCTAGATATGTTGTACAATTATTTCTTTGTGCATCCTTCTTAGACAATAAAACATCATGTATGCTTGAATTGTGATGTGCAGTTGTTTAACCAAATGTAATATTGATTGAAAATAATGTTCCTCTTATTCAAGTTTGCATAAAACACCTAGAAACACCCTTGCACATATTCTGTAGAATGTTTCCAATCATCACTGATGTAGAAATGATACTCTCTTAATATTTTTGATCTTTCTTAGTGATTTCTGGAGAGTGCATGAATGTTATATGCATGAAAATAACAACTTGCATTGAGTTATAGTATTGAGAGTGAACCTCCATTTATAGCCACAATGTGTAATTCTCTAAGAATTCAACTACTAAAACAATAGTACCAAGTGGGAATGTGTCCTTTCTTAACTTTAAATTTTAATCCAGCCATCGAGCTCTATGTGTAAGCCTTACATACTCATAAACAATTTTCTTCTATAAATTTGACCATATATAATAATACACGTAATTGTTTTGTAACAAGCTCACACCTTTTAGATTCTTTTCCATCTTTTAATTGATATGCCACTGATTTATATTTGTTGAAACTAAATTATTGAATTTGTACTCTCCTCATCGATACAACTTTTCAATTTTGACAAGCCGCCACATACATTGCGTTCGCTCCATCCAAACATGATTTTTATAAAAAAATTGTCCAGTTGATTTTTCACAATATATCGTAGGAATAAATTCCCTTGCATATTTTGGTGGGAAATTTAATTCACACTCTTGCAACATGATGTTGGTATGCAAAACACAACGTATTTGAAAACAAAATCATAATGCATTGAACATTCAATATGATACCTACAACAATAAGTGGTACGTGAGCGATTGATTTTCACATTAAATGGTCTCATTCATTTCAAAGAATCTTTTGCTAATGTTAATTTTTGATTTTTATTCTTAAACTTAGAGAAAAATTGTGTTTGATTCATATCCAAGAAATGTTTTACACACGATTCACGATTATGAGAACCTATTCTTCTTTTTACTTTATCGATTCTATTCCGTGACACCCTTGTGTTCTCATGCCAATACTTAACAAGTAGTTATTTTAGAATAGCATACGTATTATCATCTTTCCATGGGAGTCTTCTAGAGAATGCCCAATAGTTGGTGTTATTGACTAACTCAAGACTTTTACGTCTCCCTATTGTTTTCGCTAGTGTTTTTTTGTTTAGCTTCAAAGCTCTTGCTTGTTTTTCTAATCAAGCATATATTAATTGTTTTATCACTTACTATACAATTAGTAATTACATGTTGTGTAACATTACTATATTTTTCGTCTATTGACACCTAGAGTTTGGTATGCTTTATGTATATTTTCAACAATTGACGCATTTCGATTAACAACATTAGATGTTCCTACACCTCCAAATTGGTACCCTCTAGAAAAACATGTCTTGGTTTTTCCATCTTGATTTGGTTCTCTTGTTGTGTTATTGTTTGCAACCATGCCAAATAGTGCAGTTTGAGTTAATGTAAGGTTGTCCAATGCATTATTTTGCAAACAAAATCTCATGGGACCAAACCAAATGTGTACACATGTTGGGATGGCTCGATAAATTCTACTTGAGGCATCATTGTTTTTCCCTACGCTCCCAGTGCTTCCGGGCTACTTCTTTCGGTGTAGTCCCTTAAGAGCCTTGAGCCCAAAAAAGGCTATAACTTTGATGGGTGATATCTCAACCTCTATGGAACCTGGAGAGGTATCATCTAATTCTACACCTCCACATCACTACCCTCTAGAAAATTTTATCTCAGTTTTTTCATCTTGATTTGGTTCTCTCGTTGTTCTATTTTTTGTGACCGTAAGCAAATAATGCGGTTCGAGTCAACAGTAAGGTTGTCCAATGCATTATTTTGGAAACGAAAACTCATGGTACTAAACTGACTATGAAAATGCATTGGGATAGATTGGTAAAAACTATTGGAGGTGTTGTTTTGGTTCCCTATGCTCTCAGTGCTTCCGGCTACTTCGTCCGGGTATAGTCCCTTAAGAGCCCTAAGACCAAAAAAGGCTATAACTTCGACGCATTATATCTAGGTCTCCGTGGAACCTAGAGAGGTTTCATCTAATCCTGCACCTCTAATTCACTACCATATAAGAAATCATATCTCGGTTTTTTCCATCTTGATTCAATTCTTGCATTGAGTTATTTTTTACAACCGTGCCAAATAGTGCGGTTTGAGTTAGTGTAAGGTTGTTCAATGCATTATTTTGCAAACAAAAATTGTGGGACTAAACCATCTATGAACATGCATCGGGATAGCTTGGTAAACACTAGTGGAGGTGTATTTTTGGTTCCCTACGCTCCCGGTGCTTCCGAGCTACTTCATCTGGGCGTAATCCCTTAAGAACCATGAGACTAAAAAGGCTATAACTTCAACAGTGATATCTTGGTATCCGTGGAACTGGAGAGGTCTCACAAATCCAACACCTTTACATTGGTATCCTCTACAAAATGTTGTCTTGGTTTTCTCCATCTTAATTCAGTCCTCTTGTTGTCCTATTGTTTGTAAAAGCATTGAATAGTGTAGTTTAAGTCAGCGTAAGGATATCCGATGCTATATTTTTCAAACGGAAGCTCGTGGGACTAAACCAAATACCCAAAAAATTCAAGATGGCTTAGTAAATGATAGTGGAGGTTTCATTTTGGTTCCTATGCTCACGGTACTTCCGTGCTACTTCGTCCGGCGTAGTCCCTTAAGAGCCCTGGGACCAAAAACTACTATAATTCACCGAGTGATTACTCGGACTCAAGTGGCACCTAAAAATTTTCCGTGAGATCCTACACCTCCACGTAGGTACCTATATGAAATTTCATCTCAGTTTTCTCCATATCGATTTAGTCCTCTCACTGCATCCAATTGTTTGTAAAAGCACCGAATAGTGCAATTTACGTCGTCGTAAGGTCGTTTGATGCTATATTTTACAAACAGAATCTCGTAAGACCAAACCGATTGTGCACACAAGTTGGGATGGCTTGATAAAAAATATTGGAGACATTATTTTGGTTCCCTATGCTCCCGGTGATTTCGGGCTACTTCATTCGGGCGTAGTCCCTTAAGAGAATTGAGACCAAAAAATGCTATAAGTTCATCGTGTGATATCCTGTCTCTGTGGCACATAGAAAGTTCACGTTAGATCCTACACCTCCACATTGGTATCATTATGAAATACCATCTCCATTTTCTCCATCTTGATTTGGCCCTCTCGTTGTCCTATTGTTTGCAAAAGCACCGAAAAGTGTAGTTTGAGTCAACGTAAGGCTATCTGATGCTATATTTTGCAAATAGAAGCTCGTGGGACCAAAAAAATATGCACATGTGTCAAAATGGCTCAGTAAATGCTACTAGAGGTGTCAATTTGGTTCCATAGACTCCCTAGTGCTTATGAGCTACTTTATCCGAGCATAGTCCCTTAAGATCCCTGAGACCAGAACTGTTATAAGTTCATCGGGTGATATCTCAGACTCCGTGGCACTTAGAAAGGTCCATCATATCCTATAACTCTTATTAGAACCCTCTATGAAAGTAAATCTTGATTTTCTCCATATTGATTTGGTCCTCTTGTTGTCTATTGTTTGCAAAAGCGTCGAATAGTGTAGTTTGAGTCAGCGTAAAGTTGTCTGATGTTATATTTTGCAAACGGAAGCTCATGGGACATAATCAATTATGCACATACATCAAGATGGCATGTTAAACACTATTTGAGGCATATATTTGGTTCCCTACACTCTCATTGCTTTTAGGCTACTTTTTCCAAGCGTAGTCCCTTAAGAGCCCTGAGACCAAAAAGCTGCTATAAGTTTGCCAAGTGATATCTCAGAATCCGTGGCACCTAGAAAGGTCTCGTAAGATCCTAAACCTCCACATTGGTTCCTCCTCTGACAAACATCATCTCGGTTTCTTCATCTTGATTTGGTCCTCTCATTGTCCTATTGTTTCTAAAAGTGTTGAATAGTGCATTTTGAGTCAGTGTAAGGTTGTTTAATGCTATATTTTACAAACAGAAGCTCATGGGACAAATTTGACTACGCACACATGTCAAGATGGCCAAATAAACAATACTAGAGGAGTCATTTTTGTTCCCTACGCTTCTGTGCTACTTCGCTGCAGGTGTAGTCCGTTAAGATCCCTAAAACAAAAATATGCTATAAGTTCATCAAGTGATATCTCGGACTCCGTGGCACCTAAAAATGTCTCATTAGATCCTACACTTCCAATTTGGTACCCTCTATGAAATCCTCGTCTCAATTTTCTCCATCTTGATTTAGTCCTCTCACTATCCTATTGTTTGTAAAAGCATCAAATAATGTAATTTGAGTTAGTGTAAGGTTTTCCGATGGTATATTTTGTAAATAGAAGCTCGTGGCAATGAACCGACTCATTGTGCACATGTGTCGGGATGTCCTGGTAAATGCTATTGGAGGTGTCATTTTGGTTACCTATGTTCACATTTCTTCCGAGCTACTTCGTCTAGGTGTAGTCCCTTGAGATCCCGGAGACCAAAAAATGTTATAAGTTCATCGGGTGTTTTCTCAAACTTTGTGGCACCTAGAAAGGTCCCATCAGATCCTATACCTCTGTGTTGGTACCCTATACGTAATATCATCTTGATTTTCTCCATCTCGATTTAGTCCTCTCACTATCCTATTATTTGTAAAAGCACCGAATATTCCAATCTGAGTTAGTGTAAGGTTGTCCATTGCCACATAACATGAATAATATAGGTGGTTCATATAATATAGGTGGTGAAATGAGAATTTCTTTTTTATTTTTCATTTCTAATATTTAATTTCCCTTAGCTTCTTTGTCTTCAAGAACAATAAATTATCTTCTAATAGTGCTAACCACGTGAAGGTGGAAGCTTTTTCGGAACTACTAACCTACATAAATATATTACTAAGCAATTAAATAGAATTTTAAATTCTACGAATTTAAGAAAAATCATTAAAGTAAATATTCAAATTAAATTCATAAAGAACATACCTTTGCAAATTCAATCCAACGAACCACAAAGATCAACTCTAATCTTGACAGTAATAATAATTGCTTCATGATATGATTCATAAACCTTCCATAGATTCTTGTTTAATGACCTACCTCGATATTTGATCAATTGAATATTTGTTGCAAGAACCAAATGTGAATAGTGAAGTATCTTTCAATGTACTTCATAGTCTTCAAACAACCAAGTATTTGATTTTTTATAGGATATCATCGAAGCCCATTTCCAAAGTGACTACCACTGACCCAATGGGATACTCAAGGCCTTCACCATCAATGACTGTGGAAGTCAATTTTTTCCCCTCTACACAACAAGACAAGAAGTAGTTTGTTCCCTCTTCATTAAATTTTGTCGCAATAACTACAAAAAATTCCCTACATCACAAAGTAAAACTCAAGTCAAATTTAAAATACATTAAGAGTTTATCATTTAATAATTTATAAATCTAAAACATGACATACATATGTACCTTGTTACACTAAATCAGAGACTTGGTCAAAGTCAGGTGATGTTATCATATGATTTGAAGACACTGCAAGTTATAATGCTCATGGAACTTGATATGTGTTAAGTGGAATTAGAGGTCTACAAGTCCATTCATCCACCCACTTTTGTGACTCAAATTCATTCCACACAAAATAAATTTATGATATACAAAAACATTTCATGCACTAGTATAAACAGTCCACGCACTTGCATTTGAACTAGGGAATGAGTGCATATCACTTGATCATGTAACTATTATACAATCTTCATAGCTTGCCAAATGTTTTTCCTCTATCAACCAAAATATCTATGAACTGTTTATATCTCTTGAGATTCATGGCCCATGTTCTTGACACACCAATCAATAATGATTTTTTCATCTGTAAATTTAACACCATCCTTGAACTTTAACTCTTCTCTTGCAAGTGCTCTTTTCACACATGCTCTTGTACCATCATGCTCTCCTTTTCCATGTCCTACCTCAGTAAAAATCCAGATATGTTGTACACATATTTCTTTGTGCATCCTTCTTAGCCAATAAAACATCCATGTATTATTGAATTTTGATGTGCAGTTGTCCAACCAAATGTAATGTTGATTGAAAATAATGTTCCTCTTATTCAAGTTCGCATTAAACACCCGAAACACCCTTGCACATATTTTGTAGAATGTGTCCAATCATCACTAATGTAGAAATGATACTCTCTTAATATTTTTTGATCTTTCTCGCTTGCTTTCCGGAGAGTGCATGAATGCTATATGCATGAAAATAACAACATGCATTGAGTTATAGTATTGAGAGTGAACCTCCATTTGTAGCCACAATGTGTAATTCTCTAAGAAATTAACTACCGAAACAATAGTACCTAGTGGGAATGTGTCCTTTCTTAACTTTAAATATTGATCCAACCATCGAGCTCTATGTGTAAGCCTTGCATACTCGTAAACAATTTCCTCTATAAATTTGACCATATATACTAATATAGGAAACTATTTTGTAACAAGCTCACACCTCTTAGATTATTTTCCATCTTTTAATTGATATGCCACTGATTTATATTTTTTGAAACTAAATTATTGAATCTCTACTCTCCTCATCGATACAACTTTTCAATTTTGATAAGCCACCACATATGTTGCACATTCCATCCAAACATGATTTGTTATAAAAAATTGTCCAGTTGATTTTTCACAAAATATCATAGGAATAAATTCCCTTGCATATTTTGGTGGGAAATTTAATCCACACTCTTGCAACATGATGTCAATATGCAAAACACAACATATTTGAAAAAAAACATCATAATGCATTGAACATTCAATATGATACCTGCAAATAATAAGTGGTACGTGAGTGATTGATTTTCACATAAAATGGTTTGTTCATTTCAAAGAATCTTTGGCTAATGTTAATTTCTGGATTTTCATTCTTAAACTTAAAGAAAATTGTGTTTGAGTCATATCCAAGAAATGTTTTACACATGATTCACGATTATGAGAACCTATTATTCTTTTTACTATATCTCTTCTTTTGGTGACACCCTTGTGTTCTCATTCCAATACTTTACAAGTAATTATTTTAGAATATCAGACGTATTCTTGTCTTTCCATGGGAGTCTGCTAGAGAATTCCCAATAGTTGGTGTTATTGACTAACTCAAGACTTTTGTGTCTCCCTATTGCTTTCGCTAGTGTTTTTTTGTTTAGCTTCAAAGCTCGCTTGTTTTTCTAATCAAGCATTTATTAATTGTTTTATCACTTACTATACAATTAGTAAGTACATGCCGTGTAACATTACTATATTTGGTGCATCTGTTGACACCTATAGTTTGGTATGCTTTATGTATATTTTCAACAATTGACGCATTTCGATTAGCAACATTAGATGTTCTTAACCCTAGGGTCTTCATTGTAGGTCTAATCTTAATTAATTTAATCAATGTAAGAAATAATTGAAATCTTTGTGTGTCATTTAAATTCTCAAATGTAATTATGCCAAATTCCACTATCTTTTATTCTCGCATTTCTTTCAAACATTTTGTTAGGCATTGGTTTTATAATATTTTCATCAATTTCAATTAGGTGAATTAGTTTTCTTCATAAGCAAAAAATGGAAGGAGGTGTTCTTAGAGGTGAAGATTCATTAACAAGGTTACTTTATTCATTCAAGTGTTTCCATAAAAATTTTAGGATTAAAATTTTGATTCTCGTAAAGGTTCAACATTTGGATTTTGATGTGAATCCAGTTGCAAGAGGTTGAAATACCTCCAAAACACACATAAACAACTTTGCAAATAAAAACCAGGAGTTTCAAAATATATTTCTTCTCATTCTAGAATCCACACTAATCTTTACATTATTATAATCCACCTTTATTTCTCGTCTACTCTAAAAACCCTAAAATGCCAAAAAAACCCTAAATTGCCAAAAAACCCTAAAATGCCAAAATTACCTTCGTACTAGAAAAACAACTTGGATGGGCCCAAAAATTTGCATGGAAAATAATCCTTCATAAATTAAGGCTCACGTGAAATTTTGACTTATTCTAAAAAGCACAACAAAAGTTATTAAACTTGTAAGATCTAGTCAAAAGCGAAAAAAAGTTCGAGCCAATTTTAGGCCACTAGATGAAGGATGGTGTAATGTATATCTACCACCCTATAAAATTTCAAGATGATATGTGAAAAGTTGGATCAAAATTTATGGTCTCCGGAAGTTATGCTCCCGCATCATTCTCCCTTGGTTGAAAATAATTCAGCTCCTGCGATTCAATTAAATGAATTCCTCTAGTTTTACACTCACAATCTTTAGCTCCCACTCAAGAATCGTTGGGGTTTCAAGTTCTATAATGTATTTTCTTCTTGCTGCAAACCTTCCCAATGTAAAAATATTTTTGTAGCTCCCATGTCTAGTAGTGACTGGAGTTGGTCCAAGAAACACATTACCCTTTCCTTTTTCTTCTTCGACATCTGCTTACTCCCGCTTTATTTCTTCCTCCTCCACAACATTTTCATCATGACTGGAAACTTATATAAGTTAAAACATTAAAAACTAGTGAGATAGAAAATTTGTCATGTAGCTCCACCTCTGTAGGCATTATCATAAGTAGAATATTTCCTCCTCACTTCATTTATCTTTTCAAAGAAGCCACATGTCATTGTTTCTTAACTCAAGACATCTCCAAAGATTCGACATGTGAGGCATCACAATCAACCTCGAAAACCTTGCTAAAATATGGAAATACCAAAACATGTGCTTCACACTTTCTTCTTCAACAATTCAAAACTATTCATGTTGCCACCTTGGTCCATAAAAACTCCTCCCTTTTATACACTCACTATGGGTGAAACAATGCTGCTACACCGAAATTCTGATGAACTTCTTATAAAAATTTGTCAATCCATGAAAACTATGAACCTCTGTCACATTCCTTGAATATGCCATTCTAAAATTTTCTTTACTTTTTCCTCATCCATCCTCACCCCATCCTCTGATATGAAAAACCCCAAAAAACAAGACTCTTCTAAAGAAATCTACACTTCTTTAAGTTTGCATATAGACTTTATTTACATAACAAGTCTAACACCAATTTCATATGTAACAATTGTTCTTCCACTATCTTACTAAATATCATCAAAATAGATAACAAAAATTACCATTGTATTCTTGAAGTACTGTTCATCAATGTCATGAATGTACTCGGGGTGAATTAGATAGCCCAAATGGCATCACCATCCACTCGTGGAATTCTTCTTTTGTCTTGAAATCCATTTTACATTCATCCCCTTCATGGATCACGGATCTGGTAGTACCCACTTCACAGTCAATCTTGCAATCTTCTAAAATATCAGGCAGCTCCCGCTAAGACATCCATCATATCATCCAATCATGGAATTGAGAACTGATACTTAATTGTGATCTTATTTATGGCACTTTCTATCTACACACATTTTCCAAATCTAAATAATTTTTGGGAGTCAATAGTGTTGGAGTTACACATGGACTCATGATTTCTCTCACTAACCCTTTCTATATTAGATCCGTGACTTATTTGATTAACTCTTCACTCAATGTCGACTCATCTCGATAGGATTCCCGGGATCAAATGAATATGGTGTTGAATATCTCACTTTGGAGGTAACCCATCCGAGCTCATCCGATATGACATCTTTGTATTCATTTAGTACCTTTTCCAATGTTAAACATGTATATTAAAATCCTCTATTTCTACCTTCTTTGACATCAGTGCATAACACCAACCAACTTCTTCCATTTCTATAACAAAATCTTTTATAGAAAACAAACCCTCACTCTTCTCTTCTTCCTTGAAGGGTAACAAGACCACCTTTATACAATTCTTCCAAAAAGTATATGTATTTTCCCTCCATCACGTGTAACCTTTCTATCATATTGCCAAGGATTCCCTAGTAACATATGGTATTCATCCATTGGGATAACATCACACCACACCTCATCCTCCATAGGTATTCCCAATAAAAAGTTATAAGGCATATTTTATCTATGGTTACCTCATTCCCTTTATTGAACCATGATATACAATAGGGATATGGGTGATTCTCACATTCCAAATTGAGTTTATCAACCATCACAATTGAAACCATATTTTCACTACTACCACCATCAATAATAATTTTACATACATTTCCTCCGGAGGTGCATCTTGTTAGAAATATTTTGTTCGCAATTATGAATCAACACCAACAAAATCATATTCTTTCTCCTTCCTTGGGGCAATCATCACCCTCCTTATTGTGAGGGTTTCACCCAAGTCTTTAGAACCTCCATTTCTTCTTCCTCTTCAATTTCAACCAAATTTACTCTTGGTTGTTCTCTTTGCCATTAAAGTGGCAGTAAACATAACCAATGAAGAACTATCTCACATAGGATAATGCGGATACTCAAAATCATTGTGCCCCTCTTCACCACATTTGTAACATGTATATTTCCTTTGGGGGCTATTCCAATTTCCGTCCTCCATTATAACCTCTCCCCTCGAAATCCCCTACCTATTTTGTAGTTATCATGGCTTTGACCATAATCTTCATGCCCTTCTTCTCATTAGAGGATTCACCTTTTGTAGAGTCAAATCTACCCCCTCGTCTCTCATTGGAGATGATGATGGCCCTCTCCACACCTCTTCTAAAATTATTCCTCTTGTTCTTTTCTTCTCCCCTTAATGTGAGTTGATAAGCATCATTTAGGATATGGATTCAAGCATACTCATCTCATCTTGTATGGTGTAACTCAACCCATTTATATATTGTGTAGCCTTCTATTCTTCAGACTCTCCTTGTTCCACCCTGTTTGACAACAACTAAAATTCATTGGTATAATCATCAATGCTAAGATCCTTTTATTTTAGGTTTTGGAACCTTCGAAAGAGTTTATGAGCATAATCTAAAGGAAGAAACTTTTCTTTCAGCTTCTTTACCATTTTATTCCAGTTTCAGATTTTTCCCTTTCCATTCCTTTGTATTTTATTTTATAGGTGATACCACCAGATCAATGCATGTCCAACTCAACTCACAAGTGCATGAAAACTTAACCTTATTCTCCTCTCAAAGGGTTTTCCACTCAAAGAATTTTTCATACGATTCAACTAGTCAATCAACTCCTATTTCCGTAACCCTCCACCATAATCGGAACATTAATCTTATTGTCTTCATTCTTTCACTCTAAAGCATGGATCAATCACTCCTCAAATGATCTCTCATTCATAGTTTCTTCATCTCTCTCATTTTCTTCTTCATCTCCTCCTTCATTCATTAAAGGAAGTACTTCTTCAAGATCACTATCATTCGGGTCTCGCATCCCCATTTACATGTCTCCTTCTAAGGCTGGTAACTTTTCCCGTGAGCTCAACAACTTGTCTTTGTACCACTTCTATAGGTTTTATTTCTCAAATGCTTATGCCTATTCATATGGGCATAACCTCCGCTCCCACATCTAGCCATGATTATATAAAATAGAGGCAAAAATTACACAAAAAATATAATATGTTACCTTAACTATTTCCATTCAAGATCTAAATCCGCTCGATACCAATTGATGTGAATTAACCGCAAGAGGTTGAAATACCTCCAAAACACACATAAAAACTTTGTAAATAAAAACTAGGAGTTTCAAAATAGCTTTCTTCTCATTCTAGAATCCACACTAATCTTTTACATCATTACAATCCACTTTCTATTTCACGTCTACTCTAAAAACCCTAAAATTCCAAAAATTACCTACTAGCAAAATAACTTGGATGGGCCCCAAAATTTTCGTGCCAAATATGCCTTCATAAATTAAGGCTCACACGAAATTTTGACTTATTCTAATAAGCACAATATAATTTATTAAAGTTCTAAGACATATTCAAAAGTGAAAAAAAAAAATGTTCGAGCCAATTTTAGGCCACTAGATAAAGGATGGTGTAATGTATATGTACCACCCTCAGTGTAAAATTTTCTTCAAGACGATCCAACGGTCGAATCAAAATTTATGGTCTCCACAAGTTATGCTCAACATCGATTCTCGTGTAAATGTTCAAAATTTGGATTCATATCAATTTCTTCATCCATACCAACATTATCATTCAATTAAATATCAATATTCATTGCAAAATCATTATTATCTACATTTTCATTATGTATTTCATCCTCATTTTCTAAAACATTAGGTACATTTGATATAACAGATGTACCTTGCCAAAAGATGTACCTTGTGAAAAAATGTTCAGAGCCCCACTAAAGTTTTTATCTATAACATCGTTTTCGACTTTCTTTATTCTCAATTCTTCCAATTGCTTCATATCGTTTCTTATTTTAAATTTCTTCTTATTATTCTACATCATTTTTATTTGCCCATTTTCTAAAACATATATATATATATATAGTGGGATAGGGGACAAGATGAACTACTCAAAATGTTGTTTTTGAATTCGAAGAATGTATAGAATTTGCACAAAAAGAATGTAAGAAGAAGACCAAATAGAAAGAAGACAAAAATCTCGTGAAAGAGGAAAAAACAATGTTGGGGGCCCATAATTTATATGTAAAGAGCATAACGCGTAAACGTATACATTATGTTATTCCCCTTTTTCCAAAGCATTCCTCAAGGCTTAGATCCGATTTGATCCCCAAGCCTCGAGTCATGGACTCTACAAACACAACAAACAACATGTTTTGCATAAAAATGTTAAAATGCCACTTCCGCCATAATAAATCAAATTAAAATGATCGATTCATTTAATAAAAATATGACTATGACATAGAGCAAACTTTCTTCTTTCTAAAAATATAATTTTTCAAATTTTCTGACTAATATAAGGTTTCCATATTATTTATTTTCTAACTATGCCTTTTTGTAGCTATTTTTGAATTTTAAACATGTCTATCTTTCCTCGCGATATCTTTTTTTTTTTCATCAAAATTTAATTTTTTTATTATAGCCCAAACTAGGCTTAATTATAGACATATTAAAAAAATCTAATTCTGAATACTTTTTGAGGTAATTAGGGGGAGGTGCAATGTTGAGCTCTTGTTATTTTTCAAAATTTAAGATTTATATATACTAGTAAAATCATAAAAAAATACTTGCTAAAAAAATCTTTAAAAAATGGAGCCCAAACTAGATGCTCCTAGCTATCTTTCTACTAGAGGATTTTCAAAAATACTAAATGGTTCTCAAAAAATGGTGGGGCACACGAAAGTCACTCTATTATGTTTTTTAATAAAAACAGGAGCACCTGTTGGTATTTTAGTTATTTGACCCACTTAAACTTAACCATTTTCAATAAAATTTAGTAGCTTAGAAACTAGACTCAAAATTCTATGATTCATGTTCTTACAACATCTTCCAATTTTGAGTGTAACTATTTCAAATAACTTTTTAACTTGAAGTTTTTTATTTTTCAGAAATAAATGTCCACTTAAGACCCCCTTTTGCCCCCTAGATTGGTGCACTTACCCTTTTCTAAAAGTACATATTTCTTAGCCCTCAAACCGGCATTAACACTTCTAGATCAGTATTTGCACATTCCTTTGTTTTTATTCTTATTCCAACCTGTACTAGGGATTTTGATACTTTTGGTCTTCTTATTACCTTCCTCCACACTTATCAAGGACTCTACCAGGACATAAACATTAACTTTTACAATGAATGTTCTACTCTAAGCCCTTAAAATTGGGCACACACAAATGTGGATTTTGAAAGCAAATTTAATTTAAGAAATCCTCCTTTAGATGGATTATTACCTTTTCTTGAATTTTACAACACCAATTCCTTGTGATCAATGCCCTGAAATAGACTCAAGGATTCCATTGAATCATTATGTTTATGCCACATACTACTAAAATTCTAAAACAAGGTAAATTCTTGTTTGAGTAAGTCTTTATATCTATTTTCCATTCCCTAGACACTATGAGGGTTCCATGAATCCTTAAACACCATTATAGATAAGAAGACAATCCAAAATAAGATATTTACACGTGAAAATTCTTTGCAAAATAGTATCTAACCTCCAAATCTAATATCTCGGTCTGAGAGGATTATGTCACTTAACACCTAAGCCTATAACATACCTAGAGCTAGTTCAAATATTCAAATTATACATTTGGAGGGAAACTCCCTATTCTTTCCTATGGATTCCAAATGGACTAGTACAAGCTATGACCATCTCAAGTGGACCTAAGATACCCCTAGTCACCTAAGAAAGAAAAAATTGATTATTAACAAGATGTTCCTGCATCACCAGAGGAAGGATGCATAGTGACTGAGAAACCTTATTTTCAATTAAGGGCTTAGTTGTCATGCTTCAAAATTTTCAATTTCCATGCTAGTTATTTTTTCCATTCTAGAGCTATTAAAACACCCTCCACGAGAGTTTAGGATAGATATTAAACATCCAAAGGTGATGTTAGGGAACCTTGGAAGTGTTGAAGGTAATTTAGAAAGATTTAGGAAAGTTTTGATCATTTAAGGACTATTTTCTCAATATCGGGTTTTCTAGGTGTAGGGAACAAACACTCTAATGGTGAAACCTAACTTCTCTGGAAGATTCCAGGAGCTCTGTAAGGAGTTAGAAGGAAAAAAATAGGCATTGAAAAGCTATGTAAATACTCTACATGTTGGAGACATCCATTTATATCTAAGGCTTAAATGTTTCATGAATAATTTCAAAATAGTGAAACTACCCAGTTTAGTTCCAAACCAACACTTCACCAATGCAACACTTCATGACACCAAAACATGACACTACCAATCAACCTTCATGTTTCTTGATGATTGACACCTCATGCTGACTCCTATGCCACCTAGACACCCTTTTTCATCAATGCAACTTGACATCAATGACAACACCAATGACACTATGTCCAACACATGTGTTCTTATTTGTTATGTATTATAAGTCATTTCATGAGTGCATATATTTGAGCAACTATTATTTCCTTTGAGAGTTGTGAGGTTTGTAAAATCTAATTTTGACACATCTAACACTCTAACAAATGACAGTAAACAATCCAAAAGGCCCTAGAACCTAAACAATGATTATATTCATTTCCAAAATAATCATCGATTGTAGAATTTTAACGCTAAAAGCTTTAGGTTGAATGCTGAAATATTGAAAATTACTTATGTACTAACTAGATCAAATTATAAAAATTATCTGGACTAAACCATGACTCATGAAGCTATGAGACTAGTTCCATAAGGTGCAGAGTGACCCTAATTTCTTATATTTACTAAAATAAATTTAAGGTATAAGAAATAATAAAATATAAATAATACTTTTATATAAGTTTTTCATTTATTATTATTTATACTTTAACATTTATTTTTGTAAATAGAAGCATGCCAAAAACACATATAATACCTATACTATGTAGGGACACATATGTGTTATAACACGTACACATTCCTTTATTATGCCCCCAAACCAAGAATTTACAGGCTTGGAATTGCTTTGGTTTCCCAAACTTGTGCCTTGGACCTATAACAACACAAAAACCTGCGTGTTTTTGACAAAATATATAAAAATCACCTTCCACCATGCTAAATCCTACAAAAACGTTTTCTATCTTTCTTAAAAAAATTCCTACAACATCAAGAAAACTATCCTCTTTCTAAATATGTACTTTTTATATTTTTCTGACTATTCTAAGGTTTCCATTTATATTTATTTCAAACTATGTCTTTTATACCTCTATTTTTAGTGATTGTAAATGCTTATCTTTTGTCATGTATCTTTTTTTCACTTCTCCAAATTGAAAAAAATATATACAGTCCCAAACTAGGCCTAATTCTATACATATTAAAAAAAAAAAACTAATTTTCAATATTTTTAAGGTAGTTAGGGGGTAATGGTCGGCTATCCATTATTTTTTAATTTTCAAAATCTTTTTACTTGAAAAAATCATTAAAAATAAATACTCACTAAAAAATATATCCCAAACTAGATGCTCCTATCTATCTTTCTACCAAAGGGTTTTCAAAAATACTAAATAGTTGTCAAAAACTTAAAGGGGGCACGATCAACTGTCTACTTTTTTTTTTTTAAATAGGAGCACCTATTGACATTTTCAATATTTAACCCACTTACACTTAACCATTTAAAAATAAATAGTAGTTTAGAAACTAGACTTGAAATGTTACAATTCATGTTCTTATAACATTTTCAAATTTTGAGTGTAACTATCTCAAATAACTCGTACAAGTTGAAGATTTTTATTTTTCATAAAAAATGTCCACTTAAGACCCCCTTTTGGCCCCCAACTTAGTGCACTTACCCATTATGAAAATATGTATTATTTGTGAATCCGAGTATTTGATGTAGAATAAATCATTCCAGGGAAATTTGAGTATTTGGAGGTTATGTGATTCTAGAAAATTGCACCAACGAGAGTAGGGATGATGATACATCTACGAATCACCAAAACATTGATTGGCCTATAGGTCCAATGAAATTAAATTACTCATGTCCATTATGAAAGTGCCAAGTTACCTAGTTGTTTATGCTTCTTTAGGCCTTTCCACTTCATCACATTTCCTCATATAATTTGAATGGGTTTCTTTCTAGAAAAAAGCAAACCATTATATTGATATAAAAAAGAGGTAAACTATTCATTTGAATCGGTTCACATATCAAAAGATTGGAAGTTAGAAAGTAGCAATATGCTATTGCATTTACCTAATAACGTTTGCGTGGGATACATATGGTTTTGAACATTTTGGTCATTAGGTCCTTTCCTACAAAGTTTGCAAACAACACTACATCTATGGTTGACGCAATTCAAGTTCCACTGGCATGGGAAAATGGATTTAATCTTTATATCTATGGCTTTATGATGTTTCGAGAACTATTTTTGCTTCTCTTTTTGCTTATTTAATTTGGCGCCTTTATCATGCATTCCAACTTGTTCATGTGAAACATTGGCTTGACAATAGTGTATTTATTAAAATTCTTTGTAAAGAGAGATATTTGAAACAGATAACATTAATCAGATTTTGTTTCTATTTTTTTGGAAATTTTGATTCTATACATTATCTTAGAAGTAGTATGACATGACTTTGATTTCCTCATAAATATTGTGAGGTTTTTTATCCATTATTTGGAATATCATTATAGGTATTGAAGGACATCCATGGTTTGTGGCATTCATTTTTCTTCAACTAATATTTGCTAGCAAGCTCTTCAATTTTCTTTTCATACTCTACATAGTTGACGGTTTAGCCCAAATCCTTCCCATTTACTTTATTAGTTGTTATAAATTGTTACAACAAACTAGATTCTATAGTGAAGGGAATTCAAAAGCCTTATCATGTTAGAAAGTAGCGATTTCAAAGGTAGTGTGATGTGCTTAAGCAAATATTCTGATTCGATCAATCATGGAATAAATCTGAATTAATTAGATTGATTAAATTCTATAACACAAACTAAACTTAACATACCTGAAGTGGTAGTACCCAAGTCCATGTTTGACACCCCATTTGAACTCTCCAACATACCGACTTCCATCCTCATAGGTATGCACACCACAGCCATGGCTCTGCCCATTGGACCACTCACTTGGATACATATCACCAGATTAAATTTATAAACACCATAGCCAAGTTGGCCCCTATACCAGCTACCCCTAGCCCATGTCTCAACCCCATATCCATCATACTTTCCATCTACCCAATCGCCCTCGTATCTTCCATTAACATAGTAATAATAAACACCATTGCCTGAGCATTTACCTTGATGAAACTCACATGCAATCTAGGTATGTTAATTTCAAACCAAGATTAGTATTGGTGAGCATGTGATGCTGAATTATACTTAAGAGTAATGATTTTTGCAGGTGTTTTTCAAATAAAAATATGAGGAAATTGCTACGTGGAAGATTGATCCAAAAACACAAGTTTTAATTTACAAAATTAACCATTCATGAGGATCTAGGAACTCAATATCAATTTTACTGACTTGATTACTCCCAAAATGAATTAATTCCTTTAAAAACATGCACCTCGGTCTGATTTTCAATAACAACATTGAAATGTGAATATACTCATTCTGTTGTGGATTATGGATACCGTGTCCATTTTTCTTGTTTTAAAGATGAATACTTAATCAAATTAATACAAATCCATTACTGATTTTATCTAATCAAAAGCTTCATCAAAAATAGAAATAAAACATCCACAAGAACGAAATTGATAACAAAGTTCACCCAAATCAGCTACGTCTCCATATTTTCAAAAGTGAATCGATCTATTTAACATCCAATGAAGTAAAATAACACTTCAATAATGAAACATAGATCACAAAACCTATAAATGGGATGATAGCGGAACTCATGGAACTCTGCAATCACCAGAAACCATTCTGAAGTCCATCCATGGCCCCTATAGTGTCTTTGCAATGCAATCCTCCTACAAATGTACTCAAAAAAGTACCTAAAAATGGATAATCCTAAGCATCACATGAAAAAAATCACATAGTTGGATTCCTCTTGGAAAAATGAACATTTTTCATTTTTACACTAGGGCCTCATTTTGCCTCTAAGTGCTCCAAAATGGAGGATTTCCATATTTGCCTCTTAAAACCATGTGGCTTTGCACAGAAAACAACAGTACCATTCAAATAAAATGATATCCCTTTTAAACCATGTCGAGCTCTATGTTATTTTTATGGGGCATATTTGTTTTAACGTGGATGGTGGGGGTTTAAATCTCCTCACTAACTCCACCTTTTAAACCAAAATCTTCATGGATTTTCCAAATGGCGCTAATACTACACCCGCATTGGTTTTAAAACCCATGCTTTGTCCACATTCCCGTGGATCCTACCAACTTCGCATTTCCTTTTTCTTGCCACCCCACATGGCTTCCACCTATTTGTTTCTCACTAGACATGTGGACCTTCGTGGGGAACAAATCTTGTGTGGAAGTGTCGTCCATATCTCCATATGACCTCTCCTAATTCGATGGGAGCATCGTGGTATTGTCCCACATGTGTGGGCGTATAAAGTGCACATGCCTTTTTAAAGGTATTGCTGATCGGTGTAATCCTTGGCTTGGGCCACACAAGCTCTTTTTGTTGGGTTGTGCAATTCCCACCGAGATGTGCTTGGGTTTATCGGCATGCTATTATGTCGAGATGTCCATCCCGAAATTGTGCATTACGGGTATCGGTTGAGCCATAAACTAAGGTAGTTTTGTATTGAATATTTGAATGTCTGTGGTTTGGGATGAGTCATCATCGAGATCCCATGCTCACCAAGGTAATAGGGGATGAGTCCCATCCAAACATTTTGGATATAAACGTGATCAACTTGACTCGGTGGGAGTTGATCACCCCACCGAACTATCAAAATAGCTCACCCGAGCTCTGCATAATGAAAATCATTAACCCTGCATGAAAAAATCAACTCTCCAATACAATAATCCACATGGGAAATGTTATAGAGATATAAATAAGAAATTTGATAATGTTAAGGCACCCCTCCTATAAAAGAGTGTGTTGAACCTGGCTAAGGGTCCCTGGCTAGCAAATAGTGGGACCCACAATTTTTTTTTTTCATTCATCAAAGACTGGAGGTAATAAAAAAATGAACTTTCAACCTTTTACCTTCAAATATGCCAAATGTCAACACGTGATTCATCAGTTGACCATTCTCGCCCCATTTTATGACAAACTTTGGTGACCATATCTTTCACATATAAGCTCCTTTTTTGAGTTCTACATGTCGACGGAAAGCTATCAAAACATTCTACCACTTGGTCATAGTTTAAGGAGATTTAGGGAACTCTCAAATGTCCCAAAATGTCCTCTCGATAAAAGATTCTAAGAGTCATTTTTTTAGATTTCTTCTAATCTTGATTGAGATGGCACTTACAGAGGTATTTTAATCAAGAACATGTTTTAAAATTTCTCCTTACTATGGATTTTTTTTGTGATCACATCTACTATTGATCATAAACTATAGTAAACAAGATGTAGTGTTATAGCTTTGTTAAACTAGTCATCACACCTACTAAGCTATGGTAAGGACTAGTCACATTGTGACTCTTGTTTATTTTGTAAACTGGTAATTTAAATATTACTTGTTTCTATAAATTTTTTATTACCAAATCCACAACCTTATGCATGAGTGAGAATTTGTACAAGAAACAAGTGAAGTCAAGTCCTAGTGAGTTTTGTTGCTCAAAATATTATCAATGTAAATGTGTTGGCCAAGACATTGTTTGATAAAAATACCAAATGTATTTTTGAATTTTGGAACAACTTGCTATGTAATGTATAATTTTTTTAAATACATGTCTATTTTACACATTAACACCACAATTATGCCACTCAATAGTAAATTGTTATTGCTTCTTGTCTCTACAATATTTCAGGTGTGATAATATATTACTCGATATGTTTATTAAGAAGGTATTATTGATTCAATGTATAACATTCTATTATATTTATTAAAAAAATATTTTCAATAACCTTGTACTTCTTGAATTATAGGTTTTAACAAATATATGAGAGGCATGCCCTGAATTCTACACAAATGTTCTATTTGTTGCCTTAGGAAGGTACAGTCTAGTTTGAGAACAATAATCTTTAAATTGGAGATTCCTCAGTGTCTCCTCCATACCCATGTTTTCTAGTGAGCCTAAGGTTCATGTCTCATGCTAAAATTTTGTTTTTTTCTATAGTCAACTTATAAATTTGTTACAAGGATTTGTCAAACTTATAACTTGTGTAATTATTTTTTGAATCTTGATTATTTAATTTAAATAAATTTCAAAATTATTATTAGATGTTATATATTTAATAATTTTGAATTTTTTCATATTTATTTTATTTAAATTAATCAGATATATATTGAAAGGAAATTAACATTTTCATTTTTTCTATTGAAAATTTACTGAAGGGTAAAGCTTAACCTAGCCCATCAAATTAAAATATGGGGAGCCCTTCAAATTTGATCATTCACTTTGCTGCACTTTCCTCTGAAATTAGAGTTTGGAATAAATTTTCCTACTTGTCAATTGAAATGTATGAAAGATGGGTTTATATCTTTGACAAAGATTTTTCACATTTAGTATTTACGTGCTTTCTCCAACAAGATTAGCTGCCATTCTCACTTTACATGCTGTATGGTGAATCTTTGTTTAGTAAATATTTTAAATGCCGAGTAAATGTAATAGTTCCATTTTTTTAGCTGATACATCTATCAAATCTTAGACATTACTAAAATACCTTCATAATAAGCTAGTAAGTTATGACATATTAATCTCCCATGGGTCATTAAAACAAGATACATGGCACTTGGTATTATGATGTAATGTCTAACACAAAATATAGATCTAAATTATAACTATGAGACATGGGAATGGAAAATAACTCCAAAACATACACTTTAACGGACTATATGTTACTTTGTTTAAATAAATAAAGAAAGTTTTTAATTTATTAAATAAAATTAAATGTACGGACAATTATATGACAACTTTACATATAATTATATGACAACTTTGTTAACTTGTTAACTAGCTTATTACAAGCTTTTCATTGAACGAAGTTGCAATGGTTACATTGATAGTAAAATATGTGAATTTTAAGAGTTAAAGTAATTTGAAATATATATTAAAGAGGTGTATCTAACTTGGGTAATAAGGCATTTATCAAGAGATAATTGTGGAGGATATTGAGAGTGCCCCTTTGATTTAACAAAAATATTTTTTTGCAAAATGAAAATATTGCGAGTAAATGATAGAAACAATGATGTATAGCTACTAGATACAATTTGACACAAGAAATAAGCTAATAAAATATGAAACCCTAAGTGCAAGAGAGAGATAAGGATTTAATTGATTTGTGCTTGATCTGGGACTAGTGCAGACTGGAAAAATTGATGAACAGAAAAGGCAAACCATCACAACTTGTTAGCATGTGTGTCCAGTGCTCCTCGTGAGTTTCATGGCATGGACTAACCGCCTCTCGTAGATCCTAACTCTAGCGATTGTAGCGGAGACTAACACCTATGGGTTTTGATCTAACGGCAATCATGGTCCAACAAATGGTATCAAAGTGACAGGTCTCGAGTTTGAAACTCACTTGGGTAATGCTTGAGGGGAGATTGTTGGCATGTGTGTCTAGTGCTCCCCATGAGTTTCGTGACATGGACTAACCGCCTCTCGTAGATCCTAACTTTGGCAATTGTAGCGGAGACTAACACCTATGGGTTTTGATCTAACAACAATCGTGGTCCAACACAACGTGTAGTGTAAAATCTAGAACTATCGATAAGGTCAGACTAAGGCACTTGGACTGGGATGAAGGTGCCAGTGCTTTAGAGACCTCTATTGGGTGCCCATGATCACAGATGGTCGAATCGATTTTTGATGTCGCACAAGTGTCATTGATAGTCATTTTTTGTTTTTATATGTCGCACCTTTATCGTTAGATATACCTATAATATGCAAAAGAGATGTTCACCTAAAACCCACAAAATCACATCAAATCCAAAATAAATATGCAATATGGGGAGTTAGATTAACCCCAATGGTTAGTTGGCAGAGTGAACTTACGACCGAGCATTGTACTACATCTCAAACTCCATGTAGTTCTTGTGAGTGTGTGTGAGGATTGTGCCCTAGGATTCCCTAGTGCAAGTTGCACTTGATAGCAGGCTAGATCTAGAATGTAACAATGTATAGCATGTGTGGATGGAATATAATGAACTTCCCCTTCCTATGCACTGTATGCAGAAAATGCAGGTATCATTGTCCCTTGATTGAATGCTAGATGGATGCCTTAAAGTGTTTTAAGTGCCTTTTGGATGCATTATTAGATGAAAGTATTGGTTTCAATATACATTTACATGCCATGATTGCAAAACATAATGATAATAAGTGTTGAAATTTTCACCATTTCTTTTTGTTTGTTTTTAATCTTCTTCCTTTGCATATGCATATACCTTTTTGATCCATCAATAATTAAAGGTCGTAGGGGGCATTATACATGCATGAAAGTGAAATTTATTTTATTATTCATGCACAAACATTGATTACATAATTTTCTAAAATTTATTATTACCTACAAACCTTCTTTCCTCTTCTTTATGTAGGAAAAACCTATCTAGTTTACACATAGTATGAATTGAACCACACATTAACTAATTCTTCATGTTATTTTTCCGGATCTATTTGATAAGCATCTAATGTAATCCTCAAACTATGATGTGAGCTCAAATCATTTACTCTTATACCACACATATAATTATATTCATGTATGTTTTTAGTAGTTAGTTTGTAGAGGAGAAAAATAAATTGTTAATCATTTCTCACATGTATGTTCCTTTGATGTGCATCACCCCGAGGATTCCATGCATGTATAATTCTATCGAAATAGTTTTGAGAAACTTTAACTTGATCATTATTTTTAAATCCAAAGCATTCATTTTTGGTGCTCCATCCAACCATAAGAAACCATGCACATGTGGAGACCCTCTATGTTGTCATTCATATCTACACCAAAAATATTTTATCTTAATACAAAAATAGTTTCTTTTTTGGAACAATGAATTTCAAATGTGCATATAATGAGAAACTATATGAGAATGGCCAATATGTTTTGTCATCACCATGTTTGTGTCTCATATGAATATGTAAGTGGAGTTCTTGGTATCACTACATGGAGGTTTGGAAATTACATGTCTACTACACTTAAAGTAAATAATATGGTTGGTGTTTAAATTGGATGCAATAAGTTGGTTAATAATTCATGATAATTTTTCTAATATGAACACAATCCTTGTAATTTATTTCCATATAACATCAAACGATTTTCAAAATGAGCTTCTACATTATTCTCCATGTGTTTGGTAATTCATCAATTATAATTTGTCATTTTTGAAGGCACTTCTTTACAAAAATTGATGATGAATTTTGAGCTCAATTTCATATTATCCTATTCATGGAAAGATATCAAAACCTAGGATGTTTTCCAAAATGGTTATCTCGATATCATTTTTCATATTTCACATATTCATGTAGATGTGCATGCTTTAGTCATGGTTCTATCCAGTCACACCTTACATAATGGAACAAGGTTGGGAATTTCATGTATTGAGCGGATACAGTCAAACCTTCTATCGCATATTTATTGAGCGGATACATTCCAAACTCTATCCAAGCTATTTATTCACGAGGATATGCACTCAGATTGTTTACCTAAGTATACATGACTTCCATCTCTGGGAATTGGTTGGATTGGTGGCCATTGATGATATGTGATTTATAACATTTCCTTCATATGCCTCGAGTACTGCACTAGGAAAATATACTCATTTAAATTTGTATTGAACTCCATGTGGACAAAATTTATCTTTTCAAATACATTTGATAATGTATTGTGTGGGAGACATTTTAGTGTCGTTTCATAAATATTCATATCTCTAAATAAATTATCATTCTCAATATTATATTTAATTTGATTATATACTCATTTTTATCCACAGAAAAGTTGGATATAGTTCCGTGTTGTTGCTTTCTTTGTACTATAATAATTCGAAGATCTGAAATATGCTGAGGTAATTTTTTTGCAATTTCATTGATTTTGACTTTTTATGGAAAACAAATGGTATGTCTTTTGTATTTTTACCGCCTTCTCTTACATGGGTTCTTTGAAAAATTAGATTCATACACACAATTAACATATCTTCCACTTGTGTCAAGTTTTTCATTCAGTTGGAAACTAAGATTCATATATATTAGCTTCAAAAATTGATTGACACTTTTCTCTTATCAACATCTATTATGTAAACATGGATCCGGAGCTCAATGAATATTCATTTTAGTATAATTATCTTGACATATATAACATATGTGGAAATGCGTTTTTTCTAACTCGCATCGAAACAACAATTGTATAGTCTTGAAATCTATCTCAATAGTATTTCGTTGTTCTCTTCTTTTGGGTTGCAAATGTCATCTCTTCATCTTGATCATTGTAGTGTTATATCTTATTCACAACATCAATATATCCATTTCTCTATTGTGTGGCATTTGTACCACATGATCTACAATTAACGAATTCATTCCTTCAAAATTAACTTCAATATTATAATTATTTTGACGATGCCTTTGAACCGCTTGACAAAATATTTACACATGTTTCCTCCTTGAAATATAAAAAATAAATCACTTTGTTTATAAGTGGAAAAGTTGATAATAGTTTTCTTTTGATACTTTTTTTAAATAATGCAAATTAAAAAAGTCGTTATGTCGAGAGGCGTTCTCTGATGGTAGAAGGAAGGCTATAATGGAGTGCATTGTTCACTTTTATTCTTGATATTAAATTTGACGTTCATTTGACCGTCATGTGATAATTCATTCATAAATTTGACTTCTATTAGAGTGTCAAATAATTTTGTTTCTTTTTTATTGAAAAGTCAATAAAAAAATAGTAATATCTTAGCCATGTAGTAATGTTTGGGCCTTTTTTTTTCTTGAATAAATATTTTTGAGACCAACACAATTGCATAGCTAAATGTTTATATTTTCCACAAATCAATGGGAGATTGATAGAGAATTTAATGAAGTTGTTGCTTAAAAACATAGAAATTTATATCTATTGATATATTTTTATAGGTATATTTATTATAATGTACTTATTATATTATATTTATTTTTAATTGTTACTTTTTTAGTATACCTATGCTACACTTGTATAGTTAGATAGGTACCTCATGATTGATATCTCTCGGCGTATTTTAGATAGATTTATTTAATATATCTATACTAGTATAAATATTACAAAAAATCTAACAATAGATGTCTATCATACTACACAAAAATAATACCTTAAAAAAACTCCATATTGAATGTAATATTTACATGTTTCATAACAAATATAAAACATAAATTAAATAAACCACTCTTGCACTATAAGTTGCAAAATAAAAACCTTCTTTCCTCACTTTTAAATTATAAGTGACAATGTTAATAACCGTTTTTTCACAATTTTAAAATAGTACAAATTAATTAAATATCATACTACACTTTCAATAAAAATTTCATTTGTGAATTTTATGAATTACCTATGTTAAATAGAATATTTACATGTTTTTGTAAGAAATATAAAAGATAAAGAAAAAATCACTCATGAATGATAAAGTAACAAAGTTAAAAGTGATTTCATTTTAATAATGTTTAAAAATGCAAATGAAAAAATAGTCATACAAATATTTTTAAAGGTTTTTAAATAATATGTCTATCATATTACACAAAAATGAAAACCTTCTCAAATAAAAACTTCATGTTAAATGGAATATTTACATGTTCTAGAAGAAATTTAAAACATATAAAGTAAATAAAAACATTATTTGATTATAAGTGATAAAGTCAAACATTTTTTTGCTAATATAAAGTCAATCGAGTTTTATTTTGTACACGATAAATATAACTACTCATAAAATTTACTTTGACAAAAATGACCAATTTTAATTATCATATTTGTGCCTACTAAATTTAACATCACTATCCATAATCACAAATTTATAAGCTAATAAAATAAATTTGTGTCGATAAATTTTAACTATAAACAATCCATAAAAATCATAATGGTAATAGACACTTTCTTTATTATATAATAATAATCTATATTCTTTAATATAACATCTATTAAATACAATATATGATAAAATTACTTTATATTTTATGACAAAAATAAACCACTACATGTAATGTTGAAATTTAATCCAAACAAATTCAGGGTGTTTATACTTAAACTAGTTTGTTTCGAGGTTTTGAGGTATGCTTCTAAACTGTCCATTTTTTTGGAATTATCTTGGGTCATCTTACTTGTTAATATAATATAAGATCTTATTCATCAAAAAAAAAAAAAAATGTTTGATTTATTATATAATTGTGGGCTCCCAAGCTTATCCATGGGGATGGCCAACTTCGATAATGGATTGGGTGGAATATGGAATGAAAATATGTTTTAGTCGATAAATTCGACGACTCAGACATATGTAGAGATCAATCAAAAGAGTGTTGCAGGTGCCACTATTCGCAATTATCTCCTCACATTTACCATCTAAATGCATAGACCACTTGGCATGCAAAAGGTCTCCACGCTCATGTTGATCAACTTTCCTCCCACTTGACAGTTGAGATTGAAACACCCCATTTCTGCACATCTCTGGAGTGCTGCTTTTGCTGACTCATGAAGACGTCCCTCCACCTTAGAAACTAAATTCTCCAGTAATTCTTTTTCCAAATACAGATTCAGCCACCCCAATAGTTTTCCCTGCAGTGCTTCATACTTCATATTATCCAGACCCAAATTTTCCTTTTTCAAACTAAGGCCAATAGGCGTTCCTGCTGCATTCACTACACAGAAAATGAAATTTCATAAACATCATATCAAATAATGAAGGTGAGAGACACAATATTCTTTACTCAAATTTTGTAATAAAGAAAATAAGGGTTTTCTAATTTTAAAATCATATTTGGGTCTGCAAATTTATAGTTTGAATCTACGTGTGTGGTTTTTCAAGGAAGTAAGATTTTTCATTTCTAATTTATTGATTATGAGTAATATTTTTCAATCATTTCTATTTTGTAAATCATATTTAATAGACAAAGCTCTGCCTTACGTGCCTTACCAATCTTACATATGCAGTTTTTAGATTCATTATGAAATAATTTCAAAAAAATTGAATTATTTTTGAAAATTTTTAATTATTTCATTTAAATATATCTTCCTAATATTTTGGAATTGGATTTAAATTTAAAAAAATTCATTTGTTTAAAATTTTTATTTATTAAAATCATGAATAGAATTTGAAATTAACTGTTTTGTCAACTCAAAAATTGTTTGCAATTTATTTGATTGAAACTCTTATATATAATTTATTGGATTTTCCTTTAAATTTGTATTTATCTTATATAACATGTAATCTTATTCCATTACCAAAACATATAATAAAATGTAATTTCATTTTACATCAAAAGATATAATAACATTTTTTTGTATAGGTGGTCTAACATTAAGACTAACAAAATAGGGCCTATAATCTTTCTCGGTTCATTAACTTAACATGTTCATTCATATTGAGATAATTAAAATTCATTTTTAAAAAATCAATAAATTGGTAGATACTAGGGAGTGAAAGGATTTAATTTACTAATATTTTTAATTAAGTATTGGGGCATATTAGAGAGGTGAGGTGGGCCACAAAATAGATAGGGTTGATTTTAATATAAAACTAAAATACATGAATTTTAGTTTTAAAAATTAAATACCTTAAAATTACAAAATAAGTGTGGTCATAAAATTAAATTATAATATATTTTTGAATAAGAAATATCAATGAGTAACTTCTTAATTAAAAAATAATAAGATGGTAAAAATTAGGATCAAATAAATTTTTCAACATAAATGATAATATTTCACCATCTTCAATTATTGATAAATGATTGAATCTCAACATTAAATTAATTGATAATAAATATTAAAAACTTCAAACTATCTTAAAATAACAATGTATTAAAAAAATTAATCAAGAAATATAATATATTTTTTTGTTTAATATATTAAATTAGAAATAAAAAAAAAAAAAAAAAAAAAAAATTGTAATTTAACAATGAATAAAGTAATGGGAAAAAAGGAGTATTTTCATTCTAATAATAAAATGCTCTATTATCATTAAGTCTGAAGCCATATAACTTCAACAATATGATCAACATTAAGACTCTGAACTAAAATAAGAAGCAATATAACATCCTTGCCTTGGTCTTTTGGAGTTGCAGAAGAATCCAACTCCCAGCAATTATTGGGCAAATTTGGGGCTTCATCACCCAATAGCTTCTTCGCTGGGACCCGATGAGAAAATCTAACGAGCTCGTTTCTGGGAATCAAGTTTACCGCCTGTGTTTTCTGGAAAACAAACTTGAAGCCCTCCACTTTGATGAGGAGGAGACCACCACCCCAATTTCTTCCACAAAATCGCTCAGAACGACCACCATTTCATAACTACGCATTTCTTCTTCCGAAGGAATAAACTCGTACCAATCAGACCTCCACTCTCTGTACACAGCCCAAACATCGCCTTGCTGTGGAACAATTCTGATATCTCATGTACTGGTGCTTTTCTTCCATGCAACCGCATGAGACAATACATTTAGACAGTTTATACAAACTACGTTCTCAGTGGTTCTGAAATCCCCACAAACCTGGTAAAGTTTAGGAAGCAAATCTCTAGCGACGGCCATTTCCTGTACAGGCTCAAGCCAAATCATCTTAACTTTGAAAACTCCAACTGAAACAACTTTGAGAATACGAGCATAAAAGCGAGGCAATCCATCGTAGTCGTCGTATAAAGCCCAAATCTGGTTTGCTTCCAGCACGTCCGGGGTTCGACCCCTGTCAAAATCATGAAAATCATAATCTGGAACGGAAATGTCTTGTGATTCTGCAATTTGCATTTTGTTTGCGACGATCAGATGCGGGCCTGCAATGGTCGAAAACACTTAGATAAAATTTATGATAGCAGATAAGCCATAAATTCGTAATATCCTCCACTTCATTTCATACCCATTTGTAATAAATTTGCATACGTGACGGTACCTGTGTATTAATTATCAGCCCGTATCTAAATACTTTAGTTCCATCAATGTCCTCCTTGGGCATTATTTGTTTCATGAGCACCTGTGGCGTCTTGGCAAAGACCCTGCACTTCATTATCTTGATTTCTTGTATTCTTTCGAAGAGTCTAGCATTTTAAAACCTTAACCTTTTGCTTCCTTAGAGGAACACCTATTGTGTGACACATTTGTGCATCCAAACTTGAGGATGTAGTGACTATAGGGGTTGGATTCCTTAGATGGGTGCTTTATGGTGAGGGAAGACGTTTTTAAGACAGGAAGTCATGGATGAATGAGAAGAAAAACTAACATAATGGTAGTAAGTGGAACAACATAATAAAATTGACTCTCATCATTTGTATTCCACTAATATTTATTCATACAAATAAGATCCTCGAATTGATAACGAGGTCAAAGAAAACATTTTATCTTTTGCTTTTTATCTATGTTAAGATGTTTGTCTTTTTCAATGAGTCATTATCTAATCTTGGGCATCCACCATGCAAAAATTTGGCATTATAAGCCTTCATCTTTCCTTGTTCCATTTGTTCAAATTCAGCCAATTATGTTCATCATGTAGCTAGAGAGAAGCTTCATGGGTAAGTGCACCAATCGGGGGCTAAAAGCGGACAAAAATTTGAAAACAAGTGAAACACGTGCGCGTTTTGGCATAACACGTACACGTTTTGTTTTTCTTAGTTTGGTGATTCCCAAACCTATAATGCGTACGTGTTTTAGGCTATGCAAAACACGTACGTGCTATAGCAACAAATTATGGATTATATATATGTTTGTGGGGGCTTACGATTTACAAAAATAAATGTTTATACTTTTATTATTTCTTATACTTTAAATTTATTTTAGTAAATATAAGAAGTTAGGGTCACTTTGTACCTGATGGAAGTGGTCCCAAAGCTCGGCGCTTATAATCTCAAGATAGTTTTTTTAAATCTAATCTGTTAGTACTTATCCACTTTGGAACAACATAACAAAATTGACTCTCATCATTTGTATTCCACCAATATTTATTCATGCAAATAAGATCCTCCCAAATTGATAACAAGGCCAAAGAAAACATTTTATCATTTGTTTTTAATCTATGTTAAGATGTTTTTCTTTTTCAATGAGTCATTATTTAATCTTGGGCATCCATCATGCAACAAATTTGGCATTATAAGATTTCATCTTTCCTTATTCCACTTGCTCAAATTCAACCTATTACGTTCATCATGTAGCTAGAGAGAAGCTTCATGGGTAAGTGCACCAATCTGGGGCTAAAAAAACGGACAAAAATTCGAAAACAGTGAAACACATTATAAGCCTTCATCTTTCCTTATTCCACTTGCTCAAATTCAGCCTATTACATTCATCATGTAGCTAGAGAGAAGCTTCATGGGTAAGTGCACCAATCACGGGGGCTAAAAACGGACAAAAATTTGAAAACAAGTGAAACACGTACGCATTTTTCATAACACGTACATGTTTTTTTTTCCCTTAGTTTGGTGATTCCCAACCTATAACGCATACGTGTTTTAGGCGATGCAAAACACGTATGCACTTTAACGCATACGTGTTTTGCATATTATGGATTATATATGTGTTTGTGGGGGCTTACGATTCTGAAAATAAATGCTTATAATGCCAATATTTATTCATGCAAATAAGATCCTCAAATTGACAAAGTGAGGCCAAAGAAAACATTTTATCATTTTTTTTTAATCTATGTTAAGATGTTTGTCTTTTTCGATGAGTCATTATCTAATCTTGGGCATCCACCATGCAACAAATTTGGGATTATAAGCCTTCATCTTTCCTTATTCCACTTGCTCAAATTTAGCCTATTACGTTCATCATGTAGCTAGAGAGAAGCTTCATGGGTAAGTGCACCAATCTGAGGGCTAAAAAACAGACATAAATTCAAAACAGGGGAAACACGTATGCATTTCGGCATAACACGTACACGTTTTGTTTTTCTTAGTTTGGTGATTCCCAGAACCAATAATGTGTATGTGTTTTAGGCTATGAAAAACTTGTACGTGCTTTATAAGCGTGTACGTGTTTTGCATATTATAGATTATATATGTGTTTGTGGGGGCGTATAATTACAAAAATAAATGTTTATACTTTTATTATTTCTTATACTTGAAATTTATTTTAGTAAATATAAGAAGTTAGGGTCACTCTCTGTACCTAATGGAAGTGGTCTTGTAGCTCGACAATTATAATCTAGAAGATAGTTTTTAAAATCTAATTTGATCAAGTACTTACTCATTTTCGGGATTTCAACAAACGGCCGAAAACTTTCAGGTCATAAATATTGTAGTCCATCTTTGTTTTGGGAAAGCATATAGTCGTTTTGACCTTCTCGGATTGGATTTTGGACCTACCACTACCATTGCTTGAATTGGTACCAATTTTTAATTTTGGTCCATAATTCACTTTAGTGACCATGAATTAACTCTATGGTGTTTGTCTACTTCTTACTAAAAGAGATCCTCACTTTGTAGATAGAGGATTGTTCCTGAATGAGATTCTGTCCTATGGCCAAAAATGAGGTGATTTTAATGTGCCTCCTCCTTAAGGTGTGATAACACTACTAGGTGTTGAATCAGTTGTTATGAATAGTACCAAGTGAATTGCATCAATTGAACTCGAGATGATTGCTCATTCTTAGAAACATGGTGCTCCATATAAAGATCATCCCCTCATGTTTCATATCTCTAAAAGAATCCTTTCATGGAATCAAATTCATGATTCTCATACCTGCTTTTTCTCATATGTATCTTATGGAGACAAACAATGCCTTAATACTTCACAAATAATGGTCCTTAATAACTCGATGACATGACTAGCTCATTTTAGCTTGTTCTTTGGAGAGATTTAGGTACAATGAAAGAGTCAGGATATGATGATCATTAAGTCACTCCTTGAGATCCAAATTTCACCTTTGAACATGATGAATCCTTCAAAATTCAATTTATTGACCAAGATGACACCTAGGTGTAAGCATGCTTATGGTACTTGGACACCTTTTTTCTCAAGTTGCTCCTCATGGAAATGGGTTTCCTCCTCCAGATAGGGGATGAATCATTGAATAAAATTTGAGGATGAGTTACATGTTCTTGATCTCCATAATTCACTAAAACACTACAAATCACATTTTACGATCAATGAAACTATTCTAAAAATCTAATTATGCTCAGTAACTCAAAATTTAGGTCCTATTTCATTTTGAACTGGGACGGGAAGCTGTAGAGTTTTGTAGTACCTAAAGAAATATTTAAGCCTTGAATCAATGTTGATTATTCCACCTTGTAGATTATTCTAATATCCTTCTAATGCCTATTTTGTTTCATCCTAACTCTTTCCGAACTCCTGGAATCATCCAAAGAAGTCATCTTTCATTGTTTTAGCTTTCATTCCCTACACTTGGAAAACCCGATCTTAAACAAATTGCTCCTGAATGAGATTTTATTTCCTAAAATTTCCTAAATTTACTAAGACATCTTCAATTCTCTCTGAAATCACCCTCGATGCTTTATGCTTTTTAAGCCTTTTGAGGAAGTAATCTCTCATCAAAACTAAATGAGTTGATCAATCACCTTCTAGACACTATTCCCTACACACTTTGAAACACACTGAATGATCTTATTATGACTTTCCTTTGAGATAGGGTAAAGGTTAAACTTATGACAAGATTTCTAGATGATACAAAGTACCTTGCAATCCTCTTTATATGAACTCAACTCAAAATACAACTTCCCCAATTCAAATTTCTCTGTTTCCTTTGTTTTGAAGTAGGTCTAGTTAGGGTTTGAAAGAAAAATTAAGGGTCTAATGGATTCCCACTTGTTTCATCCTTACATCCTCCTTTCAAAACACCCATATACCTTACTCAAGCACACCTCAATGCTCCATTATTTATGTATCCATCATCTTGCTAGATTTTCAACTTTTGGATTTTTAAGACTCCTTGTTTGCTCAACTCTAACAATCTTGTCAACTTTGTTTTTCACCTTCACATTGACTTTTAATCATTATTATTTTAACTCATCTCACCGTGCTTACCGCTCTCCTAAAAATTAATGAAAATCACTCAAATCTTCACCTTTCACTTAAGGCTTTTCATACTGACCCTTACCCTCTCTAGGATTCTTTATGGAGCTATGCAAGTTATTTAATATGTCTTCTTGATTAAATTTGTATAAGGATTTTCCCTGTTCCTCAAGGATTCAAAACTTTATAACACCACTCCCTCAATAATAGATACAACTTCCTTATTATTTTATTTCCTAAGACAACTATTTCTAAAGGTTGGTCTTGACACTTGAACAAGATATAAGCATAATTATACGTTGCTTTCCTTACCTACTAACCACTCAATACTTTGTCCTTATGCCCTGATTTTATGATTCCTTAATTCCCTTAGGCCTTCCTCCAACATGTCAAGGCTTCACCAACTTCAAAAAATGAAATAAAGACTATTTTTCTAAAAGTACATCTTTCTAGATGTCAAACAGGGGGAATCAACATTGTTGGATTGTAAATTTGCATGTTCCTATTCTTTTATTCTTATTCCAACCTGTACTAGGGATTTTGAAACTTGTGGTCTTCTTATTACCTTCTCCCACACTTATCAAGGACTCTACAAGGCATAATTATTAATTTTTACAATGAACGTTCTACTATAGGCCCTTAAGACCGTGTGCACACACAAATGCTAGGATTGTGTTCACTCAAATTTAATTTAATAAATCCTCCTTTAGATGGATTATTACCCTTTTTAACGTTTGAAACACCAAGTCCTTGTGATTAATTACCTGAAATAGACTCAAGGATTCCATTGAATCATTATGTTCATGTTACATACTACTAAACTTCTAAAACAAGGTATAGTATGGCGTGAGTAAGTATTTCTATCTATTTTCCATTCCTAGGACAATGTGAGGGTTCCATGAATCCTTGAACACCATTATAAATAAGAAGAAAATCCAAAACAAGATATTTACACGTGAAAATGGTTTGTAAAATACTCTCTAACCTCCAAATCTGATATCTCGGTCTAAGAGGATTGTGTCACTTAACACCTAAACCTATAACACACCTAGAGCTAGTTCAAATATTTGAATTATAAATTCAGAAAAAAACTCCTTATTTTTTCCTATAGATTCTAAATGGATGAGTACAAGCTATGACCATTTCAAGTGGACCTAAGATATCCCTAGTCACCTAAGAAAGCCAAATTTGATTATTAACAAGATGTTTTTACATCACCAGTAGGAAGGATGCACAATGACTCAAAAGCCTTATTTTCAATTAAGGTCTTAGTTGTCATGCTTCAAAAATTTCAATTTCCATGCTAATTATTTTGGCCATTCTAGAGCTATTAAAACACCCTCTAAGAGATTTTAGGAAATATCTTAAGCATATAGAGGTAATGTCGGGGAATCTTGGAAGTTTTGAAGGTAATTTAAGAATATTTAGGAAAGGTTTGATCATTCAAGGACTATCTGCTCAACATTGGGTTTTCTAGGTGTAGGGAACAAACACTCTAATGGTGAAACCTAAATTCTCTGGAATATTCCAGGAGCTATGTAAGGAGTTAGAAGGAAAAAAATAGGCATTGGAAAGCTAAGTAAATCCTCTGCATGTTTCAGACATCCAATTTTATCTAAGGATTGAAAGATTCATGAATAATTTCAAAATAGTGAAACTACTCATTTTGTTTCCAAACCAACACTTCACCTTGATGTAACACTTCGTGACACCAAAACAAGGAACTACCAATCAACCTTCATGCTTCTTGATGATTGACACCTCATGTTGACTCCTATGCCACCTAGACACCCTTTTCCATTAATGCAACTTGACATCAATGACAACACCAATGACATTATGTCCAACACATGTGTTTTGATTTGTTATGTATTATAAGGAATTTCATGAGTGCATATATTTGAGAAGTTGTTGTTTCCTTTGAGAGTTATGAGGTTTGTAAAATCTAATTTTCTAAAATCTAGCACTCCTAGAAGTTTCATAAACAATCCAAAAGGCCCCAAAACCTAAACAATGACTATATTCATTGCCAAAATAGACATCGATTGTAGAATTTAAACACTAAAAGCTTTAGGTTGAATGTTGAAATCTTGAAAATTACCTATGTACTTGACTAGATTAGATTATAAAAAACCATCTCCTAAACCATGACTCATGGAGTTGTGAGACTAGTTCCATAAGGTACAGAGTGACCCTAATTTCTTATATTTACTAAAATAAATTTAAAGTATAAGAAATAATAAAATATAAATAATAATAAATGAAAAACTTAAACATTTATTTTTGTAAATAAAAGCATGCCAAAAGCACATATAATGCCTATACTCTACGGAACGCATATGCGTTTCGTTTATTATGCCCCCAAACCAAGAATTTACAGGCTTGGAATTGCCTTGGTTTCCCAAACCTGTGCCTTAGACCTGCAACAACACAACAACCTACATGTTTTTGACAAAATATGCAAAAACTCACCTTCCAACATGTTAAATCCTACAAAAACATTCTATATCTTTCTTTAAAAATTCCTACAACATCAAAAAAATTATCCTCTTTCTAAATATGTAACTTTTATATTTTTCTAACTATTCTAAGGTTTCCATTTATATTTATTTCAAACTATGTATTTTATACCTCTATTTTTAGTGATTGTAAATGCTTATCTTTTGTCATGTATCTTTTTCAACTCATTGAAATTGAATAAAAAAATTTAGGCACAAACTAGGACTAATTCTATATATATATATATATATATTTAATCTTCATATTTTTTGAGGTAGTTGGGGCACGGTTGGAGATCTGTTATTTTTTAAAATTTAAATTTATGTACTAAAATCATTCAAAAATATTCACTAAAAAAATCTAAAAAAATTCTAGCACAAACTAGATGCTCCTAGCTATCTTTCTACCAAAGGGTTTTCAAAAATACTAAATAGTGCTCAAAAAATGGTGGGGGCACGAAAGACACTCTACTATGTTTTTTAACAAAAAGAAGCACCTATTGGTATTTTAGTTATTTGACCCACTTAAACTTAACCATTTAAAATAAAATTAGTAGCTTAGAAACTAGACTCAAAATTCTACGATTCATGTTCTTACAACATCTTCCAATTTTGAGTGTAACTATTTCAAATAACTCATACAAGTTGAATATTTTTATTTTTCAGAAAAAAGTGTCCACTTAAGACCCCCTTTTGGCTCCCCCCAGATCGGTGTACCTACCCTCATCTCAATTTCCTTTGCAACCAGATCAAATTCTAGTTATTCGCATTTTAGATGCTTCATATACTTGGCTTGGGTTCACCTCACGACCTTTCATCCATTTTACATTCTAGCCTCAAATTCTCAATTTCCATAGGTCATGTTTTGGATACTCCTTCACTTTTAAACAATCCATGCCATATGCTTCACATTGACTCTTAGAAATTTATGGCTTAGACCTCTTTTTTTCTTCGTGAAATTTTATCACCTTTTCTCTCATCACAAGTTTGTATCTCTTTGACAACCATTTGAATTGATTTAACTATGCTCCATGCTAGAACCATCTCATAAATGCTTTGGCATTCCTTTCTCGAGCATGTTGGAGGAAAGAACGATAAGAAATTTTCATGTTTATCACATGTGCAAACATGTCTCTTTGATCCCATTTGTTATGAGAAGTTAAGTTGATTTGTGAAGTTACACTTTTAAATGTGGTCGGACTTGTTGGAGTAAGTCACCATTCTTTGAAAATCATGTCCATATCTAATATAAAATGGAATCAAAACATCTTATAACATGATACACCCTTAATCCATACCATATATTAGTATATATGTATGGCCAACTTGTGGCTAACCTAATCTCTTAACATATCATATCTTATGTTTCCCCTCGAAGAGAATAAGTCATTTATACTTGCATATTATCATATAATCTCTCTATTTTTGTGTTTTTCATGTTCTATTTATGGTATTCTTCTCATCTATCCAATTTCCTTACAAGTGGTATTAAAGCCTCGATTCAGCCTAGAATCAAGTTGAAATCCTAAATTTGGGGGTTATCCTATATCTAGCAATCCATAGAAAATTTTATACGATTATGTTACTGGAGTTGAGTTATAATGATTGGAAGCTAGCCTCAAATTTTCAACTTATTTAAATTCTTTTGTGGAATTTATATTTGTTTTAGTTTTTCCACAAATTCGCTCCACCGATTCTGCAAATGGCGGAATTTTTCTAAATTATTTAAATATTTTCATAAATCTCTCTAATTTTTAATTGGGGTTTGTTGTTGTTTTGGCCTATAGGGAATGAATCATCCAAAAACCTAAACCCTAGTCATCGTGGCGGGACATCTACTAAAGGCCAAGCTAAAGGAGCCGCCACTCCATAGAAATATCATAACATTTAGAGGAGGTTGAATCATAGTTTGAATGAGCTTGAATCATAGTTTGAATGAGGTTGAACTTCCGATGCTATGATTTTTTTGTATGATAAAATACAACCCTTGATGGAGAGTTTGAAAACTGTGAAAGGAGGTCTCAACATGATGTATCATAACGTGCAAGGAGAGGTAGAGGTGATGAAAGGTTATGTGAAGAAGACATCCAAAAGCATTTAGGGAGATGTGGATAATATGGTCAAATTTTTGCAGAAGATATGGCTAAGATTTGTAAAGACATTTATTTGTTATTGTAGACACAAAATCATACACATATTACAATTTTTTATGTCTTATCATCGTTAGTATGTTGTTATATGCATGAATCTTAAGTAAGAAAAGTATGCACCGTGACACTACCTCTTATCCATCTATGTATTTGATTTATTTTTATTATAACTTTCTTCTACATATGTCATTTGTGTATCCACTTCTAACCAGTCATAGGGATCCTTATCCGTCTGTCTTCTCACATTTGTTTCCATTTATCCTAGGACACTAGTGCCCACTCTAGACACTAGCACCTAGGCGCTTATGTCCATTCTGGGTGCTTTTGTCATGTTTATTCTTTTTACACATTTTTTGACATTTGTGGTCACCCTTTTCACTTTTATTATCCTTATCATGTGTTCCTAATCGGTATTTTATGTCACTAGTGTTGAAATTCAAATAAGAGACTCATGTATACACACAACATACACACTATTATTATGGATGGAAATTCAAGAGGGATATTACATCTACATACCATCAAAACTATCAAGGGGTTGTATTTTGGGTTGCATACACTACATAGGAAGGGGAAGTGTTGAATTCCATACCACACATTTGCATCAAAGCTAGCTATAGCCCGTTATCTTGGCATCATTGGCATGAGGGAAACCTAAGGACACTATTTCACACACAAGAACAAAAACTACATAGAGTCTGATATCGAGTGCAACACTCTTTACAAAGATCACTCTTTTTGTATGATAAAATACAACCCTTGATGGAGAGTTTGAAAACTGAAAAGGAGATCTTGACATGATGTGTCATAACATGCAAGGAGAGGTAGAGGTGATGAAAGGTTATGTGAAGAAGACATCCAAAAGCATTTAGGAGATGTCGATAATATGGTCGAAATTGTTGCGGAAGATATGGCTAAGATTTGTAAAGACATTTATTTGTTATTATAGACACAAAATCAAACACATATTACAATTTTTTTATGTCATAATTGTCAATATGTTGTTATATGCATGAATATTAAGTAAGAAAAGTATGCACTGGTGACACTACCTCTTATCCATCTGTATTTGATTTATTTTTATTATAACTTTCTTCTACATATGTCATTTGTGTATCCACTTCTAAGGTCATAGGGATCCTTGTCCGTCTGCCTTCTCACATTTGTTGCCATTTATCCTAGGACACTAGTGCCACTCTGACACTAGCGCCTGTTAGGCGCTTATGTCCATTCTCGGTGCTTTTTCATGTTTATTCTTTTTACACATTTTTTGACATTTTTGGTCACCCTTTTCACTTTTATTATCCTTATCATGTGTTCCTAATTGGCCTTTTGTGTCACTAGTGTTGAAATTCAAATAAGAGACTCATGTATACACACAACATACACACTATTATTATGGATGGAAATTCAAGAGGGATATTACATCTACATACTATCAAAACTATCAAAGGGGCTTGTATTTTGGGTTGCATACACTGCATATGAAGGGGAAGTGTTGAATTCCATACCACAAATTTGCATCAAAGCTAGCTATAACCTGTTATCTTGGCATCATTGGCGTGAGGGAAACCTAAGGACACTATTTCACACACAAGAACACAAAACTACATAGAGTCTGATATAGAGTGCAAAACTTGGTACAAAGATCACTCTTCGGTGACCGTCAAGGTCGTCCGACTTCAAATATTTCATATTTTGTTCGGATCTAATGTATTTGTGATCTTGAACATATAGCTAGGGTTTTGTTGCAGGTCACAAGTGTGATCAAAACCCTAACAATGAAATCAAAGTGATAAAACAAATATTAGCTCGAGAAGGCCTTCGGACCAGAAACATAGCAGATCCCAAGGCCCACATAGTCACTTTAGCACCTGTGTGCTCCTGTCCTCATATGGGTGCTTCTATCTAACCTAATTCGAGACCCATAACTCTCAAAGAATATTTTCGACATTATTTCTAGCCATATTCGATGATACACAATCCCGACTATGTACAAATCACACTAAAATTAGCTAAGTCATCTATCTCTTTCATTTACTTAGAGTCTTACATTGCTTGAATACTTAGCATTTGTATTTTACTATATTTTATCATATTGTACATTGTTAGTTACTCTGAAATTAAATTTAATTCAATTTATATTAAATAATTTTGTGAACTCCACTTTTATTCGAACTCCTTTCCCTAGGATCTCAAACCCCCTCTGGAAAATAAGAGGTTCCCATATCCAAAGTACTATATGACCTATACGTGCATGCAGCCATTTTTTTCGAATGCCTCTATAGAATTTGAATTTTGTGACCTCATGCACAATCCTGAATATGATCCAAAAGTCCTCCAAAAACTAATGATTTTTGTATAGTTTCCCCTAACCAAAACTTTTCCAAATGTTCTCTCTCATCCACCATATCCATGAATAGTACTCCATCTTCTCGATCCTTTATCTATAGATAATACTAGCATTAATATAAATTATTTGCATGATGAGGTTCTTGTTTATGAAAACATGGATGCTAATAATTCTACTTATGATAATGAAAATGTAAATGTGAATGATGATGTTTCTACTAGTAGTCAAGATGAATGTAAATCTATATCTCCTACTATTCTTATTTCTGAAATTGTTTCCAATAATTACCATGATAAATCCGATGTTATTACTCCTACAAATTCTTTGTATGTTGATATCCTTTCTTGTGAAGATATGACTGATAGTGACTCTTATTATGCTTATGATAATGCACATATTAATAATGATCTTTCTTCCATAAAGGTTGTTGAATGTGAATCTACGCCTCCTCTTTCTTCTACTCCTAAAGCTATTTCCAGGTGATGCCCATGTTGTCACTAGTCCTATTCATAATGCACCTCTTATTTTGTCTCATGATCCTACACCTAGTATATCCATAGAGATTCCACATTCCTCTCCTCCCCTCACACCTCCATCTCCTCCTTCCACATCCACTCCCCCTTCTTAGGTCCTCGTGATCACTTATAATGGAAAAATTTAACCCCTTAATGTGCCTCTCACTTCCCAAACCATCCCTTCACAAGACATCCTCTCTCTTATGCATGTTTTTAGCAATTTGTAAACTCAAGTTCATGCCCTTACCCTCGAGAGTAAAGCCTATTATGCCTTTATTGACAATAATTCACTTCCTGAAAATTCTATCCATGAGAAGATTCATAATCATTATTTCCCCAATGGTTTTATCATGCCTAATTTTTGATGTTTTGATGGAAAATGCAATCCTTATTTGCATCTAAAAATGACTGATTAGCCATGGATTCTTATTCCAAAGATCGATTGTTATTCAAAGCCTTTCATCATACCCTTGTTGATAATTCTCTTCAATGGTACACACATTTTCCCAATGGATTTATTATTACTTACTATGATATGGAGGATTCTTTTATTAAACATTTTATTACTAATAATGGTCTTAAATTTACATATCAGCACTTGCCTTGTTTGCATCAAGGAAATAAAGAAACAATTTTTTATTGCATTTTACGCTTTAATTCTTGTATCAATCCCTATTGATTTAGAAATGCAATTTATCTTGTTCTTTGGCTTAATTTCTCCATTGAAAGAAAAG